>OX346252.1:8886640-10126986 GCA_947049275.1 Epinotia bilunana
GGAGTAATTAAATTGTAATTACTAAGCATTGACATTATTTAAAGTAATATCTATCATGTTCATTGTTCATGTCAAATGTCTGAAAGCAGCAGAAATCGCACTCCTGACTTTAAAGAAAAATCGAATAACTGAATCGACACAAAAAAACTATGCTTAATTATATTATTGAACCTGCTCACAAAGTTTCACGTGTATCGGTTGAGAAATGCGACCTGTAGATGAGAACAGCCGCACATCCGGACATCCGGGGACATACACGAGAATTTTCGTTCGCTTTGCTCGCTCGTTCAAAAACAGCAATCGTTGTAATTGTTGTATTCGTTAACTAATGAAAACTCATGCAACAGGGAAGCGTCGATTATCGCGCAGCGGCGGAAGCGAGCAGCCCGCGGCCCGCCGTTTTGGGCGTCCACTTCAAGTTCAAAGGTCGTCGACCGCGACACTACAATGCTTTCAGGATTTGGGCTGGAAAACGGTATAGCCCTGGCTAGGTCAAGGAACCCGCTCCAGGTCATGACGTACAAATCTATACCTACTACATTGAAGCCATTTTTTTTAGATTTGTGACACCCCTAGCCGATATCAACCGTGTAGATCGTGATAAAAAAATGGTGATCAAGTTAACGGTTAGTTACTGTGCGTACTGTGTCTAGACGTATCTAGTACATACGAGGATATGTATTAAATATGGATAAAAGCACGAATTTGGTATGCCTTCTGTAATTTGTACTTCAATAAAGTACTAAACCAAGGTACTTTTAAGTCCGCCCTTAAAATTTCGCATTTGACATTTTGTTGTTTAATTTAATTCGAGATATTCAGGCAGCTTTGTTTAAGAGATAATGGATTAAGTTCGACTTAGAGTAAGTAGAGCCTGAACTGAATGTCTGAAAAAAGCACGTGACGGTGCTGGGCGTGCACAATCTGTATTGAAATAGTAGGTACATTATTGCAGAGCGGCGGGTAATAAATAGTGTAACTCGTGGATAATTTGATTTTTTCAGACTATAGGTACGAATTCACGAATTGCCATTCCCGCCGAGGCAGATATAGTGCTTATCTCCAATCGAGGAAACCAAATATTTTCTAATCTCTAGACATAATCCTAAAATAGCGAGTAGATATGTCAAAATCCATCAAGATCCCGCCCAACTTATTTTTCAAAATTACACGGTGCCAGTATACATAACACGTGGTGCCAGTATACATCGCATACATAAAAAAAAATACCGTAGCGACAGAAGTAAACTATTTCACTTGCAAATTAGCGCGTTAGAACTTATTGTGTGGCGGCCGAACGGGTAAGCGCCGCGGATTGCATGGCGTTTGCGCCCTTTTTCTCGCTAACTCGAATGGCGCAGCCAGTCTCGTACTACGGCATCGGTCCCCCCGCCCCCAAGCCTCGTCCCGAATCTCTCACCATCTTACAGTCACGTGACCTTCTACCCTCCTAAACCTATGGCGAGTTTAACAATTTTTCCCCATCCCAAAAAGTGCACAGCGCCGCTAAAGAAGTTTTCACTTCAAAAACTTAAAAGAAGCGATCACAATATTAAAGATTAATTATCATCTTGTATATAATTAAGAAAACTTAAGATTAAATAGGATTCAATCTTTCTAAACGCATTTGTGTTAATTTTATTTGTCAATATAAAAATGTTTCGATCACTTACTAAGTAGGTAAGCAACTTACTAAAAGGGTGCAATTTATCACACCAATAAGGATACCGAAGACTATAAAATTATCGATCGTTTCCTTTTGTTTATCCCGCTTATACTTGACCATTAACAACTAAGTTTTTTTTTAAATATGAATTGTTAAAGGAAGATTGCACGGTGTCAAGATTAGACTTTCTATAGTTTCTATTCTTATATTAGAGTGGTTTATTTCTTGAACATAGTACTAGTACGATGTTTAAGTCGCACATAAAAAAAATCTCCTTTACTAACAAGTTCGTAAGTGCGAGAGGAGTGAATACTTATTGACATAAACGGTCGGTGATCATGCTAGCTAGGCTGATCATAATGCAAAGTAAGTAGGTTTATCTTTATGCATTTAGAGAAAACATTACTACGATTACTTATCTCTTTTTAATTATGACCCCTAGCAGATACGAAGTAAATTTTAACACATTTAACTTGCTTATATGCTATTTATTATCATGACCTTAAAGCAGGACACATGTACCATTGTTAGCCCACGTAGGTCAGGGATCAGGTACTAAACTGTCAAGTAACAATAGCGATGTCAACTTCTAGTATCCAGGTAAAATGAGAAAAGGATTGTACGACAAGTGCATTAGCACACACCAATGGTTGTATGGGCACTGTTATTGATATACCAGACACACTTCATAATACATAATAATAAGTTTCAGTTACGTCTAGTTACGATGCGGATGTAATGAAGGGTTGGATAAAGCTTTAATCATACAGGATTAAATAACCGAGTCTAATGAGGAGCTTCATTATACAAATATACGTACGGTAATTGGAAAATGACAGATATACTGAGATAGATGTGATTTTCCCAGGAAAACTAGGTCGATACAAAACTTGGGTCCAGCATGCTCTCACCCGGAAAACCCCGAAAGTGTAGGATTTTCTTCGTGAACGCCCACAGGCGCGGGCGCACCTGGCGAGGCGTTGACCCCGCGGCCGCCGCTCCCGTGACGTCACACGCTACGCCACCTCGCACCTACGCATCGACTCGTGCCCATTCAGACTCATTATAATTTTTGCTAACATACAAAATAGACATATTACACTGCTTATAAAATTAGAAACTAGCTTATTGTAATCATTTGAACCGCTTTTTATTACAGAACGATGAGGGAAAGCAAGCGGACGGTTTGGTTATACTTGATGGTAGCTTTTGAGATACAATTCACACAGTACAGTTTAAAATCAACATGTGGCGTCTCCGTTAGTTTGTGCCTTATCTTTACCTATGGATCATTGTTCGATCTAGACTAATATTATAGAGGAAAAGTCCTCGCGGGGTCCTTGGATCAAGAAACCATACTTTATATATAAAAAAGAGGAACTCTGTGTGATTATAGCTTTGTAAAATGTAAGTTTATTTGTTTTGGGTAACCTCCGGAACTGATCAAAAATCTTTCATTGGCTTGTAGAATGAATTTTCTGTGTGGTTAAAGGTTATATTTTAACCCGCGTCGCGCGATTCGCCTGCGTTATTTGTAATACCTACGCGGATGAGGCCACGCGGGCAGCTAGTGTCTATAGTCAAGATCAAAAGTTTTGGGTCCAGTTTGTACTGAAATACTTATACTTATACAACCCAGTAATTATCGGCCGATTTCTCTACTGGGATCCCTCTCAAAGCTTCTGGAACGCATCGTTAATAAAAGACTGGTGAACTATCTCGAATCCAACTCTCTTCTGACGAATCGTCAGTTTGGCTTCCGTAAGGGGAAATCAACAGAAGATGCAGTGACTCTACTTACAAAAACGATTTCAACTCATTTGGATGAGGGGCGGGCCTGTGTCGGAGTCTTTCTGGATTTAGCGAAGGCCTTCGACACAGTCTCCATCCCTATTCTGCTGAAAAAACTAGAATCTTATGGCATTAGAGGAACAACGCTCAGATGGTTAACCAGCTATCTGACGGATAGAAGTCAATGCGTTAAAATTGGTGATCATCTCAGTGACATGAGAACTGTGTCTTTTGGCGTGCCACAAGGCAGCATTCTAGGCCCTACACTTTTTCTATTATATATAAATGACATAACGTCTATCCCACTACAGAATGCCGAAGTCTTGTGTTACGCCGATGACACAGCTATCGTTTTCCATGGGCAATCTTGGGATAATGCATATGACCGTGTTGAACATGGTATTGCGCTGATGTCTCGGTGGCTGAGGCAGAATCTCTTAACTCTTAACACTACAAAAACTAGATTTCTTTGTTTCCATAAGACTTCTGCTTCGGCTCCGAGACTCGAGCGGACTCTTAAAGTTCATAGTCGCAACTGCACTGAAACCCCATTCCGGAATTGCCTGTATGACAACATGACAAGAGCCAGTACCCTCAAGTACCTTGGGATTGTCATGGATGAAAAGTTAAGTTTCAGACAGCACGTGGCTGCTGTTTCCGGTCGCGTACGAAAACTGATACACACTATGAAAATGCATCGTGAGTCAGCCCATCATAGTACATTAAAAACTATTTATTTAGCCCTTGGGCAATCGATAATAAACTATTGTATTCTTGCCTGGGGAGGAATAGTCACCGCCACCCTTTTGAAATTAGAAAAAGCACAAAGAGCGGTCCTGAACTACCTCTGCGGAAACCATTTAGATACCCTACTAATGATTTGTACCGTGACGCAAAGGTGCTCATCGTTCGGAAACTATACATAATTAGGGTGGCAACACATGTACACAAAACAGTTTTAAACTCTCCCGACTACAAAACCTTACTAAAAAGTCGAACATTCAAAATTCCTGTCACCGCTGTTAAAACTTCATTTGCTCGTCGCTTCGCTGTTTTTATATACCCAAGGATTTACAACCGCCTCGTCAGACTATACACATTTCAAGAACACTCTGTCATCGAGGTGAAGAAGCTGCTGACAAAGCACATGATGCATGTTTCTTTTATAGACACAGAAAACTTTGTAAAGATACAGTACTGACATACATACATACACACACTTTCTCTCTCTCTGTCTCTCTCTCTCACACACACACACACCCTTTTCTTAGGATAGGTTTAATTTGAATTAAATAACATACTGTTTGTTTGTTTAGAGTGTAATGTTTTTGTTATTACCTATTAAGATTACAGATATCAGTTTGTTTTTAAAATAAGCCCACAGCTTATATACATTTACTTAAAATTATTAGTTTAAATTAATTTATACTGGTGCCAGTAGCCGTTAAATGTAGTTTGTTAACTGTAGTACATATCTCCCCCACGGGACAGGCAATGCCTAGTGTGGGGGTCAGTATTATTGTAATAGATTAAGTATGTTTTGAGAAATAAACTATTTGTATTTGTATTTTGTAAGTGCAGCCGAAACTTTTGCTCTTGAGTGTATATGGACCCAGAAGCAATAAGTATTCGTAGGTCAGCAGTACATTGGTTCGCTTGTGCCGACGCGACCGATTCTGTGAATCGTGCCCAGGAAACCACATCCTAGACCACGGATCTTGTCTCTTATCCTACTGTCAGGATACTCCGGATATCTATTCGCTCAGCCGATCCGATAACTGTGATTACCGAAACTGAAACAGAGACACACTTAGTCCACTATTACATCATATCCCGTTGCAATACGAGTCATGAATAATTCTCAGTTAATAGTGTTATAGATGGCACGGTCGATAATTACCTGTCCGTTGACATATCGATACCCCGATACCTACAATTCCGAATGTTAATTGTGCAGATACATGTGTAATACATGGCCTGTAGAGAATAAGCTGTAATACACGAAGGCGTTAATCAACTTAATGTAGTATTGACCCTTAGTAAAACATATTATTGACCTGTGTTGATATGTATTAATCTAAATATAGGTAATGCTTTCATTATGCATTCAACGATTACCAGTTCAATTCATAGGTAACACAACTTTTATGCTTAGTGCTCACAATAAGCTGCACACTCCCAGTAAGACGCATGTAATCATTTAACTACCAAACCCATGTCAATACGTAAGTGCAAGCAGGATGGACGCGAAATATCTTTAGGTGTAGATATGAAATAATAATAATAATAATAAATAACGAGAACTGGCGCAGACTTAAAGTAATGAGCGCCGAGGACCGCAGGGCCGTATGGAGGAGCAAGGAGCTACACGGGCGGTTCTACAAGGCCTCACAGGACCCGATGTAGATCTGCTCGCGTCGGTGAACTGGTTACATTTCCGGGATCTCTTCGGGGAAACCGAAGGTTTTGCCTGTGCAATTGCGGACGAAGTTATCATGACGAACAATTACCGGAGGTATATCCTGAAGGACGGTACGGTCGACATTTGTCGGGCATGCCGCCGTCCCGGGGAGTCACTCAGGCATATTATATCCGGTTGTGGTCATCTTGCTAATGGCGAGTACTTGCACAGACATAACCTTGTAGCCAGAATTATTCACCAGCAACTTGCTCTGCTATACGGTCTTGTGGTCTCCGAAGTGCCTTACTATAAGTACACACCTGAGCCAGTTCTCGAAAATGGGCGTGCCACGCTCTATTGGGATCGATCTGTCATCACGGACAGGACTATTCTTGCCAATAGGCCTGATATCGTGCTGACAGATCGATCGAAACGCCAGGCAGTGCTCGTCGACATCACCATCCCCCATGACAAGAACCTCGTGAAGGCCGAGAAGGACAAAGCCAGCAAGTACCTAGACCTGGCTCACGAGGTAACCGCTATGTGGGATGTTGATTCGACGATCATCGTCCCGATAGTCGTTTCGGCGAACCGTTTAATAGCGAAGAGTCTCGACCATCACCTCAAGAGACTCTCGCTAGATGGCTGGATCAAGGCTCAGATACAGAAGGCGGTACCCCTGGATACTGCGCGGATATTCAGGAGGTTCCTGTCTCTGTCGCCCTGACCGCCGGTGGCTTAGGCCCCGCCTCGCTGCCGGCTGCACCCTAGGTTGCTTGATTTACAATAATCAACGCATTTGCTCTCGGAAATCAGTTCATGTGGTAAATTGGAAAAAACAGCGAGTTGCACTCCGGGAGTGCCGGCAGAAGTGAAAACTTGAATACTAACGTTGTGCATTTTTGATATTTTGGAATGATTAGGGAATAATTTTGCACGAATTGATTTAATTATCAATATAAAAGTACTATCATTTATGTGGTAAAATACAATATTCATTTATTGCGCTATCGTACACAAACATGTCAATCTACTGGCTTCAATGACATTGTGACAGTTTTTCGATCAGGTCACGCGTCCGTCTAACGAATTTTCAATCTGACAAATCTGTCGGTCACGTGACATTTTTTCCCCAATCACAAAAAGTGCACAGCGGCGCCGCTAAAGAAGTTTTCACTTCAAAAATGTGGAAATGTTCTCGTGGCTTGGCGGAGTACTAAATTGAAATCGGTTAAAACTTTGTTTTTAAAGTAAATTATTACTAATACTAACATTTTGAGATCGATCGATTTGTACTCTTTGACCGACTGGTTTTATAGCCACATACGCACATTGTTTTATTTTTTTCTTATTCTCTTATTCTTCTTTCGCAACAACGATGAGGAACTACACTACTGAGGTCTACGTAGCCAAAATATACTTATCGTAGAAAAATCACCTTGACTGGCTAAATCGTGGAACAAGCAATATAAACCCGCGCTAGGCGTCATTTCCGCGTCCGCACTTTCGCTCCGCCCGCTCGCAATCCTCATTATGCAGGCCGATAGATGCTCGTACCTAATTATACGGCGGCAACAGATACATAAGTACAAGAATAATACATGGAACAACCTTTAAAGTTAGTTGTGTCCTCCACGAAAGCATTACCAAATTCAAGTAATCGGAGTTCAATAGTACAATTAGTACATCCAGCGTAGGCAGAGTTTCCGTACAATGTATAACATTAAAACGTATTTTTTTTTACAAAGGCGCCAGCTTTATTGGGATCAAGATTCGCCGCGATACGTATTATAGGGCTGAAATTCACATTATCATAAGTAAAGTTTTAGCTTGCTTTTTTGCGTTTTAATACCATTTACTTTTTTACAAAAAAAAAACTAGCTTCCAGACCATAAAATACAGCATATTTGCCGTTGTATCCGTTTATTAGCTACACAACATTGGCATTGAAGTTCCAAATTGTGCAGCTGTAGTACTGTAAAGATTGGTGTTTACTAAAAGGGCTCTTAAGTATTTTGACTAATGTGAATAAGTAATCTATGGGGTATTCCTTACCAAACGCCTCGCCTACATAAATAATTCACGGCGATAGTGTCGATGAATATGAACTTTAAAATAGTTACAATACTATAAGTGTCAACTTGACGTTGACGTCTCGGCAGTATTGTTTACTATTTTAACACTGTAGTGAGCAGTAGATGGAGACAAGTCGTTAATAGACTCAAAATACCGTACTATTAATCTCATTCTAACTCAGCTCAGCTGCCCATAAGAAGGGACAGAGACAACTATATGAAACATCGTCTTGCTTTATACTGCGGGTCTGTATTAGTCTGTGTATCTACTTTACCCGTGATCGCCCTCTTCCGTCGCGAATTATTTTAGTAGTGAGTAGTAAGAGCCGCTTATTGAAGTATCCCTAGGCACATCGTTTTAAGGCCTTCACCCACCGAACGCGTGTCGTGGGCGGCGCGTGTAGTGCGCGGCGTGTGTCGGGCGCGGTTGAAGCAACGCGGCAGTGTTTCCAGATCTCCCCAAAAAGGACGGTTTTCCGTCCCTTTTAATGTCATACCGTCCTGTTGTCGTCCTTGGACGGCACCTTGGAAAGGACGACCACAGTACGGTAACGCAAAACCGTCCTTTTTGGGACGATCTGGCAACACTGCACGCGGGGGTACGCGGCGGGCCCGCGCTTCACACGCGACGCGCACAACACGCGGCCTCGCCGCCAAGTTGCAACTTTAGCGCCGCGGGCCCGCCGCGTACCCCCGCGTTGCTGCACGCCGCCCGCTTGCGGTGGGAATATACCGCTTCGACCGCACCAGACACGCGCCGCGCACGACACGCGTTCGGTGGGTGGAGGCGTTTATTTTTAAACATCATCATCCTCCGCGTTCCCCAGCTGGTCCGCTTTGGAACCTCATCCCAAGAATTAACGTAGGTTTTAATTTTGAAACATTCTCTCTTTAACAGCTCATCAAATTTCAAAATCCTTCATTATTCAATTTAATTTAGGTCACTGGGCGTGTGTAGTACCCCTGAAGTACCACTAACCTAGTTCGTTCCACCGATAACTAAGAATCTGAAAATTGCATTCAATATTGTTAAGCCTAGGCCTAGACTTTCCTGTGTTAGCAAAAAACATATTGTGCGACACAAACAAAAGATTTTATGAAATAGGGTGTCCATTTTTAGATTTCAAATGGGAAAGAAAAATAGTTTAATTAAAATACCTTTGCCCACGGCAAATAAGCTGTGCCTACAAATAGAATACTTAGCAGTGCAGCTCAACTAGAACACCGAGAAGCTTACAACACAAATGGATGAAAACCGACTGCAAATATTATTTACAGAAGAGTTTGTGTACAAGAAAACTTCATTCTATATTTTCAGACTATAACGTTTTTCTTAATTTAACACTTCGTTGAAGGGTCAGTCAACTTTTACAACATTTTGTTCGGTAAGGCAGGTGACCAAACTGGCATGCTCTAAGCCAAGTACTAAATTGTTCATAACGATTGTTTTCAGCAGTTACGGGGTGATATAATTTTAATAGGTTTGATAGACGCAATTTTGAAATCATTTTATTTGAAAGTTTTAAAAATTAACACAGGAGACAGAAATAGTGTGTGGGTGATAAAATAGATTGACCCTGAAATAAGTTTAATTGCCCCCCGTTCGCTACCTGCTAATCTCAGAATACTTATTCAATACTAGTTGAGCCTGCGACCCCATCTGCGTGGTATTCGTCAGTATTCATTCCGCTCCCTTCCCCAGCGGCCGAATTTCATAAAATAAAGTACCTAGTCTATGTCCATCTCTTAACATTAACACATACACTGCCGAGAATCACTTCGAGCTGCGCTCTTAGCCGATCCCGTGATTTTCGCCATATGTATCGTAAAGCGACTACGACGTAGGCACCCGCTAGGCGGGTTCCTAGCAGTGAAAGTGTTAAGTTTTCTACATGCCAAATTGTAATATATATACGCGACTAGTTCAGCAGTTGAGGTAATACAAACAGAGTTACTTTCACATTTATAATCATAATATTATTATGTATATACTACTCCAGGCAAAATACGGTTTTGAAAAACATTAATTTATAATAGCGTTTTTTTTGTTGATTTCGTTTTAAAATGTTGTTCTAAGATGATATATTCAAGAATTCGGCAAACTATCCACCTGGAAGTAATTATGTAGATTTAAATGAAGCATGCATTGTCTTTTTTTGTACGATTTATCTTGAATATTATAGAGCAAATATAAATGAACCAAAATAAAGACAAAAATATTTATTAATATTTTTTCTGACTCTTCAGTAGCTAGTTAATTTATCATTTTTTTGATGTCTAAAATTTTGTCGGATTTTGTCGCTGGGTAACTATTTAATTGATAATATATCAGTTATACATAAAAAATTAGCTACTATAAATTATTTCCAAAATTGTCATTTTTTCCATACAAGTTGTCAGTTCATTGACTGGACTATACAGTATGTGGCCTGTAACAGGAGCAAATATTTAAAAAGACGCTTCCTTAGATCATCTGCAGTAACCCCTTGTGTAAAATTTTTAAATATTTGTTTAATTCGGAGAAATGTTATGACCTCCAAGTAATGTATGTTGGCACCTCGAGATCATAGCACAGCAATCAATGCAGATTTTGAAGTAACATCATGTAATGAGTCATTATAATTTTTAGCATTTTTGTTTTTAAAAGTTTTTTTTTTGTTTTTAAAATAAATAAAAAACTACTTGTGTCTTCTCAGAAGAGTAAAAAATACACTTAAACTTATTTTAAAGAAAAATATATATAAAAAATGATATTTTATTTCAATTAAACCCACCTGGAAATAATTGGTCACAAGCTAAATAATCTACTGTTTAATTTCTTTTTCCTGTTGCCTGGACCCTGTATATGGATTTATACTCCTGATTCATTCTCTTATCGGACGGAAATTTTAAATGAAATGACGAACGTACAAATACTTGATAACGTTATATTCCAAATACGGATAACCCCAAACATGATCCCCTTTGATTAAGAAAGGTCGCATTCTGAAAATGTACTAACCTATGCCTTAAGAGAATTTCAATGATTTTGCTTGACAGTTGCAAACAACCTTATTAGTTGTAAATATGACACCGTGCCGTATCCAATCATTTAACAAATCGGTTCAAGGAAATCTAACTATTTCCGCCCCAAATAAGTAGCTATCTGCTTTTCTGCCGTGTCCTATTTACAAATACGCATGAAATACAATTTTGAAAGAAACGAACGAACGTTTAATTTACCGGACCAATTCTGGTGTTTAACGCCTCCGTTAAATAAAATGTGTTTTGTCCTTTTCTCGCAACAACAAGAGTGACAGAAAAGTCAAATGAAATCAGGACGTAAACTAATACGTGTTTAGAACATGAACACAATCACTACCAAAACAATCGCTACGCGCTGCCAGTAGCCGCCCGCGCCCATGGTTTTTCCGTATGTAACAACTAAAGCCTCCACTACACGTCTGCGGATGCGTCCGCCGACGTGTAGAGGGGGTAATTTGCGCGTCTGTTGTAGGTATTTAACGTCCGCAGACGTCCGCAGATGCGTCTGTCACTTATCCGCTTGTTGTCGGTTTTTGTGGCACGGATCAAAGGGTTTTGAACTGAACGAATCAACATAGACTGATCGATCTACAGACGTGTGGACAACTCGAGGTGATCCATCTGCGGATACATCTGTCAGCGTCCGCGGACGCATCTGTTGACGTGTAGAGGAGGCATAAGACGTAGAAGCCCGCTAGGCAGATTCCTGGCAGTGAAAGTGTTAATGAATCATCATCACAAGGATTCATAGGCCTCAAACATCTTGACAGATATTCAAACAGTCCCCCCCTCTGCACGCGGGACAACGCCTCTCGGGACGATCTAAGCCAATCCGGGATCGGCATTTGCGTCCACGCATTGTGTTATTAATAGGGCCTTATTCAATCTTACTTAATATGAGCAAGGCCCGTACTTTTCGTGCCGATGTCGTCAAACCATAATAGCATGATATTAAATAGTCTTTTTATTTAGTTATTGTATTTTCACAATTATAGTATAGTATAGTATTTAATTTTACTACTGCATAAAAAGTTGCTATACAACGTCATCTTTACAAGGATAATAGTTTTCGTTTTTGGAGGTACGGTAACAAGTTTCATTAAACTTATTTTATTTATCACAACATCGTGTGTGCAAAATTACGTCAATTTTACGTTATCGGCACGAAAAGTACGAGCCCTGCTTCTGAGGAATACGGCGCGAGGAAATTTCTTATTACGTCCAGAAAATGTCATCTCCATTATAAATTTAAACATCCGCAGTTCCTCTATCGGCGCATGGCGCAGCGCGCGCGGTTACGTCGCTTCCGCGTACGAACAGGAAGTTCACTTTCCCTTTCGCGCCCAGCAGCCACGCTCCCGCGCCGCTCGCTGCATCCATTGTCTACAAGTCCAAGACCACGTGTAATACACAGATTGTACGTTTTCCTAGGAATAGAGACTGAGAAAATGGATTATGTGATCTATATTTTAGACTGATGATATGGCAAATGGTTTAGTTAAAGTTGGTAGTTACAATAAGTACCTAAAAAACATTAAATATCAAACCGGTGGCACTCACTAGTATTTAGAGTAATGATGCGTCCAAGAGGCAACCGAATGGCTCGCGGTATTTGAGCTCCCTACTTAGGCAGCGGTTCCACAACACTTGTTGTGGAACCGCTGTGCAACCCGAACTGAGCCAACTTGGACTTGCTTAGTTTGGGACTAGGTCGATTTGTGTAAGATTGTCCCCAAATATTTATTTATTTATTTTATATTCCGGAATAGAATTCAGGTCATGCGAAAATCCTGATATGTCAAAATTGCGTGTTTATTTTCAAACCTAAAAATGTGTTAGAATTGCAAATATTGAGTACCAAAATGTCGCCTATCATATTAATGTGATTAATAAGGAGAATAATAATTAATACCTCACATTCTGTGCTAATGGTTTAGTAGCCCTAACTATCGTAGCCGATGCCCGCTAAGTAGAATGCCTCATATTCACTGCTAACGGTTTGGTAGCCCTACGATCGTAGCCGATGCGGTGGTTTTCGCGCTTAGTAGAATACCTCACATTCAGTGCTAACGGTTTGGTAGCCCTACGATCGCAGCCGATGCGGTGGTTTTCGCGCTTAGTAGAATACCTCATATTCAGTGCTAACGGTTTGGTAGCCCTACGATCGTAGCCGATGCGGTGGTTTTCGCGCTTAGTAGAATACCTCACATTCAGTGCTAACGGTTTGGTAGCCCTACGATCGTTGCCGATACAGTAGTTTTCCCGCTAAGTAGAATACCTCACATTCAGTGCTAACGGTTTGGTAGCCCTACGATCGTAGCCGATGCGGTGGTTTTCGCGCTTAGTAGAATACCTCACATTCAGTGCTAACGGTTTGGTAGCCCTACGATCGTTGCCGATACAGTAGTTTTCCCGCTAAGTAGAATACCTCACATTCAGTGCTAACGGTTTGGTAGCCCTACGATCGTAGCCGATGCGGTGGTTTTCGCGCTTAGTAGAATACCTCACATTCAGTGCTAACGGTTTGGTAGCCCTACGATCGTTGCCGATACAGTAGTTTTCCCGCTAAGTAGAATACCTCACATTCAGTGCTAACGGTTTGGAAGCCCTACGATCGTAGCCGATGCTGTAGTTTTCCCGTTAAGTAGAGAAAAGCGTAGCCTATCGTTTTGAAAAATTATAAAGTACAGTACCTGGGCGAATCTCCAAGCGTTTGGACAGCTCGGTTTTAACGTCATTGTCGGCTCAAGATTATTTCATCAGAGGTAAAACGTACCGCAGAACCTTTAATCAAAAAAGATTCAGTACTGGTATTGGCTAACATCTTCATCAAAAGTAGACTCTGATACTCGTACCTTTTAATAGTATTTGCTGTCTACGACAATGACGAAAAAAACGCCTTAAAACGCTGAATATTCGCCCACCTACAGCTACCACGCTGGTGGTGCTGGTAGTAGGGACCTAGATGACATAATGTTCGTAAAACTGTACCAGGTTTACACTTATCATACTCACTAGAATCTGACATGCACGAACCGATCTAGTAATATTGTCCTGAAAGAAACGACACTCATCTGAATGCATTTTGGACTAAACCGAGAACTTACTAATGTCGCTCAACTTTCCTCACATGTCTGTATTTTAAGCGCAGTAGTATAAAATTTCCACTGATGGAAATGTATGCGCGTAGTAAGTAATCTGTACCGATTTGACACCGATAGCTGACAGCGTACTGGTACCACCGCCAAATGGGGAGGTGCCATTTGCGACGGGTGTCACTGCGCCGGCGGCGCGCCGCTGCATTTCATATCCGCCCTGCCATGCACTACACTGCAGGGATGTTATTCGGATCGCGCTAATGTACCTCACCTCACCAGTCATGGCTAACCAAACAAGACCTCTGATTAAGCTCAGCTATTACGAATTGCGGCCTCATGATGTATGTATGGGTGAACGGTGAGGTGCTAAAGATATTTGTAAAATAAATAGTTATTCAAATAAATCAACTTCTTAAGAATTTTAGAAATCAAGGTCGGTCATTTTGCCAGACCCTAACATGAAGTATGCTGGCTTAAGCGGTTCCGCAAACCGAGACCAATAAATATATGATTCATTGATTACATTCACTTTCAGGTGAAATGTTATAACTGGACGTAGGAAGTCCACCTAATAAATTATAGATATGTGGAATTGTGGGTAGTACTGCAAACTACACTACCCAGTGTTTTACGACTTGCAAAGCAGGAAAGAAAAAGTAATGCCGCCCTACGCTAAATTGATTATTCTACATAAGGAGCAATTGTTAAGACGTACAATAGAGTTATTGTTACTGACCCTTTCCTGAAGTTGCACAAACACATACAGTAATTTTAATTCAATCGGTAAAAACCGGTTGTCCCTGTATTGTTATTTTCCTATTTGCGGAACAAGTTTAATCGTAAAAGTGATCTACTTATTTGAGAATAAATTCGGCAAAGGCGTCGAGCCAAACACCAGGGGCCGTAGACAAGGTTACAATCGACAAGCGCTAACGCCAATAGAAAATAATAAAATGTAGGGGAATGACAGATGCCGACGAAACACTTTTCGTTAACATCTGTCATTCCCATACATTTTATTACTTTTCTATTGGCGTTAGCGCTTGTCGATTGTAACCTTGTCTAGGCCCCCAGGCCCCCTATTCTGTAACTTGTTTTAAGCTCGCCTCAACGCTCACCCACAAATATACCTTGACACCGCGATTCGTAGTAACTAAGCGTAGGTAGAGGTCTAGTTCCGTGACGGGTGACCGGCGGAGTGAGCCGCATTAAACGCGTAGCGAATAACAGCCCAGCCTGACATAATATAGACGAGCAGGCGCCTTCTGTTGACCTATATAACGCTCCCGGACATTGACCCCGACTCGTGCGGCTCACGGCTGGCGATCGCGATCGGCTGAACTTTGGGCACCATATACGTGAAATTTACGCGATTTTTATTGATAGTTATTGACTATGAAATTGTTTGGAGTACTTCGCAAGCAGTTTTATTTTATTTCGGTTGACAGTCAGATATCTAAAATATACAAATAAATAAAATGAAAACAAGCTTTGAAATGGACACAGGTTTTAATTTTAATTTCGACTGGTAACTGGTCTGAATAAATGAATCTCTATATCTGTATGACACTACTAGTAAGTAGTAAGAAGAGATACGTCCGTAGCTCGGTGTACTAAGGCGTGCAGACCGCACCCTTACGAGAGTAAGTAACATGCTAACATTGGTTAGGAGTGTGGACTCTGCTATTTTCGCTAGTCACGTTATTAAGGCGATGCCTTGATTTAAGTCGAACACGGCTCCTAGACAGAGACACGCTGATGCCTTCCGCGCACGAGAAAAAGAGATGTAACACTCTTCGGGAATGGCTTTTTTGGACAAATTTCGATAAATACCTAACTTAGAGACGTTTTATTTAAATTTCATAAAGTGAGATTTTAGATGAGATAAAATACTATAGTATTAACTTGATTGTGTCGTAAAATAATGTAACGTTTGAGTATGCTGAGTAAAAAAAGGAAAATACAGACACAAATTTGGATTTTTTTTACGTTTCGATAAAATCAGATAAACAATCCTATACTTAAGAATCATTTCTCTGAAAATCAGACCTTATTGTTTTTTAATCTAGTCAGAACGGCGTTTCAAAGCACGCGATAATTTCCAATGCACAGCCTTAATATGCAGCTCTGGATAACATAACACATATGTTCATCATATGTGTAGTGCAAAGCTCAGCGTAAGATTAATTCTCGACCAATATAGAGAACATTTCCTAATGCTAATTTGTACGTTGCCAATTTATGGGTCGTCACTCTGCCACACTACCTATACGACACCCGACAGCGAAGTAAAAGGTTACAAGGGTAACGCGCCTGTGCTATCGAAAAGGCACAACTGGCTAATTAATCAGTCGATGTGAAAGCTATCTCAACACAAGGATGTGTCATTTTTTAATCTTACAGTGTACCACGCCCCTTCACAATTTGACCAAAAATAAACTCTAAAAAGGTATTAAACGTTACGTAAGACGCGAAAAGCTACCAGGGAGGCAGCGATCGAGCGGAGTGCAGGGTTCACGATCGGACGGCGACCTCCGAAACTGGAGCGGGTCTAGCCAATTCCCGCTATGACTCCCACAATAAAACTACTTTTTTTCAGCATTCCCCATCTCAAACATACCTTCTGATAACACCAAAACTACCAGTATCACTTAATTTTGCTTTTTCTCTTAATTGAAAGGGAATTTTCTTTGAAAAATAATCAAACCTTATTTTTTTAAGTGAGCGCCAACATTGCGGTTAGAAGAAAGCTGCTATGCCGTCAAACAAAATCAATAGAACTAGGACAGTTTTTTTACTGAATCAATAATATTTACTAGTATGCGATTGGTGTTGATAAAAGTTGAGAGTATTCTCCGGGTTTTTCTTTCAATTACCAGTATCAATATGCATTTAAGGTTCATAGTGTCTTCGCTGGTGCATATAATCGGGTTAGTAAGCGTACCCTTGAAGACAAAAGAGAGTCAAAGTGTCTAGTTTTCGGCGCAAACATAATTAGACGACCTATTACAACTCATTTGCTTTGCCTTTGCACTTTAGAAGCATGTCATGAGTAAAGTTCGAAATGGCTTTTAAGTATCAAATGAATATAGCGGGACCATTCGAAATAGTAATTCACCCAGATTCTCGCTGAAAGCGCGCTATTTCTATTTTGTTAATGGTAATACAATCGAATATATATGGAACGAGCATCGAATGTTTCGCCGGGTATGTACTAATCTCGGAGCACAGTAATACCGCATGGCTTTTCTATGATCAAAAAAACAAGATTCGAGATAATAGTTTCCACTATAACCAGGATAGATGTATTACTAACTACTTATACTCTATTCCAGATAAGATTAGTAAAATCTTGCGCGATTAACGTCATGCGATTTCAAGGAAACCTGAAGGAATTTGGAAACGCGAACACACTAGTATGGTTATGTTTGGAAAGCACTAAACTTAATGATTGAAATAAGTAAAACTAGTGAAATATTTCCCTTTTATATCCTAGATAAAGGAAGAAACGTTGACGAATTTGTCCGTTAAAATTGTAATGTTATATGGAATAAGGTAATAGCTGATAAGTAAATTTTGAGTAAAAAAAAGAATGAGCGCGAAGGAGATTTTTTTAGAAAAAGGACTTCCAAAGAAAGTAAAGTTATGCTTCGTTTTAGTAGATATAATCATTGAAATAAGCCAAGGCAATAGAAATTCTGTGAAATTCTTGTTTTTCTATTTTCTACCGTACATTTCATGGTCATCATACTCATCATAACCGCGCATCTTTAAAATAACTAATTAAATAAAGCTGACTAAATGCATGTAGTTTTTTAACTATCTTTAGATCTCTTTTAATCCTGGTCTTAAATAGTATACCTAGGTACTAGTATACTATACCTACAACTACTCTTGTTAACTTATTTCTTAGTCGATAGAAATTAATAATTCTAACCGATTTCTTAGAAATTATTACAATAATAGAAACGGCATGCAAATCACGTCGAAGAGAACTAACAAGATATCGACGAAGGAAACAATTAACCTACTACTACTACATACATCAGCGACATAGGTAATATGTAATACATGTAGTATATATGTAGTGTGGTGATAAGCGAACTTTCTTAACGAATAGCAAAGCTTGAATCTCGCTTGACATTGCCAACAAATACGAACTTTAATAAAAAGGAGAAAGGCTGAATATACGGTCGCGAATACGATTTCGTATCAGCCCTATGTGTGACCTAAATATTTATCGAGATTTAGCGCTAGAAATCATGCTTTACACCTGTAATTATTAAGATTGAATTACAACGCCGATATTAGGCCACATATGTATTAGTTTAACTATGCGTATATTAGGCATATTAGGTTAACTATATGTATATTAGGCAAATTAGGTATTAGTTTATATATAAAATTTGTTTTAACAATTGGGTCCTACCTACTCATATCAAATCAACGTCGAAAAGTTTAATTCATGTCCTTAGTTGCCATTCCTCTCCTCCTCATCCGAGAGACCGAGCTTTGCTTTGTTTTGCGTGTTAATCCGGAAAAAGTTTTCCCGGATAAACACGCAAACGCGGAAACGCTCAGAAACGCGACCTGTACATTTTTAATAAACAAATGTTGCTCGATTATAATAAAGGTTAAACCACGCTATACAGACTCAGCTCGGCAGACATATTTTCTGCAACATATTGAATTTACTTTTCTGTGTGTAATAATGTGAAGTTTTCTTTTTTTGTTTACGTTAGCTACACCAATCGCCATTAGCTCGGTACACGGTGCAGGGACCGCGGCTAATCTGACTGACCTATATAATGCAACGGTGAAAGACCTCGTAAACTACCGCCGCCTGCAACAATACAACTGTCACGGGAGAAAAGGTCCTACGCGCAACTAGTTCATAACGCACATAACCCCTTTTCAAGTTAAGTAATCACAATAGACTGCACTGCGTTCATCGTGCGATTCTGCGTCTTAACCGGTCACATATAGGAGAAGGATAATTTGCACATTCGCGAAATATTGGCCGGCTACATTTATTGATCTGTAGGAAATTATTTCAATTCTTAGTATTTACCTATGTCATCATGGTGAGAAATGTGTTTGCCACATTGTTCTTTGTTAAGTAATTTATAGTGTCAATTCTACTTAGGTCTGTTGCGAAACTGAAAAAAAAACTTACTTTGAGATTAAACAGAAATTTATAATACTAAAAATATCTAATCTTGGTCTTAACTTTTGCCCTGTTTGGTCGAACTGATACTCAGTACCTGCAGGTTTCCGGACTGACATTCTAGAATTATTTAAAAATATTTGCATATGCCGGTGGTTATAGTAATTGATTGAGGCTGTGCACATCGTCGGGAGAGCACCAATACGCACATGTGTACAAACTAGTGTAAATTGAGTAGAATTTCGTAGTAAACCAATATTTTTTATAATTCAGTTAAAACTTATTTCATGTTTCACATTTCGAAATCATAGGATAATTATCAGTCAATCATCAAATACATGCCCGATATAATACCGAAGTTTCATATCGGTTTTATACAAATCATTTTACACAGTCGTAGTGCGTAAAGTTCATAAGTACCTCAATATTTTGTTCGGAACCTGAATTCAGTTAATATAAGCTCTATCTTAGAGCAAACCCAAGTGGCAAAATAAAACGCTAACATTGCCAATTTTCACCTGACACTGACAATTCACCGTACATTCCTATTAAGGCGATGCCTTGATTTGAGTCGAACACGCCCCCTAGACAGAGACACGCTGATGCCTTCCGCGCACGAGGAAAAGAGATGTAACACTCTTCGGGAATGGCTTTTTTGGTCAAATTTCGATAAATACCTAACTTAGAGACGTTTTTCAACTTTGGATTTTTTGTCTATCGAGGAAATTTTAAGCAATCACGTATCGATAAAATCAGACAAACTATATGATAGTCAAGAATCATATATCTGAAAATCAGACCATATTGTTTCTTAATCTAGTCAGAACGGCTTTTCAAATCACGCGATAATTTCCAATGCACAGCCTTAAATTTTTAGGTACCGATTTCGGGGGCAGTATTATCTACTTTACCGATGCCGCCCAGATTTCCTTACTAATGATTATACTGTCAGTATTATCACCGCAGTAGAATTTCATTGTGCGGGAGCGTGGCGGCCTATTACCTATCTAATCGACGAGGGGCTCATATATAAATTGTAGGTACCTAAAAAATGTTTATTCGCGAAATGAAAATATTATAATAATAATAAGAACATGTTTTATAATTAAGCAAGGTACCTAGTGATAAAAACGACACGAAACGTCGCTACTAATGGGTAGGAGGATATGTGCTCTGTATATCTTATCAGCGTGTACCTTTAATATTGAGCGTAAACTGTGGTTTAAACTGATGACATCCTAATTCCCGAACCAATTGCTCATCAGTCACTCGTATGTACAGTATTCAATAAAATTACAGACACGACAGCGCGCCGGGGTGTAAACTTGATTGAATTAACTAGTTTTTAGTCGCTGGCTAGTTGCATTGCTAATAGAGCTCTGTTGCACCTCGTTGTTATCAAAATTCAAATAAGAGCCTTGACAAATGGGAATATATTTATTACGTGTTTAATTAAACGGCCAGAACCATGGCTCCGACGCTTGCTATACAGGATATCCGCATACAATATACGCACAATGCGCAGAATGCCTATAATGTGTAATGCCGTTTAGCTTAGTGGGTATAGTGCCGCTGCTAACGAAGCTGAAAGTTCTGGGTTCGAATCCCGGTAAGGGCAAATATTTGCGTGATAAGCATGAATATTTGTTTCCGAGTTTTGGATGTTATCTAGGTATTTATAACTATTGAATATATCGTCGCCTAGTAGGTACCTATAACGCGAGCTTACTATAAGATACATTACATTAAGATTGTCCCCTATTATTCATTAATTTTATTTTATGTGTACTATATATATGCAGTGTACGAATACAGCATGATCAAGAGCATAAACATATCGGTTTCACAGCTGTAAGCACCCTAAAGGAGCCGGGGGTCCACTTTGGCACTGAATCATAATGAAAAGGTTAGGAATCACTGGTATAACGACTAAATGCGGGTAGTTTTACAAAATCATACAGCCAGAAGGTATACCTGATTTTTGAGTATTTTTAAATGTTACTATGCTACTGAGATGTCGAGAAAGGTTGTACATTGCGTTTAGTAACAACTTCTAAATTAAAGTAATGTCCAGTGAGACAAGACCGCCGTCACGTTTTAATATAATTATTGTGGTATCACTGAATGAATCAAATGAATTAAAACTTTTCGCGGCTTATAACCAATCTTACTAAAATCATGATTTCGCGATATTCACCTGATTCCGAATGTGTGTTCACTGTGAAAGTTTACTACTTATAAAGGTGCTCAGGAAAAATTCTACTGATAATTTCATCGAGCGATTACGGGCGACGGAGAGCGAAAGTGTGTGCAGGCCTTTTATTATTTACGCGCTTATGCGCCTCATCCTCATCGCACCCGTCAAGCCTAACGAAACTAGACACCTAGCTACGCTTAGTTAGTACTAGTCGTGGCGTCAATATATATTTGTGGGTGAGCGTTGAGGTAAGCTTAAAATAAGTTACAGAATAGCGGGGCAACTCACCGATGCAAACGGCGGACCAAACTCGTTGCGCGTTAGAATCTTCAGTATAAAAGGTGTTTTTTGAGGGCCTAAGACTCCGAAAGGTTTGGTATCCCACTAACAATTTCATAGCTCAAATAAAAATAAAAATAAACCAGCCAAGTGCGAGTCGGACTCACGCACCGAAGGGTCCGTACAAACCTATAGGTATATAAGTTTTAAAATTTACGGTTTTCGCAATTTTTCCTTTATCTGTGCTATAAGACGTTGCTTCGTACCAAATTTTAAGATTAGTTCAGGGGAAGTACCCTGTAGATTTTGATTCCCTTGCGAGTTTCGAAAATTTGCGGAAATTAGCGGCACAAACGGCTGTATCTCTTGATTGCGTTGGCTTAGAAGTTTGTTTTTTCACAGCTCCAAGGGACAGTAGACCTGAGTATTTGGTATAAAGTTTAATCGCTCGTTCGGGTCATCATCCTAATAGCGTTACTCCCGGTTGTGCCCCTAAAGGAGCCCGGGGTCCGCTTTTGACACAAACCTAATCCCTAAATAACATTACCTAATCTAAAACGGAGTTTTTTCGCTCTTTCGTTTCGTTTAGATGGTAATCTCATTTTTATGCCGATTTTTGCAAGTATCCGCGCACAGGCCGACCGCTCAAGCTTCTTTGGAACGTGAAGACAGGAATCAAAATCCGAAGTTAGTTAATTCTACGTATAATTTACCATAGATACTCGACGTTCACGCAAACCCCCGCTAGCAACGCTTAAAACTTTGAAACTGCCGAAAGAGCGTTAAGCTTACAACTTTACGGTAGATACTATCTGCTGGTTCAGAAACAATTTAATAGAAAAATCAGGTCGCTAGCGTCTGAACGGGAATGATGAATGAATTAATCAGTGTTTATAAATCTGACTTCTGGTTATACCAACATGGTAGTTGTCAGTCTATAGGCTTAAAATATATTTCGAATACTAAAGATAAACAATACAATAAGATTTCAGTCGCGCTATCAAATCCAAAATATCATCGTATGTAAGATACGTGTATATGCGAAAACATAAGTTTAAAAACCATACTAAATATGGTAATTAAATTAGGTTAGATGGCAGTCGTTATCGTAAAAATATTGCCTATGCCAAAACTTAGGATTAGGTGCGAAAGCGAACCTCTGTCTCCTTTATGGCATAACCGCGAATAACACTAGGACGATTTGATGAATAATGATAATTAAATTAAGGAACACAAGGGAGAATTATAGCTACCAGTGTCAAACATGCGAGGAGTCAAATATATTAAATCACATACCACATCTCTGGTGGATACTCAGGCCGGGGCTGCACAACCCCCCTATTCTTTAACTTGTTTTAAGCTCACCTCAACGCTCACCCACAACAATATCTTGACACCGCGATGCGTAGTAACCAAGCGTAGGGAGAGGTCTAGTTTACAAAACGAAAGTGCCTAAAGTTACAGAATAGGGGGCTGGTAGCACTCTACCAGCCCCCTATTATATATATTAGCGACGCGACGGCGATCTTCATACATCAAGTCGCCCAAATTGTACTGAATTCGCAGTCACGGCGCCAATCGCCCTACCAGTGAACCCAGCTTCACACTAATATCGGCCTCCAACCCATAAATGAATCGCCCAGTTAAAAACGTAATCTACTAAGTACTTACATTTTAATTATATTTCAGCTGCTTTGTGTCTTCAACCCTTTTCCTTCATTTCTCCACGTCCAGAAGAGAAAAGAACGCTCCCAAACTGTCAAGGAAAAAATAATTGAATTAGTTTCGCTCCCTGGTTCTGCTTTATTACTGTCCGCAAAGATCCACTCGTATAAATACAAGCGTTAACGTACAGGTAGGTACTTACTTCAAAGTAAGTCCTCGAGAGTTAATAAAAATAGTATATAATCCTGACCCCGTATCATGGTCGGCCTTATCACGCGATAAGTGACAAGATAGAGCGTCCGTCACTGGCTGACACCGTTCGATGGAACGAGATGGACGCTCTATCTTTTCACTTATCGCGTGATAAGGCCGACCATGATACGGGCCTGCTCGGAAAGTCGGAACGATAAGTATTTCAATTTTCTCCCTTCGATTTGAAACTTATAACATGAACCGATTTATTTGATGCCGACTGTAGGTATTCTTTTGTAACCCTTCGAACGCCTACGTCACCTTAAACTAACGCGAGCCTATATGCTCGGTATCCCCACATGAAGTCATGTCATTCGTAAGGCAACGGCAGGGCAATTTCGGTTTTATAAGTTATTAAGGATGTATGGTTAGTCTTGTATCATTATTATCATCTGCCTATATACGTCCCACTGCTGGGAACAGGCCATCTCGTGGATGAGAGAGAATGTAAGCTATGTTATGTAATTATAATATGGGCCTTGTTGCCTGATGCAAATACATAAAAAATAATGGAGTTTCCCCCTCGACGGCAGCGTGGCTATGTACTTACGAGGTTCAATCGGACACTGATTGTTTTTGACATCTATTTTATTAGAATCAAATTGTTTTATTGCGATTATATATTAAATAGGTATTTAGGTAGCTAGTCAACATGTTGACACTTGTCAAAGTTATTCTTGCCGTCCGAAGTGTCATCTGGGGCAGATATGACAAAAGTTGTCGATCAAGTTTTCAATATGTCTGACCTCAGTTCAATACAAATGAAAGTGACAATAATAAATACTATTAAGCGCTCTCGTTCCAAGAAAGAAAAAATCGGTAGCTAATGTCAAATGTGTGAGCATTATGATTTTTAAAGTTTGACTTTATCTTGCGTGAATGTGTGTTGTGTTTCTCCGAAAATGTAAGCAAGTTTAAGTTTAAAAATACAAGTTGGTAATAATATTTGTATAATGCATACTCGTTCTTGAAGTATACGTGATTATGGAGTTACCACAGAGTCCATGCACTTACACTACATCTCAAACAGTGTACCGATTCACGAGTGTTTCCATGCACTTACACTATATCTCAAACAGTGTACCGATCCACGAGTGTTTCCATGCACTTACACTACATCTCAAACAGTGTACCGATTCACGAGTGTTTCCATGCACTTACACTATATCTCAAACAGTGTACCGATTCACGAGTGTTTCCATGCACTTACACTACATCTCAAACAGTGTACCGATTCACGAGTGTTTCCATGCACTTACACTACATCTCAAACAGTGTACCGATTCACGAGTGTTTCCATGCACTTACACTATATCTCAAACAGTGTACCGATCCACGAGTGTTTCCATGCACTTACACTACATCTCAAACAGTGTACCCTCTCACGAGTGTTTCCATGCACTTACACTACATCTCAAACAGTGTACCCTCTCACGAGTGTTTCCATGCACTTACACTACATCTCAAACAGTGTACCGATTCACGAGTGTTTCCATGCAATTTCACTACATTTCAAACAGTATACCGATTCACGAGTGTTTCCATGCACTTACACTACATCTCAAACAGTGTACCGATTCACGACTGTTTCCATGCACTTACACTACATCTCAAACAGTGTACCGATTCACGAGTGTTTCCATGGACGAAAACAAATGTCTAGTTCTCTCGTTCCATGTTCTTGTTATATTTAGAGCAATGACGCGTAGTTGCAGTGTCCAAGAAGCAACGGGATGGCTCCAGAAGTATTGTGGAACCGTCGTGTGCAACCCGAATTGAGCCAACTTGGCGGAAATATAAAAAATGTACGGATTCTTTTTTTGTCGCGAGGCAGCCGATTGAAACTGCGGTTGCCTGAAATTGTGTACGTGGTTTATGTAATGAAATGCTGTTTCAATCGAATACCTGACGACAATGTTTTTTTTCACTTAGTTTTTATTTACTTATATTAAATTACATAAATCACTGTATATACTATTATGGACATATTGGTAATTTCATTACGACTCCCTTAATTGTACCGCCTTCACTTCGAAGCCTGCATGATCTGACGGAAAGCACTTCCAACGCGAAAATCGTGATTGATGAGACGAGATGACGCGGATCCGCAGGACACGAAAAGCGCGTCTTATATACTTAGTAGACCGACGCATCAGCTGGTACATGATACAGTACAACAACCCGGACGTTTAGGTGGTTCGTCTAGGCCAGTGTTTTCAAGCCTTCTAACTGGGTCGCGGCTACTGATATTTTAAAAGTTAAAATGATGTAAGTATTTTGAACAGAGTAGGAAAGCCGTCTTTTATCCTTTAAAATAAGCGGGTAGAAACGCATTTTATCCACTAGTGGGGAAATTAATTTGACCTTGGAGCGTGACCATTTTTTGTCGGTTTTTGGCGGCGCAGTAAAGGAGCGTCAGTGTTTTGTTCGCGCGCAGTTGGGACTGATGTGTTTCATTGATTTCAGTTGGCTCGCACGGCCGTAGACATGGATAACGAAAAGTATCGTACTATAATTAAATTATACGGCTCTAAACAGCTTCTATGTTTGTTGTGAATAATGTGATAACTGATAAATAATTATGAAAGCGGGAGCTGCACGTCTACGTGATACGTCCATTGCTGAGTACAAATGAAGACTGATTTGTTATCTTAATTAGTTAATTACAATTTTAAATAGTGTTATCTATATTGATGACGATTATATGTTGTATATATATATTTTTTATTTATTTATTTATAATTATCATTATTACACAAAATACACGGCCAGGCAGTAAGATTTCCTCGGCTTTAATACTACGAAATCGATTTCTATACAAAATGAAACAAAAAACCAATAACTGATCATTTACCAAAAAAAAAAAACAAAACAAACTGATAAAAAGAAAACCAAAAACCTTCTCATCGCTGGGGTTCGCACTCGCAACCATCAACAAAGAAGATTACCATTGGTCGTCGTCGAAGAGTAAGCCAGCCTTTTTGGAGAAAATATGGCAACACGAATTTTCTCGAAACTAAGACCCAGCTAGATCAGTTTCTCGGCCCCCGTAAACCTATACTGCAAATTTCATCGGAACATTATTACAAATATACACATAAATATAGGTTTATTATACACAAATATTGCTCGTTTAATAGTATTGGATAAGACTGGTGGCGCCATCTAATATAGAGTTCTTCACTCTGGATTTCTACATACAAACTTTCAAACAAGTTTTAATCCCTCTACAAGATGAATTATCAAAAACGCTGAAATTATTTTTCTTGTGTTTTAGTATGGAACCATTTTACGAAGTTTCAAGCCCCTAGCTCGAAAATATATATACTCTCCATACAAATTTGCAACCTATTTTTGACACCCTTAGGGTATGAATTTTCAAAAGCACCGGAATTGCTTTTCTTGTGTTCTATAAAGAACCTTTTTGCGATATTTCAAGTCTCTATCTTAAAATAGTTATTTGTTATGCAAGGCTGCAAAGTTGGTGTTTGGCGCAAGTGCTTGTATTGAAAGCGAAGCTAGCGAAGGATTGTAAGATTGAACCATGAGCGAAGCGAATGGTTCAAAAGTACAATCCTGAGCATAGCGAGGCTTTCAAGGCACGAGACGCCAAACAACTTTGCTGCCGAGCGGAACACACAACTTTTCACCTCATCACCGCGAGGAAAATTTTAAATGTAAGGGAAGTAATTTGTACCTTATACTCATTTTCAATAAAGGTTTGTTTACATCTCATCAAGATCTAGCATTTTATAATTATTAAATGTAACATAAACATTTTTGCATCTTTAAACAACTCCACGCTTACCTACACTAAAAAAGTCAAAGTATTGTTGGGTACTCACGGGTAAACTAAGGCTCAAATACGCTTATTTCACTTTTTCCGCTAACTTAGCAGGCATTCAAATTCATATTACGTATCTTGTGCACTAAAATCTATAAATAACCACCATTATTTTGGTTTTACTGTGGCTTTAGAACAAACCAAATTTTCTTAAATAAACTTTTCAAACGGTGCGTTCCAAATTTGGAAGAAGCAAATTTTTTTGAAAAGTAAACTACATTTTAAAATTATTAATTCGTATTGTATCCTTATAAGTCAGTCTAAATATTAATATTTCGTATGTTATTAAGAAATAATAAGTATTATTAATTTCATTTTATCAAAATAATAACAATTAATTATTGGCATAACACCATCAGTTTTTGAACGCAGGATAATAACCTCTCATCCTGTATAGAAAAAAGTTGGATCTCGCGATTGACCGTCACGTTTCAAATTCAAAAACTCTTTCCACGCTAGCGGATATAATGGGCTTTTGGGCGCAGATTTTGAGCGATAAAGCAAGCCTTTTCGAGCCGGTGAGGTGAAAAATAAATTGATTTCTTTACAATTTTTCAAACCTTATATCACCATCTGAAGAAATTATATCAAAAAAAAGCCGCGCTATGTCTTGTTCTGAGGTCTAAACTACAATATTTGAAAGTGCCATCAAAATCGATTCAGTAGTTTTTCCTAGAATTTGTCACCATAATTATACTGGTTGTAATCGCTGCCACGCGGCGTCCACTTGACAACAAAAGATGGCGCTGTTGCGTAAACACGACTTTATCCAATCGGTTAGTCTCAAATTTGGTCTGCGGGTCACCTTAACTCCATCAAACTTTTTTATTAAATACGTTTCATATGGTTTGACGGAGTTTAGACGCCGACAAAAAACTGGAGAATGTAATAAGGCTAGAATATGCATGGAAATTGGTGATGTTCTTCGCGCTATTGAAATTTTTAATTTATGTTGTATAGATACAATTCTTCAGATTCTCGTTATTATGTCTCTCTGACAACATCAACGAATTTTCACATTTATAATATCAGTGTGATACTCGTATACAGTACAAATCTTGGTTTTATCTGGCTATATTACCTAAACATTACGTATAGCGATGTTAGTAGTTGATTGCAGTATTTTATTACTTTGCTCAACATACGAGGATACCCCATTATTTATTAGGATCAGAATGGTCTATAAGAAATACCTTCAGAAAAGGTTCATTGTAATTGTTTGTCGTAACAGTATTTAACATACCTAGCTTTTTCGTTTTGTTCAAAACATGACAAAGAACCCTTTACGAAATATACTCAAGTTAAAAATAAAATTCACCTTTATTACTTCGTTTTGAGTCTTAAAGTTTCTTTTCTTATTGTTTTTAAATATTACGAATGAAAAAGAAATTTCAGAAGAGGCCTGCTTTTAAATTGTTTTATTACATCTGAACAAAAAGTCTTACCCGATTGCCGGTGTAAGCAGGGTAATGTTTTTTAGTTGATTTCTTTGATACGCAGGTAATAGCTTAAGAGGATAGACTGATTTAACTTTGACGTGTAGTTAAAAATAAATAACAATGTCATACATTATACATCTCCTAAAGCTACGGTATCCTAGTGGTTCAGGCATGCGGCTGTCAAGCGGCGGTCGTGGGTTCGAATCCTGGCTCGTACCAATGAGTTTTTCGGAACTTATGTACGGAATATTTACCGTTAGCTTTTCGGTGAAGGAAAACATCTTGAGGGGACAGGTCTAATCCCCCAATAAGGTCTAGTTTTCCCTGTGGGTTGGAAGGTCTGATGGCAGTCACTTTCGTAAAACTAGTGCCTATGTCAAATCAAGGGATTAGGTTTCAAAGCGGACCCCTCGCTTGTTTAGGGCACAACCGTGAACGTTAGGAGGATGATGAATGATGATACATTATACATCTCCGACCAGATTATCGCGAAAATCGCTTTAGATTTTTGAGAATCTATGCTCTAAAGCGTCAAATCTCCACTAATGCCATTGAAATTGATTATACTGAGTGCTCTGAAATCAAAAAGATGTCTATAGAGTATATTTTTGAAGTATGTGCCATAGAGCTGCCTAAGTTAATTTTAGTTCTAATTATTATTTAGTGGCTGGACAGCAAAAATGCTCGAAACGTTTAATAACCTTTTGTCTAAACTATAACAAAAGAAGCGTCCTAATAGGGATATTGTAAATCACTTGGATAACTCCACGTCCGCCGCTACCCGTTTAAACCTTATGATTAGTTCGAATTGTCATCAACATGTGAAGGAACCCACCAGAGTTACTGAATGTAGTGTAACATGCTTAGACCACTTATTTACGAACTTCACTCGACCACGCTCAAGTTTGCGTAAACGATTACGGCCTCTCCGATCATAAGGGTAAATTATATGCGTTACCTTCAATTAATTTAAAAACGTGCGTAACCTGGACAGAGGCAAAAAGAAGGTTTTAGGAAGTTAGTTTACATTCAGTGTTTTAAGTCGGCTCTGCAACAAATTGAGTGCAATAAACTTTTTGATGAAACGAGTAATGTGAATATAAACTATAACTCATTTATTACCGTATTTAAAAGTGGTTTAAACTTATGTATACCAAAATGTAATGATAATAAAATAAAAATAAACTTAAAAATACATCCTGCAGGAGGAATAAAAATATCATGCAAGCATAAAAGATACCTCGAAATTTTCCTTTCCTATTCACATGTAGCAATGGTATTTTACGGAGCTACTATAAAAAATATTAAAAATCCACTTCTAAACGGCTACAAAATATATAACGTATAAAAAGACAAATTTAAAAATGACACGCATTTCGTGACGAGGAGAATTTGATTGTAATTATATTATTTCTAAACGAATACTAATGTGACATATTCAATTGAAATAAATAGGTGTTGAAACAAAAAAGTGTCTTAGTGTATTTTAATAGTACATTGTGATACAAGTGAGGTATTTTTATAATTACATCAGAGGCGGAATTGTTCACGCAAGCCGAAGGTGAGCGTGATAAGAGAGCCGAGGATGTAATTAACAAAGCTCACGCGTTTCATACGACGTTTTTCAACACATTTTGCGAGGAAAAAATCCTTTTCATAAGATGAAAATTTTATAGGCCTGCCAAGTTATTTTCTTTACTTAATGACTTAATGGCAACAGGTTTTTACTCACATATTGTACATTGCCAAGAATTTCCAGTGGCGTCCATTTTATTTATCACTTTTCTAATCACCACGAGTCAACATTTTTGATAATAACCAAACACGCATTAACAATGTTTACAAATATTTGTGACAGCCTATGAAGGCGCGCAACAGTTTTTTTTGTGAAGTTTGCGCAGTGCGCGCGCATGTGTTAAACCAGACTTAGATGAAATCTCTAAACAGCCAATACAAAATAAAATAAATATTCTCGTTTTAAAATATTATCTTTAATAATTCATGTAAAATGTTATCAAAACTGAATAGTTATACTAAATTAAACGTGTCTATATCATATCCAAAAAGAAATAGTCATTTAATTAACAAAAAGGATTTAATTTGTTTAGTCTAGCAAGAATCCATTTGCCGAGAATTTTAAAAAAAGCTGCACATTCTGTACAACCCGGTTAGTTTAAGAATGCACCGTGTTCATGCATACATCTTGCTGCAAGGTGCCAACGTGACTTAATCGAGATATAACCATATCACATGTGTCGTAATGTTATAAAACACGCGTGTTTAATACCCAGGATTATTAGCCTAAAAGCGACATAATAAGAGATACGTTACGAGCAAGAATGTTTGTGCCTTAAAACACGAGCTGCAACTACCAAACATTATGTTAAAGGCACGTCTTCTTATTCTCATCCTTTACATACAAAGTTCTATTCAAATAACAGAAAGTAAGTAAATTAAAAATTGTGCGTGAGTTAGTAACCCCTGCTTCCTTATTGTTCTGTGCGGTGTCGGTCGATCGGTAAAAGTGCCAACACATTCCCATATAAACGAACAAATTCGTTCAATATTATTTTAAGGAACGTTAATTAATCCTTTCTTAAAACATAGTTTCTGTAAAAACCCACATAACATGCATAAGTTTCATCAATACGGAAACAAAAAAAAACGCAAATATCATTCGCCTTAAAACTTATAAGCAAGAAAATCCAAAGTGTTTACATCCGAAATTTTCAACGCAGCATCCGCATTTACTATCCTTCGAAAAAATCCTTACAAGTCACTCACAATCACTCTGCCACTAACCACAAGCGAGCACGTCACGAGTTCACACGAGGTGGCAGGGCAGATAAACCGAACAAGCGTAGTCGAGAGTCGCACTAGTCGCAGGCAGCGAGCGCGCGGCACGCCGGCAGATCGGTGACTGACCGGCCCACTGTCGGCGCCCCGCGAGCGCTCCTCCGGGACCCTTCCGTCCCGAGGACTTGCAATGCTTCCTCACGAACCCTTCCTCATTTCTCGCACGCACCTCATACCATTAACTTCTTGAATACTTGCGCACTATCAATTGTTCAAACACTTCTGGATGAGAGGTCGCGTGGTCGTGGGGCGATGCACTGAACTGGTGGTACAAGTGTTTCGCGCGGTGGTCTGTGGCGTCAGTGAAAGTGCTCCGCGGTCTAGCGAGTGCATCGCCGTGTCCTCTGCGAGACCTTGACTATTTCGTCTCGTAGGTACCAAACAAATGCATGGTTGCGATGTGATGCAGTTGCCGAAAAATGCGTCTAGTCTCAATATTTAGCGAAGCATTTGGAAAATGTTGGATACTACGCGGTTCTAATGACGCAATGTGTATTTTCATTTTGACGATGACAATGAGCATGATAGAATCTCTAATTAATATTGATCGCCGTATCATTGAACATTTTCGAATCTGTTATACGAAGATGGGAGCGATTTCATTAATTACGGTTTTGACATCAGGACCAGATATCGGTAAATGGACCAATTTTTAAAGATCCGGGTCACAGTCATACAACGTTCAAGTAGTTGTACGTAGACGTATGGCAAATTTGAACGTATAGTGATATTTCGGGCACGTGATAAGACTACCGATGTTACGAGCTATCAATACGATGTCGAATCGTGCCCGCAAATACTGCATTGGACGGTATACTATTCAAGTAGGAATAATATTCGAGAAGAATCTCGACGTAAATGCTAACTTGATTAATGCAAGGGAGACGCAAATTTAAAAGAAATGAAACAAGGTTTATAAATGTATTCATTAACTGAGAAATACAACTACTTACCCACAGACCACCTTGACCACCTTTTTCTCAGGCCAGGTGAAATTATATCTTATGTCAATATCCATAACCAACTTGACAGAGAAAAGCTTTCCCATTTTTATCTGTACCATCGAAAAACTCATAAACAAGGAGGTCCTTGTCCTTGTTTATTATGATATATGATAGTTCATGTAAACATGCTATTATTATAGTTCCTGGAATTGAAATATAGGGTGTCCCAAAAAGAACGCAAGATTTTCCATACGTGATTTCGTTTTATTTCAATGTGTTAGTGAAAGATGAAAATACAATGGTTCGTGCACTGAACAGATAACATAATGCTACGAATCTGAAAATATAGCAACAAATACACGCCCACTGCGATAATGAGAAACATTTAACGCCATAGCCTAAACATTATTTTCATCAACTTCAAAAACGAAATATATTGATTGTTATTTATTTTCACAAGGAGGCGTTAAGAAGAGCTGTGCGAGGAATAAGTATAATGAAATGAAGTGAAATATGAAATAAAATATATTATTAATAACAATTGTTACAAGTCAAGGTACAATATTGAGCTTTCAATAGTTTTAAATACAATTAATTACAGTTTTTCGTATTATATGTCAATTATCTTCATATTATTCAAATATTTTTCTATGTCACACTATATTTTCTACCTTTACAGAATTATTGGTAGACTAAAGTATTGCTAGCCTCGCACACGCTTCTCTCCCTGCACGGCTATCATGCGACGGCGCGCGAGCTCTCTCGATTACTATCCGTCTCTTTCTTATTAGAACACTTAGAACAAGAGATATAGTGCGAGCAAAATCGAAAGTATGTCGCGGCCGTCGCATGATAGACGTTCTGGTCCCTCTATTCCTCGCACACCGCTCCGCTGTCTCGCGCAGCTCGGATGGACACGCACCCGTAGGGTATACCTATTAATAAAATAACGAAAACATCAAGTCCGCGAGTACCTACTACTCGAACTAAGCTAGTTGAACAGCAAAGTGTCTATGCTATGTCTATTGTCGTCATCCTTATATAACCTAATGTCTCTGTGAGCTGTAGAGATCTATTTCATTTTTTCGAAAAAAAATCCTGACGAAAAAGTTCTATGTAATTAAGGAACTTTCTCACAAAATTTCACGAGAATCGGTTGAAAAATTCGATCTGTAGAGGACAACAGCCAGACAGCGGGACAGTAGGACAAACGATACCGGATAACGGCATAGAACTTCGCTCGCTTGTTCGATTAAACTCATATATACTCATAGACTGGAAGAGATCGCTAATCAAATCCAATTTGTGCTTTTTTTGTTGTAAATTTTACATTTATTGCGGTCAATAAAGCAATACATTAGTATTTACACATACCTACATACAATCAGCGATGCTGCAGCACTGGCGTGCAACTGAAGCTACCCATAATTCGTTTCAACTGATAGTTTTCACAACAAATAAACTGATTATTAGGGCCGATTTTTCAATCTCTAGATAAAGTTATCCGTCAGTTAAAATTATCACCATCTTTTTCTTAAGTCATATGAAAGAAAAGGACAGAGCTAACATTTATCTGACAGATCTGGGATTTGAAAAATCGGCCTTAAGGGTAGCATGAAAATGAAATATGGTGGGTAGACGGCAGACATTTCTGAATAGCAAAATATCCGAGTAAGGAGAATGATATCCGGCAAACTGGCTGGCACCTGTTGAGGTATACAAGTCATCATCATTATCATTATAATTGTCGTCATCATCATATCAGCCGAGGTCGTCGAACGACGTCAACTGCTGGACATAGGCCTTCCCGTCCCCGGTGCCTAAGTAAAGAAAGTTAAAATTTAGTAAATATGGAAGATACTTATCCCCCAGCTCCAAGTTAGATGTCGCTCTCCAGAGGCTCTAGTATAAGTTTTACCGAAACAAAACTTTACGATCGCGTTTGCGTTTTACCCTCAATTTGTATGGGATTTGACAGCTAAACGCAAACGCGGTCTTAACGTTTTCTTTCGGTAAAACTTATACTAGAGCCTCAGATGTCATTTGGAATGCACACTTTTCTATGTAAGTAAACCGTAAAGAGGGAACGTTGCGTTCAAATAACCATTTTCATACATTCCATACAATTGAACATACATAAATGTACGAATTGAGTAGTTCGTCGATAGCAATACTCAAAGAAACTAAAGTTTCGTAGCACTTGAAATAACCAATCAACTTTAAAGAATTTCCTCATAAGAAATCGGCACACGATAGTGTATTGTTTTAGGTAAACAGTATAGGCCAGGCGAAAATAAATACTACTTGCACGACCTCTGTAGCCTTAGTAGGTAGTGACCCTGCCTACGACGCCGGAGGTCCCGGATTCGAATCCCGGTAAAGGCATTTATTTGTGTGATGAGCACGAATATTTGTTCCTGATTCTTGATGGATGTCTTATATGTATTTAAGTATTTATTTATCTATATAAGTATTTGCTTAGTTTGGAACCACGTCGATTTGTGTAAGCTTGTCTGATTTTTTTTATTATTTTATTTATCTATGACATTTTACGCCTCAAAGACAAGTTTTCTCACTTCATCAATACAAATTGTTTCCCTTTTTTTACCCTCGCGATTCGTACGGGGTCGAGTAGCGCAGGGCCGATTACGCAAGCCGAGCTTCCCCGACGAGAGGTCGTTGGCAATGGACCCGGTTCAATGTCACCAAATGTATCACCACGCGGTATACGCCGCTCCGCCGTACTCGATACTTTTCTGTTTACTTCACGTGTCAAGCTAAAGCGGAGCGGCAGTATTATTGAATATTATCGCATTGTAAAATGCCACATGGGATATGACGTATACAGGTCAATTCAAACAATATTACCATTACTAGCGTACTCCTGACCATGTTTTGAAAATAAAATGTTATATAAAGTAAACAGTGTTCGGCTCGGATTCTTTGTATTGTCACCAAAACCATAACGTACCTTTTAATTGTACCTAATTACGTACCGTAAAATGGGGTGAGTAGGGTTCGCGGGGAGAGTTGGGTTATGAATGGGGAGAGAAAGTATGAAAGGGGGGTGAGATGGTTTTTAAGGCTACTGCTACAAAAATAATGTATTCCAATTTAAAATGGAGCTATAGTAATACTCATAATAAAAAAAACGATCCAACAATCTTCCAAAATCACCTTTGTATGAAAACCCATCTCACCCCAATTACGAGGGACTACGGGGTGAGGTGGGTTTTCCTGTTTATCGTCAAAGTTATGAAATGGAACTACCCAAAATAAAATAAAAACTAAAATACAAACGTCCGGAACACTTATTATATACACCATTCGGTTTGTATAAGTAAAAATAAAATGTGATCGAGGTTTGAAAATCAGTTTTCACCCAACTTACCCCATTTTACGGTACACCTTTTTTCACTCCTTGTGATCTCATAAATAAATTAGTAAAATTGTTTGGATTCCTCCCGAGCACCTATGTTAAATCAAGTGTGAAATTTAATTATCAGATCTCATTTTGAGCAGCAGAAGCCTAAACTTCCCTATTTTTTTAACATTTTGAAAGGATATTTTAATGTATGTATTTATTTGCAACCTAAACACATGCTACTTATTATTAGGTGTAGTATAACTGTCGTGTCGACTTTTAAAAGTAGGTAATTGTTGAAAAAGAAAAATGTTAGACATGCAAAGCAATAATTATATTGATTACGGTTCCCTTTCGATACAAAACGTTTTTTGACATTCGCAGGCTAACAGCGTAATTTTTTAAGAAACTTGTGAACAATCTTTCACAAATTGGCTTTCCATTTGCGCGAAGTTCCCCATTTCCTAGAATAAACTTGTATAAACTAGAATCATTTGCGAATAATCGTTTGCCCAAAGTATCACGTGACAAACTAATTTCTCAAATTATTCTAGTTTATAAGTTTATTCTAGGAAAGGTCTTTCTCTTTAAGAAACTTATGTAAAACACTTATAAGTTTTACATAAGTTTCTTAAAATATTCTGCCGTTAGCCTGCGAATGTCAAAAAACATTTGTATGGAAAGGGAACCACCTTAATGTGGTAAGGTATATACACTGGTAGTTCCTAGATGTTTGCTAACTTCATGAAATGGTAAAAGTAATTTATTTATCTAGGACGATAAAACAAATAATGTCTCAGACCAGATTTGAAGTATAAGCAACGTGTGATGTAAAATAATTAACTGAATTTGCTAAAATCATTGATTCATTTAGATTTTTTTTAGTACGTGAGCATTTGTGCATGGAATACTACTTATTATTATTATATATAATATAATATGATATATTATACATATATTATATTAAAATTAGAAAAATACAATTAGAAAAACGTATTAAAACTTTGCCCTTTAGGCAGGGTGCCCATCACACAGGCAGCATTCCATTCCCACGCTGAATAGCAATTGCTATAATTTAGGCAGGAATTTTGCCTGCGCGATTGGTCACCCGTTGCGTCCCTCAACGTCCAAGGACTGAGTGTCTTGACGCCAAATGCGACAAAATCGTACTGGGTGCCAAGAAAGCTATAATTCCCGACCTTGTATCGCTCTCTGGCATCTGGATCGGCTTGTTTGGCGTAACTGGCAAGTAGGACACGGCCAACGTGACAGCGCAAGTAGTGTCCTACACCAGTGCACGGCCCATCCGCCAGGGGATCAACAACTTCCCGTCCGAACGCTTGCCGTCATCCCGTACAATCCGTGGCTCGAGAGCCACGGGGATGCAGGCGCTGGCAAGCGCCCTTCTCAAAATATAGTTGAGTGCAGCGTGACGGGACAAACGGCCGGCGCCCGAGGAGCAGGCGAGTCTATGGTGACCAAAGCGATCTACCGCGGCTCCACAGGAGATGCAATTGTGGTCCAACGCAAAGAGCAACTGCAATTCGGTGTGCCCGGATCATTAAAATTACCTAAGTTAGGTGAGGGGTAGGCGTGAAGCCATTGCCCTGACTGGCCTGGACGCTGCCAACAGCTTGGCTCGGTCTCGGCCGGACGATGGGTTGATCAAAGACGTTATGGTAGCGGCGGAAGCTAACGAGTCCCATGCTTTTTTAAAATTTTGGTCTTGATGGCAAAGTTGGGTTCGGTCCAGCTAGACAGGCGTTCCTAGCTTTAACCGATCACGCGATCTCGCAGTTTGTAGTCGTCGAGACTTTAAGGATTTTACCTGCAAGCTCTTACGTGCTGTGAATTGATCATAAGAAAGCCGGCAAAGCCACGCTCGAGATTTTTCGAGTTCTCAGACCGCCATATCTTATGGGTAGACAAAACATGCCTGAGTCCAAGCCTGTTCAATTTTCAATAAATATAGTTAAAATTTTAAACTTAAAGCTACAATATCACCCGGAAATCATAGACTATAATTTATTTCAATTATAAATAAACGAAATGCTATGTTTAGTTAATTAACTAAACATTTATTTTCTAAAGGGCTTTAAAGCCCAATATCTCGCTAACGAATCACTAATTTGAATAATCGTTTCAATAAAAATAACATACCCACTTTAGGTGACCCTCAGATAAAAAAAAACTAGATTTTTTTCTTCTTCTGTTTTACCAGCGTGATTGATTTATATATATCTAGTAGTAATGGTTACTGAGCTAAGCCGGAGACGGACGGACAGACGGTCGGACGGACGGCCAGACGGACATGGTGAAACTATAAGGGTTCCTTGTTGACTACGGAATCCTATAAAGGCCCTCAAGGCTTTGTACCGAGGATGCTGGCGGCAATTCCTCACTGGATTGCAATTCATTATTTCCGGGATACCCCATTATAAACTATTTCTTTTCATTTTAACTACTATCTATTATTTATATTTTATAATAATCGTGGACTATACAGTAATATTATACAGGTTGTGGCCTGGAATAGGAGCAAAAAATGAAACGGTCGATTAGTGAGCTTGTGAGCAATTATTTCCAGGTGGTTTTATTAGAAAAAAAATATATTGCTTTTTTTCTTATTATAGTAAGTTCACGTGTATTTTTTACTCTTCTGGGGTGACTTTTGTATTTTTTTTTTATTTTAAAAACAAAATAAATAATAATAAAATTAAAAATATCACAAAAGTATCTTTTGAAAACAAAAAAGTATTATGACTCATTACATAATGTTACTTCAAAATCCGCATGGACTTCTGTGCTATGATCTCGTGGTGCCAAGATACATTACATAAAGGGCATAACTTTAGATCAGCATTTCTCAGAATAAAATAATAAATAAAAAATTGGACACGGGGTTACTACAGATGCTCTAAGGAAGCGTCCTTTTAAATATTTGCCCCTGTTACAGGCCACACACCGTATATTTGAGAGCGCATAGTTCAATCATATATTATTGCGAGTGGCAGTGACATATACTTGTGACAATGTGTTATAAATATAATCGTAGATATAAGTTACTTTTTCCAATATTACTATCCTGCTCATCATCCTCCTAGCGTTGTTCCCGGTTGTGCCCCTAAAGGAGCCCGGGGTCCGCTTTGACACCTAATCCCAAGATTTGGCATAGGCACACAGTTTTTGTTAATTAATTGACTATTTCTTTTTGGATATGATATAGAAATGTTTAATTTAGTAAAACGATAACATTTCACATTAATTAATAAAGAACATTTTAAAGCGAAAATATTTATTTTATTATGTGTTGGCTGTTTAGAGATTTCATCTAAGTCTGGCTTAACACATGCGCGCGCACTGCGCAAACTTCACGAAAAAAAACTGTTGCGTGCGGTTACCTATTATCAAAAATGTTGACTCGCGCGCACTGCGCAAACTTCACGAAACAAAACTGTTGCGTGCGGTTATCTAGATAGAGACGTATAGAAAAGTGATAAATATAATGGACGCCACTGGAAATTCTTGGCGATGTAATATGTGAGGAAAAAACCTGTTGCCTTCATTAAGTAAAGAAAAAAGCTTGGCAGGCCTATATAATTTTCATCTTATGAAAAGGATTTTTTTCCTCGCAAAATGTGTCGAAAAAGTCGTATGAAACGCGTGAGCTTTGATAATTACATCCTCGGCTCTCTTATCACGCTCACCTGCGGTTCGCGTGAATTCCACCTCTGGTGTGATTATCATCATACCTCACTTGTATCAGAATGTACTATTCCATGACACCGCATGGCTAAACCACGATGCTACCGTAGCTTGTTATAAATATAATAAAAAGAAAAAATGGATTACAGTAACCTAATATTAAGAAAATTAAAGTTAAATAAAAAAAAGTTCTCCAAGTACGGATCCCTGCAGAAGGGTGATCATTAACTCCTATGTTTCCAAGTGTCAGGAGTTTAACATAACCTCGGCAAGTCTCCTATCGCGGCTCAAGAAGTGTCGCGCGCGCTCTACGGCCGCGCTCCTTGCCGGGTCGACGACCGCGCTTTTCGGCAGGCGCCCCGCGTTTCAGCTGTAACGCGATCCTGCACACATGCACACACGCACACACGCAAACACACGCGCGCCTGCGCGAGCGCATGCATCTGCTGTGATACTAGAACCGGAAAACTATTGTCGAAATATCGTCACCAGCTATATAATTGCTTATAGTGTAACTAGCTGAGCCCCCGTATCTGCTCACATTTTTTTGGATCAATGTACTTACTCTTCAGAATTGGCAATTATGTATGGAAGTAAATATTCACTACTTTGCCAAGTGGGAAAATGCGAGCATTTTTCATGAATTTTCGCAGTGTCTAGGGAGTCGCAGTTTGGCGGGTAACATTACATTGTTAATGTTTAGTACTTTTGATAAATAAATAAAAAAAGAATGTTAACAGTGAATTGTTTTTTCCGTTTTTACTGTGTCAGCACGGCTAGCACGCGACGGCGCGCGAGCTCTCTCGATTTTTCTCGCACTATCCGTCTCTCTCTTATTAGAACACTTAGAAGAAGAGGTATAGTGCGATAAAAATCGAGAGTATGTCGCGGCCGTCGTGTGCTAGACGTGCAGGTTCATTCATATGCAAGTCAAGCATGCACACTTCATATTATAATACTAAAGCAAAAAGTCAGATGATGTCAGGTGACTTTGAGGATCAATCAATATAACAATTTGTTAAGATTTTCTGATGTGAAAATGTTGGTTCATGGTTGAATATTTGCGACATTGTCACGTGCCGTGTAAGATATTTCTCAAGCTTAAAAGGTCCCGTAATACATTTCCCATGTCGTCGCTTGATCCCAATCCGGGTCAGCATTTAGTATGGAATTCCATACTAAAAAAAATTGCCCGGGAGAGGAGGGATTAAAAAAGCGCGAGGTTTGCCTCGAACTTTTTAGGTACGTCACAAAAAAAATGTATTCATTCAAGTTGGCTACCGTGTACATAAGGCGGATAAGTCGTAGATAATAGGTGTTTCAGCCGTGACCTCCGCGACCTCTGAACTTGGTGGACGTGACCTTGACTCGGCCAGCGCGGTCCCTGGCCTGCTATAATTAGACCATCACCCTTATAACTTGTATTTTCGTACTGTAGTATGACGCGGCGTGAGAAATCGATGTCTGCGAGTGGACATTATTAGCTTCCAGTTGGTGACGTGTTTAACATACATTACGTAAAAGGAGTTTTTTAGTATTAATGTTACATCGGTGTCTGCTCTGTTAATGCATGTTATACCTATATGCCTTGAAATAATGATTGAAAACTTAACTACATAGGTACTTAACACATGTCGATGATTACCGTACCAAATTAAGATAATACCTAACACCGAAACCAAATTATATTTTGTATATTGACAAAACCGACTTGGGTGGCCATTACAAATACTTACCATATCCGTAGTTCATTTCAGTATTTACGTACGTTTTTGAAGTTCGTCTCTCTAAATTAGACGACGTAGATACGTATGGTAAAAATAAAATGTCTCCTCTAAGCATTAAGAGGTTGTTAACCCAGTATTTGGGTGTCGCCCCTTGGCAGGGCTTATTTGTCAAAGGATACAAACTTGGCTGGTGCTGTCTCAATTTACTTGGGATGGAGATGTGCCACCTGCTAGAACCGTGGGCTATTAACTAAGCTGTCAACACCATGCTGTTTACCAGAAACAGTTTAACACTTTTACAATTTAACCGTATTTTGGTAAATGAAAAACAATGACGTGATTTCAAGCCTCGTTAGCGCATGTTGAACAAACAAATTGTCTGCAAAGTGAATACAAAAAGGGCATCAAAAGTGTGTAAAACTTATCCTATAATATATAATCCATACTAATATTATAAATGCGAAACTGTGTCTGTCTGTCTGTCTGTGACCTCTTCACGCTTAAACCGCTGAACCGATTGCGATGAGATTTGGTGTGGAGATAGTTTGAATCCCGGGGAAGGACAGGATAGTTTTTATCCCGGAAATCATCCCCTGAGGGGGTGAAATGGGGGATGAAAGTTTGTATCAAGCTACGATATAAACGAGTTCCACGCGGACGAAGTCGCAGGCAGAAGCTAGTCGTATATATAATACCACCACGCGCGAAGCTGTATTTTCCTATAACAGACAGGTAAACCGTCAAGTACACAAAAACATCTTGGGTTGGGCCAACTCTGGTGGACATTCGCCCTTGAAACACTGGCAAGGATAGGGTTAAAATCTTTTCAGACAGTTATGGTATCTATTTATTTGCTTCAGGCAACTTTGTTCATCTTTACAAATACCTTACAAACTAACATATATCGCTATGCAAAACTTAAATAACACAATATACCTACGTTATTTATGGTATCAATTTTGGAACTAAACACTTTAATTATATATTAATATAATTAAAGTGTTTAGTAGTGTTGTTTAGTAGTGTTATAACTAATAACTAAACAATTTTACTCCAAGCCGAGGCCGAAGTGTAAAAACGAGCACATTCATATCAATTTTGAATGCGAAACGAACTTAATTACACTTGGATCTGCGCTAATGTAAGAGGAAGCACATACACACTACATACCTATAATTAAAAAGCCTCCTGCGGACGGTAGGGAGGTGTTGCTCTCAGAGAGAGTAGGATTCGAATCAATTAGACAAATACATCGTAACAAAACAAATTAATTTTTAAATATTTTTTGTTTCTTGTTATTTTTTAAAAGGTGAGCTACCCCAATCATATTCTAAACGATATGATATAATTCAATTAGAAAAAAGGAGAAAAGTTAGGACATTTTAGGGTTCGCGCAACATTGACATAAAAGTAAATTCGTCTGGCCAGCTCTGCCTATTTTTGATTACACTTGTTATGTAGGACGTGGCAATAATAGTTGAAGCATGAAGTTTTCTTGTAATTTGAAAACTTCATGCTTCAACTATTTTTTTGCAAAACGTGGCCGCTGTTTGACCATAGGAAATCGTGACGTCAGTTGTTCCTGTTACAGAATCAGTCAGCGGATTATTACTTTGGTAGCAACCAACAACAAAACTACTACAATCTGATGGAGGTTGCAAAAATTATACTGAACCTTTACTTCTAGAACTAAACCCACAGAAAGAATACATGATTTGGATTATTTGCCTCGTGATGAATCGTATTTGCGAGACACTGGTAATACCTACTTATAATTTCTTCTTGGTCTTCAATATGTTCACGTCACATATTGATCGACAGTCAAATCACGATCCGAAGGGACGATTTAAATCTTGTTATTATTTACCTATCCATTACTATTCTCAAGGTAGCGCAATATTCATAGACCATATAAATATAAGTAGTCTCCTTTAAGGTAGTCTACCTGCATATTGTTTTTTTTCCTATTAGATACTGTATACACTGAATCTTAGCTTGACTGTAGCCTTTCAATTGTTTTATACTGCACCGTGAAAGTACTAGTAGTGGTTTAAAAGCAGTAGCACAATTTTAGTTGAAAATAGTACCATTACAATATTTTATTTGACACTAATTTAAGTTGTACAAGAAATCCAGACGTTCAGATTATTAATAAAATATCAAATATAAACGTAGGGTGGTGGAACCAAAAGATGAACGCCACCCAATAATTAAAAGATTTTTCAAAAAATTCAATAAAAAAATGTGACAAATTTTACGCACTCGGGATATTTTTTTCCTAATGCGGTATATCTTATATATATATATATATATATATATATATGTATATATATATATACTCCCAGTGCGTTACGCCTTAGAAATTGTATGGCTTAAATCATCGGTTCTGAACCTGGGTGTAATTGGAACTGGGTGGTGTGTAAAACAGCAATTCTGCGGGGGTATTGGGACGGGTACGCAAAATGGATGAATGTATAATAAAAAATAATCTAATTTTTTTTTCGCAAAAATAAAACAGTTCTTTGAAAACTGGCGTGTACCTTGCTGTTATTTTCGTTCAGATCAACGGTCTCAATATTTCGTTGCAAGAAAAAATTACCAATATTTTGACAGCCCAAGACAAAGTTGCGTTGAGTCCAAACAGGCGATGTGTCAGTGTTTACATAACTAAGTGAGCAATTGATAAATACCAAACTAAACAAGATCACATTTGAAAATTCCGTTGTTCAGCAATTATCAGCAGTAATACTCACTGAAAAGCAATATTTTCCAAATATTGATAATCGTGAGTCCAACTCTTCGATAATACCAAAAAAAAAAACGTGCGCTTCGATTGCTGGCTGGAGTAAAACCCAGGCATCCATGTAAGGAATTATTTAAAAGCTACCACATCATGACGCACTACTCCCTATACATGTTTGAGGTACTAATGTTTGTAAGAACCAGTCTGCCAACGTTTAAACGAGTTGAAGTACCAGGAAAACAGCTCCGATCCACTGGAAGACTAAGAACAGTACCGCGTCGCATGGCACTTTCAACTAAAAATCCTAGGTTAATCGGCCCAACATACTACGAGAGTCACCCGCCAAATTGCGAATTGAACCATCTAACGAAACATTCAAACGTCAGCTGAGAATCTTTTTATTAGAACATCCATTATATTCTGTGTGCGAGTATATGGACATATAATATATTTGAATTAATTTAATTAAAATTGTTTTAGGATTGGCTTATATTCTAGTTTTTATTTTGACGATCATTAAGAGATAACAAAATCAATATTTATATTCCTTATTTTGACTTTATAACGAATCATTTTGTAATGCATATCATATGCATATATGTGATGTTCAAATGTCGTGTTGTACCTACCTGTGACATTTCATTCAATTATTAGCATTTTCATTATTTGATGATCACAAGGTAAATTCGTGTAAATTAGCTTTAAGTTAATTTATAATGTTAATTTAATTTATGGTATAAAGTAAAAAAAGAAAAATTAGTCAATTTTCAACTGGGGTTGATATTTTTATAGACGTAGATGTGTCGGAAAAAAAGAAATGTCTTGGAGTATACGCGAGGATTGTATATTGAAACTAGATGTTCAAAATTATGTTTTCTGTACGTTTTAGCGAAAAGCGGCTTTTAGCTGAGAGACGGATACTGCAAGAAAAATCGAGAGAGCTCGTGCGCCGCCGACGCGTGATAGCCGTGCAGGTTGACCAAAAAAGTATAACGGTTTTTTTCCGATATAACTTTATGGCAGAAAAACTTAGAATTCTTTTAATGTAAAAATCAAGCCAAAAGAAGGAAAAAATATTATGCAACGAGCTAAGCTTGAGAAAATTGTTTACGCGGCATCGGCTGTATAGGTCAAAAAAATCTTGAAAAAAAAAAATTTTACTGACTTAGAAAGTCAGACTGCTACTGCCTTATTTATCTAGGACTATCTGAAGCATTTGTGTATGCTTTCATATTAATAAACCTGACACAGTAAAAACGGAAATTTCGAGTCACTGTAAAAATACACATAAAAAGAAACATGAAAAATATTATGAAAATGCCTGGTATTTTCCCACATCGTAAAGGGGATATTTGGCAGATATTTATTTCCAAACATATGTAATTGCCAAGTCTTCAGTATACATTTCATACAAAAATGTTTGGATTTTTTAAATAATACCGATTCAAAGTTTAATACCGCTTATCTGAATACCACCTAATTACTCTATAGTAACCCAATCTCCAGGACACCATCATCATTACCTGTCCACTCTGTACATGAGTAGCTTGCAAGCGGGAGCTGGTCACCTTTCCGTCATCACAGTAGCGGAGCTATAGCCCGTAAGCCCACTCCCAATACACCTACGTCTTATAATAATAATAATAATTCTTTTTATTTCGGACGGAATCCATAGGTGTTAGTTACAGACTTATATTCTAGTGTTTTTTGTTACTTAAAATTTAAAAAGAAATACACATAAATACTCAGGTATGGAGCTTAGTCCATCTCTGTAGAAGGGGGGAGTCCCATCTATCCGCTAACGCTACTGCCGTTGGCGCTGCCTCGCCAGCGGTTTAGTAGTGAGGCACACCGTTTACGCATGATGGCCGCAAAGTCATCAACCTGTGCCTCCGCAAACATTCCCGAGGCGCTGCAGTGACGAGGCAGCCCCATACGCATCCTGAAAGCGTTATTATATTGTACCCGTAGGTCGCTGTACGCCCGCTGCTTATGACATCATGATAAAATGTATGGCAGCAGGTCGAGAAAGTTGTGCTGAGCTAGAAAAAAAATTGATTGGCCGTTAGTTTGAAGTTCTGGTCAAAATTTGTATGGGTAGGTATATTTACGTCATGTGACAACAGTACGAGACATGTGGCATCATTTAGCCCTTTAATCGTAGAGAGAGTAAACCTAAGTCTGTCAGTCCTGAATTGGCCAGAAGTACTTGGCAGACGGCGTCAAAGTTGCCAACTTTTTTTTTCTTGTTCAGCACAACTTTCTCGACTTGCTGCCATGCATTTTATCATGTTGTCATGAGACGTAGGTGTATTAGGAGTGGGCTTACGGACTACTAGCACATCAAAAGCGACGTGAAACGACAATCTACCTCGATCTAAAAGCAGCACAACAAAATAGAGTTGCGCGGATAAAAAACAACGACGAAATGATTTAGAAGATGTTAAATTATCTCGAATGAAGCGAAATGATCTAGATGCAGGATTGCATAACTTTTCCAACGAGCGGTAGTACAGTCGAGTAAGAATATTTGTATTGTATTGTATTGTCGACTATAAAGAGATTGATAAGACGAAAGTTACCCAAATATGTATATGACTTTATTGCCTTAACATTTAGGATGTGTATACAATTTTTTATAGAATAGTGTCATTTCCCCAAAAAAAAACGAAGTCCACCCAACGTACGAAACATTGCGCAATCGACCAGCTGTTCTAATAAGCTGTGTAAATAACTAAGCAACATAGATGTTGCTTGGTTATTTAAGCTCCAACGTGAGCCAGACACCAACTTTGAAGCCTAAGGCAAAATGCCATACATGTCTAATGCTGGCGCTACAAACTTTCTAACTTTGTTGGTGCTTGGAGCTAAACTGTAGCCAGGTGTGGCTTTCCGTATAGTATAGTGCAGGGGGTGCGTTGCGCAACGGGTACTAGATTGAGCTATGACGTCACACAAACTCACCCCTAACGCACCGGTATAGGTATACGCGCGGGAGGCGAAGCCCGGCCCGGAGGCCGCCCTCGCCCCGTTATCGTCGTACCCCCGCACCCGCGCGCCGCGCTGCGAGGACTGTTTGAAGCGGACAAATATTCATTATTGTACAATGTACAAAACTACACTAAGTACCTAAGCGGAAATCGACTCTTAAATTAAATATAAACAGGAGGTCGTATCGGTAAAAACCGATCTCTACCAGATAAACATTGGGACTTGATTTTGAGCAACTCGGTTGCTATGGTTGCTGTGGTGTGGCGGTGGGCGCTCGGTTCGGTATCTGCAAGCTGTCTATTATCAGTGTCAACTGTCTGCCGGTCAAGAGGTAGGTATTCTTTACTGCGCGCTTAAATTTAAATGCTCTTTAAGAGCTCTAATTTAAGAGCTCTTTCCTGACGTCCAGTTTTTAGCGGGATACGATCTTCTGCAGGATTCCGTTTTAGTAGCATACGTGCTAATATAGTACCTAACGTTCACACGAGCATTCTGTTTGCGGGATACTGCACGCATACTACAGAAAACTAGGATCCTGCAGAAAACCGTACGCGCAAAAAACTGAACGTCAGTGGGAAACGGCTCTAAGGAAATCTGGGCAGCATCAGTAAGCTCTTGACAAAATACAAAATTCCGTATACTTACCGATTCGAAATGAAGTGACTCAGGCAGTGGCAAGTGGTGGCAAGGTTGGCAGGTAAGGCTCTGATTAGACATATCCCGATTTTTCTCTTTTTATATAAAGTTATCTGCCAGTTAAAATTATTCCTATCCTTTTCTCTCGTCATATAAAAGAAAAGTGACACCCAACATTTATCTGACGGATATGTTTTAACTGGAGATTGTGAAACGGGCCCTTATTCTAGCGAAGGATACATTTTACCGCTTAGCTGTCATGAAAACGTCACAATAGTTTCAGTGACTTCGCTGCGACCTCGCTCAGCGTTTAGCTACTTTGCGGTTTTCAAGCGCAGTATATCAAGTACGGACGGTCAAGGACGCTTCCTTACAGCATCTTACCCCTTGTGTCCAAAATTTTTATTTTATTTTTATGCGGAGTAATGTTGATCTAAAGTTATGACCTTCAAGTAGTATCTTGGCACCACGAGATCATAGAACAGCAGTCAATGCTGATTTTGAGGTAACATCATGTAATGCAGTCATAATAGTTTTTGCGTTTTTGTTTTTAAAAGATAATTTTGACATTTTTTTTAATCTATAAAAAAACTACTTGTGTCACCCCAGAAGAGTAAAAAATACACGCGAACTTTAAAGAAACTTTTTAGCCAAGATATAGAATTTGTAGAGCGTGGCTGGTAGTGGTAGAGTTACGCCGTGTGGAGGAGGAAGCTTGGCGCTAATGGCGATCTGATATCTTTTTCACGCTGAAAGCTGTATGAGCTATGGAGTCTTGCCATCATTTTACATGTAATGTTTTTGGTGGGATCTCATTCCTTTTTGTAAGGTAATTTCTAAAGAAGTGAATGGGAAAACCCATACAAACTTCCATCCCCTAATTTAAAAAGTGGGGGGTGATTTTCTAGAAATCCTGAAATACACATCTTATTATTTATAAGAAGGATAACAAGGACCCCCTCTATATACATTTTCAGACCTCTAGCATCAAAATTTTGCGGAAGTCTCAGGTTGGGGGGTGAAAGTTTCAAGATTTTTTCGTTGTTTGTATACTATTACTAGCTTACATACCAAATTTCAGCTTTCTAGGACTTCAGGAAGAACCTTAAGAATATTGATGATCATCAGTGAGTCAGTGACGAAATCGGGGTATTTTAGATATCAATAAAATCTAAAGTATAAGGGCTATGCAATTGAACTTTATAGTTTTAATAAGACAACCGCTGACATCATATCCCGAAAATTTTGTTTAACTGGTATAATCCGAACCCAAGTTAAGAAGGTTCAAAAATACGACGAAGCGCTTCGAGAAAAGGTAGGTAGTGCCCTTGCGCATCGCTTGGCTCGTCTTGGCGGGGGCACTCCCGTGCCCCCAGATTATATTCTAATATTTTTATATGTCACTCTATATGTTATAGGTACCTTATACATGAGTATTCCCTTATAGATGGGAACTTTTTTTAATGTCGGTCTGCTCACACAAAGCCGCTAGTAAACTAACGAGTTAACTTGTAGTGTGCCATAACAATTGCAATTAACGATAGGAAAATCGCAAGCCCTTAAGTCTTATATTATTGTTGTTCCTTCGCTTATCCGTTGCATAATACGACGCACACATGCGCCCGCGCCACACACGCACACATGCGCATGACACGTGCACTCACACGCATGAGATAAGAGGGGCCGTTGACCCGAGGAGAAATGCCCACTGAAATTACAACTAGAACTCAAGCTGAAAGCAAGCTCATTAAGTACATCAATGGTGGGTGTATCGTTTTGAAGCAGCAATGTTTTATTTATTGAATTGCTCTATGGTGTACAGTCAGCGTCAAATATCACATTTAGAGCTAATATGTATCACAAAATAACATCCACTTTTAAAGTTCGTTCAGGTTAGAATAGTTGGGTCACTAGGGGAGGTAGTCTTTAAAAACCGAAAATTTGAAATTTCAATGCAATGATACACCCTCTTATATTGTCCTAATACTCGTAAGTACGTGAAAAAATAACGTGTTTGTTATTTTTATTTTTGTATGGAGAAGATTTATTTCTGGATAATCTTAGAATGCAAGCCTTAAAAAGTTTCGAAATTCGGTCGCTACCTCTAAATCTTACCCCAAAATAAAAATTAAAAACATACCTACGTTATTTTTTCACGTATTAGAACAATATGGGTGCACCTTAATGAAAAATAAACTTTTCGATTTTTAAGGTGTATTCGTAATTGTGTGTCTACCCGAAATATGTGCATGCGGTTTTTAAACTTAAATTTAGATAAGTACAGTCAACAGCAAAAGAAACTGATGAAATAGCGTCCCAAAATAATATAAACAATCCTACTAATATTATAAATGCGAAAGTTTGGATGTTTAGATGTTTGGATGTTTGTTACTCAATCACGCTTAAACGGCTCAACCGATTTAGATGAAAATTTGCACGAAGATAGTTTATAATCTGGATTTAAATATAGGATAGTTTTTATCCCAGGTCCACGCAGACGAAGTCGCGGGCGGAAGCTAGTAAGTCAATAAATTACATATTAGTAGTAGTAAATTATCAGAAGTATATTGATTCATAAATGTGTCATATGTAAGTGATCAAATGAATTTCGAAGCTTGAAAACTAAGTGGCATGCCATTCAAACAGTTGAAATTATTATTCAGTGTTTCAAATGAAGCTGATTATCTATAAAATACGAGATTTTGGGACTGCATGACCTCACAAGATCACCTCGGAATACAAGTCACATGTTCGGTTAGTTGTTTGTTTGTTTGATTGATTGATTGATTGATTGATTAATACTTTATTCAATCCCACAACATACATGGCATTGATAAAATACAACATTTAAACAATAAAGGTAAAAGAAAATAATAATAATATACACATATCTAAAGAAAGCATGCAAGAAATACATTTTAAAGAAGCCATGTGAAGTAGCAGAGAAATGGCGCTGGCTCAGCGTTATGTGGCGAGCCACATCGCTGGTATTCTCATTCTGCCAGGACCTTAAATTACAAAATTAAAATTAAACAAAACCTTATAAAAAGAACACTACCTCTAGGAGGCCAGACTGCGGCATGGACCACATTACGCTGGCAGCTACCTCTGTAGTTTATTGCCGTATGCTATTGTTGATCAGTAATTGCGTCGTCATCGATGCTACATATCAAATTGAAAGTTTTTAAAGTTGCTCATTATGAATGTGGGTTCTGTTCGTCAGACAAACACGCGAAGCAACTATAACACCGCTCGTTTCCGTCAAGGGTTGAAATAATTTCCTATTGCCTCTATTTGATTATTTGGAAATATTTTATATAAATCCTTTTTTAATACCGAGTCTTCAATTCAACAATAAAAATCGAAATTTTGACTTTTGCACATCACTTGACACTTGGTAAAAGTGTGTAATTCAGGGTACACAATCTCCATACCTAGCAACGGGCAACTGACAAGCCGGGCTGGTTTGCCCGATATATCATTTAAGGAGCACACTGCGTTCCAAACGGTTGCATGGAAATAAAGTGATTTTCGATTTGGCCGTATTACTTTTAGGTGTATGGAACTTCACGCTAGATAGCGTTCTACGGCCTTTTGTTGGTTCAGTCGCTACGTAGTCAATTCGAAATACGTGAGATGGCACTGTAATTAATAAGGTTCACAAAGTTGCCAGCCTCACCAGCTATCAGTTATACTTTTCTATATGTTAGTATTTACTAATATTGTTTGTAAGTCAGTTGTAATATTTTTAATTAATTATTATTAAATAAAACCAGGATAAAGCCATAACTTCCATTATACATTTGTATACTACTTATGCATTTAGGTCGCATATTTTTAAGCAGTCATGTAAGTCTTTGACAGACGCCAAATTTCTACAAATTTTTCCGGAAAATGTCGAACAAGAAATCGTGTGTCCCAGGATGCTTAAATAGTTCAGGCGGTTAGTGGCAAATACTTGTGTCGCACACAAAAACAACAGTATTCCATAATTTATTGCAGTTTGCATGATCTGCGCCAAGTCGAGCAAAACGGCGGCACGGCCGTACCATCCTTTCGACCCCCCAATAACTTCGTTATGGATAAAACTAGAAGCCTGAATTTTCAGTTACCAAGCACGCATTGTATAAACACTATATATTTCAAATTTCATTCAATTTGAACCAGTAGTTTAAGAATTATAACTAGTCAAAGTTTCTTAATTTTGTCACTCCCTGACTGACTCACCGATCATCAAAAGTCTAAGGCACTTTTAGCAGGCATAGAAGCTTCAGAATACAATTAGTGTTTAGTGTATAAATCAAGGGAAAACTAAAAAAAATGCAATTACAGTCCAGTTTTCTAGATACACCAACTGCATAAAGGCCTCCACACATCGGTCGGGCACGGTTTAAGCGGTATATTCACACTGCAGGCGAGCGGCGTCTCTATCACAGAGTCAGTTCGTAGCGCGGGCCCGCTCTTTCTTACATGGAATGTTTTTTATGGTAAGACTTTTGGCCAGTCCCCAGTGGAGCTTGTCGCACATCTAGACCATTAGTACCACTACACAGCTTCGGGAATTCACAAAATCATTGTATCTACGTGTACTGTGCGTGTGTTTACATGTATGTGATTGAGCTGATATCGAGGTTATCCCCGCGCCTGTGACACATCTGGGCTGTTATTTGGAACACGCAAATGCGCCTCACGTCGCGCCTATCAAACTCAGGTAGACATCTAATTACCCTTAGTTACATATTTATTATTATTAGTGAACGGTAAGGTGAGCTTAAAACAAGTTACAGAATAGCAGGGCTGGAGTGGTAAGCTGCGCATAGGCTACGGTGACCGCTTACCATCAGCATCAGGCGTGCCGCGGGCTAGATTGCCACCGGCGTGGCATTAAAAAAACATGTTCTAACATCTAAGTAGTGTCTCTACGTCGGGACGTACCTAGGGGTTTATAAAACAAAATCTTGTAACTAATAATATAAGTAAGCGAGTCTTTTTAAAATAAAATAAGTTGAAAAGAGGCTTATGCTTGAAGCACAAGTTACAAGCCTTTGTGAAATGGGCCCCATGGTACTTACTGGGGTCAAATCTTTTGTCAGGATCCAAGGACATTACATAAATTGCCTAAGTAATCCGGCAAAAGAGTAAGAAGCAAGTATTAACGGCCCGCACATAGATATAGCGATTTGAACTTTTCCCGTATTAACCAACGCATTTCCGTATTAACCAGCGACAGAGAGGGAGATATTCGAGCGGAGTTCGTTTTCACTTCGCGGTAGCCCCTCAGCAGAAAACGTAACACCTACTCAAAATGGTCTCGCCGGAAGACCAGCGCAGCGCTCGCTGGTTCGTGAGCCAGCATTATGCTAAGGCGGGACCATTTCGTAGCAAATAAATAGTTTTAAGTACCTAATTAAATAGTCTTATATGTGTGTATGTGATATTTATATAAGTTTGTTACGAATAAATAATTTTCATTTTCATTTGCTCTCGGGTAAGCTTTATTTACGCTTAGTGGAAAAGTTTAATATTCATATGGGTAGGTATGTGGCTTACCTGGCAGGGTACCTCCTATGGTACATAAAGAAGGGATGTAATTTATACTAGGGATGTAATTACTAAGCTTTGCTTAGGTTATAGGTTATAGGTGTACGCGGGCTGGGTTTCCGCAACTCGACGTCATATCTGCGCCTATTTTGCGTATGGGTATTGGCACTACTATTATTCGTGCCAGCCCAGTTCCACCAGGAAGCCTAGCAGACCCTTTATGTTGCCGACGGCCTCCGGTAGTGACCCCGGTGTTCGGTGTTGTCAGGATGACGTGGGCGGCTGTCTCTTCCTTACGCTTGTCCTTCCCTTTGCTTACGCATTCTCGCTTCTCTCAGCTTCCTCGCGGTGGAGACGCGGTAACACCTTTTCACAGCTTCGCTTCGCATGCTAATTACGTTTTTTTTTATAAAACTGCACGTATGTATCTCTGAAGTTCAAAATTGGTAGAGGGAAAAATAAAATGAATTAAACAACCCGAATTCCCGGTACGCGATTACGACTTGACCGTTTTCTGTTCATTTTATTTCAGAACACTCGGTGAAATTTACCTCCGCCGATGGTGTGGTTTTACCACCAGTTCGAAATGCTGTGGCTGGGACTCCAGAAGCGTCGACGTCAAAAGGTTGGTACTTATTACTGTTATTACAATCTAATAAGTAAGTATGTATTTATTATTTTTAACCCCCGACGCAAAGAGAGGGGTGTTATAAGTTTAACATGTCTGTCTGTGTATCTGTCTGTGGTATAAAAGCTTCCAAACGGATGGACCAATTTGAATGCGTTTTTTTTTTCCAGAAGCGTCGACGTCAAAAGGTACTTATTACTGTTATTACATTCTAATAAGTAAGTATGTATTTATTATTTTTAACCCCCGACGCAAAGAGAGGGGTGTTATAAATTTAATGTGTCTGTCTGTGGTATAAAAGCTTTCAAACGGATGGACCAATTTGACTGGTTTTTTTATATATTCGAAAGCTGATGTGATCCCGAGCGTTCTTAGCCACGTTTCATGAAAATCTGTTCAGCGGTTTTTGAAATATTTGACTTTGTAATGAAGATGTCGGGGGTTTTTAAACTTTTTAAAGTTATATTATAAGTGTTTGTTGAATTAACCACAATATAAGCTTAAGTTTAAGTTATAAAACATAGTTAGCCCTACCTACAAGACACTACAGATTTTAATGGTATATATTTACTAGGTTTATACTTTTACTTACATCAAAGTTAAGTTTTGTCGTTTACAAGTATTATTATTTTTTGTCTTTGATTTTACCCGAAAGCAGTCCCCGCAAAGGATACGAGCGACTGAATCTGCGATTACTGTATGGTAAATGATTTCTAATGGAATAAGTGATTTTGTGTATGAATGATGAGTAGGTATAAATATGGTTGTAATAGATGATGCGTGAAATGAAGAATGAACTATGTGCCATTGAACTTTTTCAGGTTATTAACTATGGAGGTGGCGAGTTTGCAAAAAGAGGCTATTGTACTTTCTTTACGAATGATTTCCTGCGGGTTATATGGTTCTACTAGCTTCTGCCCGCGACTCCGTCCGCGTGGAACTCGTTTATATCGTAGTTTTTCATCCCCCATTTCACCCCCTCAGGGAATGATTTCCGGGATAAAAACTATCCTATGTCCTTCCCCGGGATTCAAACTATCTCCATACCAAATTTCATCTCAATCAGTTCAGCGGTTTAAGCGTGAAGCGGTAACAGACAGACAGACAGACAGACACACTTTCGCATTTATAATATTAATATGGATTATAATATATAGCTTCTGCCCGCGACTCCGTCCGCGTGGAACTCGTTTATATCGTAGTTTTTCATCCCCCATTTCACCCCCTCAGGGAATGATTTCCGGGATAAAAACTATCCTATGTCCTTTCCCGGGATTCAAACTATCTCCATACCAAATTTCATCTCAATCGGTTCAGCGGTTTATGGCGTGAAGAGGTAACAGACAGACAGACAGACAGACACACTTTCGCATTTATAATATTAGTATGGATTATAATATATAGCTTCTGCCTGCGACTCCGTCCGCGTGGAACTCGTTTATATCGTAGTTTTTCATCCCCCATTTCACCCCCTCATGGAATGATTTCCGGGATAAAAACTATCCTATGTCCTTCCCCAGGACAAACTACCTCTATACCAAATTTCATCCAAATCGGTTCAGCGGTTTAAGCGTGACGAGGTAACAGACAGACAGACAGAAACTTTCGCATTTATAATATTAGTATGGATATGGAGATTATGACAGGTGATTTCGTGGTTCAAATCTCGGGTTTGTGAATTTCGGGCAGTCTTTTAAAAGGTGGTCGACGGATTGTGAGGTGCTTCCAATAAGTAATTAAAAACATATAATTTGCATGTCTTTGAATTTTTTGATGATTGAATTTACCTAACAACACTCTTAAGTTTCTCAATAGGGGCAACTATATACCCATGCAACTTTTCGAACGACCGTAATGATAAATCAATACTATTCAATACCCACAAAACGTTACGCAATCGACTAGCAGGAGAAATGATCATATACTTTCATTCAGACAGTTGGTACAGAAGTATAATCTGACAAAATATTTAGGTAGAAGGATGGATATATACGTGTGCGCGTATAAGTGTGGCTGTATGTTCCTGACAGATAAATAAGTAGGACGGAGAGTTAGTGCCGTCTAGTACAGCCGTATTTCGCCGGGCTGGTTCCGTTCCCAGCTGCTCGGTATAAAATGTGTCACAGACAGACAGACATATCGACAGCGCCATTGACTTAAATTTTAGCAGCTTCGAGCGGAATCAGCAGCGGATTTCAGCCTATATGTGGCAGCACGGAGTACAGCCTGTCACAAACTGCCGCAGCCTGCGGTGGCGGTGTAATGAAACGATATCGTCCAAATTATTATTTTTTTGGATAGTAAAAAAGGTAACTTCAGAGTGGTCCCAACTACAAATATTTAGTGAATGTCTGATGATGGGATCCTGGAGGAGTCGACGGAACTCCTCGACTGTGACAGGCAGGAGGCAGGATATGGTGCTTTTGGTATTTTCTGTAGGTATATTTAACAGTGTATTCGCTCTCAGGAGCCACAAATTTATAGCGAAGTGGAACGAATAAATGATGAATGATCACAGATTCATGACATACCTGTTACCAATGGTGTGGTGTGGTTCAATAATGTAGGTATAGGTACTTCAAATATTCTCATTAAATTTCAATGATGAAATTTGCTGGGAACTAATGATGAGGGGCTCAGGGTAAGTAGGTAAAACGAATGTCCTCAATTATCATCGGCCTATATATTTTACAGCGACTTGGCTGTTTACTGTAGAGCCACCGCATTTGATATTGGAAAGCAGTTCATGCGGTGATGTGCGAAGTATTTTTTTTTATTGCCGTATAAATAAAAATATAAATATACGTGTTAATAAAATAACGCAAAACCTGAAAATTGTTTGTTCAGAATCGACAGTACAATGTGAAAAAAAATAGGTTTTTTTTGACGAGTTGTTTTTACCTTTGTATGGAGCTCTGGCCGACTGGGGCGACCTGCTCCATACATTTAAAAAAAAGCGTCCAAAAAAAACATTATTTTTCACATTCTACTCTTGATTCTGAACAAACATGTTTTCAGGTTTTGCGTTATTTTATTAACACGTTGTATAATAAATATTAAGGGACAATCTTATACAAATCGATCTAGTCCCAAACTAAGCTAAGCTTGTACTATGGGAACTAGACGACTATAAACAACATATACCTATATAAATAAATACTTAAATACATAGGAATGCATCGCCATACGCTAGTTATACCATACAAACGCATCAAGTCATTGATTTGGTAAAAGAAAAAATTAATGAAGAAATTAATATATTACTTAGAGCGTTGCAGACCGATGTATTGGTTAGGTTACGACGCACTTTCATTTGAAACTACATGGCCCGTATAAATATCTACATTTCCATACTAATGTTATAAATGCGAAAGTGTCTGACTGTTACCTATTCACGCTTAAACCACTGAACCGATTTAAATGAAATTTGGTATACGGATAGTTTGAGTCCCGCTAAGGGGGTGAAAGTTTGTATGGGGCTACGATATAAACGAGTTTGACGCGGACGGAGTCGCTGGCAGAAGCTAGTTTACATAGGTACATATAGAAGCCAAGCTGTAAGTAACCGAGCGCCACTTTCAATCTGGAGGTTGCGGGTTCGAACCCCGGTTCGTGCCGCTGGGTTTTTTCGTGAGGAAACTCTGGTTTGGAAGGTCAGATGGCAGTTGCTTTCGTAATACTAGTGCCTACACCAAATGTTAGGATTAGGTGCCAAAGCGGACCTTGGGCTCGTCTGAGCACTACCGGGAAAAGCGCTGGGAGGATGACATTCATAGCCATACTAATATTGTCTGTGTCCCGGGGAAGAACATAAGATAGTTTTATCCCGGAAATCATCCCCTATTAAGTGGGAACGTATGTTTGAAACTAAGATATAAAAAACGTTCCACGCGGACGGAGTCGCGGGCAGATGCAAGTATATAGCGATATATATAGGTAGGTACTTAATTGTATCATAGGGATTATTTCATTAAAATGGCTAAGTGCATATTCTGGGAATAAACGTAGGTAATGATGGAATAATCTAGCTCTAATTGGGAACTCTTTGAAGGATCCTAAATATTAAATGCACATATAAAAAATTATGGGACAGTAACTTCTACTTATATGTCAAATCAACAGTAGGTACTTGAAGAACAATCGTCCCAACATGGTGGCCCAGCAATCTTCGAAGACGTGAAGAAAATCATTTATATCACATACATTGCTGTAATGTGGGTTTTTATGTACATTTAAATACATAGCACATTTCCTTTATTTTGAGCAGTGAGAAATAGTGGGTAAAATAGCTACGATACACATAAAAGACTTGGCTGGGGACTTGTAGGTATTGCAGTGAAACTCGGTTGTTAATTGTAGAATACTGGAAACTGGAATAATTTATTTACAAATATGCCTAACTTTATACAATAAAAGAAGCTTACAACTGGTGACAGTATTAACCAGCAACAATTACGTGATTAGAGCGGGACTGATGCGCGAGAGCGAGAGAGAAATAGGCGATGAGATGCTGCATGAAGATGTGCATTGCCGGCTTCTTTACAATTATAAACTGTCCTTTACGGGACAACCAAAAAACTGCTCTTGTCAGAGCAATCAGCTGTTCTTATCAGAACAGCTGTATTCTAAGGTCAATCACCTGTCTCCGTTTCTTGCTGAGACCACACACGTCAATCTCTATACCTGCAGGATAATATTTGTTTTTATAGTCGGGAGTTACTTATTATTAATCAATACATAATGTTTAATGCAGTATCCCAAGGACAGCCGCATCCTCAAGTGGTGGCTCCAGCAACAGCTGCACGTGTAGAGGATCTTGGTGATTGCGTCGAGACCTGGAATGTCTCCTCACGACCGAAAGGTGCTTGATGTTCAGCATGATATTCTACGCCCAATCCTCACATTCACGTCATCTGATGATATATAGGGAACAAACCCACGGATAAAAGCCTACTACTAACTATAGTAGTAGAAGAACTTATATTACACGTGCCCTTACAATTTTTTGGAATACTACCAAGTGGGCAAACATGCACACAGCCAGCTTGATGGTAAGCAGACACCGTCGTCTTTGGACGATTGCTAAACCAGAACAAGCGCGCTGCCGCCGACCCTTTATTGCTTTGAGAGCTGGAGACAAGCAATGCGCAAGCATTTTCTCAACAGTTTAGTGACATAGTTTTTTGCAGTGGGTACGCAAAGTAATATGTATGTATGTATATTAATGCATATTTTTTCTAAAGTTTAAATGTCCATAGGTACCTTTTTTTGACTTTTATAGTTTTTTTTAATGAAATGAAATCTGATTTATTTGCGTTAAGTGCGATTTTATTAATTACATTCAAAAAATTCATTCATTGTATAAAAACATTTTTATTTCAACCATATAAATAATTATTTTCTAAATTTAGTTTAATGTCGGCAATTGTCTTATTACTAATGGTATGTGATTAAATTTCTTTAAATGCATGTCAATTATTTCTCTGGAGCGCACTTTTACACTGTGGAGCTATTAATTTTGCTGGATCTCTTATTCTAAGTTTAGAGTTAGTTTTCACAATCGTGTATAAATTTGGATTTGACCATACAAATATTCCAGCATCCCAGATATACAAACCGGTGAGGGTTAAAAGGTTAAACTTCCTAAAGAGTGGTCTACATGATTCTAAACGTCCTACTCCACTTAAGGCTCGCACACATTTCTTTACAATACATTTTTTACGCTGCTAGAATTACCCCAAATAATGAGACCATTTGTCATTAATTAACCTTCATACAAAGATTCAAGTCTATAACTTTCTAAATGATCGATTTCCATACAAAGGTTCGACCCCTATTTCACCGCATTAAGGGTTGAATTTCGAAAAATCCTTTCTCAGTAGACGTCCACGTACTGTAAAGAATATATGTTCCAAATCTCATGCTTATATCGTTAGTGGTTTAGGCTGTGCACTGCCTGTCAATAGATTAGTAACGCAAGAGTTTTATCCTACTAATATTATAAATGCGAAAGTTTAGATGTTTGTTACTCAATCACACTTAAACGGCTGAACCGATTTGAATGAAATTTTGCACGAAGATAGTTTATAGTCTGGATTAAAATATAGGATAGTTTTTATCCCGGGTCCACGCGGACAAAATCGCGGGCGGAAGCTAGTACCTAATATACAGTGTAGGTACTAAAAATGGGGTGTGAACCCCCTTAGGGATGGCATTTTCTAAAACGCAGAAAGCACTTTTTTGTATTCTAATAAGTAATCTTTCTACAAAGTTTCAAGTCTCTAGTTCTAAAAATACTGTTTCCCCTATACAAACATTGTACCCCTATTTAACCCCCTTAGGGGTGGAATTTTCTAAAACGCTGAAAGTACTGTTATTGTATCATAATAAGTAATCATCCTACAAACCCCCTACAAACTTTGGACCCCCATTTCAGCCCCTTAGGGGGTGAATTTTGAAAAATCCTTCCTTAGTGCTCCCCTAGACCTTATAAGGAACCTACTGCCAAATTCGGAATCTCTAGAACCAGCGGTTTGGGCTGTGTTGATATGTCAGTCGTCAGTCAGTCAGTCAGTCAGTTTCTTCTTTCATATATTTAGATATACATATATATAGATTTACTTGTATAATAAACGGGTCGTCTTCGGGGTCGTTATGTATGTATGTATACAAATTCTTTATTGTACATGAAACAGAACACAACAACAAAACAATTATTACAGGAACAGAAGATATATGTACAAAGGCGAGCTTATCCCTGAGAGGGATTTCTTCCAGCTAACCTAACCGTTATAACCGTCTTTATGAGCAGTACATGACTAAAGTTTGCAACAAACGCTTGTGTGTGCCGACAACGTGAAAAAATGAAATGATTTGTGATGTATGTGAGTTTTTATTAGAAGTAACGAGCCTCTAGTACCAAGTACCTACCTACTAAACTTAACCTTTTCTTCTTACGGTCGTATTCATAAACGTCCTTTTTTAACTTAAATGGCGTTAAAATTCGTTTGTCCTTATCTGTCACTTTGACATTTGTGTTCGTAAGAAAGGGACAAAGCATATTTTATTTAGCAGAGGCATTTTAAGTTTTATAAATAAGGGGGTTAATCATTATCATAATCATTTTCATTTTCAGCCTGTAATCGTCCACTGCTGCAGTGCTGCAGTGCTGCTGAGCACTTCCCGATCCTGTGTAACAGGAGCAGGAGCAGTATCCAGGAGTGCCCCGTGATCTTCCTAATATAGTCAAACCATCGAGATGCTAGCTTTTTATTATAAACAAAAAAACCGGCCAAGTGCGTGTCGGGCCACGCGCAGTGTAGGGTTCCGTAGTTGCCTGTCTGTCTTAGTTACATCGACGTGCGGTGCGGTTGCGTCGGCCGAATCTGTACGAAAATTGGCCTTTTCAATTACACATCAAGTTGGTCGACTATTACTCGGTAAACACTTATGCCTACTTGTTCGTGATAGTTTTCCTTTTAAATTCATTATATTTACTACTACCACGAATTTTTTCACATTCCCAGTAGTATAGCCATTTAGCCGGCAGGGGGGGGGGGGGGAGACACATGACTCGAACTAAAATTAGGGCTTTAAAGCCCAATATCTCGCAAACGAATTACTGATTTGAAAAATGGTTTTCGAAAACCCATCATATTTTTGAACGAGCTATCCAACGATACCTCACACCATGGGTTTGACGAGAAAAAAAAATAGATCCCCGCTTTAGGAGTAGGAGAGGTACCCTAAAAAAAATCTTTTTCCAAATTGTATTGTAGTGTTTTGTCGGTTATTGAGCTAAGCCGAAGACGGACAGACAGACGGACGGACATGGCGAAACTATAAGGGTTTTCTTTGTTGACTACGGAACCCTAAAAATTAATAAGTCCAATGTTTTTTTTTCAGCGATAATTAATAAATGAACGTACATAAACATTCTTCACCACGTTATCCGATTTTGATAATTATCATGGTTGGTCAAGATCTGATGATGGGATTCATAAGGAATGGAAATAAACTCCTCAAATATGGTAAGCATATGGTGATGTCGGTATACTCTCGGAGTGACAAATGCTCATCAAAATCCACATTTGAAAGTGGAGCAGATGAAGAAGTAGGAAAGGTGGAAATGGGATTCTTAAGTAATCGGCTGAATCTCATATGTAGGTATATATTATCGGTCCACATAAAAGCGGTTTCGGTATTTTTAATTAGGTATATATATATAGATATACTCTTGAAGGAACGTACTCACTTGAAGGAACTCCTCTACTATTATACGCAAGATAACCGGTACGGTATGGTGTACGTTTGGTTTGGGTTGGTATTTTATATTGTAATAGTTGTTGATGCATTCACTCTCGGGAGACATGTATTTGGTGAGGTGGCGGTGGGTAATGACCACATACACTACGGAACTTTTTAACGATAAGTAGGTACGTCAAGGATTTCATTTAGTAAAGGCACATTGAAAAGTGGAACTAATGGTAATGCTAATGACCTCTTGGAAGAATCTGAAATAAAATTGCAATATCTAAATATTGCAGGCACATATAGAGCTTTGTGTATTTCCAACTGTACAGTAACGCAGGCGATCTGGGATTGGGTATATGCAATTATAGGCCCGATGATGTAATTTTTTTCGCAATTGCAGGGTTACGTTACGGCCCTGCGCGTGCGCGCAGAAGCAGCATTGGACCGGCCTACTTGGGTCGGAAACTCTGAATGAACGCTGTGCGTGTGCGTGACTCTTAGACAACACTGTTAGGTAGGTATATCGTATGTTAACTATCTTTTACTTATTTTCACATGTATAGTTGCTCGTACGCATTTATGTACACTTAAAAGTTTAAGTCAAATCAGTAAATCAAGTCCTACTTGGTAATTTTTAAGGTTCCGTAGCCGGAACAACATGACGGAAGAAAATCGGAACCCTTAGAGCGGTTTATGGTTTCGCCATACCGTCTGTCTGTTCGTCCGTATATCACAGCCATTTTACTCGAAACCCGTAAGGTGTATATAAATGAAATTTGGAATACAGGTGTATTTTGTAACCCGCTGTATAGTTCTGAAAAGGACGCAGGCTAACCCGCGGGATAAAACATAGTCTGTGTACATCCAGAAAGTACATTCTACGAGTATGTACTACATAAGTATGTGAAACAAATTTGGAATCGGGTGAGTAGTTCCGGAGATTAGTATCTCTACATACAAATTTTCATTACAAAGCTACAATTTCACAGACTTTGTCTCCGTCTCCGTTTGTTAATATATTATAAAAATAGCCTATATGGTGGCGCCGGCGCCGGGCACAGGCCTCCTGCCAGGGATGGGAGGGAGTGGGCGGTAGTCCCCACGCTGGCCCGGTGCGGGTTGGGGACTTGTCATACACGTTTGGCATAATAATATAATAGTCGAGTTATTTTTAAGGTTCCGTGGTCAACAAGGCACCCTTATAGTTACGCCATATCCGTCTGTCCGTCTGCGGCTAAGCTCAGTGGTTTTTACTACTAAGAAAGCTGCAAATTGGTATGTGACAACTTAATACGAGTAAACTCAGCAGAGATGCTCGAACTAGTGATTGGCTGTCTTTAGTTGCCGTTGTCAGCTGTAAGTCACCGCCTAATTCGTTTTATTTTTTATATGCAGGGTTCTAGTAGGCAATTCAAAGCGAACATGATTGCGAAGCGAGCGGATGCGGTAGCAGACACATTCCTCTCGCGTCTTCGTCGCCACCTTTGCTCAGAGTGCGCAGTACCTACACTTATAATGGATGGATGGAAGTAAGTATTATTTTTTAATAAATATCAAATACTCAATAATGATGTATGGCAGAGCAGTGTACCTATAGCGTTTTTACAAGCTTTTATTTACTTTCACCTGTCCCGTTGTCTGTTTGTCTGTCTGTAATCTAATCTTGCAAGTTAAATTTGACCCACTTCCCGGAGACCGATTGAGCTGAAATTTTGGGTATAAGTATAGTTTGGATGACAATTCAATATTATGGTACTATTGAGCTGATCAGATGATGGAGACAGAAGGTGAATTCAGTACTTAACCGACGTAACCCCGTTGAGTTTGGGCTCGTTAGAATCGTCTCAAGGAGTAGGTGATGATGGTGTACAAAAAAAGTACAGTCAGCAATAAAAGCTTGTACCAAAAATGAATTTTTTGACAGAAGCTTGTTCCCAGTTGTGCTCTAAAGGAATCTGGTGTCCAATCCAGAAGGAAAACAGATTGTAGATATTGGTTATTGATAAATGTACATCTCATTTACAAGTCTTTAATTAATTCGAATGTTCAGTTTTTCAAAAGAAACTCATTACAAGCTTTTACTAAACTTGACCTGTTCCCTTGTTTGTTAGTTTGTTATAGTGTGGGACAAATCTTGAAACTGAATTTTGAACCAGTTAAACTCAATTGTTTAATCTGAAATTTTGGGTATTAGTATAGTTTGGATGATAATACAATAATATGGTACCATCGATATAATCTGGCGATGGAGACAGGTACCCATGGGAATTCATAACTTAACCTTTGTTACCCCGTTGAGTGTGGGCTCCTTAGTCTTCTCGAGCTTGTACCAAAAATGCAATCTCTGTCAAAACTTATTTTAAATAGTATTAACATCAAGAGCATGTGAATAATCATCATTGTTATCATCATCATCATCATCAGCCTACACCGTAGGCACATCCAGAGCGGGGCACAGGCCTTCTCTTCATGGGTGTAATAATTATGTAAGTGCGGGTGTGTGTGCGGTCATATCTAATCATACTGAATTTGTTTAGCTGCTTGTATGACCTATGTTATGATATATAAAATACTCCCACTAGTATCAGACCCGTATGTGACCCGTTTCGTTCTATTTAAATATTTAATAAAAGTCAAGAGTGTACACATTAGTGTTCAGGAACAGCGCGAGCCTTAGCCGGGCGTCGGCGCGTAGGCGTAGGTAGGGTGGGTTGACCATAGGTTTTATAGTTATGTACGTTTTACCCTTATTTATTATAATCAGATTGAAATATTACCATGTTACTTATTTCACAGACAAAGGCATGCTGCCCTTGGAATCCAAATAGATGGCAGACATCTCAATGTTTTTGACCGTCTATTTGGCTCAGTCAAAGGAAGCTTTGTCAAGATAATCCAACATGCCAAGCCGGCCTGAAGACTTGATAACGAGGGGAAACCAAAAGTGTCTCCCCAGTTATATTCATGTTAACATTTTATTTCGGATAAGTACATAACTAGTAAATATAATAATGTATTTTATGCATGGAGCATATGTTTGTTTACCTCGGTACCAGGGCGGCAATACACCTCCGAGTTCACTTCTGATAGTCGTCCACTACTTATTTATCGCATTCATTCAAGACAGGGCAGATTCTTGCATCTGATTTTTTCTGAACTACCTAGCTATCTCGTATAAGCTGTTATTCGTGCGTGTCGTATATTGTATTGACAAATGATACATCCCTGCAAAAAATGCAGTGCACCTTCTGAAAATGATGGGGTATACAGATATTACAGATTAACCACACTTGGATGCAATCAATTACTCAGTATAACTCGTTTGACAGTTGGATGAGCAGCGCTACATGCCTCCAGACAATAGCAATTGTCTGTTTCTGATAAATTGGGGATGACAAATCATGAAATGTATAGACCCCATCAGATCGGCAATGAAAACGGAAAACGTATTATCCTTCCTACAAATATATCGCACTAATGCCATCCGTCCTGTCGGAATACGTGTATTGCCGCTCTTACCGTGGTGGCTGAGTTGGACAATATGTGTGAGTTTTAGGGTTGGTGTAAATTTCAAACTTTTATAATGATGTTTTCTCTCTGTTTGTACCTCTTCTCAGTTCTGTTTTAAAGGTAACTGTTTTCATTGTTCTTGAGCGCAATTGGTAATATAATTGAATATATATATATTATGCGCCGAGTGCTTATATAATATCAAGTACATAATAATAACAATGCTAAATTAATTTTGTAATAAGCAGTAACGCTGCTAACGAAATTATAAAGCCGGATTCGAACCGGCGACCATTCATGGCCCGTCTCTTCTAACCAATTTTAATTTACTTTAATTTAAATTTATTAAATTTATAATAATAATGCCGATCTATTTATAATAATAATACTGATCGGCAATGATAACTTTATCACTGATAGTAGTTATGAAATTTCCCGTTCTCTCGTCTCGCTTATTCTGTGCTTCTCGTGTGAAACTACCTGCACGTCTATCATGGGACGGCCGCGACATACTCTCGATTTTTCTCGTACTAGATTCCCTTTTACCTTCCATGGTAGTCACTATATAGCAGAATAATAGATGTATAGCATACAAAGATATATACGAAAAAGATGTACATACATTTTCTATTTATGTTGATGGTTTATACTAATTGGTAGCATATCATACGTAGTTTAACAGAAACTGAGCGGCTACCGCGAAAAACGAACGTCGTTCGTTCGTGTATTTGTCTCTCTGGCGCTCAAATATGCAAATATCAATGATTTCGGGCTACATTACTGAATTACAAATCATTTTCATGTTCATATCGTACTTAGTCAATCGTATCATGAAATTTTCCCACAAAAAACCATGTTTGTCATGATGAATACCTACTACTTAAAGTATGTTTTGAAAATGTTTTGTAATTTATTTAAGTATTTAGTCCAAAAACCTTTGTGTGGTAAGTTCAAGCTGTCGTTTCACTTTATTAACTATTGATTGTAGAAGAAGCGCTATACCTGCAAAGCTATTATTAGTGTATGAATAAGATTTCATATTTTTGCTGTTTTCTTACTTTATTCGATTTTTAAAAAGATGAGAGAGAACTTGTATTTATGTAATTGATTCCATTTTCTATCGACCGATCTTTATGTTACACGTGTCAAATTTCATCGTTGCAACACACCACGGCGCCAAGCAAATTGTAGCCTCTGGCCTGGCCAATCTTACCACGAACAAGCAGACACAACGTCGTGTGTTATTCACCCGTGAATGTGGCCTAATAGTCCAGTCAATGAACTGACAGCTTGTATGGAAAAAATGTCAATTTTGGAAATAATTTATAATAGCTTATTTTTTATGTGTAACGGATATATTATTAATTAAATAGTTACCCAGCGACAAAATCCGACAAAATTTCAGACATCAATAAAATGATAAATCAACTAGCTTCTGAAAAGTCAGAAAAAAATATTAATAAATATTTTTGGCTTTACTTTGGTTCATTTAAATCTTCTCTATAATATTCAAGATAAATCGTACAAAAAAAGACAATGCATGATTCATTGAAATCTACATAATTACTTCCGGGTGGAAAGTTTGTCGGATTCTTTAATAAATCATCTTAGAATAACACTTTAAAATGAAATCAACAAAAAAAACGCTATTATAAATTAATGATTTTCAAAACCGTATTTTGCCTGGAGTATAAATATTACGTCCATTCATCGCGGAGACACAGCGCTGAACAGTTTCAGAAGTAGTTTCGCTTGTTCGGAACTTCAAGTAACCTATATCTGAGCGATTCTCAAAAAAATGCCACTATTATTAATTGTACTTCTAGGAATTTTATGTTAACTATTTCCACTCAGAATCAGGAGCTCTTTCGACCCTGGTAGAACAAAAAACTGTCCCAAAGATATTTTTCCTATTGTGTTACCATTTACCATACACTTTGTATGGTGATAACACAATAGGAAAGTAAAAAAATGTATGAACATTTGGGGACACTTTTTTTCTCCTATTGGGATGGAAAGACATAATGAATTTGAGTAGAAATAACATAAAAGTTGCAGAAAATCTCCGAAAAAATGTAGTGGCATTTTTTTTTAGAAACACTCATCTACGAAAACCCACAATTGATTGTCATTTTTGTGGTGCTTAATCTACTACTTTCGCTGCCAGGTTGTGTCACACCTTTTTTCCCCCATCACCTTAACAAGGCGTAAATAGTAATTGACTTTCTCCTTGCAATATGTAATTGTTATGGCTCGGGATGAATTTTGTCCGAATTCCTATTTTGCAACTATCCTACAATTTCAATTAGTTACCTGCCGCCATTTTAACATGTCAACATTCCTATGTGGCCCACATTCCTATTCGTATCATCCACATTTCTAAACATGTGTACCTACCGTACTGCGGTCGCCGAAAATTGACGCCATGGACGAGTTAGGATAATGTAGACTAATTCATCCTGTGCCATCGTTAAACTTATTAAGCTGCTCGATCAAATATAGGTACTTACGTTTTCACATGTAAACATAATACATTGTTACGGATAATTTTTCGAAAAATATAAATGAACATTGGTATATTATTGGAGTTTTTCTTCCTAGTTTGTACTGTAAATTAGGATAGGTATATAGGTCTATTTGGAAAACTGTTGCACCCTGCAGGAAATCTATTTTCCCTATACAGCATTGTTACATCCCGATCGAAATATCTGCAGATATTTCGGCCGAGCTGTGCCTGCTGTACCTGTATAGGGCATTGACGTTCATAAATATATATACGTCATAGTAGTTACAAAACTTAACGCATGAGAGCGACACCTTACCTCTTACCCATTTTGACCCCCGAGATAGGTCTCTATTACTATATATAGAAAAGTCCTCTGTGGTGTAATTCATCGAAGTTTCCAGTACAGAACTAGTTTTGACATCGTGTCTTGTTATTTCGCTTTGACATATTGATTTGCAATGTTGGTTCGTGTTATTTATATTATTTACTTTTGACTAATTAAATGTTCAGTTAAGAAATACACTTTGGTATAATTGTTATTCGGGGCGTCATGCTAGAACATGTTTTGAAATATGGATTTTGATCACAATTGCCTTTGACATTGACTGTACCTATGTAGGATTTCATGTTAACTTTTGTGTGAAAGTGAATCGTAGCGTAGCAAGGAGAGAGTGACCGGGAAGGTTGAATGTGTGAGAAAGAGGGGGGATCAAATCAACTACATAAATTGAACATTTCTAAACACATCTGACGCAACAAACAATATAGATATTTATTTAGCTAAGAGCCATCTCGATAGATAGTTTCAGTTATGCCTATGCAAGTACCTACTAGCCCTTAGCAAGATGATTGCCACCGGAAATAACATGCCTGAGTGACTCTCCGGGACTGCGCTGATTCATGCCCAACAAATGTCAATCTCACGTCTTCTGGCCCCTATTCCACCAACTTGACAATTGTCACCTGACACTGACAATTCGCCATACATTGCTTGTTCTAGACCAAAGTTCTAGACGTTAAGGTGGTTGCTAGGTTAATGGTGGATCCAGCAATGTACGGAGAATTGTCGTTGTCAGGTGACAATTGTCTAGTTGGTGAAATAGGGGCCTGGGATCTGCAATACTGCATAGTAGTTACTAAGTACCATTCATAGTACTATAACCACTCACTCGAAATCAAGTGACCAGATAATTAGGTGATATTATAAATAAATACCTAAAGTAGCTCCTACCACCAGAGTAACTAACAATTCCGCCTGCCATTGAAGAAATATAAACCAGGTGAACAAACGTATTTTCATTTCTACAGAAACATCACTAAGTAGTCAAAACGTAATTTCGGATGATTTTCTTGCTTACATGAACCATATACAAAATACTACCCTCCTCCTCCTCGAAACACTGCCTCTTATTTATTATAAGTATTCTGTTTTCATTAATGAAGCTCATTCTTAAACCCTCGTTTTTTCTCAGAAAAACGAACACTGGCTTAGACAATAATACTCGTGTTTTCATTTGTCAGATGCAGTCGAGATCTTGAATGGAGTGAAAGTGGCAGCATGCTTCCTGCCACGTGGAAAGTGGTTTCATGCTCTAGACACGACATTGGCTAGCCCTAGCCATGAGAATAATACGGGGTAGACGTGACACAATGTCTATCAGTGGCGTAGCGGTCAAAGCGATTACAACCGGCTTACCTAAAATTTATTTATTAGCAAGGCTCAATACGTATACTCTACTCTTTCATAATTTTTATTGTTCTGGGTTGATCTTCGAAATTTACCTCTAAACTATATGTAAATAAATCAAAAATCAAAAATCTTACACAAATCGACCTAGTCCCAAACTAAGCAAAGCTTGTACTTACTATGGGTTACTAGACGACGATAAACATAATTATATAGATAAATGAATACTTAAATACATATTATAAATGCGAAAGTTTAGATGTTTGGATGTTTGGATGTTTGTTACTTAATCACGCTTAAACGGCTGAACCGATTTGAATGAAATTTTGCACGAAGATAGTTTATAGCCTGGATTAAAATATAGGATAGTTTTTATCCCGAGTCTACGCGGACGAAGTCGCGGGCGGAAGCTAGTAAATAGGAACAGAAACAAATATTCGTGCTCATCACACAAATAAATGCCCTTACCGGGATTCGAGCCCAGGACCTCTTGCTACGTAGGCAGGGTCACTACCATCAACTAAGATAAAGCGGTCATCCGTAATGTATTTGTAGTGTACCTGTTAAATACCTACTACAATGTCAGTCAAATCATTTTTCAACACAATTGCTCGTAACGTACCTCTTATTGTGTCGCTTTTAGGCTCATAATCCTGGATATTAAACACGCGTGTTTAATAATATTACGATACTTGTGTGTTATGGTTATATCCCGATTAAGTCACGTTGCCACCTTGCAGCAAGATGTATGCATGCACACGGTGCATTCTTAAACTAACCGGGTTGTACTACCATTTTAAGAACTACCATTTTAAGAACTTAATTTGTAGTCTAAAATGTAAGGTTTAAAATAATAGTCCTTCGCACTATATGGGAAACCATCGTAATTTAATTGTATTCAATATCCATCAAGGCTTAGTGCCGGTGAAAGTTTCATCTCATACTTTAAACAAAAGCTATCCTGAAGGTGTATCGTTAAGATCTGTGGTCTCCCGTTTTAAATCTAAGTAACATCGTTTTTTTTTCATATCGCGAATACCCTACCCGATCGCGATAAATATGTGTGCACCTCGCCGCCACGCGTCACGTCATATCGGCGCTAGGCCCCGCTATTCTTTAAGTTGTTTTAACCTCACCTCACCGTTCACCCACAAATGTTTTATTTTTCTTAAAACACCGGAATCGAATTTCAAAATAGCTTAGTCTCATAATGCCTAAACTTCAAAACACTTTCATGGCAAAACAACATATGCTTAAAACAACCAAATGGCATAAAACCTACATTTGTATTACACGGAGATTGTCAATTAAATAAAGACAATTTTTATAGCAAGATATTCCCGTATTTTTATTTTATTTAACGCCTCCGGCGCACGTTGAACAGGTACTAAACTAAAGTCATAAATCATAATATAATATCAATATATCAAAATCATTCTCAACGAACAACAGGTGAAAAATTTTTTTTTGGCATTTTGCCATTTATGTAGGTGTTTTCAGTTCGAGTTATTTTAATATTTTGTCATTTCTTTCATTTTAGCTTTAGGTATTTAGAGAATATGACGTTATAGGTCAGTCATAAGTCATAATAAATTTCGTTCATTTTAAGAATGACACAATTTGACATTTAGGTATTATGAGCCCATGGTAATTTTTAATGAATAAGGAAGGTATCATGAAATTTGGTGGTTTTAAGCCCAAACCAAATTGACTGCAGAAAGACTTCTATTAGAAATAACAATTATTCAATCTTTATTGTTTCTTAGCCGGACTACCAACCGGGATTAAGGATGTATTCTGAGACTAAACAACGATATCTTGGAATGAACTTTATTCTTATTTGGTTGAATTGACTCTACTGGCCGCGTGTTCATACTGTTCATAAACGTTCAACAAAGCTGTTTTAGCCTAAAAATTAAAGAAACGTGGAAAGTGAAAGATCATTTTGTCTTTATACGTCACTTGGAGATTTATATTCGTAAGAAAGGGGCAAAACACGTTTTAATGTCTTAGCATAAAAACGTGTTTTATCCCTTTTAAAGCATTTTAAGTTTAATGAATAAGGGGGTACGTCTTTAAGATATTATACTGTGATTGATGATTTTGATAGTGTTTTACGGAATAATAAATAAATAATAAATTGAATATTTTCTGTTTCACTTTTAAATTTACTACCTACTTCCTGCAATCCCGTATACCTACTCCCCTCCCCCCTTTCCTTACGCTACTATGTACCTAAGTACATCAAACGACGTAGGATTTTTCCCGTAAATATTTTCTTAGGAACTATAAGGACGTTATTTATTTAACACAGTTTTGTGTTCGACAGCTGGACACGGATTCCTCTGAATCATAAGAAAACTAATTATCAATTAGAATATAATACATCATATTTTATAAAACAAGATAAGTAATAAAATAAAAGTAAACTGACCTTTTCAAAATACCCTCGGTGGCCTTTGCTCAACTCGGCCCCAAAACGCTATAAATTAATCAATGGACCACTTTATTTTAATTGAGTGATGTTAGGTTATTTTCGGTGTGTGTCACTGCCATGGCTTAGAGAAACATTTTTAAATAAAATATATATACTTGTAGTAAGATAGTAAACACTCCTGAACATAATACAATACATACACATATACATACTCAATATACATATATACGTGTCAGAGATTGTGCTAAGTTCATAAGAAGAAAATAAAGTACCAAAAAATCATTGAAATAAACAGCTTAAGTACTTCTTTTTTTTTATTATCTTGCATCCGGCATAACCCTTATGGTGAGGTGGAATTATTGTTTTTTCCGAATGTATTAAATTAATTTAAGAAACGTGGAAAATGTAAAAAAAAAATTTTTTTCATTTCTCTGTTAATAGGCACGTCTATGGCCCATGGCCCACCGTCTTTGAAAAAACGAGTTACAGATCTTAGCAAGTTTTTTGCGAAATTAAGTACGGTGTGGGAAATAATTGCTGTAAAAAAATTGCAGACCCTTATGGACAAGATGAGGGAGGCCTATGTCCAGCAGTGGACGGCTTTCGGCTGATATGATGATGGACAAGATCGGCATAGCGCCTGAGGCCGTTGGCATAGCAATGTAGTATGGAGAAGAGCGTTAATGTAATAAAGCCTAGGTTGATATAAATGAGGTGTGAGCAGGTTTAGATTAATAAGGATGTTACAGATATACATAGATCAATTGCCTATTGCTTTTAGTCGTAAATTACCTCAATAAAAAATAAGTTCGGAACAGACTTTTATTAATGAGGGGGTTTATTTCGATCTGAGGGGCTACCGCGAAACGAAAACAAACCTCTTTAGTGTATCTCTGTCTTTGTCGTTCAAACTAGCAAGAGCGACAGAGAGGGAGATAGACGAACGAAGTTCGTTTTCGTTTAGCGGAACGCCCTCTGAATGATTTTACATTTGCCGCTTTCAGGGTTGCCGAGAACGAATTACATATTAGGAAAAGCGCGCTAAATATAAAACCGATTCGAATTCCATACGTTTAGTGGAAACTATAACGGTAGCCTAGTAGTTCAAACTGTCAAACGTATAGGTGAAAAACTAAAGCAAATAATATTTCGAACACATAGATAAAATATGTGTTCGAAAAGGCATTTTTTTTGTGTCTTGAATATACTGTAAAAGTGGAACACTCAATAGACCCAGAAAAAGAGCATTTTATATCTTCTACTTTTTCTTGAGATTACCATACCATTGGTTTTTCGGAACCTGTAGTTACGGAAAATCATTTCATACTTACCATTAGCTTTACGAAGAAACTTTCATACGTCTGCAAAGAAATTCAAAGTGTTAGTATGTAGAAGCCTGTGCCCGGCAGCGGGCCGTCGACTTCAGACAACCATGGTGATGAGTGGAATAAGCTTCCTGAGCTAAGCTCAGTGTCAGTTAGACTGCTTATGATACGTTTATATCCTGGTCAAGAGGGGCATTTCGCTACAGGCCTTTGCCCTAAAAAAATGCAATGAAACGACTACGTTCGTAATCCCAAGTCGTACGTATAACAAACTTTCTGCCAATTTGTACAATCTCAAGGCAATGTTGTGACTAAGTACGTTTAATACTAATTCGTTCGTAGTCCGATGTTTAGTAAATTAATAGTATGTTCCATTTTACTCGCTTCCCGCTGCCTGTCCCTATGTATGCTTAGATCTTTAAAACTTCTCAACGGATTTAGAAGCGGTTTTTTTAATAGATAGAGTGATTCAAGAGGAAAGTTTATATATATATATAATATAGTACCCGTGCGAAGCCGGGGCGGGTCGCTAGTGTTTTAATAGACGTCTATTAAAATGATGGGTTCAAAGCCTATTCTGTGTGGTATCGACGATATGACAAGCTTTATTGAGCATAGTTACGGTCCTAAGGGCAATTCTGTAAATGATCTAGGAACGCCAGAGTCAATTAATTCCGCTATCCATGAATATTCGCCATCACAGTAACCATGACGATGTTTCGGCCTATAGATCGGACGTCGTACTTCAGAAACAGCGTCCAGTTTACATCGGAGGGGTGATCCCGTAGCTTTTCGAACGCACGTTAGGACAACTCAAATGTTATCCTCAATGCCAATGCTCCTAATAAATATATTAAAAAAAACAACTCAAATGTCATTTTTACATACAAAAAGTCTATACGGACGGAGTAGTTAACTACAACGAATTTTGCAAGCTCACATCTCCCTTCTGACGTTTTCATTTGTATTGCTGTATTTCCATGCAACAAAGTCGCGTAAGTAAAGATTGTCGCTAATCCTGCGAGCTTGCGAAAGTTACTTAAATAGTGTTATCAGGGAGACTGAAATGAGTGAAGCGCATATATGTATATTTATGTAGCAGTTATATATGTAACAGTAAAACCTAGCGGAGACTGTCACACGTGGACATCAGTTGGCGTTACATAATTCATTCTTGCTCCGTATAGTTGCAGGCAGACTGTAAATTCATCGATGCATCCGCACACACTTTATTCACTTCTGGTGCTTAATGTATCGTTATGAGCAGTTGTTTGACGCACTTGGTATTCTGTATTTCATGTTTTTCCTAAGGCCCCTAAGGGCCATCACTGCGTTAGTAGTACTTCCCCGCCATTTATAAATAGCACCAACCTACAGACGGTACAGTACTTTCTATGATACTCAGTACCTATGGGTTTCGTTTAACATAAACTGATTGGATTACAACTAATAACTAGTGACTTTAAGAGTAATTTACCTATCTAGAAATTAGGATGTTATGGAAAACAAATTCTATATGAATAATTGTATAATAGAGATGTATAAAGCCGCGTCCGCTGCGCCGTGTTTTCGATGTTTTTAAACATCTAACATGTTTTTCGAACAGAAAAGGGGCGCAGATGGAAAACATTCCCAGCCGTCGGTGGCGGGGAGGTTTTGACTTTTGAAAGTTTTGAGTTTGAGTGAAGAACTGTCAAATAGGCCATTATTTAATTTATAATTATTTGCAAATGACGCTTTGTTTTATTCAATAATCAAAGATGGCAAATTGTACTGGGATGACAACACGTCAAAAGATAATTTACTTTAAAAACAAAGTTTAAACCGACTTCAATTTAGTCCTCCGCCAAGCCACGAAAAGATTTCCACATTTCTTTTCCAATTTACCACATGAACTGATTTTCGAGAGCAAATGCGTTGATTATTAGAGAAAAAAACTGATTCGCTGTATGTGGGCTGATAATATTTGAGGACTTCCGTCGATTCCACAAGGATCACCTTTGGCACTTCTAATAGTTGCTATTTCAACGGAATCTTATCAGAATCTGTGATATACTTTTGTACTTTTAAGTACATAATTGAGGAATTCCATAACTCATCTGTGGTCTTCACCATCAATTCCACTCCACCAAATTTATGATTTTCGGGTGTAAATACACGAGTTATAATAGAGAATACCAAAATCACTACACGCGTACCTAATATAATTGAGGAGTTCCCTCAATTCCTCATGGATCTCATAATCCAAGTGAATTTTTGAAAAAAATGAAATCCACCTGGTAGCATATACTTACCAACAAAAAAATAAAAATACAAATCGGCTCATCAATGACGGAGTTCTGAGGTAACAAACATTGAAAAAAAAATGATTAAAAAAAAGAAAATACAACCGAATTGAAAACCTCCTCCGTTTTTGAAGTCGGTTAAAAAATAAAATGTTATGACAAACAATACATTGTTCACTCCAGTCGTAATGGACGGGCAGTTGTACCTAAACATGTTTTATGACATATTTTGCGAACAGGTTTTGTTATTTTTTTGTCGCAGCGGCGCCTTTAGTTGTGTTTTGTATAGCCCGACCAGGAAAATAAAAAACTTCGCCATATTGCGGAAAACTATTGGAACTAATTTCTTCAACTGGCAACAGAAACTTTGAAGACGTCATCCATGTCATCTGTCAATTGCTGTCAAAGTGAGTTGTCGTTGGTACGTGTTGTATTGCGTTAAAATGCCGAAAACTAGTAAATGCGACTTAAGAAAAGTGATTTACAATATGACGAAGTATTTACCGGAGAGAAAGTCTGAAGGATTAGACTCTATTCCTCTAAACAACATCACTGACCTTGTTGTCAACATGACAGAGTGGAAATTAATTAGTGTTGCCATAATTATTGCTAATTTATCGCCCCCAGACCAGGTTTTTTATTTTCCTGGTCGGGCTATACATTTATTTAAATTACACCTTAATACGAATTAAGCGCATATGAGTTACCATATCAGAATCGATGATTTGTGTATGCTCTATCACACATCGGATCATAATTATGAATGTTGGAAAGTAAGGCCTGCAACACCCTGGCGCGGCCTGCGGTGGCGGACAATAGTCAATTTGACAGCTAACGTCAAGTTTACTATGGTCCGCCGCGTCCAGGCCCCTATTTCACCAACTTGACAATTGTCACCTGATACTGACAATTCGCCATACATTGCTTGTTCTAGGAGTTAAGGTGGTCGCTAGGCTACTTGTGGATCCAGCAATGTACGGAGAATTGTCGTCGTGAGGTGACAATTGTCAAGTTTGTGAAATAGGGGCCAGGCCGCGCCAGTGTGATGTGGGCTTTAATAGAAAGCCTGCCATTTTGACGTCACTGACAGTTCACAGTTATAGCAGCTAGAATTTTGAGAAGAAGAAATGAAAAATTGTATGAGATCAAATGTTTCGGAAAATTAATTAATCGTCGCAGTCGGATAAAAAACTATCTTAAGCGGAACCTAGAATAATAATGTACTAATTTAAAAAAGTTTCATGTTTTTCCATTCATGGGAAGCTGAGATCATTCATGACAGAACAATGCTTAGTTTGATACTGGCTGATTCTTTTTTTAATTCAAACTTATTATAAGCGAGAGCGAGAGATATACAAACTAAACTACTTATGAAAACACATAACTTGCATATAAAACTAACTAACATATAAAGCTGAAAATTTAAAATACCTATCAATATTTTGTGCTCTTGGTAGGGTGGCCATCACGCAAGCAGCGTTCCCGCGCTGGATTGCGATTGCAATTCTCTGTGCGAGAAAGCTGCCCGCGCGAGGGTCGCCCGTTGCCTCCCTCAGCCGTTTGCCAAGCTCCTTGTGGAGCATCTGTGCGCCCCTGTCCCACGAACCAAGTGCCTCGACGCCGAAAGCAATGAATTCGTATTGGGCGCCGAGACAGCTGTACTTGGCTACCTTTTGACGCTCCCGAGCGTCCGTCGCCACGCCTGCTGGTCAATGAGAGGTAGGACGCCGCTAAGTATGTCGGCGCAAGTGGCGTACGTCCCACACCAACGCACGGCCCATCTTCCAGCACGGCTAGCATGCGACGGCGCGCGAGCTCTCTCGATTTTCTCACACAATCCGTCTCTTTCTTATTAGAACACTTAGAACAAGAGATATAGTGCGATAAAAATCGAGAGTATGTCGCGGCCGTCGCATGCTAGACGTGCAGGGAATCAACGACATCCCGTCGGGGCGCTTGCTCTCTGTCGGATGCTAGAGCCAACTAACAGCAAATACGACACACCAAAAAGGACAGCGCTTGAAGTGGCTGCTAGCTGTAGGGTAAACTCGCATTATTTAACGTATTGTGAATAGCGAATTGCGAGCTTACTATCCGTAGTAGGTCGCATTTAAAATGCCCTAAGGGAGCGACCACACCGGTGCTTAACGCTGCGTATACGCGTTGACGTGTCGTATTTGCTGTTATTTGGCTCTAGCATCCGACAGAGAGTCGAGCCTGATATACTAGACGTCAGTACAGTGGTCTTATAATTGGTAATACCGCTGTAACCCAGGGTTTTTTCAACTAAGCTTGTATACTTGGTACATGGAAATCTAAGATATGTGTGAAACTGGTTAAAACAAGTGAAATAAATAAAAAAAGACCGGGTTGCACTCCGGGAGTGCCGGCAGAAGTGAAAACTTAAATAATTTTAATTTAGCAAAAAAAAGTTAAAAAAAGTCCCCCTCCCCATCACCCCTCCCCTCCCCCAGATAGATATTAGATAATCGGGTATCGTGAGAAAGGCAAAGGTTGTAAACCTTATATAGGTAAATAAATCGTCGCAATAATAACTTAGGTAAATGTCCCAATGCTCGACACCTCAATACCAATAGTTGACACGCCATCTGTCACCTTTATCACAATGCATTAAGATTGAATGTGTTAGCTATAGTACATATATTTTGTCTCTTGACGTCTTACTCGTAAATTATAATTGGTGTGAATAACACTGACACTGAAAAACAAATAATGCTATGTTTACACAAATGCATGTCCTCCTATTCTCTATTCTACACTACATATTATTCAAACGGTATTCTTCACAAAAGCAACTAACCATAACATTTTTTTTACGCAATTGTGCACAGCGCCAATTTCAGTATGTTTTATATCAATTCGGCACGTAATACTGAAATAACTTAGGGCGTATATATAAATTCGTTATATAAATACAGAAGTAATAATTTACTTTAAAAACAAATGTGAAACCGACTTCAATTTATTGCTTTGCCAATCCATATAGTTACATGATTTCCACATTTCCTTTCCAATTTACCACATGAACTGTTTTCCGAGATCAAATGCGCTCTCGCTATATGATACGCGGGCTCTGGGCTAATATATGAGGAGTTCCGTCGATTATACAGTGCGTTACCAGCAAGAGGGCTTTTTTAAAGTAGGGTAAAATTACGTAGTTCTTGAACTAAACCATGACCTTAGTTCAATCAAAAATTCCGACTTCTTAAACCTAACAAAAAAGAAAGGGGCAGCAATGTACAGCAAAGTAAATTGACTAGTAAGCGTAAATGACAGCACTTCATAATTTGTTTATTACGACAATATACATTTTTAACCACCTTCAAAAAAAAGGAGGAGGTTCTCAATTCAGTTGTATTTTTTTTTTTCAATGTTTGTTACCTCAGAACTCCGTCATTGATGAGCCGATTCATTTTTTTTTTGTTGGTAATTATATACTTCCAGGTGGGTCCCATTTTTTTGAAAATTCAATTGGATGATGGGATCCATGAGGAATTGAGGGAACTCCTTAATTATATTAGGCACGCGTGTAGTGATTTTGGTATTTTCTATTATAACTCGTGCATTTACATCCGGAAATCATAAATTGGTGGAGTGGAATTGATGATGAAGACCACAGATGACTTATGGAATTCCTCAATTATGTACTTAAAAGTACAAAAGTATATCACAGATTCTGATAAGATTCCGTTGAAACAGCAACTAATGAAGTGCCAAGGGTGATCCTTGTTTAATTGACGGAAGTCCTCAAATATTATCGGGTCACATACAGCGATTGGGTTTTTTTCTATAATAATCAACGCATTTGCTCTCGGAAATCAGTTCATGAGGTAAATTGGAAAAGAAATGTTCTCGTGGCTTGGCGGAGTACTAAATTGAAGTCGGTTAAAACTTTGTTTTTAAAGTAAATTATCAATAGACATTTTTCTTCTGCCCTTTCCGTTGATGATCAGACTAAGGCCATAACTCTCTCAATTATTTCGTCTTTACCCTCTTCTCTTACTGATTCTTTCTTTTTACCCGACTTCCCATAAAGATGTGAAGAACATTGTTAATGCCATCAAATCAAAGGCTGTTGGATGTGATGATGTGAGTCGCTACAAGATAGTTACGATCCTCTGTTGCTCTTCCTGTGATTACTCATATCATCAACTCTTCTCTGTTTAACGGCGAGTTCCCTGCCCTTTGGCGGAGAGCGTTTGTTGTTCCCTTACCTACAACTAGCACCCCTACTTCTCTTACCAACTTTAGACCTATTTCTATACTACCTTTTATGTCGAAAATCGCTGAAGCGGTGGTTGACAAGCAACTTTCGCACTACATACATTCTAATAAGCTGTTGAGCCCCCTTCAATCCGGTTTTCGTCCTAGCCATAGTACTTGTACTGCGCTTCTTAAGGTGACCGAAGATGTTAGGAGTGGCATGGAAGGTCAAATGGTCACAGTACTCATCTTAATAGATTTTTCAAATGTATTCAATACCGTTGACCACGAAATCCTCCTTGCTCTCCTTCAGCATCTTAACGTGCCACCTTCAGCTCTTAGTTGGTTCTCTGCTTACCTTGGGGGCCGCCAGCAGGCGGTCAGAGTCGACAGGGCCTTGTCCGACTGGTGCGACCTTGCCACTGGTGTACCTCAAGGAGGTATTCTCTCTCCTCTTCTATTTTCCACATTTATTAACTTCATTACCCCTGAGTTTCGCTGTGCTTACCATCTGTATGCTGACGACTTACAACTTTACGACCAGTGTAAAGTGACTGATATCGGGGTTACCGTTGACAAGATAAATCTTTTACACATAAAATAGTGGTCTGCGAGGTTCGGCCTATTTGTTAACCCGTCAAAGTGTCAAGCCATTGTCATCGGTAGCTCTCGGCAACTTTCCAAGCTTGATCTTCCCTCTATTAGACCAGTGCAGTTCAATGGAACTGTTATACCCTACAGTCAGAGTGTAAAAGACTTGGGTGTTCACTTGGACTGTACTCTGAGCTGGAGAATACAGGTTGCGGAAATTAGTCGCAAGATTACGGGATCTCTCCACTCTCTCAACAAGCTCAAGCACTTTTTGCCCATGCACACCAAGGTTTTGCTTGTAAGTACAGTGATTGTTAAGTTACAGCTGATTTTACTCATAATCGACTACGGTGATGTGTGCTATCCGGATCTAAATGAAGAACTTCTCGATAAGCTGGATCGACTTCTCAATAAATGTATCAGTTTCATTTTCTGTCTGCGGATATACGACTCCGTCTCCTCTTTTCGGGCTCGGCTCGGTTGGCTTCCTATCCGTCAACGGCGAAATACTCGCATGCTTTGCACTTTATTTTTTATTCTCAATGATCCACATTCCCCTGAATATCTCAAATCTTTCTTTCACTTTCATGGTGCTTCTTGTGACCGTCAATTTCGCTCTTCTGGCAATCTTTCTCTATCTATCCCTCTTCACCGTACTGGCTTTATGTCCGATTCTTTCAGTGTGCAGGTGGTTCGTCTTTGGAACGGCCTTCCCCCCGCGATCATGAAAGCCCCGAGCAAATTCGTTTTTAAGAAATCTGTGCGTGATTTCTTTGCTGGCAGATCCGAGTAGACTGAAGATTACATATTTGAAATCTTCGCTTGTAAGTGCATACTTACAAGCGAAGATTTCAAATACACAAATTCATACACAAATAAATATATACTAAATGCATATTTAGTATATATTTATTTGTGTATGTAAGTATTTTTGTTTTGACGATCGGTTAGCCTGGTGGGTAGTGACGCTGCCTACGAAGCTGAAGGTCCTTGGTTCGAATCCCGGTAGGGCACATATTTGTGTGATGAGCATGATTATTTGTTTCTGAGTCTTGGATGTTTTCTATGTATTTAAGTATTTATATTACCTATTAAATATATCGTCGTCTAGTACCCATCACAAGCCTTATTGAGCTTACTATGGGGCTAGCTCGATTTGTGTAAGATTGTCCCCTAATATTTATTTATTTATTTATTTATTTATGTATATGAATTTGTGTAAATATGTTGTATATAGGACTACCGTAATGTTACAATTCTTTTTAGTTGTTATTTGCACTGCCCACAATCTTTTCCGCTTTGCCTTAAGGTTTGATTGGTAGAGAATGCCATTTGGCATTAAGTCCGCCTTTTGTAGGATAAGTTTTCTTTTGTGCAATAAAGTTTAAATAAATAAATAAATAGATAAATATACACCTATTACATTGAAGGTTCGGATTTCGGAAAATGAATTGTGCAGCAGTTCATTAACATAAGTATGATTCGCTGATGTATGCAAACAACTGCTAATGAAACATTATGTTTTATCAGTCTGTCTGCGTGCCGGTAACACACTGTATATCAGAATTGACATTTCATTGGTTGCTACTGCAACCAATGAAATGTCAGAATCTTTAACGTACTTTACATCGTTGAGGAGTTCCATACGTCATCTGTGTTCTTCATTATCAGTTCCACTTCACCAAAATTGCGATTTCCGAGTTATAAATGACGGAAAAATAGGTGAAAGTACATTTAAAAAAACAAGTGAACATAGAACCTCCTCCTTTATTAAAGTCGGTAAAAATGACGACTATGTCGAATAGGTAACGAATAGGAGAATTATCCTGAAAAAATCGGCTTGTATGGTGAATACCATATGTTGTCAATACCATTGCTATTTTAAGAATTGCGAATAGGAAGTAACGCTTTTGTGTAAAGCCCCTCGTTATCCTGAAAAACACTGCAATCCGTACAGTTGACAGCCCTAAATACGAGGCACGACGTCAATACCGAGTTAATTTTAGACATGCAAAACTGATAACACTGCACGACAAAGTTGCTTTCGCGCTAGCGTCTGACTGAGTTTCAGTATAATGTATGGGGCTTAAACATTGAAATGGATTCGTTGGTGCGTATGAATGAGGTGAGAAATTATTCAGGTGACGAATGTTTATTTGCGGGCGTTCACCCGCTGCCGGTCTGTGACCGCGGCCGGCGCCTAAACAAGGTTACAATTGCTTACAATCGACAATCGCCAATGCCAGTAAAAAAACCACAAAAATGTTTGGGAATGACAGCTGCTAACGAAAAGTCACGGGGTCTACAAATGACGAACACTTTGCAATGGGAACGCCAACGACAAGGCGTTGGCGATAGGAGAAATAGAAACGTCATGGAACGTTTTCCTTGTCTAGGCCCCCTATCCGCTGGACGCCACCGCCCAAGCGCTCCGTCCTAGCCCTCAACACTACTCTCTACTCCAAGGGGTAACATCCAAATATGCTTTAAAAAAATTGTAATGGGTCGCTTTACGCACGGTAATTATTTTAATAAAGATATTTTTTTAATGCGCCAAAAGTGCGAAATATGTTTGAAAACCAATTAAACTGCAATGTTTACATTGGAGTGGTCACAATTCTCGTTCCGAGCAAAATGTAGTTGTGTAATGGGCAAGTTGCTTTGCTAACGGTTTTTTTTTACCTAAATGAAGATCTGTACAATCCCTCTGTTTGGAATTCACAGGTCTAATCGTTTTACTGCAGGTACATCGTCTGTGTTTTGCACAGAATAATCTTTCAGGCCGGATCACTGGCAAAGTTTTAATCATTAAAGCCTCTCATAGAACTTTACAATTATTGTACATTTAACAACTGAACTTCACCGCGCACAGGCCGCGCCAGTCTCAAACCGACACCTCAGCCACTCAAACAAAATAAATATTCTACTACATACAATATTTTTCCCCTCACTGCCTCGGAAAGCCGTCTTTTATCCTTTAAAACCAGTGGGCAAAAACGCATTTTATCCACTAGTGGGGAAAGTAATTTGACCTTCTTCTTCTTTTAAATAATGGCTTCCATCTAAGTTAAGATGATTTCGCCAATGTCAAGTTTGCTTATATTATAACGCGACTTTGTTCGGTAGTTTGGTCAGGGAGCGTGTTTAACTAGCTTTTGACAGGGAACAATACGTAAAACGCTAACAACATATACTGAAAAACAGAATAAAATAAATATTCATATCAATCACGCCGACAAAACGGTCCAACATCCAAATCTCACAGCGAAAAGATTATTCTATTTGGCGGCATGAATTTTTAATAAACTGTTTTGACATAGATACCAACTATTGACACCACGAATAAGTTCGTGATGCTAAATAAACGCAAAAAACATAAACACAATTACTGCGAGTGTAGTATAGACATCCTTCACTCTCGCACTCGCATACTTGTCAGAACGTGACGGATGTCTTATCCATGGCGATAAGTGATAAAATGGCAACCACGCTACGCCCGCTGATTACCACAGAAAAATATATTCATCTTTATTTGCTTAGATAGCTTGTTCAAAAATATTATGGCTGTCTAATGGATAATTCCCACCAAAAGGCACGCATCGCATAGGATCTAAATGGATTTTACAATCTTTAAACGAAATTAAATCATGTACACAGTACCTAATTAAAATCTATATTACCAAGCCGCGCACAGCGGCTTGACAGCGGGCGTCTTCCGCGACACGCGATCGTAGCCGAAAGTATGCTGCGACGCGCGGCTTGGTAATATAGACTTTAAATATTGTGTACATGATTTAGTATCGATTAAAGATTTGTAAAATCCGTTCCGATCCGAAGCGATGCGTGCCGTTTGGTGGGAATTATCCTATATATCTACTACTGGGAATGTGAAAAACATCGTGGCATACATTTTATAAATTTAAAAGGAAACTTATCACGGCTAAGTAAGTACAACTAGTTACTGAGTAATAGTCGATCGACTTAATGTGAACATGGAAAGGAAAGGCCAACTTTCGTACAGTTTTTTTCCAAACTTTGAATGCGTTAATGGGGAAGTTATTATGCTAGCGGGCTTTTTTACGATTCGATCTTTCTGTTTAGATACGCAGGTCTTTTACTGCAGGGTACATCATCTAGGTAAGTACCTACTTATTTCGTGAATTTGTTCTGCCAAGAGTATATATTATATACCAATGATTAGGGTTTAAGGCGGGCATCGTAAAAGTTCGGGCCGGATCGCTGGCAAGGTTTTACCCGTTAAGTAAGTCCTTCATGTGCTCAACCTCTCCGACAAGTATTCTATCATCATCATCATCAGCCGAAAGACGTTCACTGCTCGACATATGCCTCCCCCAAAGAGTGCCAAAGTGATCGATCCTGCGCCACCCGCATCCAGCGGCATCCCTTTTTTACCAGGTCATCAGTATTCTATACTAGGTACATAATATCTACCTACTTAGTCGCTTCGGGCTACGATACAGCAATTTGGAATGTTCACACTGTTAATTGGGCAATGGCATGGCATGAGAAGGTAAAAATATTAGGTACCTACCTACGGTACGACGCGGAATCGCGGATAATATAAAGTGGCATGACGTACCCTAATGCAAAGGTAGGCCCCAGAGATTGTTCATTGTACCTATCACTTGCTCGTTTGATTCTAGGTATGCCTAGTCAGCGTGGCACCAATTTATCCCTGCCAGTAATATTATCAGTAATATGCTGGCAGCGGACTCAGCGTGGAGAGCCATGGTGTCCTTCTGTGAGGTAGTTATGACCCAGAAGGAGATCGCTGAACGGGAACGGGAGAGATTAGATCCCTCTCGAAGAAGACGACGTCGAGGACGTGGACGGACACTTCCACCATAGGCCACCGCCGTATACCGTGTAGGCTCGGACAAGAATAGGTCTACGGTCTACGGTCTCCCCCGCCTGTCGTAGAAGGCGACTAAAGGGGTCATCGGGGTCACAGTGTTCTGGCGGGGGCTGGGGCACTCGCTTAAGAACCCCAGGGAAGGTGACACAATGCTCTTTGCCCTAGATGCCCCAGATGCAGGGCACCGTGGAGTTTTTAGTGGATAGAAACACCACATAACCCAGTCAACCCCCGGTGATTGGGTACCTGGTTCGCAGGTATTCTCCACGAAACAAAAAGGGTATGCAAATAAAAATTATTTTTATTTTTGTGTTTATTTAGCATCACTGAGCGCTATTGGAGGCGGTTGTTAAGTTACTCGTGTGTAATATGCTCAGTCAGAAAGCAAAACCTTGATATTGCAGGCATATTCTAAAGAAATGCGCATTTTGTATTAATCGTAGTTATGCTACTCAACGACAGATGGCGTTGTCGACCAAAATTCGGCACTTGTATGTGATTCGTTTCTTCATCGTCAACATTCTCTTCTGGATTATTATTTTAAAAAAATACTTACTTTACTTTATTTTCAATACGACGGTGCAATGCACGACTTTATGAATATTTACCTACCTACCTATCACTAAGTATAGAACATTTTCAATAATCGCCAGCGCGGTCTGTCTTTAGTCAACTAGACAGACTGCGAATTTGTCTTTTTATGTGCTCTAATTGTAAGTGGTCCCATACAAACAGTTAACAAGATTTTAAATTATGTGAAGTTACTTAATCTCCTCCAAGAACTAGTTCGAAGCATGAACCTAGAATACTCTGGACAGGTTGTACGTGTTGCCCCAGTGAGGGACGGAAACGCTCCTATACAGCTATGCAGCTAAATTAAGAACTGGTCTAAAAATGGCTGATGACTTGCCATGAACACCGTACTTCATTTGGACGGGTAATGGTTTATGTGCCACAACTTCATACTAAATCAGTTGTGGCAAATAAATAAAAAACTATGACAAGGACAATTAATGATATTTCCCTTTCTGTCACACTTATCGAGATTTGTATGCTACCAGCTCGCTCGCACGTGGTATTATTATTACCATAGCCTGTCCAATGAGTTCGAAGGCTCGTGAAAAAATTAAGATACTAGCCTACTTATTGCATATGGCCTCTTTATTAAGACTCCTTTAACTCAAATCTGACAAACTAATGTCAATTTGTCATTTGCATAATGATTACACCCTCTTAGACGTTGATTTTTTTTCCAAATTGCAGTTTCAACGTAAATTCTTAAATAATTACATATTTTATGTACATCATTATATAGGTACGCTAGGTTGATAGTTTTCTAAATTCAACATGGTTAGCTCGCATGGGAGCCAAGGCCACCAAGATGTGGACTCATTCTTCTTCGACCCCGAGCAGCAACGCTCGCAGGTGGTGTACGCCAAACAGCTACGCGAGCGGCAAATCTTCATGGCGGACCTCAAGGAGTATCGCCGGCATCTCGAAATACAAGCCGTCAAAACAATGAGAAGACTCGTCGGTCCGCGCTGGTACCAAGTCCTCAGTGTACCACAAAGAGAAGCCCTTGACAAACTAGATTCAGCCATTTATCAGGATCTACTCGAAGGACTCCCCTCTAGAACATCCCGCATAATGCATAGACTCGGTCTCTTTCCCCCACCAAAAGTCATGGATTTAATGAGCGCTAACACCCAAGGAAGTGATGACTCGAAAAAAATGTTAGCGCACTTATTCTACTTGAACTACGGCCACTCCATCGAGGGAAAGCGCAACTTTTACTCCTTAAACGCTAAGCTAATACTGTCGTCCATATATTATTTGGGTCTAAAGAATTTGATCGAATTGCTACGAGAAAAATTCAAACCCGATCAAGATTTGCCTAAAACACCACCCAAATCAAAACCTAAACGCAAACCACCTGTCCCATCTCCATACTTGGAGAAATCTATAATACCTGTATGGTACCCTGCCAGTCCAAAGAAATTCGTTCCCGCTCCTCTGCCAAACCTAGAGGAACTAAATGAGCCTTATGTAGAAGGGGACGAATACAGAATTCAGATAAAGCCGCCACCACCCCCGCCGCCCCCGCCGCCCCCTGCGAACCGCGTTCCACGAGCTCTGTGCGATAAACTGGCAGGCGTAATTCGTATCGAACCTAATTCTCAACTAACCGCGGTCGCAATGAAGACCACGACGACGAGTCAACGACGGCGCTCCAATGCAACCGTTGAAGTTAAAAAAAAAACATATGGAATATGCATTACGAGACCAGAGCGTAAAAATGCCCGTCGAAGACTTAAGGTTCCATCGACAGGTGTTAAGAACGCGCAGTTTTTGATTCAAGGAGTGTACAAGATAGCCGGACGAACGGTATTCGTAATAGCTAGTGTTTCTATAACGCCTGCAGAGGGTGAACTGATACACGGAGGGTTCGCTTCTGTCTCGGGCGGATACATGAACATTCACTGCGGGTTCCGGGGGTTCCCGGCCGACCCGCCACCCGACCCGTGCGATTGCGTCAAGAAATGGCAAGGGCAGGTATTACAATACGTAAAAGAAAGCAAATGCTACTGCGGTCATAACTACGACTACGGCAACGAAGGCACTTTCCCACCGGACGAGCTACCGTTTTTTCAGAAGCCGACGCCAGGCGCGCCATATCAGTTCAACTACCACACAATATTTGACATAGATGAGAAACAGCTGTTCGTCAAAAAGGAGATGAAGAAGATTTGGGAAACTGACAGCGTCATTGGGACAAAAAAGGATCTAGTGGTTAAAAAGAAGGAGAAAAAAAGATCATCTAAAACATGTTTAGGGCAAAACCCTAAGCCGTCACAGTATCTGAAGTGCGTGCTGCGGTGGCTGCGGGGGGTGAACGTGGCCGCACGGCTGCCTGACGTGCACCTCGCGCCCGAGCTGGTGGAGTGGATGCGGCGGCGCATCTCCGGGCCCTTCCGCCCCAACCAGCGGCAGGCCTACCTGCGCCAGACCCGCGAGCTTCAGACGATGCTCGACAGCATCACACCCAGGGTATACGGGCCCCTCTTAACGAAGAACAACCCCGAGTTCTCGGGCGCTTCCACCTGGGTCCACAAACTAAGCTTCAGGGACAGATTCAATAAGTATTCAGATTTATACAGAAGACAGCTGTTTAAATCTTTCGCTAATATAAATAATTTGTTTTGGCGTATAATGTTTCACCCGGAGTTTCCGGACAAGAAGTTCCGCGAGATATTCTTCTCGTACTTGAGCGGCACGATGGAGGACCTGATGCTGATGCGGCCGTACAGCACGTTCGAGACGCAGGACCGCAAGGAGAGGATCATGAGTCGCCGCATGATCTGCCTGCCCGACGGCTACGAGCCGAAGGAGTGACATCCGCCTCATTGGGATTCTTTTGGTGTCGAAATATAAACACGTTTTGAATACTTTTATTCTTTTCTTTTATTACTACGAAAAACATCATAAGCACGATAGTTTCCAATGTCAGCCATATAATTATTTTAATATAACTGATGATTACGTATTGAAAATTTAATGTGATTAAGATAAACTGCTATATAACATAGATGTTCACTGGGAGCAACTAGGTTGGCTCGCTACGGGAACAATCGGAACTCGGTGATGTAGCCGACAGGCTGTCTCTGGGTAGGATAGACAAATATTAGCAGACCCTATTCGTGTGGATGGGAGACCTTTGCACCGCTAACTGAGACCCCTTCCAAATTATAAAATGTTAAATTAATTTCGTCATCTTGGTGATTGTTTCAATCCATTTACAATGAATGTTTACTTTATGAACAATCTTACCATGTCATGGTCGTATTATAATACTCCAAAGGTATTATCAAATATTTGTTATTTATACTATTTTTATGTCATCTTCTACAATACAGACACTTAATTATCTAGAAAATATTATGATACAAGTCTTAAATTAGGGTAATTAAAAATAATAATAATAACGTTTTAATGTAAATACAACACTATTGCTACAATTGTAGTAGGTAGGTTACTACAACTATAGGCTAACGGATATTCAATCTTCTTTGGTATCAATGTCGCAGAACAGAATATAACAGGTCGCGGAGAGAACATCTAACCAGCTGAGAAGAATACTGATACGAAATCAAATGATAATGTCATTAAAGCATCTCTTCACTAAACCTAACGAAACAACTTATAACAAAGTAAAAAAATAATGGCAAAACGAACCGTGATTACTCATCTAGGGATATAATAATTATAAATAAATTGATCTTTGTGAACAATCCCCAAAAAGGTACGTAACTGTAAAATAGCGCAACGACGATAACCCTCTACCGGCTACCTAACCGCAACTTATTCCGGTAGATAAAAGCTATTTCCAGTATGCATAGCCGGCAGAAAATATTCGAGAACAGTATAGTATGCCAACTACGCGCTATTGTGGTCATTCAATTGTGCAACATTACATTCATTCACGTTAGTAATTAAAATATAGAATTACAAACCATAAAATATCATATGTAAAACAAGACGGACAGTGAAACGGTTTGTGCACGAAACTTACAACAAAACGTTAAAATATAAATATATATACATACATAAAGATAATGCCTCTAGGCTTATATTTGTTAAAACGTAAATCATTGCGTGAACGCGCGCTCAACCCGGACATTCGACAATAAGTACAGACATGGAAATAAATACAGACACGTATGCGTATAAGTGACTTTAGATTATATGCTGAAGTACCAATTAGCGGAGAGTACACTCATCTGACAGTACAAGATGGTTACAAATATCAGATTGGTCGAACCTTTTGGTAGAACCTTTAGAGCTTGGCAGATGGTTGTGGACTGTCAGTACCACTTATAATTTAAATGCGGTTAAATACGACTATGTAAAACATCTACTTAATCCATTTTGTTATGATATTTACCAACTCTAATATCCGATCCGCAATTCATAATGGTTTTCTGTCCGTATCGTGCGATTATGTGGATCATTTCAAGTTCGACCTGTAAAACTAATATTTAGAGACACGTATAAAACATTTAGACTAGTGTAATTCATGATTACAGACATAATTAAAATTACCTATTCACTTGGCCATCATGTATTGTGAATCGATTTTAGTTGATAAGTATTCAATTCATATAGCCTATTTTATTTTGACATTGTCCGGGTAAGTTTATAGTCACATATATCGATTCCATTCTGACTTGGAGCCAAGTAAAAATTAACCTTTGAGACGTCAGTCTAGTAATCTCACAAAGTAGTGTGAAAAATCTAAGCTAATATATATCCAATGGCTGAATGGATTGATCGGATTTAAAGGTTAAAGTGTGGGCTATGTTTTTTGTAATAGCTATGGGCTTGTTTAAATTGGCCCGATAGTCGATTTCGTCATCGACACCCCCACAATAAGTTTCTGTCAATAATTTAGTTAAATTATTTTTCTCAAGTTTTTAAGGACAGCTATGTAACAAGCCACAAGAGAACGTAATACAATGTTTCCCGTATATACGATTTCAAACAATACAATAATGTATTGATTACAGTCTGTTCCCAATTTAAACTTACACAATATGTACGCCAAGAGAGTGAGTTGATTTCATTTGTGTCTCTAACGTGCCGCGCCAGTAATGTATACCGCGCGATAGCCAACATTAGTGCCATCCCTCTGCTTCGTTGCGATACAATTCGAAGTTTCGAATTTTTGAACGAGTTATCTGATAGTAAACGAACAAGCTAGGGTGCTACCAAAGCGCTATCGATTAAAAAATAAGAATACTTGCTCCAGGCACCTATGGAAGCACCATGGAGGAGTGTACAATGTGCTTATTTCTTTCATAACCCAATGACTAAATACGACCATAAGCTTCAACTTCACTTTCATAGAACAACCGGTATGGAAGACACTTGTAATCACTCCGCCATTAAAATATAGTCCATTCAATGTTACCTCCCTAATGTTTCCTCTAACAACCATATCAGCTCTAGCAAAATATCATAGAGATCTATGAAAAAAGCGATAAGAAGGAAATGAGATAATTTCGTTGTTAATACGATATTCCATTATTCAAGTCAAACATATTTACAGTAAATTTAACATAAGTCTACACTTGTTTGCATTCAAGTGGAAAGGAAACATGATAGATGATATATTATTGAACAGACTTTACAATTGGAGATATTGGGGTTGACTTTTATTCTTCTTGGGTACTAAGCATGCAATACCGATAGAATCGGTCTTCTGAAACTCAGGGTACAATACATGATGAATTTTAATCGACGATGGTATCGTGAAGCATACGTGTTTACTTTTCTCCTTTCAGTGTTGTTTTTCTTACTGAATTAAACTTAAAGCCGGCATGCAGCCAAAACATCACACATCAGCCTAATCCGAAAGTCTATACTGGCCAAGGCAACACAGTTTACTACCGGCCGTTGGATTTAAACTTGTAAACACCAAGAGCCATCACCGATTAGACTTCAACGTAGTTAGATCTGCAGCTCCTGGTGGTTGTGCGCGTGGGTCGGGTGCGGCGGCGCGCGCTGCTGCAGATGCACCAGCGCGGACAGCAGGCGCGTGTTGGCCTCGTCGAGCGCCGCGATGCGGTGCTCCTGCGCCTCTATGACGCGCTGCTTGTGCGAGAGCGCGGCGGCCATCTTGCGCTGCTCGCGGCGCAGCTCGTCCTCCACGCTGATCAACCTGGCGGCGTATGACAGTTATTTGCGAATTCTGTGCGGTGAAATGACTTGGACGGAATTGGTGAAAAGAAACCGGAGGATAATAGGTTTTTGGTCGATAGGGTTGAAAAATTATCCCCTGTTACCCTGTCGGATAATAAGTAAATGTCAAACGTTTTAAGGTGCGACCACCGCTGCTCAAAATACGCTAACGCACCGTAAAACGCAGCAAAATGTATGAAAAAAGACGCATACGACAGGTCAACGCGTATACGCAGTTAAGCACCGGTGTGGTCGCTCCCTTAAGCTATCACATTTCATTATCAACGGACTTAGATAAATATGTCAAATTTCAGCCCAATCGGATACAAGTCGATGAAAAATTTTTGAGCACCTTGAGGAATACACATGTAAGTATTGTAGGTACATCAAATATTAATACAAGTGAAGGTGGTCCGCTTACCTGGTGATAATGGCTTTCATCTTGGTGTCGGAAGTATCCTGGCCGGGCTCAGCGGGCCCCAGCCGCCCGCGCAGCAGATCCACCGAGTTTTTCAGCCGGTCGATCTCGCGCTCGTACTAGAAACAAGCAAATATTACATTACATTACACATATATATATATACTTCTATAATATTACTCGTAACGTAACGTACCTCCTATTAAGTCTCTTTTAGGCTCATAATCGTGGGTATTAAACACGCGTGTTTTATTAGTTTTATAACATTACGACACTCGTGTTTTATGGTTATATCCCGATTAAAACACGTTAGCACCTTGCAGCAAAATGTATAAATGATAGTATGAGATCTTAGGGTCCGTTTTCTAAGGGGACCTTGCATTTTTGAGACAAAGCAAACCGCTTGGAACAGGTATCTGAGCTGATTTAGCCCGGTTGCCACGAGGTTCCCCCTAGCAGGTGGGCAGGGGAGGGGGAGGGAAAAGTGCCTCCGGCGCGCCTCACTTTAAGCTTTATATCTGCATACATCTAACAACTATATCAAGTTTGGTTTCTTTTTCGTATAATTTGAGGATGAAGAATTAATTTTTGTGACCCATTCAAAAAAAAATCTTTACCTTTTTTTTCGAAAATCCTCTACAGAATTAATACTATGAGGATAAGCTCTAGAAAAAAAATACCTGTGAATAGCCCAGTTATCCTTCTATATAAAATAATAAACTTGTAAAATATTTACTAACTAAACTAAATATATAGGATTACCAAGTTACATTTGCAGTGAATGGGACAAAAAAGCAAGAATGGGACTGCATTCATAATTTGTATATGTATTGATAACACAATAACCTACAAAGAGAAGCGAGATCCCATAAAAAAACCATGTAAAAAGATGCCAACACTCGCAACTCTTCCACCGTAAAAAGTTGCGAGATATTTCGTAGTAACTACAACTACCAAGTCTCAGGCATTCTTATTATTCTTTATTTGCTAGCTAAAAAAAAAAATTGTGACTTGTCAATCACACAATACTACATAGTTTCAGGTATGCAAAAATACATAGGTAAATGCAGTAAAGTTGTGTAATTGCCAAGTCACAATATGTCACTAATAAACTTGGTCGTCAATAATATTATAGAGATGCCCAAAGTATCCTTTTAGAGAGCGCTCCCTATGCGAGACCCAGGTCCGAAGGCCCTAGGGTGAGCCCGACGGATACTCACTATCTCAGGTGTCTTGCAAGCGAGACCCGATGGTGAGCGGCGAGGCATTAATTGGAATTAAAGGCCTAAAGCAATCCCTCAGAGAGCGGTCTCAATGTGAGCCCGAGGCCGAGCCCCACGGATACTCGTTATCACCGAGTAACTTCCAAGCGAAACCTGCGGGCCGAAGTTCCGAACGTAAACGAGGAGGCAACCGGAGCCTAAGGCTGAGCTTTTCGTAGGAATGAAAGGCCCTAAGCATGTTTTTAGAGAGCGGTCGCTATACCAGCTCTTGGGCTGAAGGCCTGTGGGTGAGCCCCCACGGACGGGCCTTGCAAGTGAAACCGGTGAACAAAATCCGGAAGGTGTGTGGCCAGGCAAGCGAGGCCGAAGGTCGAGCTTTTCGTAACAAAGAAAGCCGCTTTACGTTGGAATGAAAGGCCCAAAGCATCCCTTTAGAGAGCGCTCTCATTCATGCGAGCTCCTACGGACACTCGTCACTATCTTGCAAGCGAAACCTGAGGCCTGAAGTTAAAAGGGGGGCCACGCGAAGCCGTAGGCTGAGCTTTTCTTAGTAATTAAAGCATGCTTTTAGAGACTGCTCCCTAGGCGAGCTCGAGGGCCAAAGACTCGAAGGCAAGCCCCCTCGGACACTTATAATCCCTAGTTGTCTTGCAAGTGAAACCTGTGGCCAAAGTACCGAAAATGAGCGGTGTGGCAAACGAGCCCTCACAGACACTTACTATCCCGTAGGTGAGTGGCGAGACGAGGTAAGTCCCGTAAGTGAGTGGCGAGGCAAGCAAGGCCAAAGGCCGTGCTTTTCATTGGAATGAAAGATTCGAAGCATTCCTTTAGAAAGCGCTCTAAATGCGCCCTCATGGACGTTCATTATCTTTCGGTGTCTTGCAAGCGAAACCTGAGGGCGACCCCCCCGCGTACACTTACTATCCCCAAGTGTCTTGCAAGCGTAATCCCAGGCCAAATTTCCGAAGGCGAACGGCGAGGCAAGCAAGGCATTTTCGTTGTAATGAAAGGCCCAAATCAACCCTTCTGAAAGCGGGCTCAATGCGAGCAATGACCCCTAAGGACACTCATTATCTTCCGGTGTCTTGCAAGGGAAACTATAGAGCCGGAGGCAAGCGAAGAAGAAGCAAAGCGAAAGCTGAGGGTTTTATAGGAATGAAAGGCCCAAAATATCCCTTTAGGGCGCGTTCCTTATGCGCTCCCAATAATATTTCAGAATGTTTAGGAGTTTCAGGAGAGTAATTAAAAACAGCGTAATTTTATATGAGGAGACATGTAATCTATTGCCTCTCGGTACAATGCTTAAGAGTAAGTGTTTAAAAACTAAAATCCTATTATATATCGCACACATCACGACGTATGTTAGATGCGTTGCTCTGATGATATTGTCAGGCGCTATATTTATTATTCATGGCATTCTTCAACATGCCCCCGCGCGCTGAAAGCTTTCATGTGCTAGGAGCATCAGCATTCAGCAGTGGACAAATCTTGGAGAATGCCCTTCGCACAACTCCTTGTGCTGTCCTCACATCTGCCACTCTGTTGACACCATCAGTTCCTGGGTGAACTGCGACGATGCGACCCAGTCTCCATTTTAAAGGGGGAAGGTTATCTTCCTTGAGAAGCACCAGTGTGTTCAGGGACAAGGAGTCTCCGCTGGACTGCCATTTTACTCGCTGCTGAAGATCGGAAATGTACTCCTTGCTCCAACGGGTCCAAAAATGTTGACGAAGTTGTTCTACTCGCTGGAAGCGTGTTAAATAATTGAACGAGTGGTCTCTGTAATCGGGAGCTGGCAGGGCGGTCAGTGGACGTCCGATGAGAAAATGTCCGGGACTTAACGGCATTAAGTCTTCCGGTTCCGTAGACAGGGCGGTGAGTGGCCGAGAATTTAAAATTGCCTCTATTTTAACGAGAGTGGTATAAAGTTCCTCATAGGTGAGCTTACAATTTCCCAGCACTCTGTTTAAATGGTGTTTCGTCGACTTAACACCCGCTTCCCAGAGCCCACCAAAATGTGGCGCATAGGCTGGCAAAAAATGAAAGTTCGTCTCTTCATTTGACGCCTTCTCAGCTAACGAGTTACAATTGGTTTTGAGGAATTTTGACAGTTCGTTGTATGCACCAACGAACGAGGTTCCATTGTCGGAATAAATATTGGCAGGCTTTCCTCTGCGTGACATAAATCGACTTAAGGCCATTAGGTAATTATTACTTGTTAGGTCGCCAACCAACTCAAGGTGAATAGCCTTTGTCGTAAAACATATGAATATGGCAACGTACACCTTTACCATCCTACAACCTCTTCCTTGACGACTAGCCGAGCTTATGGGACCTGCATAGTCGACACCTACATTGACGAAAACGTGACCCTCGGGGGATAAGCGAGACTTGGGTAAATGACCCATTAATGGGCTAAGTAATCGTCCCTTCATTCGAATACATAGGGTACACTGTCTGTAGCATAATTTAGCCAGATTTCGCCCCCCGATTGGCCAGTACAGATCCTTGATGGTAGCCAGCAATAGCTGCGGTGGCGCATGCAATAATCGTTTATGCTCATATTGAAAAAGTAGCTTCGTAAATCTGTGAGTGGACTGTAAGATGATTGGATGCTTCTTTTCATAGCAGAATTCTGAGTTAGCAAGACGACCACCGACACGCATGACTGAGTCTTCGTCTAAAAAAGGGTTCAACTTTAGCAGTGGGCTGCCTTTGGGCAAGTTTTGTGAACTTAACAATATATTGTATTCAGGAAAAGATTCGGCTTGCGAGATTTTAACTAACAATTTCAAAGCGTTCTTTAACTCGCTATCATTTAGGTAAGGAGTAGTTCTTGGCTCCTTCCTACAGACCGACGTGAAACGCAACACATAGGCAACGGCGCGCTTCAACCGTGAAAAATTTGAAAACCTGTCAAAGTCAATGAAAGTCTCTTGAACACGAGTGGACAACGTAATTTCGGTTCGAATCTCTGGTAAATTAGCGACGTAGTTTGCACCTAAGTTCACTGGCCAATTCGAAGCATCACGCTTTAGGAAACTCGGCCCCAACCACCATAGGTCAAGAGATTTTATTGCGTTGAAGGCGACGCCTCGAGATACGTGGTCAGCGGGATTCTCGTCTGTAGGAACGTGTCGCCAGGAATTATTGGCTGTTATCTCGAGAATTTCGCCTACACGATTTCGAACAAATGGTTGTAGTTTTATTGGTAACGTTTTGAGCCAAGCCAGAACAATGGTGGAGTCGGTCCAGAAGGTTGTCCTGGTAATTTGAGCTCGAATCGAACTGATGACCTTTTGGTACAGTCGAGCACCAACTAAAGCTCCACACAATTCAAGACGCGGTATAGTCAGGGGTTTGATGGGAGCTACGCGACTTTTGGCCAGTAACAACCTTACTAAAACCTCTCCCTCACTGTTCGTGCTACGGGCATACACACAAGCACCGTAGGCTCGTTCTGAAGAATCCGTGAAAATATGCAACTCCAGGTGCTCATAGGACTCACAAAAAACTCGCCGTGGGATATGAATATTATTAAGAGCATGTAGGTTTGAGACTATGTCCACCCATTGTCTCAGAATTCCTGACGGTAGCTGCTCGTCCCAAGACAGTTTGTGCAACCAGAGGCGTTGCATGAGTATTTTCATTCTAATAACACAAGGACTGAGGAGGCCTAGGGGATCAAAAATTTGTGCGATAGTGGATAGCACGTCTCTCTTAGTACACCCCGCAGAGATTGAAGTGCTGATTGGGAAATATAAATGATCGGCATCTGGATGCCAACCCAGACCTAATGTCTTAGTTGCCTCGAATGTTCCAATATTTAAATTTACCGATTCATGACAGGATGAGTTTATCAATCGCGAGTCGTTAGATTTCCACTTGCGTAAATGCATGCGAGCTGCAGCTAAAGCGTCGATCACTCCTTGACGCAACCTAAGTACCTCGTCGAAGTCATCACCCCCACTAAGCAAATCATCGACATAAAAGTCATGGATGATCATCTCACTTAGATTTTTGTCCTTGCAGTCTAAACCTATCTGCTTAAGGCACCGGGTCGCCAGAAACGGAGCAGAAGCGGTTCCATAACTAACTGTGTTTAGCTGATACGTTTTTAAAACGTCAGATTCGTTTTCGCGCCATAGAATAAGCTGCAAGCTTCGGTCAGCAGGATGTACCAGCACGGTTCTGTACATTTTTTCTATATCGCCTGATATAACATATTTATGCTGGCGGAAACGAATAAGTATGGACAGAAGGTCATCCTGGACTGTCGGTCCCACCATTTGCAAGTCATTTAAAGAAATACCCGTAGAGCTAGGACTACTTGCATTAAACACGGCTCTTAACTTCGTTGTTGAGCTTTCGCGCAGTATGCCGAAATGAGGAATGTGGTATTTACTTATACGTAAGTCGGTAGGTACGAACTCGGACATGTGACCTAAAGCGTGATACTCCAACATGAAATCAGTGTACATCTTTTTAAATAATGGTCTACTTGTCCATCGGCGCTCTAATGCCAAAAAACATTGTTTAGCTCTTTGATATGAGTCTCCTAGCAGGTTTGGACTTTGTTTTAAGGGCAACCTAACACTAAAACTACCGTTATTTAAACGAACAGTGTTTGCCTTAAAGTGTTCCTCGCATAATTTCTCTTCGTGAGAATAATGAGACGACTGATGGCTAACTTCCTCTAGCTGCCAAAAACGCGTTAATTGGTTTTGTATGTCGTCATCAAATGTTGAGGTAGCACTATCTGAATTAACCGCGAAATTACACCGAATGGGTGCTGACATTGTCGATCCATGGTGACTTGTAATAGGACCTGAAACCAACCATCCAAGTTCGGTTTCACAAAGGATCGGTTGCCCGTCACCCAACTTAATTTTCTGACATCCTAACAAATCCCAAAATAAATCGGCTCCTATTATCATATCTACCTCCGACGGAGTGTAGAAGTATGGGTCTGCTAGGCAAATATCTGTAGGAATATTCAAGTTCGATAAATCGACCTGATGAGTAGGGACGGCGTCTGTAATTGAGGGCAAAACAAAACATTGCAACTTTGTTGCAAAGCGCCCATTAAGCGACTTCATTTCAACTCGGCACCTTTTATTTATAGGTGACGAAGTGTTATTTATACCTAGTACGCTTTTGTTTACAAAGTCAGTCAACAGGTTTAGCCTACTATACATTTTTTGCGTTATAAGACAAGACGTACTGCCACTATCAAGAATGCAACGGGCAATATGTTCCTGATTGTTGCAATCATATAATTTAATTAAAGCAGTTGATAACAGTACGTCTTGTGCCCGTCAGAATGACTGCGAAGTACTTGGCGCGACATTTGCTGACAGTGCAACCTGGGCCGGCTCCGGGCGGCCGGGGAGCGAGAGGTGCGCGGGCGCAGTCTGCTGTTGGTCACCGTTGATGACGCTCGTGCAATGATCGCTGTTTACGTTTCGTCTAGGCATGATATCCGATACGTGAATTAGGGTGTGGTGTTTCCGTTTGCATATTTTACAACCAGGTTTTTTACAGTGATTTGCGTAATGACCACTACGAAAACAATTGAAGCACACCTTATAGTTAGGTAATAATTGCAACCGTGCTGCATTGCTTAACGCAAGGAATTGCGAACAATTAGATAAGCAATGATCGTCCTTACATCTTGGACACGGTTTAGTAGACGGCGGCTGTTTATTGCTATTATTACCTACTCGCTCGTGCATCGATATCATTGATTTAACCTTAGGCAGCTGTTTACTTTGTGGTGGTACCTGAATAGATGAGAATTCCAGTGTTTCGAGTAAGTCGGCACGGTTTTGTAGGAAGGCTAAGAATTCATTGAAAGTAACCGTTTTGTTTTTATCTAAGCCGCCCCTGAACTCTTCCCACTCACGGAATGTTTTAGTGTCTAACTTGTGTGAAATTATGTGAATGAGAAGTGTTGACCACTCTTTAACTGGTTCGCCTAGTGTCTCCAGGGAACGGAGGTGTTTGTTGACCTGATCAATAACCCGTTTAATGTGGCTGGATGATTCTCGTGTAATGGTTTCAATATTGAACAGTGCCGATACGTGATTTTGCAATAACTGCCGCTTGTTATTAAAGCGATCACATAGAAGTTTCCAAGCCATGGAGTAGTTGTCTGACGAGAATTCCACCGACTGTATGACGACTGCCGCAGACGCCTCCAGGGAAGCCCTAAGGTAATGATATTTATTTATATCGTCTATTTCGTCATTTGAGTGGATGAGGCTAGTAAAAGTGTCGCGAAAGCAAAGCCAGTTATCATAATCACCGTAAAATTTTGGAATTTGAATCGTAGGAAGCCGGACAATATTATTATTGCCCTTACGAGACGACTGCTCACTCGCTGCTGAATTGAAATTAGAATTTTGCCTTTTATCATTCGTGGCCAGTATATCTTGTGCCATGGCAAGTAATTTAAAATACCTACTTTCAAAATCAGCTCGTTCGGACATTTGAGCGTCAGCATTTCCAGAACTATACTCAATTTTAAGTTGTACCTCATCGTATTGTTCATACAAAGCCTCAATTTTACCAATTCGCAATCGTAACTCGTTTACCTCGACCGATGTCAATGAAGAAACGTCCAAGTCATCTAGGTAACGCTCGAATATGGTTAATCGGCCTTTACAGCTGCCACGCTTGCCCACTAACTCTTTTTCTTTAGCATCGGACATTCTGGGAAGAGAGTGTAGTCAACCTGGAATATTCAAGTTATAACTTATTAAGTAACAATTCTCTTAACATATGCTAGCACATGAGCAAGCTATAGCTAATATAAGCTTGGCTAATTTTAGTCTTATTTTTATAATGAATTTACACTCGTAAGAAGTTTAATTAAATTTAAAAACTTTTAAATATTACACTTGTAATAAATACAGTTGATGGCTAGTGCAAAGTTATGGTTTCACTGACAATTTGCCAACAGGCCTAATTAAATGTGTCGAACTAATAAGCGGTCTGAGCTATCATAAGCATTAAATTAATACAATAATCGCAAATATTTTGCTACATTAAATATATTGTAGTATAATCAGACCGGTACACTTAAAATTGGCTTTATTTTAGAAACATATTTAGAAACACGTGGATACTAACCTTGTCACAATTTATAAAATTACGCTAAATTATACCTGTTGAGTGTTGGGTGAAATAAATTACAATATTTAACACTGAATAATCACTTTTCCATTATAGGGCAATATCAATTTAAATCTCGACCACTATAAGACGATCCTTTGTCTCTTCATGTCTTCTATGGAAGGTGTCACTCGGTACATTTGGTTAATTCTCCGTTTTATCTCCGTATTTTACTCGAACTTATGAATCCAGTCGCTGGTATCCCTTATTCGGTTCAGTAGGACCATGTTTAGGAGTTTCAGGAGAGTAATTAAAAACAGCGTAATTTTATATGAGGAGACATGTAATCTATTGCCTCTCGGTACAATGCTTAAGAGTAAGTGTTTAAAAACTAAAATCCTATTATATATCGCACACATCACGACGTATGTTAGATGCGTTGCTATGATGATATTGTCAGGCGCTATATTTATTATTCATGGCATTCTTCAACACAGAACCAGACGGGATTTTTCTACATAAAAAAAATGGTACCTAATATACTCAATTCTCCGCGGCATGGCGTTTTGTCAAATGGTATACCCACATCCCTTGACGTTGGTGAACTATGATAATTCGAGATCAAACAACTTTAGATGACCTCTGATTTCATATAAAATATATGAAGGCAGAGGTCATCTATCAAGGTTGCTGGTTTTTCAATATCAACAGCGACGTCGTCAGTGACTGGAGTTCCAGTATAATTAGGTCTCTAATGTCTAACAGTTACTATCTGTGGAGGTATCAATCAAATTGTTTTTAGCTTCACCTTTGGCACTTTTCTAATATTTGCTATTTCAACGGAATCTTATCAGAATCTGTGATATACTTTTGTAATTTTAAGTACATAATTGAGCAATTCCATAAGTCATCTGTAGTCTTCATCATCAATTCCACTCCACCAAATTTATGATTTCCGGGTGTACGTACACGAGTTATAATAGAAAATACGAAAATCACTACACGCGTGCCTAATATAAATGAAGAGTTCCCTCAATTCCTCATGGATCCAATCGTCCAATTGAATTTTTGAAAAAATGTGACGCACCTGGAAGCATATACTTACAAACAAAAAAAATACGAATTGGCTCATCAATGACGGAGTTCTGAGGTAACAAACATTGAAAATAAAAATAAAAAATACAACCGAATTGAGAAGCTCCTCCTTTTTTTGAAGTCGGTTAAAAATCAGTTGCCATCAATAATATAGGAAGTCTAGAAATTTTTAATATAATAAATAGGATTTTTTCCTCGCAAATGTGTTGAAAACCGTCGTATGAAACGTGAGCTTGATAATTACGCTCACCTGCGGTTCGCGTGAACAATCCTGCCTCTGATAGCTCACTTGTATCACAATGTACCGCTCGTTGCTAATATACCGCATTTCCGAAATACCAGTTTGCAAAATATCGGATTATCAATATATCACACTTTTAGCTTACCACATTTCCGTTACACCAGTTTATGAAATCGTAAGGTACTCATGGAACGAAATCGTTTTTTAGAATGTCCTATACTCTCTACGTTGGAAGGTCAGATAGCAGTCGCTTTCGTAAAACTAGTGCCCACGTCATAAGTTGAGATAAGGTGCCAAAGGACACCCCGGGTTCCTTCAGGGTACAATCAGAAAACTCTAGGAGGATGACAGCTATTCTCCAAGTATCACTTCTCATAAACCAGATTTCACGGTCTCATCATTTTCTATATTTGGAATCATCTCGATGTTTATTATTATTAAAGTTGTTTGCGCAAGCAACGCCGCAGTCTTCCGTGATCTAGTTTAAATATGCTCAAAAATCAAGCAGAACTGGTTTTATGGCTATTTTTTCAACATTCATAATCCGTATTCACGGAATGCGACGCACGACGTGAGAGACATACGTCATTAAAACATGCCGAATTGGTCGCTAGGGTTAGTTGTACTTTAATATGAACATGTGTGAGCCAACTAGATGTGTTGCGATTTAAATTGTGAGTCATATAAAGTAGGCATGTAGAAGTATATTTTTCGAGAATGTTTGTAAGTAGACTAAGGTAATATTTACATACCCAATGTAATGGTGTATGTCTCCTCGCATATACAAACAGTTTAGTGAGTAAGAGATACAGATAAACTAATTTCAACGTCATTTAAACTATAAAATAGGTTTGAAAGACTAATAAATAGGTAATTGAATGTTAATGTCATATCTATAATTATGGATTTACCTGTTCGATGGTCCTGTGGTGCTTGTTGCGGCGGCGGCCCGTGGTGCTGTAGAGCGTGTCTTCGACCTCGTCGGAGCTGTCCGTGAGCTCCCGCGCCGACTCAAGGCTCAGCCGCCGCTGTAGCTTCTCCCGGCCCGGCTCGCGGGCCTCTCGGGCCTCCCGCGGCCCGGTCCGCTCGCTCGCCTCGCTCGAGTGAGACTCCCGGCTAAACACCATCCGCGAAGGCGACTCCCGCCTTTGGTAATACTCCTGGTGCCTATCCAGGTCCTCGTTCAACCGGCTGCTCGACATCTTAGCCGCCGAATACGCGCGATCCAATGGATAGTTCGTTTCAGACGCAGCGTCCCCGAGGGAATATTTTTCGGGTGAGACTTTAAGGTTGTCCATGTTGCTCAACGCTTTCTGGCTCCGCGAGATCTGCAGCCGGTACATCTCCTTGTTGACCTCCTCGACGTTCGACTCTGAGCGGCTCACAGGGTAGCCCTCGGTGGAGATGTGGTGCGGCTTGCTCTCGTAGAGCGACTCGCCGCGCTGGCCGAAGTGTTTGTAGTTGGGTGGGTTCTGGTTGGTGGAGTACGAGAGCATGGGATTGGTGCGCGGCATGCGGGTCTTGCTGCTCTTGCGCAGGCTCGGCGAGTTGCTGGAAGACTCGTCGTCGCGCACGCGCGGCGATTGGCTGTGGTTACTCCTCTGGTAAACGTCTTCGTAATTACAATCTCTTGTTATCTTTCGGTGGGTGTTGTTGCGATTCTGCTGATCATAATTTCTACCTTCATCGTTAAAGTTGGTAGAACCCTCTTCGGAGTTTGTCTCCACGTTGTCCGTGCTCAGAACCTCCTCATCTATCGATGAACTGGACGAGCCACAGGGACAGCGTTTGGAATTTCTATTCTCATTAGTTTTCTTTTTCTCCGGTGTCTGACGGCTGTCCTCCATATTGTAGACGGGGTTTGTGAACACCAGCGGAGCCATCTTCGAGTTCGCGCTCGTGTTAGACTGTGCTGTGTCGGGCATTGTGAAGTTTTGTATGCCGTATTTTTGGATGTCATACTCTATTTTCTGTTGCACCTGGCTCTTTGGGTAGAACTTATCAGTTTTGTTATCGTAATAGTGTTGTTTGTCCCTCTGCTTTTGGTAGTTGAGTTGCGAATAACGGCTCATGGGTTGGCCTCCGTTCTCATACGGGGGATGGTGGTGGGCGGCGTTTTCGACGGGACTAGAGCTTTGGCTATACGTGGCTATACTTTGGTACCCGGAGCTGGCAACATTAGAGAGACCGCTGATGGAGACATTAGATCCATTATTAGCGTAACCCTTATTACCGTTAACGACAATATTGTTGTTGTTGTTGGACTGCGTTTGTGTCAAGTTCTTTTTAATGAGTTTCTCGTCCACGATATCAGAGTCATCGGCGTACTTCAAAAGGTCTGATAACTCCTCGAGAGTGGCCGTGTCCCTCATGAGATTTTGCATGTCGTTGGAACAGTAATTATGGTTGATGTTGTCGGAACTGGGCGACCGCTCAGTGCCGTTGTAGTTGGTGTTGTGGAAATGAGCGGGCGGGTAGTTGCCGGGTTTGTAGCCTGCCTGCATGCGGCGCTCGAGGCTTTCACCGACGCCGTTGTTGATGCCTTTGGGGTACTGGTCAGAACCGAAGCCTATCTGAACGACTTTGAGGTTAACGCAGTGTTCCTGGTTGTTGTACTGGGAGCTGTAGCGGTCAGGGTTGACGTTCTGAACCGGGCTCGAAGCATACACGTTCCTTGGGAGGGTGGCGGAGCGGAGGTTGTTGGGGGATTTCATGCCGGTGTAAGCTCCTTTGTACTTGGAATCTTCTGCGTTGGATTTGGAGGGGCTGATGTTGAACTGCACCCCGTTTTTAGGCATAATAGGGGAGCTATGTGCGAAGGTGGGTTGTGGGTTGGGCTCGGCGGTGGTTTTGTTGGTGGGAGTGGTGCAGGTGGGGTCGTTGAAGCGAAAGATGTTGTCGGCTACTTGTGGTTGGCCGCTGTCACTGCTCGCGAGCCGCTTGCTCAACTCGTCCAGGATGTCGGTCAACGGCTCCAGTTCCTGAAACATTTAGATTATATATGAAACAAAACGTTAGAGTTACAATTATATGCTATTATTGAGCAAATTTGAGCCTTAACGGGTAATAAATAGAAGTAAAAAATTCAAACGTGTATTGATAATGATTGGGACGGATGAACTACGGGCGGGTTGCACCAACTTACGATTACAGTAATGCGGCACCAAAACGTTTGTAATCGTAAGCGGTGTTCGTTAAAATCTGAATGTATGGAAAGTTTGACAAGTTTCTATGGAATGACAGCTGCTTGCGCCATATTTAACGTTGATCGATCTACGGTCGTATGCTGGTGCAACCCGTCCTAAGTCCGTCCGTGAATGTTTACTTTAATCATGAAGAACCGTTAAGCTAGACCTAATCTAGTATATCCATTACAAAACGACGACCACCTTGTTTTTGCCCTACTAGTCATTAGAATCGCGTACCTGTGTCCTGCCGCCGGGCAGTTTAGGGAGACTGTCCACCAGCAGCGCGTGCAGCGTGGCCAGCTGCTTGCCCAAGTCGACGTGCGGCGCCCACTCGGGATCGGCCTCCACCGCCTCGACCGATGTCTGCGACGCCGACGAGTTGCGGTTATTGGCGTCTTGTCCTTCTTGCGGGCGCATCTAGAAGTATCGGGACACGTTAGTACCTTGTTCATCGTGTGGGTACTGTTGTCTTCATGAAACGAGGCACTCTAGTTAAAAGATGTTGTAGAAAATCATAAATTTCCTTTTCATGCTTCCATGAACAAAGGAAGATAATTGTTACTGTTACAAAATTTGTCCTGACGATGTTGACGTTTCATTCCAGGTTATAGATCGGACCTAAGCTACAAGTTATAATTTGTAAAAATCTGAAGCGGAAACTAGTCAAATTGCGTGTCCTTATTGCTCCAGCGAAGACTTGTACTATTGTCACTTCGTGAAACGAGGCCCAGAGGCTCTAGTATAAGTTTTACTGAAACAAAACTTTACGATCGCGTTTGCGTTTTACCCTCAATTTGTTTGGGATTTGACAGCTAAACGCGAACGCGGTCGTTACGTTTTGTTTCGGTAAAACTTATACTAGAGCCTCAGATAGTGATTTACTGTTAGGCCAATGATCGGTTATCAGTAAGCAGTGGATCTAACGCTATTGTCCATATTCAATTTCTTGATTATCTGATAGATATAAATTATTAGATAACTTCATTTGAAGTTACTTACGGAAATAGCTCTGAGGAACGCCTTCATATTAGGCGCCTCTTTTTCAAGGAAGTCATTGAGAAACTCCATGAAAGCCTCCTTGCCTTGGAACCGCGTGAAGTTGGCCAGAGTCTGTAACGTCTTAGCGACCAACGTGAGATTGCGGGCGGCTCGCTCATTCGGATACTCTGAAAACCAGTGTGTATAGTCTGTTAGTAAGCCTGTTAGATCACGCACATACTAATAGATGGCGTTGTAAACAAAAACAAACAAATTTATTTTGTTCTTGCGATGATTCTTACCGTGAGTGATCCCGAAAAGACTTGGAGACAGAATAGCAGGACAAAGGAAGCGGAGGAATATAGACGCACTGATCAAGTTGTCCGAAATGTCCTCCCGACCCATCGCAATCAATCTGTAAATAACGCAAATGAAGGACATGAGGCGCCATCTTTGGACGAGTAGCAAAACTACATCTACGTTTTTATGGTCACTGTAGAGCCATTGTTATCTCAAGTAAAGTGGTTTTAGTTGTAATAATTACAATCGGGACGTTTATTATATGAAAAGGCGCAAGAAGATACAGTTATTCCACTTGTAAAATAATAATAAATATCGCTGCAGGATTTCGCATAGAACAAAAACAAAAATAAAAATAATATAAAAATAAAAATACAAATACGTTTTAACATCGCAAGGCCAGCAGACGATCACAGAGATATACAAACAGATACAGGCCGTCGCACAAATGCATCATTTAATAAAATCACTAAATTCTACAGATCACATGATTATCGCTAAGAGAAGTAACTAATTTTAACGTACCTTTTTTTATCCGCAACGTGATGGTCTTCAGTCTTCAAGATTCATCCGCGGGCCTCTTCGGTGATTGCGGGACCAAGGTGCCAAGAGCCTTTGCACGCTGGCGTTCGAGGCGGTTCATACAAGGAATCGCCGGACAGAACGCCAGTGTGCAGCTCTAAGAAGTCTGAATACGACATACCTCTCACGGAAGGTTGCGAAGCAGTCCCTGAGGGGAGGGGGGAACCGGGGAGCAGAGCCGGCGATGGCCTTCCAGGCTAGTGTGACCGCGTCTCTCAGAGCGGTCTGTTGTCTGCGGAGCGCCGCGCCGCTCCCCGCGCGTAATGGGTCCACTTCGCATTCTGAAGCGCCCGGCCCGGCCACCGATGCTACCGCCTCGCTCAGTGTATCCTGTTGACAGCAGGGATTACGTGTGGTCCTGGTACAATGATTCTTAACAGGCAGTCGGTCAATTACAGTGTCCTTCGTGTCTAAGTGTGGGTTGCATCAAACCGTCTGTAATTGTAAAGCTCTGGTTTCCTAGGATAGCGGTGCCGTCTAAGTGTTCTAATTAGAAAGAGACGAATAGTCTATCTCGCCGGCATATGACGGCACTACTTCCTAGGAAACCAGAGCTTAAGCGGTGTTCGTTAAAATCTGATTGTATGGAATGTTTGACAAGTCTCTATGCCTGCCGGCACCATATTTATCGTTGAGTAGTCTGTTACCGTAAGTTGGTGCAACCCTCCCTAAGTCGCAAGGGAGCTCACCTACTTTGTAGCAATTTGTTCCAAGAATGTTGCTTTCAATTAGTATACATTACACGGTAAAAACTAATCAAATATACTTGTCGATGGTGTTTCAGGTGCAGCAATACATCTTCAAGTCTCCTTAGTATTCAAATGGTTTTTTATATTTATTTATTTTCAGAAGAGCCAACAGTTAATGAACAACATATTAACAAAAGAGCCAATTAAAGGATCACACAGATACCTATCTCACCGTTCGTGCGTAGGTTCGGGTAGGGTATTGAAACTACTGTATTAATTTACGACACGAATATGAACAAAAAATGGCTGCAGTTGCACTGCCTAAAACTAATATGTAAGTACCTAGTTATTGTTTTTTGTGTAAGGTTATACTCAAATGTAAGTCAGAAGCGAAGGTCCCAGTTATATAAGGGCTCTCACAGCCCGGAAGGCACTACCAGAAGTCTGATCTTATTCGCTAGAAATGGTTTCCGTGTGCCATGTTGATACGGCGGCGATAACTTGAAAAAAACTACTGTTTTGTCTATTTCAAACTTTTCTCAGTTTCCCAACGCACCTGAAGATACTGATCGCCAACGAGTTTCAAGTACGCCTCCATGCTCTTGGTGGCGAGCGAGTTCCCCCGGAAGGTGAGCGAGTGGTCGCCAGTCCTGCGCACGTCTAGGGCGACCACGTCGGCCAGGTAGCGGGGCGCCAGCCCGGCCCCGGCCATGCAGAGGACTAGAGCGCAGCCGATGTCCTCTTTTGCCTTCACGCCTGGGAGGAGACGATTTGTGATGTTAAATAAATGTATTTTCTTTCTTTCAATTAGATCGATATGTAATTATAGGATGAACGTATGCTGAAACATCCGTATTCATAACACGAATATGATGTTTAAAACCCTTCGTCTTTCTTTATGGTTGGATAATAATTCAATTCGTCCATAGAGGGCGCTGATTTTAATGCGTCGTATTTAAAACGCCACATATTCGCCGATAGGTGGCGCTAGTATGATCAAAGCTATAGCACTAGTAACATGTCGTCGCGTTTGCTGGGTATTACTTTGTTTAATGAGGTCCCGTCCAGACTAACGTGTACGTTACGCGCGCGTAACGGTCACAATCTGCGTTAGTCTGAAAGCATTTATGTATTACCGAGCGAATGTACGATTGTACTGGCCACGGCCAAATCTGTTAAAATAATTGTAGATAGTCGTATTTGCTAATACTTAGTGCTGGCACGTGGTCAAATTAACTGCGTTTGCATGAGAAATTAAACTTTATAGCTACAACGCTTCTTCCGTCGTCGTAAATTAAATTGAACGGCTAAGTTTCGGACCTAAGTGTTTCCTAACACAACTACTAATGAGATTTCGGGCTTCCCTGAAACACTCACCAATATGCGGCTCCAGGTATTCGCACAGCCTCTTATAATTCCTCTTCAGATAATCCAGGAACCTGGCATAGTGGTCGATTGGGAGAACGTCCACGCTCTGGTACCGGCACTTAATTCGGAGGGCAGGTATGGGGGGTGGAGGGGCGCGCCCCCCGGGGGACTGCGGCTTGTCCCCCCCGGAGAGGGGGTACCACCGCTCGTTGAGGTATCGGGAGGATACGTCGTCGACCGGGATGCGCACTGTACCTGGAATCAGAAGGATATATTAAGGACATAGGATGCGACCTATCGTTAAGATTGATGAAAAAGCCAAGTTAATCAGCTACTTTGATGGAAAACGATAATATTGACGTCATTTCAAATAAAGGATTGCTGCGCCAAAACGGCAGATATTTCAACTTGTATTTCAATCAGTCAGCAATTCCTGCGTCTTTGGCACTTTGCAAATGAGAAAGAAGGTAGATTTGTTCCTCGTTCCATTGATGATACTAACCGACAAGCGCGTGTTTGTCCCGCTTGCGACTGCGCCGCTCAGGCTCCCGGTACACGTTGACGTTGATGGCGCGCACCGGCTGCAGCCCGCTGAACTCGTACACCTCGCCCCAGAAGCATAGCTCCGCCTTCAGTTTTGACGACGATCTGTAGGCGGTGGACGACATTTTTATAGGGTAACGAATGAGAAACATATTTAACGGGTAAATTTCAATAGGCACAAACGTACGAAACAGGCAAGATATCATTACGGACTCCGAGAATGAATAACGCACCTTTGTTGCGTGCCGTTTTTGCGCGAGCATCTAGTAGGTCAGTGTAGACTCACCTCGCGTAGAGCGTGTCGTCGAGTAGTATCTCGCAGTAGTATCGCTTCTTGGGCGGTATCGCCTTAGCCTCCAGCAGCCACAGCTTCACGGAGCGCTCGCAGCGGCGTGTGCGCATCTCGTCGGGCCGCGCGGCTTGCCGCAAGCTGCACAAACATTTTACTTAATACCAGTTTTAAGGAGCTAATCGTAACGATATGTGTATTTTTCTCTGCACAGCTTCAACTGGCAAAAGAGACATTACGGACTTCCATTCCGCTCCATCTTCAGATTAACTCATCAAATAATAATCTGATCTGACTTACGAACACCGCAAAATGGGATACATTTAACTAACACTAAATCACATTTCATCATAAGTGGATTTAGATACTTATTATTATTCATTTAGGTAGGTATTAGTAGTTAATGATGACATAGTAACTTGACTATATTTTTAAGTTTTCGATGGTTTCGAAACACGAATAAAATAAAATTTCGCATTTATTGCCAGTCCGCAAATTCTATCGATGCATTCCGCAGATATTTGAAATTCAAATGTTTACCTGTAAATCCAACGGTCTCGTTCCTTTCTCGAGGCGCAAGCGAAATATCGCGGCGCTCGGTTCTCAGCACTCAGCGCGAAGCAATGGGGCCGGCCTAGCACGGAAGAGTGTAGTGCACGTATCTCCACCTGCACAATACACATAGGTATGTTAGGCAAATGTACAATGCGGTTTACACATACAGTCAAGTGTAAAAATATGGGTGCATACAACATACTCATAAATATGTCCCATAATTCTTATGTCAGCGGTTTAAGGTTTTGGTACTTATTTATGAGAGGATGTTATCGATACATATTTTTGCACTTGACTGAACAACATACCGGTATTGATTGTGCGATCATTTAGGGTTCGAAGTTTTAGTCTAAACTCTTTCTCACTTTATCTGTGTTTTCATGGATAGCTACGTCCCGATTCGTTGGATTACTTGGCTGTGTGTACGCCTAAACATGAACGCATCGAGCTCGACCTACCTGATTTGGTGGCCCCAAATCCATAGTGGAGACTGCGGGGGAGTGCGCCGACAGCAAGCTCTCGTGAGACCTGAAATAATTGAGTAAACCAGTCACAAAAAACCTTACTGATTATAAGCATTTATCATAGCTGATGATATCATGCATGATTCAATTAATGATGTATTCTAAATTTTTAAACCTTTCAATTTGGAGTTGCGTCTAGCCATGAACGCAATAGCCTGTGAACGCAGTAGAGAGAAGGTATATCTAAGTATACCGCCTAAAACGAACGTGTAATAATAGGAATAGCAATGAAGTTGTTCGTGTTTAGTTAGCGGGGAAGTAATTAAAGAGCCACCAGTAAATAAGGCGCGCAGACGGGCGGGGCGACACTCCCACATACCCACAACATTACGCCGTGTCTCGGTTACGGAGTGGATACTGTCACGACATATCGCTGAAAACTGTCTAAATGGTTCATACACGGTTAAAAAAAACAATGTCGTCTATCCTGTGGTCAGTAGTTAACATCTTTTGTATAATACCTGTAAGTTATGATTGAGACACACAGATTTATAAATATAAGGGGAGGCGCCAATTGAGCCAAACTTAAAATAAGGCGTATTAAAATAATCCCTGAGTTTGGCTTTGTCCGCGGGAAAGACGGGAACCCCAATCTCCGTATGAACTTTACAATTCGTACGCTTAAAATTTCGTCTGTAATTTTATCTACAAGAAGACCTAATGTACCTACCAAATTCTATGCAAATTAAAGTCTATAACTTATGTAACATGAGATCGCGGGTGGATAGTAAGTACTTAGCAACATTAGTACCTCTTTGTTAACCTATGCGAATGACATATGTCACGTTAAAGCACCGGAGCATTTCGTTCTGGAGAAAGGTAGTCCCCGTGACGATTACACCCCAGTAAATCTATTGAAAACTGACGAAATCAGAGAACAAGTAGGTAGATCAACGCAAATGGGTAAGGAAGTGCACTTGTTACTCCTATGGTAGTCTAAAGCCCCATTTGTACATTTCCGTTACACCTTAACTCTGATCTAACATTGGTACTAATATATTATTGGTATTAATCACTGCTGACCCACAAAAGGTCAAATCAGTCTGTATAAAACCGGGATTCAAATATTAACTTCGTGTTCGCTTCAATATTGCTTATATTGAGAAATTAACATGCCCGGACACAAATGAAAGGCATTGAAACCAAACTGAATTACCCCTGCTCCGCTATTTGCGGCTTTTGTGGGATGGAGAGTTCTCTATAGTTCAAGTTCAAACCATGTCGGATTGCTAGTTTCTGGCGAAAGGATTTCAGAGCATTATTGCAGGATTTACGCGGGAAGCGAAGCGAAGTTTACAGAAAGTACCGAGTGGCCACTGAGATCATAATATTAGGTACAATTGAATCCGAATATTCTATTCTACTGTTTCCTATATTATATACCTACTTATCGTTGCCTTAGAGATCGATCCATTCATATTGTAAAATTGTCCTATCCTATCCTCGAGCGTGTGCTCTACGATGTCGCTTCCTGCATAGAAATTAGCTTTAGCCGTACAAACTTTCATATCCAATTTCATCTCCTTAGGGGTTGAATACCAGTGAGTACGTAGTAGAATATCAGAATACTCGACATAAAATACTTTTGTACCTCGAAAATATGCTAACTATGTACTTACAAACTTCGTTCAGATGTTTGCAAGTTTTCCTAGAAGACGTATAATTAAGAAATATCAGAAATTGGCTGGACTCGAAGATTATCTTTTGCATTTTATGTGTCTGAAACAGTTTTCAATCTCATCTGAGGTTTCTTCTCAATATCAGCTTTAATATTTTTTGCGCCTCGTGGTGCCAAGAAGTTATAAGGCTATTGCGTCTTTTCTTTAAGAAAAAGAAGCTTAGCAAATACCCAGTTATATCTTCTACATTCATTAATTATATATTAAAGATGTATTTCATAAATGTATTATGTTCCAATTTAACTTCGGGTACTCCTACTAAGTATATTTATTGACTACCTATAGTCATTACTCATAGTCAGTCCGAAGTAGAAAAATATTCGTAACGCGTTAAGAAATATACTGGGTATCTACAACTGAAAAAATGCTATGCCAACAAGTTAACACGACGAGTATTACGAGTATCTGTAAGTTTTTTGAAAGAACTACAGACGTTGAAATATGATTAATGTTTACCTGGAGGTCCTCAAGGCATGCAAAGCAGGGTGCGTATTTTAAATATGGTTAAATGTTTACCTGGAGGTCCTCAAGGCATGCAAAGCAGGGTGCGTATTTTAAATATGGTTAAATGTTTACCTGGAGGTCCTCAAGGCATGCGAAGCAGGGTGCGTATTTTAAATATGGTTAATGTTTACCTGGAGGTCCTCAAGGCATGCGAAACAGGGTGCGTATTTGAAATATGGTTAATGTTTACCTGGAGGTCCTCAAGGCATGCGAAGCAGGGTGCGTATTTGAAATATGGTTAATGTTTACCTGGAGGTCCTCAAGGCATGCGAAACAGGGTGCGTATTTGAAATATGGTTAATGTTTACCTGGAGGTCCTCAAGGCATGCGAAGCAGGGTGCGTATTTGAAATATGGTTAATGTTTACCTGGAGGTCCTCAAGGCATGCGAAACAGGGTGCGTATTTGAAATATGGTTAATGTTTACCTGGAGGTCCTCAAGGCATGCGAAGCAGGGTGCGTATTTGAAATATGGTTAATGTTTACCTGGAGGTCCTCAAGGCATGCGAAGCAGGGTGCGTATTTGAAATATGGTTAATGTTTACCTGGAGGTCCTCAGGGCATGCGAAGCAGGGTGCGTATTTGAAATATGGTTAATGTTTACCTGGAAGTCCTCAAGGCATGCGAAGCAGGGTGCGTATTTGGGACGTTGAGCGCGCGGTCCCTTTCCAATTTGGTGGCAGACTTGGTGCGCTTGAGGGGATTGTTGCGAAAGGACCGCTTCGAGAAGAAGAAGGAAGCCAACCGCGACGGGCTGTGCTGGGCCTGTGCCCCGGGCACGGGCGTGCTTGGCGCCGAGCCGCGCCGACATGCTTTCTCGTACGATGTATCTGTCGGAAAAAAATACTGAAATCAGGCAGAGTCAACTTACAGGCTCCCAGCAACGAAATATTCTTTAATATTCCCACAAATCGGGAACTCTAGGGAATATTCCCGCGGCGTAACTCGAACTACAGCAGCAGCACAGTTTCTTTATGTTTTAAGGGGCACCACGCGCTTTTTGATGAGATTTGACACATTTTTGATTTGATATTCCTCCGTCAAATCTATAGATATATTAATGGCACAAACGTTTATCGGTTCTTCAATCTTTTATCTACATTTGTAAAGGAGATATTGAAAAAAATGATTTTTTTTATGATTCATTTAAACATGGTCCAAAAAAGCTCTGTTTTCAATATTAAATAGTCTGCTGTTTATGCACTTTTCTGAATGAAATCTACTTATAACTATATATTGACGTCTCTAACAACACACGAGAGATTTTTATTCTTAACTCATTTTCTCACTCACTCCAAAAAACTGGTTTATTGGCCAAAAATTGCCAAAGTTTTGAAGTAAATATAGGATACTATTTCGGTAAAGCTCGTTGTTGTTACTACGATAAGCCATAAAAACACGAAAAAGCGGACAGTTACAGATCGAACGTCATTGATAGCTAGCAGTCCCTAAAAGTAGAAACACACGCTGAAGTAAAAAATAATGGTACACGCGGATTAAAAAAAAACTATAACAACTAAACCTAAACAGAACTTTTGATCCGAGCATATGTCATGTTAAAATGAAATCTACAAAAAAGAAACAAGACCCAACCCTTTCGAATAAGCGCTATAAATAACACTGTATCCTTTCGCTCAGGGTCCAAAATCAAATAACTGGAATAGTGGCAAGGGGACTGTAATTTTTGTACCTATTACATATTTCCCTTGCAAATGCGTCATGCGTTGCACGTGGGCACGGCTACCGTATCTTTCGCGAATCTAATAAGCCGAGTAAAAACCGCCCCATAAGTAGGTACATTGTCAATTTCAGTGATATGATTGCATAAGATAATAGTTATATTCGTCAGCCTCGCGTGACAGAATGGCCATGATTGCAAACAATACTTACTTCTCATAGTGACCGGCAACAGGCGGCGCAATTCGACTTGGTTGTATGACAGCTAGCGACATGGCGACTAGTTTGGTAAATTGAGGAAATTTACTGTAAAATTTTGATGAGTGCAGTGAATGAATAGTCATAGAAAGATGAGCTGTACATATGGAAATAAAGTAACAATCTAAAACGATAAATGACGTCAATATTACATGTATCTTTAGAATGACAGACAGCTACAATCGAATTCACAAACAAACATTCATTCTTAATAAATAAGAGGTGAGGTAATGTAATGTGCAGTATGCATATCTTACATTCATCTGTAATGTTTCAATTGTTTTAGTGTAGAAACGCATAATAGCTTACGTAGGTAATACAAGAAAGATATTTGTAATATATCAATATATTTAATTGTTTACAATGGACGAGTAGAGTTCTCGCAATAAGTTGTCCGCAGAAATAGTATTGTAGTATTTTGTTCGATGAACCTATTCTACTTTTTACTGGCCTCAAATACCAGTAGCACCGTCCCGATATGCCTTCGCCGCTACAATACATAGAATACATAGGCTCTTTACGCCCGGCCTTAGGATAATTTGTCCTCGACATTCGTAACAACTATGGGCAAATGGAGGTAAGAATACCTGTGGTGAAGCCGTTGCGAATAAAGCAATAGAAGGCATTCCCTGACAGTCTACGCTCTGGCTTTACTGATGAGGCGTAAGGCCTGAATCACACCGACGCGGCCTGCGGTAGCGGTCAATAGCTTAAAGGCTGCATCACACTGGCGCGGCCTGGCCGCGGCGGACAATAGTAAACTTGTCATTAGCTGTCGTATTTACTATTGACCGCCACCGCAGGCTGCACCAGTGTGTTGCAGGCTTTATGAAGACATGAACATTGACATAGATATAGAATCGCGGACAAGTGACGGTGTTGTATATGGCGTGGCGTGGCATCCGGCGGAAGTGGCCTGCACGCAGCCCGTGACCAGCGTATGCCTTAAACAGTATCATATTGTTGTATTTTTTTTATTGACGCCCTTATAAAAATTGTATATAGTTAAAAAAACCTCGAAGTACGTAGAGAACGTATAGGAACTGAATGCAAAAGCTGAACTTCTCTGGAACTCGTACCTAATTATTGAGGAATGTCTATTGATTTTACGGCAACCGGCATCGGAACCGGAACACAATAAGTGTTTATGGCGTCTTAAGAAAGGAAACGATAACGGGAAATGCCGTTATCAGTATTTAAATGATTTCTTACAATAAACATGATACAGGTACGGCAGTAAAATCGTATTGAATCGTTGGTGTCATCGACACTCGACGCCACGCCGGCCTGCATTCACAACCAGTCCAGCGTATCACCCCGCGTGGTAGAAATTCACAGCAAAATTTCATGACAGCTTCCTATAATCGGAGGTCTAACTTTACTGGTTCCCCTAAGTAGTTGTAGGCATGCGTTGTTTACCAGCCCTGTGAAGCAACAGATGTTCCGAGAGAGCCATTAGTAGCTACCTGGCTACACCACTAACTGGTTGATAAGGGCGTATACAAGTTAGATTATAATATTTATAATACCACGCAGGACGTTTTTTATGTCGCAATGAAATACATATATATGATTTGATTTATCTACGCACATATCATTAGTGCTCTAAAATGCGTTCAGAAACCGTAGGAAATGACCAGCATTATTACAACCAATTTTACTATAACAACTTTCTTGCCTGTGGTAGAAGGCAAAATCTGTACTTTTATGTTATTACAGTATGATTTAAAAAAAAACATTCGTCTTGACGGAAGATCATATTGCCGCCATTACTGTTGTCATTTGTTTGTTGGTTTTTGGCTATTACGAAAGTAGAATTGTGGACCCCTCTTAAAGTACTTATATGTGTGTAGATAAAGTAGTGTATGCAACTGGACATAATTAGGCCTTAAAACACTCGTGTGTGATCCTGTTTTGCTGCAATCTAGTATTCGGTAGCGGTTAAATTTGCAATTATTCGAGGCAGGCCCTGATCATATGAAAAAAAAGACCGGGTTACACTCCGGGAGTGCCGGCAAAAAGTGAAAACTCAATGACATTGTAATTTTCGATCAGGTCACTTAACCGTAAGACGGACTGTCTCGAATCTCACGTCTTACGAATCTTATGGTCACGTGACCTGTGGCGAGTTTAACTATTTTTCCCTTCCTTTCTAAAGAAGTTTTAACTTCAAAAATCTTATTTTGCGACACAGCTAATTGTAAAAAGATATTCGAAATGAATATCTGAACGTTTGCGTTTGAGCGAAAATAATCGATAGCTAATCGGTTACTCGTCGGCGGTGGGACAGGTGCCTGATGTATAAGCGAATGAGATGAGACTATCAGGCCCCGTATCATGGTCGGCCTTATCACGCGATAAGTGACAAGATAGAACGTCCGTCACTGGCTGACACCGTTCGATAGAACTAGACGGACGCTCCATCTGGTCACTTATGAGCTGATGAGTACCTCTCACGGGTTTACTCCCCACTCTTACGGTAACCCTAACCTTCATCGTCTCTCTGCCAGTTATTATAATTTATTTCAAGGCAATAGTGGTCAAATTCCTGCCAAAACCTTTATCGTTACAGAACATCTCTGTCCTATAGGATGAGCCAAATGTGGCGAGGCGCGAGGGGGGCTCCAGTGCATTAAGAGGAAGCACAACGGCCGTTTTTCTATAGAAACGTAGTCCCCTGTTTACTCCCTGGATAATGGCAGTAGAGCAAATTTTTTTTTCCTCAAATATATGGCTACTATTGACGTTGTTCCTATGTTTTCCTTTTTTTCATAGACTTATTCTTACTTAGATATTGACCTTCAAAAACCTAAAAATGCTAGATTTTACGCTGTGTTCAAACATCAAGAAAACAATTTTGAATAGATTATTTAAAAAAAGGAAAACATAGGAACACGGCAAAAGCCTTTCTTTGATTTTTAATAAAAAGAATAGTTAAATAGGTCAAGTTTTGGAGAAGAAATCAGGGGACTACGAAACGTTGATTTTATGTACTTTTAATAGGTATTTTCGGTCCATGCTGCAGTTGTCTCTATTGCGCTCTGCGGGGGGAGGCTTGAGGTTGGCGCGACAACAATACATTTTACAAATACCTATTTCTCAATTATCTCGACCTTAGTGTTTCCTCTTAAGCATGAGATCCTGGAGTCCCCTGCATGAGAGCGCAGATGCAGGGCACCGTGGAGTTTTTAGTGGATAGAAATACCACATAACCCCGTCATCCCCCGGTGATTGGGAACGTGGTTCGCAAGTTTTTGTCCACAAAAAAAAAATGAAGTTTACCCTGTCAAAGCCTATCAAAGCGTCAGCTGCGTTTTAGCGATTTATTCCAGGACGATTTTTATATGAAGAGTAGCGGATAGTTGACGTCTCTCGCGCCCGCAATCACTAATTGCACATTCTGATAACGCTGCGATAAACGCCCACGGGGAAGCGATGATAACGCCGTCTGTGTAACTACTAATTTCGTATAACAATAAACACGTTGTTATCAATGTTTTTTTATTATTGTGGAAGCTGGAATCGGTAGAATAACCGTTTGACATGCTGTTTAGTGATTTAAAGCTTTTGTATTTCTCGTTCGGTGTATAAAAATTCAAACGACAACGCCCTAAATGTTTCAGTTGGACGAGTCACAACCGAAGGCCAGTAAGCCAAAGTCGAATAAGGACTGAATAAGGTAATTATACTTTGGTAGCTGTAGATTTCGTAAACTCACGAATCAAATTCAATACGGTCGTTTAAGATCATTGTAAAATGTTGTAACAGTTAGATATACTAGCATTATGTTGTCTTTGGGAAAAGGGAATTTAGTTCACGATGAGAAAGGTAAGATAATACTTTATGAAAGCCATTTTGAAACATTACATATACTCGTGCATTAAGGTTATTAAGTGGGTACTAAAAGCCAACAGGAAGGTATTGTCTCCGTATATGCAAAAGTTTCCCTTTATAATGTTAAAATGACGAGGGGTTGAGCAGCATACTGTTCCTTGACGTGCAATTAGTGAACATTGTTTTGCAACGTGAGTCGTCAAGAAGCGTACGACTGAAACAGCCGAGTCATTCATATTAAGGTGCTGTTGGGCTGAAGGACGCTTACTAGGCGCACTTCAGCCGCTTCTACACGTTCCTACACAAACATATTATCTGCACGACTGTTCTGATACATTCACATTACGTAACGGACCGACATAACGTACTTACTTTCTGTTCACATCGAGAGTATTGTCTGCGATAATAAAAACGACCGATGCTTTGTGAACCCTACGAGACTAAACCGTTATGATAACTATTCTAATTAAGATATGATCGCTACTTTAAGATCTGCGCTGAGCCTATCGCCTGTTATATCTCACTGGTGCAACAAGGTTATCGAGCTAGTCAATATTACACAACTATGATCAGGCACAAAACAAAGCGTTGTCAGCTTATAAACATCTGATTAAATTACGAGCGGCTTACCCGAGTGCACGGCGACGTCATCATCTACGTCGAGGTAGGCCCGCCGAATACTCAGAGGACTGTTCGCCAGTTGAGCCTCGTGCATCTTGATCAGTGCCCCGATCACCTGGCTCTCGCCGCCAATGTCATCTGCAAACTTGTCGTAGTTGTCGGTCAGGTCGGTCACTACAGCCTTGTCGTCAGCACCTTCCTCTATATTTCTTGCTGTGACACTCCGAAGCAGGGAATTACTTCTCGATAACTTAGTGCTACGAGAGCGTCGAATGAAGTTCAAGCCCGACATTTTTCCGGGGCTTCGGCTCGGGCTGTCCGGCGTGACGGTGATTCGCGGGGTTTTGAATATAGATGTTGAGCTACTACTTCCTCGGATAGGCGATGTTACGGTGAGATTCTGTGGTAAAGTTTTTGACTTTTCTTTGCCGGGAGTTAGAAGTTTTGGGGAGTCCGGTATCAAAGACAAATTAGAATTCTGTATTGAATTTTTTGTACCAATACTGACCGTCGAGTTATTTAATTTATTAGATGAGATCGATCCACCCAACGGAGAGGATATTCTATCATATCGTGGTTCGCATGACGTCGTACTGCGCAGCCTCGGTTTGAAATGTCTGGAGAGGCCGCTCTCGGCGACCAGTCTCGGGCTCGTCAGGTCTCGGTGACCTACTCTAGCAAGCGCCTCGTTGGAGCTCATAGTAGACGAGAGAGGTCGTCGAAATCTGCGTTCCGGGCTGAATACGCTTATGTCGCTTTCGCTCTCCGTCAAGGACGAGTCGCCGCGATATGGCAGTTGTAATCTTCCACTATCGGATAGAATTCTTCTTTTGTTTTTCATTGGATAAGCCTCTAGATATTGTCCTGATATGAGAGCATCTCTTTCCTCGGGAGTGAGGGGTAGGTAGTTTTCGAAACTTTCGAATAATGGCACATAGAAGACTGATCGGCGGCGGGAGTCGTCGTCGGCGGGCGCGCCGGCGCCGGAGGCTGCGGGGCCGGGCGGGGGCGCGTGCGACATGGCGGCGGCTGCGCTGCGCTCGGCGGAAGCGCGCTGCGTTAGCGCCGCTTGCCCTCCGCGGCGTGATCTCGCCGCATCGCTATTGGAATTCGATCCGCTATCAACTATTTCCTTGTCTTCCAGCTTCTTCACAGTTGACTAGTTCCATAAAAAGCGAATTGTTTCCTTAATGTTACACTTTAATAGAATACGACTTAAGAACACTATGACAAAATTAAGAACGTTGGAGTATTAAAAGCCATTTCCAATAATAATGAATTTATAAATATACCAAATCTCTTTAGAATAAGGTAAATCCTGGAGAGAGCCTCGCGAAGGCTGCAATCGAGGAATAAAGTGCAATGTTATTCATCGGAGCAATGGGTGCTTTCAATGAGTAGTTTCACTTATCGAAGAGCGATAAGATTAGTTCTCATAACCAATAGTAGGACTTCTAGCTGATTCATCAACATTAAAACGGCATAAGTGAGGCTAAATTATAAATAGTACAAGACTAGTGAATAAAAACAAAGGCACGTTGCTCTATAATATACAGTCTGTTTTCACAAGCTCGCGTCTTTAAATTGAATCACATTAATTACAGAAGCAACCTTGTTTTCTAACAATATAAATATCAATATAACTCGAAAGAGACGTACGCCAATAATGTGTATATTGGATCACACGTGTTGAATTGTTGATACTGTTCATGTCGACGCAAGGAGTGGCGGCTGTCGTGCGAAAGTAATTTTAGCGTCACGTCGCCTGTAGGATAGGTCGCATCGCCACGTAGGCGCGTACGCCACAATTAGATCGCTAACACACACCGATATATCGTGTTATGCAACTAATCAGGCTTTGTACTTGATTGTCTGTTATTAGAGTCCCGAGTTTTGCAAACCTGAGTAGGTGAAATGTAGCTAATGAAATTAATTACACTAATTTGGGACAAGTAAAATCGTTAGCTTAGATAGTGCCGCGAAGAATAGATAAGTACTTACACGAGATAATATATTTTTTAACAAAAAACAATAATGGCAAATTGCCTTAAGGCAAAAGGACGATGCGAAGGAATTCTTTAGCGACCTTCTTCAAGCAATTCCTGACGACGCGACGATTATGTTCTATGCAGTTCCTTTTTTCCCTCCCTCGTGACGAATGCGATGAGATGACTTAGCGCCGGACGTGATACAGAGGTTATTATTAGACGACTCCGAGCAGAGCTAAGCTGCCGTGCCCAGCAGGATGCCTATGCTCAGCAGTGGACGTCCTTCACCGCTGCTATCGAGAGTCCGCAGGCCCAGAAACGGCTCGCACACTGGCGAAATACTCGAGCCTCCCCCTTGAAGATTATGTTCGCCCCGCTGAGAAGCTTCCCGCTGGGCATTCAGCCATGGCCGATCTGGAAATCCTTGAATAGATTGCGTTCCCAGGTCGGTCGCAGTAAGGAGAACTTGCTGAAGTGGGGCGACCTAAGTAGCTCAGACGGCCAGTGCCCATGTGGACCGGTTCCCCAAACAATGGAGCACATGTTATCTTGCCCAGCGTGCCCGCACGCCTGCCCCAAGCAAGACCTCCGAGACGCAACAGACAAGGCGATAAGCGTCGCCGCCTTCTGGTCCCGCACAGTCTGAAACTATCGACACGAGAAGAAGCAGAAGCAGAGAACGTCCTTCGGCTGATATGATGAAGCTGCCGTTACGAATGAGCTACCAGCAGCGCACCAATTCATCCCGAAATTAGCAAGTATCTAAACCTTCTTTGAACCAAATTAGATTTGAGCGCCTAGATAAATAAACCTATTACGAGTAAACCTTATTTAGACATAAGATTTGCTCGGTAATTTAGTACGAATCCAATGGGAAATGTTCACAATAAGATAAACTTGAAAATGGCGACCTGACAGAGCGGTTGTTGGTAGTAAGTGTAATTAGAGCGATTGTCCCTTGTAGAGCAGACCACACCCCGTATTTTAAGAGACAGGTTTTTTACGCACGAGAAAACGAGATGCAACTCTCTTCGATATATGGAAAAATGACGAAAAAATCTAAAAATTAAAAGTATTATTCAATATGATTCATGTCTGTTAATTTTAACTTGATTATGTCGTTTAATCATTCATTGTTTGAGTTTACAGAGGCGAAAAAAAGAGCATTCGTTTCCTTACAGAGTTTATAAGAAGTCATGTTTTTGCTTCTCACAAACAACAAAATGTATAGTATATATGTATAGTTCGTTTGCTAGTTCGAGCAGTAAATAGAAGCCGTTGATAAATCGTTTGGTTTTCCAATACGTGCCTTTATTGTATTTCTAGTTCTCGGTTTTCTTACGTGGGTAGTTCTTGGTACTAGAGTTTCAACCGCTTTCAGTTTCCTGGGCGCAGAATTTAACTTTCCCGGTAAAGGTTATCCGAACTACCATTTTCAGTAATTTGAGAAAAACTTTAGGCATTCTACAAAACGTACTCCAAAACTACTGAGAAATGGGTTTCTTTTCGCTACAATATTCTAGGCAGTAACAGAACAACGAAACTATTTTTAGCATCTACTATGCCATTACAGTCGCTGCAGCTTGAATATCAAAGAGATTTTTTTTTATGGCTTTTTCACTCCTTGCGTGTTTTGGCAAGGGGTATTTCGCCAATGTCGATGTATATTGACTTCCACGCGAGAGGAAATAGGTCAACAAGAGATTATTTGACCATAATGGAAGGAACATTGACAACGGGCAGTCAAGTTGCTCAGTGCTGTCATTAGTATCGATGAAAGGGTAGAGGAATATGCTCGTTATCGACCACAGCAATGTCCAGAGGGAACCAGCAATCCGCAGGTTTTGGAGTAACAACAATAAAATAAAACACATATTTTATTCGGTGGTGGTTCAGCACAAATGATAACTGTATCAGTTTCCACCAGTCTTATCAACGTGTAATTAAAGGACCGGGCGTCGTGGGTGCATATTTTTTACGAGCAGGATGGCATATCGAAGTGCTGCTTATTTAACTTTTTATGTTAACTAAACATATCAACCGGAGGGATAAATAATTCTGGGTTTTTAAGTCAGGTAAAGAAATGAACTAATTTTCAATTTCTCGAAGGCATTAGCCTCCTAAGGCCCATGGGCCTACTCATAGGATTTATTCTGTCAAGGGAATTTAAATTATATTAAACTGGAATAGAGTTGCATTTGTTTTGTTTCGGGCACTTTTTAAAGCAAACGAAAGTCAACTCTATTTCCGACATAACACGATTCCAATTTCAATGCCATTTTGTATTGTATGTTGGGCCTTAGGTGGGCATTCTCACCTGTAGCGCAACATATCGCTTTTATGTATACGTAGCATTCATTTAACGATTTGTTTGTAAGTACAGTCATGACTGCTATGATTTTGATTAATCTGACAGCAAATAGCCGAAACGCAATTTAAATTTTCAACGCACTAAAATTATACAATTTAAATACGTGAACGCAGAGGTGATTAGGGAAATCCAAACTTAAATTACTCCATAATTATTCACGTTAAGGATGTAAATCAAGCGTAGTTAAGCTAAATGTACGACGTCAATAAACGTTTGTGCTCCTGAACGCGTTAAAGTTGGAGTTTGGGTTGTCGGGCAACCGCGAAACGTTAAAGTTGAAGTTTGGGTTGTCGGGCAACCGAGAAACGCGCGACCCGCGAATGTTTAATAAGCATGAACTTTAAACTAGGTTCTACAAACTTTATACTCATTAGATCTGCTTCTCAAGAGGTATTAATTTAACTAATTAATCGAATTATGATACTTAGGCCGCTTACAAAAATGAATTATGAACATTTAATGAATGTCAAAAAGTTCCTAATTCAAAAACATAAAAGACTGATACATGCTCTGTGTCTCAGGGGGTTAAATGTGTATTCTCTTCAATACAGGAACATGTTGTGTACTTATAGATTTTTGCTCTCAAGTTAAAAGTTTCATAACATAAAAAAAACAAAATGGACGTTGGGGTAAGCCTGATCCAAAGCGCAATTCAACAGGTGAGATTCAAGCCCACTGTAATGTATAAAATTCCTGTTTTGAAATAAGGACCTTCGAATCCCAAGACTGCTGCGTGAAAGAGAACGCAAATAAAACAAGATCAAGCTATTCATGAGCAATTTTTTTCTCTATTGCCCTCGTAATTCCTGTGGATTGGAATGATAAACGTCCTCCACTCGCAATTAGGATTCCACCGGCAAAATAAGTATGTTTTAACGTGTCGAACATGTTCTCAGTAGGTAATTGTAGAGTATGTACGTATTGTACGACTGTACGTGCGTTAGAATGTTTCTACGGCGATATATGACCAGTATGACTTGTTAACCATAAAATTATGAATAATACTATGACACGCTCACGACGGCGACAAGCGAGCATACAGTTTGTCTGATGGTACGAGCATACAGTTTGTCTGATGGTACGCAGACACCGTAGCCTATGGCTCCAGAAAAATCACTAGCGCGTTTCCGAACCTTTCTTGATTAAAGGATTCCTTGTGTTGACAGCAAGAGACAAATGCAGGTCGCTCACTCACGCAGCGCGTTCCCAGGAGCTCTGGCGACCTTACTCACCAGGGACAGAACATCTACATCGTCATTCCACACTTAAATAAGTTTTTAATTCTAAGTGACAATTTGACCAAAGAAGAAAAGTTTTTGCCCAGATTCTTCGATACAAATTTGACGTTTAACGTCAGTTAGACTCATTTTCCGAATCCGGCCTGCAATTGATTTTTTTCTGAAACTGTATACTCACAGACTGGTGCGGACTAGCCGCGGCGGTCAATTAACCTCCTGAGACCCAGGGTACGCTTTAGTGCTTTTGAATTATGAACTTTTTGACATTGAGTAAAATTTTAAAGTCAATTATGAAATTTGTACAAAATTTTGTACGCGGGGTCTTAGGAGGTTAAGTAAGCTTGTCATTCGCTGTCAAATTTACTATTGACCGCCACCGCAGGCCGCGCCAGTATGATTTAAGCCTTACGCAGGCCTGTCATCATGACGTCATATATGTGTTCCTACTCGTATTGTCCCTAAATACGCCCGAACTGAAAAAGTTTAATCCGCCTATTACAGTCACTGTTAATTTTCCGCTCTATATTTATCTTCCGCATTTATCAGATAAAACCTTCGTTACTCGCTTATTAAATAGGAGAAAGCTACATAAATTTGTATCCACCTATTTACTCCAAACGGCAAATTCCTAGTAAATCCTCAGTGCCACAAAGCGGCATTAGGTTTCAGGTCTATTATTCAATTAGGATATCCTAACAGATTGTTTCCTTTGCGTATCGAATCACAAGACTACCTCAAATAGTGATTATACAACGAAAATGTACCAAACTATCCTTACCAAAAGACGTCAATGGGGTAGATGCAGCTATAATATTTACCATTATTTTGTGACTAAATTGTTGAAAAAACATAAAATAATAGCTACTGAAACGTTTTTACATTAGATTATACTAATTACAAACAATAATTATGATTTGAAGTAATGTAAGACGGAACGTGTCCACCAATCAAGCGTCTGGTGACGTCACTCCTGTTATGACAACTAGGTTATAATAGTAAAGGCAAACTTTGTTTCATTTAAAAACGACTACTTTTTAAACTACTACAATTTTCGAATAAAAATGGAAATAGGCTTTACTCCAGACTCCAGAAACCTCCCAAACGTTAGAGTTAACATAGTCCTAATTTATTTTGTTGAAAGTAAGCGTAGAAATGAAAGAAACTTAACTATTACGGTACAAATCATACAATGTTATACAAATCACAGTGATACTTTGTATTTTATTCAAATGACATAGTGCTTTGATTAGTTTATTCAAAAAAAATGTGTCAAAACTCAAAACTTAGGCAAGTCTAGGTATGACATCTAGGGACGAACCACGGACAAACAAATATGGCGAGTGACATACACAGGAACTGTAGATCCGTTTCGGCGCGAAAGTTTAAATTGTCAGTTTGTAACGGGAATTTTTGATATGCAATTCTTTCAAATGAAAGCAAAAAAGAAAAAATGGCATCTTACTTATTACGTTTTAGAAAGTGTAGCATTTACATGAACTATATAATATATAGTTCAAGTATACAGTAAACGAAAAATAAACAATCACGCTAACGAGCCCCGAGACCACACCAATAGCGATTGCATGCACATTATATTGAAATGTTTTCGAGCGAGAATAGGAAAAATACAAAAAAAAACAACAAATCATAATTACAAACAAATATGTACCATATATATGGGAACAAAAGTTAAGTAGAATATGTCCCTACTGGAAACACTGCGCCATGTATTATTTATTTATATACAAAGTGTTCTCTAGAGTTAAGTTGGTTCGCTTTCCATACAAAACGTTATTTGGCGTGATATTTTATCTAAAATTATTCTAGTTTAAACAAGTTTATTGTAGGAAAGGGGGAAATCGCGCAAATAGAAAGCCAATTTATAAAAGTTTATTAGATAAGTTTCTTAAAATATTACGCTGTTAGCCTGCGAATGTCAAATAACGTTTTGTATGGAAAGCGAACCACCTTAAGAGTTGGAGTTAGTCGACTAATACTCGTGGTTCAATTATAATAATTATAAAAAGTACCATCTTCCAGACAATTTCGTTTTCCGTTTACGTAATATTTTCTGGATCAAATCCATTTTGGTATTTGACAAAGACATTTCCGTCAAGATTAGAGGCAAGCCGGCACCAAACGTGGTTAGAAACTAAAGCATAGTTGCGAAAGTTTCTTATAGGCTCTCGCAAAGCAATTCCGACCGCAACCTCCCCGAATACCATGAAACCGCAGAGATTGCGCCACGGACAACAAACCGTTTAATACCGAAACTTGATAGCTCATCAAGCTGAAGCTGCGTGGGCATTGCATGCACTTCCTAATATAAATAATAGTTTTTCGATCAACAACAACAACTCACTCGAAGTTCTGAACGAGGCGAATCAAGATATCAGGATCTTTAAATTAGGGTTATTTATACTTTAATAAGAGTAAAATGGTTTGTTTACCAAAAACGTTGAATATACTGCGTTAATACTGTTATAATGTTGCAAAACAGGCGTATACACTGTTTACAAGCTCGGATGGGGGTAATAATCATTGTGTAGGTAGATAGAACACAGCGTAATGAATTTAATTCTTCAGCATGAATGTGAACTTAAATTGAGCTTTATAAGCGTAATACCATCGCATTGTAGAGAGTATAAACACACGTATTCTACGCGTATACTCATATATAATAACATAAAACACCGCCAGAGAACGTGCACTTAATAGCTTGGTAATAATAATAAGTATTGTTAATAGATTCTAGCCCGGAAACACGACTGCACTTTTAGTAGATAACAAATGACTGGAGATTTCTATCAACAAATAAATTAAGCGCAGTTAACGTTAACTTCTTCAACAATGTAAACTCAGTTTCAGACGAATAATTGAAAATAAGAACATTACCAACAAGAGCTCAGTAAGTGAAATTAGCATGACCGGGAATAGCGGGGAGTTTCTACGATCTTTCCAGTGTATACAAAATCTATTCAATCCTTGTTGTTTATAAGTTTAGCTACTAGAGCGACCGTGAACCACTGTGAAATTTTCGCAACATCACGGAAGTGCAAGTTAGACTGAGAACGCGTTAAGTGAAAGAATAAGAAAGCTGTTCCGTATTTATATATTTAACTTTGATAGACGAGAAGAAGGCGGTTAAAGCGGATACACTTTAAGACTTTGTCGGACGCTGTGGAGTTAGATGTGAGATTCCTAGTTACGGAGACGGGTTTGTCGACCGGACCGCGTCGCTATGTGGGTTTATATATGTACATTGTACACGCGGACACCGAATACGGTCTGTCACAACACATCAAGCGAGCGAAGAGATTTTCTCATAAGATTTCAAGTAGGTAATATGTGCAAAAACTTACAACAACATCTTGCAATGATGCAATTTATCTGAAGATAACTCCAATACTCAATCGCTTAGTCACGTCAGAGTCATTTCATAATCCAGCCTCATACGTTTTAACTTCTATCTACATATCAGTGAAAAGATACAGTGACAAGCTCCGCCGCCGGACTATCAGTCAATCCTTCTTTATATCGAGGATCAAAGTCGTCAATATGTCGGACCCTACGATTTACATAACTTCGCCGAGATAAGGTAAGTAATTACTTATGTATCTCTATTTTATGATAGTAATAACAGCTAGTAGCCTTGCTACGTCTTGCTGAATAAGAAATACTTTACTACATTGTCGAAATGTTTTACGTATTTTAATGCTAATAATTAAACACTCAGTGATCGCCTTTTATAGAACGCATAAGAAAATACTGTTAGAATTGCAAGCGGATGCGTCTTCCATTACCATCATAATAAATTATAGACAGAGTAGTAGAACTACATTAATAACAAATGAATGCAAGTAATAAGTATCATGTATTTTATACATCCGTTTTCTAATTGAATAATAAGAACAGTAATGTAAGTTTTACCGGAAACTTAAGGGGACCTATCTACGAGTATATTAACCATAGCTTAATACCAGTATAAGCGACCGCGCGAATAAAGTCTGAGTTTCATTTCTATTTTATAAATTGTTTGTTACTTAGGATGGAACAGTGAGATATTAAGTAAATCACACAATATATCTCAATTATCAACGCATGCAATTTTACAGAACTAATAAAATTCATTGCTATGTGAATAGACCGGTTGACTCAAAATTTTATATTCATTCCAAAATGAATAAGTTCGTGAGACGTTAATCTACGGATCTTTTTCCGTTTAACTACGACCATCCGACCGACGACCTGACGATTATGTTACGTACAACTTTAACAATTATGTAGCTTTTGATCTTGGATTATCTGTTTTCGTTGAAACGATTTGCCATTTCTTTTTGGCACTTACGAAACTCAAAAGTCAGTCTTCTAAGGTTAAACAAATATCAGGAATACGTGCCATCAACCCTCGGAATATAGGGCAGGCGGAGAGGTCACGATAAAAGCTCTTAGTTACAACACACGTCTTCTGAGAGTCACCAAAATGGGGGCAAGAGCGTGTAGTCAAACCACTACTAAACTTGTTCCACCCAGCAATGTAACATTAGTTATATTATTAAAATAGTGAATAATCTGATTTATGAAAAATAATTGTGTACAGCATAGTTACCATCAATCAAAAATATAAAAGCCGAGAAGTGAGTAAATATAAAAACTTTATGCGGAATGTCTTAGACATTACATTAAGCAAGCCGCAGCTCGAATCAGACGCCTTGCCTTGTGCAATCACAATTCTCCACGCCGAGCGAGAACAACTACCGAGAAAATTTAGACATAGAAATGCTCGAATAGCCATGTTGCTTACGCATAACACATTCGTTAATAACAGTGCTTGTATGCATTTACGCCGACGCCAAGTGCGCGTCGAAAGAATGTATTTACCATTTCGTATTTACACTTAATAGGTCATGATTACCAACATTGCGCTCTTCTAATTGCTGCACGCACATGACTCACGGCAGGTGCCCAAACCGCAGACTTAATACTTTGCGAATTACAACTACTGTGTTTCCTCTTCTGTTTTAGGCCGCGGTACAGTCTTAAAGGCCTTGGTCTGGACGCCAGCGGGCAATGTACGAACTGCCGCTCGTCGCCCCGCTGCCTGCTTGCGTCCAAGCCTCGGCTTAACGACGGGAACAAAACCAGTACTAAAGTAAATATGTGCTTCCGTGAGGACGGAAAACTTGCAATTGTAGCGTCCGCGTCGAACAACGATGCTTAGGGTTTATGACGGCAATCGGCATCGGGAACGGGCGTGAGCCTGCGGCTTTGTTAACTGTGTAGTTTTCGGTCTAGTCGTGACTGCGTTGGCGAAGCTCCTCTCGTATAGGTCCAAGTCGGAATAAGTTGTATACCTTCACTAGCACACAAGGTCAGGACCAGACAGCGTGAAGGCGACGTTTAATATGGCTACACTAGCTACTGATTTGAATAGTTTAGAATCGAATAAGCGCTCGAAAGGTCAATACAGTAATAACTGATCGCAAGTCTATTAGGACTAGTTAAAAGGCCTTGATTTTCACAACTGATTCAAATGAAACAAATAAATGCGCAATAATCATAATAAATAATCCCAAATTACGGAATATTGGGACGATATAGCCGAATACGAGTACACAGGACGGAAAACTCATTATCATTGAGTAAATACTCCGACATAATTAATTAACAGTATTTGATGGCGTTATTTAATATTACATCAAGGAATGTTTCAAAACACGAAGTTGTAACCAGTGATAATATCTTAAAAAACAGAAATTCTTTTAATTATTGATTTCAAATAGGTACAGGTTACATCATTACTACATACTAAGGTGCAGTTCCCAATATAAGAGCTTTCTCGATGAATCAACGCTTGCGCTAACTGATTAGTATCTATGACTCACTGCTGCCAGAAAAACTTGAACTCATGATTGAATGATGTTAGTTAGCTATTATGATGCTAAAACGAAATAGAATTAATCTTTCATATTTGTTTGCCTCGCATTTTTAACCAACTTCAAAAAAAAGGAGGAGGTTCTCAATTCGATTGTTTTTTTTTTTTTCAATGTTTGTTACCTCAGAACTCCGTCATTGATGAGCCGATTCGTAAAAAAAATTTTTTATTTGTAAGTATATGCTTCCAGGTGGGTCCCATTTTTTCAAAAATTCAATTGGATGATGGGATCCATGAGGAATTGAGGGAACTCCTCAATTATATTAGGCACGCGTGTAGTGATTTTGGTATTTTCTATTTTAACTCGTGTATTTACACCCGGAAATCATAAATTTGGTGGAGTGGAATTGATGATGAAGACCACAGATGACTTATGGAATTCCTCAATTATGTACATAAAATTGAAAAAGTATATCACAGATTCTGATAAGATTCCGTTGAAATAGCAACTAATGAAGTGCCAAAGGTGATCCTTGTTGAATCGACGGAAGTCCTCAAATATTATCGGCCCACATACAGCGGTTGGGTATTTTTCTCTAATAATTAACGCATTTGCTCTCGGAAATCAGTTCATGTGGTAAATCGGAAAAGAAATGTGGAAATGTTCTCGTGGCTTGGCGGAGTACTAAATTGAAGTCGGTTAAAACTTTGTTTTTAAAGTAAATTATATTATGCATAAACAGAGCATGGGCTAGTTCGCGCGCCAAAATATAAAGTCTAGGTACTTTGTTTATTAGGCCTATATTCCCAAAAACGCTGCCTCATGGATTCAAATTCAAATACAGAAAACAAGATCCAAATCGCACGACGGCTTTGTTTACCTCATTAAGCTACCTCAATTTCCAAGAACATCATAATTTAATTGTTCTGAGTGTTCTACCTGGTAAACTACATTACATATTTCGAGAGATGTCGAATCATCTTATTTCGTTGTACCCTTAAGTACCTACTTTATTGACACAAATAATTTACTCTAATAAGTCCCTATGCTGTTTCCAGTAAATGTCACTGTGATAACCCATGTTTCCTGTTCAACCGTTTTGTCTACATCATTCAGTAAACATTCCACTTTGGATTCAGGCCGAAATCAGTTTTTTGATTTTTAGATACAGTGTAGTAGTCGGCTTCGTGTAACGCAGTATTATTAACTATGTGGCCAGTTTCGTTGGTACCTGACAAGCCAAATGAATCTACTAATTTAAGTATTACACACACCGAACGAAAAAATCATAGAAGTCTAAGTAGCATCGCAAAATGGCCCCACAGAATGGGGGCGCGGTGTCATAACGATGCCAGGCGAGTTTTAGGCACGTGTTTGGGTACAAATTTGTAAGGAGTTCGCATTCTATGGTTTTTTCGTTCGATGTTTTACACATGTATGGAAACACGACGAGTGTCGATACAATGGACCATGAAGAACAAATGAACCGTGAAGCGGAGACAATAACGTAAAATGCACCAATGCACGCATATTTCCTCTAATAACATGCCAGTGTGAATACCGAACGTCAGGCTAATAACGCTCGCCCTCCGATAGCCGCACGAGGATCAGGCCGGATTCAGTTAATGCATGATGATGCCGTTAGCTTAACACCATCTCCGTAAGGTTCTATGAATATAGCCTGATTAGCATAGAGATGAATAAACAGGACTAGATTACATTTGAAATTTTTAAAAAAACGCGTTTCGCCGTACTCACACTTATTAAGAAAGCATTGTTTTGAGTTTTTGATAAACCTGAGTATCGGTGGTTAGGCCGGAACGTACACATTAAATACCAAATCAAATGATAACAGGGAATAGTTAAAATAATTTATGTATACGTGTAATAATGAAATTTCGATAACCAAAAAGTATTTTGTGGCATTAAGTATCTGTCAATAAAAGACCAGAACATTTACGTTAGAGACGGAAACGAGCATGCGGGTGAACATCAAAATCATTGTATGCTGTCGACCATCACTTAAACACTAAATACCCATAAAATCCCTAAGAGGAAGAGAGAAAGGCGAATTGAAATCACCTGCTTAGTATGTAAAACGACACCTGCAGGCCGACAGATGGTGTACAAAAAACAAGCCCCTTCCTCGCCGGGCTCGGGGACTTGGACGAACGAGCGATCAGATTAATTCAAAAATCATCAACAACGACGCAAAATAAGACCCTGTTTAAAGAAGTTTAGCGGTAACTTATACACATACGCTACAAATGATTTCGAGCATTGCCCGCAGCGTACGTGTACCAATAAAGTGAATTACGTAAACTAAAGGATAACGTAAACGGAGGAGCACAGGCGGGGTCCGGTTTGGCGGAGCGCGGCCGCTCACAGGCCTGGAATGTGACCCAGACCTCGATGGGACTCGCTGCGGTGAGTCACACCAACGGAATACTATTTTTTCTCAAACAACAGTTTGGCGGCTAAAACGACTTCAATTCCTCCTATTTAGAAAGTTTGTGACGCGTGGGCGGGCTGGATAAAGGATTACACTTCACGACACCCACTCTGCCCACTGCGTTTTTAAATCCTACACCGTCCTACGTGCCTTCGCATGTTTATTAAAGGTATCCCGAAAATAAAAGTAGAGAACACAACCATATTTATATAAGAATATAGTATTAGACTTTCAGCTTAGCGTTGCATGAACTTCCATTATTCAATTCTAAGTAATGTTCAACCAATCTAATACTTATAACGGAGCTGGGTAAGGATCAAATTCTTGGCCAGCTTAACTCACTCAATAAAAATTTCTATTAAAGTTTTCCGTTGTGACATGAAAATTAACCATACAATTCATGGTTAATTTTCGTGTCACAACGGAACTTTTTTAACTTCTTCGGTTTGTATGGCTAACTACCGACTAACCAGGCTAACTACTGGCCAGAATTTGGTCTTTACTAGCTAACGATTTAAACGGAACTCGGTAATCTTCTTATACCTCGTTATTGAGAAGATTAGTGTCCGTTCACATTAAAGTAAGACCTAACCCTCTAAAATAAATATCAAGGTGGGTATGGTGTTGCTTCTTGCTTACGTTTCCGCACGAAGACAATTTGTTCCAGCGAGCTATTTTCTTAAAAACCATCCGCATCTAATAGTCTTATAGCCTATCTAGTAGCCTTAACGTGCATTTTGCATGGGTAGGTAATTACGATCCCTTCAGGGTAACGCAAATTTAACTTCCTCTTCTTCGACCAAACTGTCACTTAAACTAACCCCTTTTCAGGAAACCGCCGTCGCATACGCAAGCACTTGTTCTCCGACAACTACTTTAACGTCTATTGCGTGGGTAAGACGAGATTGGTGACTGAAAACATCTTCTGACAACAACGTCCAGACCCGGACGCGAACGTAGAAATACGTAGGTATTTGAAATGTTTACTTTTTATAGGTAGAGAGGTATAAGAGGCAGATTGAGATAGAGTATACGGTGTACAAAATTGTACGAAGAGTAGGTTCTTAAGGGGATGCCTTGATTCGAGTCCAGCACGCCCCCTAGACAGACACGCGTATGCCTTCCGCGCACGAGAAAAAGAGATGTAACACTCTTCGGGAATGGCTTTTTTGGACAAATTTCGATAAGTACCTAACTTAGAGAAGTTTTATTTAAATTTCATAAAGTGAGATTTTACATGAGATAAAATACTATAGTATTAACTTGATTGTGTCGTAAAATTATGTGTCGTTTGAGTAGGCTGAGTAAAAGAAGGAAAATACAGACCTAACTTTGGATTTTTTTTCTATCGAGGAAATTTTAAGCAATCATATAGGTAAAATCAGAAAAACCATGATATGGTCAAGAATCATACCTATATCTGAAAATCAGACCTTATTGTTTCTTAATCTAGTCAGCACGGCGTTTCAAAGCACGCGATAATTCCCAATGCACCGCCTTAAAGGTAAAAAATATATTTTTACATTGTAGACTTACTTCCTGTTTATTTCACATTTGAGAATTCATCATAAATATCATATCAGCCGAAAGACGTCCACTGCTGGACATTGACATAGGCCCAGGATTAGGCTATTTGAGAATTACTTCGTGTTTATTTTTAACGTGTTCCAACTCGCTGGGCTAGGTTCTCGCGTATGTTTTTGAAAGGGATTATGGGGCATTGTGTTTTTGTAACAATACCGAAGTCGGTGTATGTGGTCCGCTGTGCAACAAGTTGAAACCGGCACGTGCAGAGGCTCACGCTTGGATTCAACTCCCGTTCATTGCCACCCCACAGAGGGGTGGTTTCAATATTTCAATGTCAAATAGAGGCGACAAATCTACGAAGTGATTTAGTAAAGAAAAAACAACAGTGACTATTACTGGAACATTATCTTGGACTCTACCCGCGCGCTCTGCAAGTTGCATCTATTGCAATGCAGCCAAGTGCGCACAGTGCAACGAATCATATCAATTATAATCACTATAGAGCTGTCAACTTAGATGTTATTCAAACTAAATCAAGGATAGACGAAAACCTTTGAATATCCTGTGTGTCGCAATCAGAAAATTGGGCAAATAGATAAGATATCTCATACGTGAACAATATTTAACGTGTGTAACTGAAGGCACCTCTGCTCAGTCAGCTTAAGTTTTACAAATTAGATGTCACAGGTTGCTGCTGCTAATTTTCAACAATGTAAATTCTTATAAGTTTTATTGTCTTATAATACTCCAACTTTAAATATAACTTATGGAATAAAATATACCTGATCAGTTCGTATAGTTACGTACTAAACTGTTTAGAATGAATCAATCCCAGTAAAATATCGCACATTTCACTCGTTTCACATAATCACATCAAGCGCAACCGAACAAGTTCTGATTCAGAATCAACAGGAGGGCGCGCGGTCGCAAAGGCGGTCGGAGGAACTTTGTTGACAAGCGCGAAGCGTGCAGACGCCGCCATGTTTAGAGCCTTCGGCTATCTCCGTCCGCCGTCGGCTCAGTACGGGGGAGTTGCATAGCTACGTCTCTTTCGCACTCTAGCTCTACACCACAATATGGGTATGGCGATGTGTAACTGTAAAACTGCGTACAGTGCGTACACTTCGATGACAGTTTATTATGAAGTAGATATAATAGTATCGAGCTGCAATCCCATAAAATTCTACGAGAATGCGCTTTACTCTACTTTGTAAAAAAAAACATTAAGTGAGGGCTTAATGTTCCGTATACCATTGGAGGAGTTATTTACTTTATACACTATATGGTATGAAGGGATCTCTTCTTGAAGCACTTATTACACTCCACGATAACCTAGGTAGGACATTTTCTGTTAATCAGGGATGTATAATAAGAGAAAGAGGCCCTAAATCTTTGCAACGGGCAGGAGGCCCGGAACTATCGGGCCCTGGATATCGTGTAATGTAACAAGTGCAGTTCACAATAATTTAATAAGAGAAAGGGCCTCTATGCGTAGTATTTTTTGCATAACGTGGGTAAGTCCCACAAACTTGTAAATAGTGGAATTGGAGCTGAAAATAGATCGTTCATGTATGCACTACTAGGAGATCCTAGTAGAGCTTTCAACCCAGCAACCCTTCATGTAGGGTACCGAATACCTGTAGATAAACAGACCCTTGTTTGATGTAAATATAGTGATGATTTAAACAAGTTAATATCGCCTTCAACATTGTTCTGACTAGAAAACATCTTCAAATAAGGTATAAAACATTAGCTCTACCTAGGAGCCACCGACTGAATTCGTTCATAATACCTACCTACTTCTTCATTTATTTAAAGATATGATTTTGTTATAGTTAAGATAGTCTCATTATACAACGGCACTTAGAAGCACGATGAAGAACATTTCCTTCATTAATGAAAAGCTATACATTAATCACAAATTAAATATGCGTACATTTCATAAGCTTTACTAATGCCGGTTTGTTTTTTTCGATTTGATATCGGCAATTTTGCGTTGATCTCCGTCGTGTATTCTGTTGGCAGCGTAGGTGAAAGGCGGCATAGTTCTGATTGGTCTGGTGTGGCCGGAGTAGCTCCCTTCTCGGTCAGTTTTTGCTTGCCGGAGGGCGAGTGGAGTGGTAGTACATGTTTAAATCACGACGCGCGCAGGCTTGGCATTATGCGCGAGGCGATCGCACCGGTCATGAACCTACTTAACTGGTTCTCGCCAGTATTGTTCTTGAGCTGAACAAGGTAAGGAGGCATCACGATTGTGTTCAATTACGACGTGGGACACCACGTGTTCTCTTTCGTAACCCGAACGGTTCGGTTAAACAATATAGGAATCGTTGTTGACACTGGCAATATGACACAGTTTAACACAAATCATATATGTATGTACTTAATGTATGTTTGTATTGATAAAATAAATAATTGTCAGTATTTCTCTTTCCTAAGAGAACCTATTTCTTTAATATTGGGCTTCAATAATAAATTATGGATGTGGAACGTTGTGGGAGACCACATGACCACATAGGAATATTAATTCTACATTAAATAAGCAGGATCAATCTCACGTCAAGTAAATGCCAGTATATCAATTTACCTATATCCTTAAATCCTTTGCAATTGGAGGAAGACAATAACACCTAGAATGTAACGTTTTTATTCGTTTCTAGTTCAAGTAATTGAATAAAGAACACTGCTCTTTTCATCCATCGAGCTAACGTGGAACTTAATCATGCCTTTCAATAATTTATTAGCCCAATGGATGTAGTTTGGGCATCATACATATACAATTCATCTTCAACCATCACTAAATGAGTCTTTAATTAAGTCTTGCGTAGTAATGCGACTCATGCAAGATAGGTAACATCATATTAGAGCGGTTACACCGAGAGGTGTAACCTATCTGAACTTAAAATCTCCTGCGGTAAAATACCGGACTAATATTTTATACTCCGGCCTTATGTTACATTCATTGTTATATCGTGGCTATAGTCACGATATGACAAGAATATCAAAAACATCTGACACCGATCACAGTTGCAAATCAACATTACACAATATCGCATCGTGTGTCTACGTGATGTGCTGATGTGTCCCTATAAATACTTGTGAGTATTATAAATTACTAGCTTCCGCCCGCGACTTCGTCCGCGTGGACCCGGGATAAAAACTATGATATATTTTAATCCAGGCTATAAACTATCTTCGTGCAAAATTTCATTTAAATCGGTTCAGCCGCTTAAGCGTGATTGAGTAACAAACATCCAAACATCTAAACTTTCGCATTTATAATGTTAGTAGGATAATATCATTCCAGATCATGCCGTCAGCGACAGACAATTTTATTCGAATTTAATCTGATCAAGCGGCCACTTTTTGCTTCAAAAAGATCGAAAAACAGTAAATACGATATACATAATCCAAACCCAAGTTATGAGGGTTCAAAAAAAAGACGAATCGCTTCGAGAAAAGGTAGGTAGTGCCCTTGCGTTTCGCTTGGTTCGTCTTGGCGGGGGCACTACCGTGCCCCCAGATTGTAGTGTCAAAATTACAAGCACGTATTTCCCACCGATACAATTGAATACGAGTGGTCAATACCGCTTGGTTCCTTTTACAATTTTCTATCGCTATTTCAAAACAGCATTTCATCGTTATTGACTGTTTTCGAGTGAAAGAGTCGGGCGCTGGAAAGTCAAAAATCGGCCCGCACTGCCCCCCTATTCTGTAACTTGTTTTAAGCTCACCTCAACGCTCACCCATAACCACAAATATATCTTGACACCGCGATGCGTAGTAACTAAGCGTAGGTAGAGATCTAGTTTCGTGACGGGTGACCGGCGGGGTGAGCCGCATTAGCGCTTAGCGAATAACAGCCCTGCACTGGGCGGTCACGTGTTTGGCTACGTGTTAAGGTGTAATTCCGTGCATCGCAGCCGATCGCAGCCGCGCGCTCGCGTGCGACTTTTTCATACACTGACTATTGTCGCATCAGCCGCGAGCGTGAGTCGCACACGAAAGATCGCGCTCGGCTGCGATCGACCGCGATGCACAGAATTCCACCTTTCGACTCGTAGTCCGAATTCTTTGAAATACTTTGGTGGCAATCGAAATTGAGCCCCGGAGTCATTAAAGCCGAAATAATTAAAAGATAAAGCTCGTTGACTATTCGATAGGTAATTTATAAATTATCTTCTATTTGCATATCCTTAATGACTACAATAGATAATAGTTAAATAGGTACTTATTATGATTAAGGAAGGTCTTATAAAGATTGCAGCAAGTGACTTAATACAATGAAAAGACAAGTGTAGTTAGGTAATAGGAGTGCTTATGACAAATAATTCACATTTGAATCTAAGAGTAATATAGATTATGTATTGGTTATTTGTTATTTTAAATCCATTCGTAAAAATAATGTTTTAATTGGCTTGAATAATTTCCAAACTTTGTAATTAAACGTAAATGGTACGTCGGAGAATTATTCGCATTTAATTATGATTAGAATCCGTATTGTAGAAAAAGCTTGTTAAAACAGCTCTATTACAGAATTAAATGCCACTTAACGCAGTGTCTGTGTTGTAACGTATCCCGCCACCTAGCGACAAGTAGCGAGACTATATAATTACAAAGGCACGTAACAGATGGCGTTAATAGTAACTTACGGGCCGTCAAGTAGAGCTTGTTTGTGACTTACCTGTAACAATAACAAGTCAACATTATTTGTAGAATGTGGCATTACTTTAGAGTAGGTAGGTACCCTTAATTATATTTAATCTTAAAATAATTAATATATAAATGACTGATAGAGCGATAAGCTGTTGTTTCGTACCGTACACACAAGTATCTGAGGATAGACCAAACAATCTTACAGTTTTTAATATTACGAGTAGGTATGTATACCTATCATTTGGTAACCTCAGTCTTCTATCAGGCTGAACTGACATTTCCTGCTTGCGACACACTTTTCACATGCGATAACAACTTTAAAACGCGTTAGTTACACTCAACGAAGTAAAATGGCACTATTCCGTCAACTTTTACAATTATATGTTAGAAAAATATTATAAAAGAATTAAACGTCCTCTAATATCACCACAGTGATTAATGATTACAAACGAGTTGCCAATAATATAGCGTTCTTAACTGTTGTAATTGGTACCCGTAGGTATGTGGTTTTGTAGATTCATGTTGCTATGAGTGCAGGAGTGATCTCATGAAATTGATGCGGGCACGCGTCGGCAGCGACCTACTTATGAATACCACATTGCACACTTGGACAGAGAACCAACTAAAAATTAAAGTTAACGATTTCAGAGAATAACTGATAACAATAAATAAGGAGAGGAGTGTAATGTTTTTAAAAATCTGTCAATAAAAGCAAATTATTACTAGACTACTTATCCCCAACAGGGAGCTTTCTGCGTACCGTTTCCCAACATTTAGTAATGTCAGACTTTCGCGTCGAGATGGCTGGAATTGGTTTTCTAACTATTTAAGCGATAATCGTCATACAATATACGGTAAATTATGTAGGGTAGGTACTTATAATCCAGTACTAATATTATTTGTAATATAATCTTATACTATATAGTAACGTTATTTTTCAGTATAGTTACAGAGCATCTTAGGTCTGTAACTATACTGGACAAATCTTGTAAACTGATTTTGGTAGCATGATCGATAGCCAACGACATTTTATTGAACGAGCGAGCGAAGCGAACGATGTTCTCCGTTTCAAATGGGGCCAAAATTATTTCATATGACCGGATGTCCAGATGCCCGGCTGTTCTACTATAGGTACAGGTCGCATTTCTCAACCGATTCTCATTAACATTTATGACATTTTTTTGTTGATTTTTTTTTTTCAGTATTTATTTTTGTATTTAAAGTACTCGTTAGTTCTATAGCTCACAGAGCCGCTAATATTATGAAGTCAAGATTTTTTATAAGCCATATCGAAAAACTGATATAGTACCTATCACAAACCTTTCAAAAATCACAACTGCAGCGATGTTTGTTCACATAGTTAACGTGCCTACTTCCTGACCCATTCCAAAATTCATTCAAGACAAGAGAGGGGTTAGAATGTTAGAGGATGTGGTATATCATTTGTATTAACAACCCGCTCGGCTTCCTCTTTTAATTGATAGTGCAAACAAAAAGCAGCCCCGTCGCTAACGACACGACATACCAAGGATAATCCCACTATACCGGATTGACAATATCGATGCCTAGTACTCGGCACAGCATCATATTGTAGCTAGTGGAAGTGAGTCTACAACGGCTTTAAACTGTAAACTAATTAAAATAACTGTGAATTGATATGAATGATCACCAGGAACAGATACTTGGCTGGCAATTGGACATCTTACTCCTGGTTTTTGTGAGTACTGAGTGTATTAATTATTGACATATTTCGACAGCTTTGTACCTACTTGACTTTACGACCATGGGGTTGTAAAGACAATTAGAAAAATAACATGCTAATTTGGTTGGGGAGTTGACATCTCAGCTATATTACAGTTAGGCAGGGGAATAAATTAATTAGTTAAGGTCTTTATAAAAATGCTTGAGCGTAAAATAAATTAACCAGTCTTAACTGCTGTTTGTCCGCGGTAGGGTTTTTCAAATTGTACAAGTCAAAAAGCACTCGGCACCTACTAATTGCCTCGATTCTAATCCTTATGAGTAAAATACTAGAGTTAAAATTTGGGCGGACATGTCAGGAACGTTGTAGTCGTATAGTTTTAGAGGCAGTAGGTATGTGAGGGAAGGGAGACAGGAACCGGATGTGCGCGGTGGTGCGCCCGCGCTGCCGCGACTGCACAGGTGCGCCAAACGCACGCGACCGGAATCGTTAACATTGGACGTGATCTAAACTAAACGTAAACGCTTGACGTTTAGGGACTTCAAATTACAGGAAATGGGTCTGGAATTACAAAAACCCGGCTTTTTTGTTATTGTAGAAGTTTTTTTTGCGTTACTTTTATACTATTATACGTTACATAATATACCTGATTAAAGTCCGTCAATTGTGCAACTAAAGGAGTAGGAGAATCCATTATTCGAAATCAATGTCGAAGAACCTCAACTGTATACTTAATGCACCTACTTTAGTTACCATTTAACAGCTACGTTTGACATCACCATTACAGCTGACCACCTACGCGTAATGCCACGATTGCCTTGCATTACGACATAAATAAGTACACTTTAAACACCAACTGTTACAATTCAAGTGCTACATATACAATGTCAAACATCTGGCCCCTATTTCACCAACTCGACAATTGTCATCTGACAAGGATAATTCTCAGTACATTGCTGGATCCACAAGTAACCTTAGCAACCACCTTGACTTCTAGAACAAGCAATGCATGACGAATTGTCAGTGTTAGGTGACAATTGTCAAGTTGGTGAAATAGGGGCCTGTACACCCGATTTCGTGACGTCATAGCGGCGCTCTTGGATTATAGAAGCGAGGCGCGTAAATATTTTCCATTTAGGTTCCACATTTAGCTCATGCCTGCACGTCTATCATGGGACGGCCGCGACATACGCTCGATTTTTCTCGCACTATACCTCTTGTTCTAAGTGTTCTAATAAGAGAGAGACGGATAGTGCGAGAAAAATCAAGAGAGCTCGCGCGCCGTCACGTGATAGTTGTGCAGGAAAACATTATCTTATTATGTAAACATTGAAAATTGTAATTTTCTTCCCTGTGTTTGCTATTCAGAAAAGAGGTATTACTGATCTTCGGATACGTCATTGTGGGAAATTAATTTTATCGAAATGAAATTACTCGGATATTGTTTATGGACCTTGCCTGCTAGCGAGAACACAGCGCCTTAAGGGTTTGCGTAGGCCTTTATTCAGCGTATTCAAAATGCATGTGGTCGTTATTGTTTTTTATCCCGCCTAGGACATACGTCATACCCTATATAATTAGGTCTAACTGGCATAAGATGGAAGCCAGACGTAAACTACATTTGGCAATCTTTTTATTCTGGGTACTGATGACAGGGCCCCACCATCTTTATCAAAAGCTAACTTGGCTTAAAAATAAGAAGTCGTAAGTGCGAATGTAGAGGCTCATTATACCGTCTTTCGATTGCCCGCCACAGTACTGCCTTTCGTGGTAGTTTCAGATTGCCGCCACCAATTCGTAGTTCTAAAACGTTTGGAAGCTTTAGACGCTCTCATTCTTCTGTCTGACCAAAAAGCTGACACATGAGCAGCGTATCTGTGAGTTTTTATTTTTATTGTATATTTGTCTTGTGAGTTATTTGTTTCTTTCGGCTTGTCACTTTGAAAATGTGTTTCTTTGTGGTAAATTACTTACTTAAACTGTCAATACTGTAGAACTTTATTTTTGTTCAAAATGTAATTTATTATTGTTAGGTTTAAAGTTTAGTTCAGAGTAAGCCATCCAATTGTTTTACCCGCGTAAGGTAATTCTCGCCTTATATTATATAAATATATATAGTCAATCCGGAACCGGGTGAAAAGGCAAGTCATACAGGGTGTCAGAAAAATATATAAATATTTTTTATTTTCAGTACAAAGTTAAAACTGGGAGATTTATTTATTAGCTGGCTTAGAAATTTTGATAACAGTTTAGAGAAGCATTAGTCAATTACATAACAAAAAAACATTGAAACAGGTAAAGATTTGTGGCAACAGGAGTGAAAAGAGTGTCGCAGGGTGTGAAATTTTTGTTTTATTTTTAATGCCTATAATTTTGTTTGACTTGCCTTTTTACCCGTTTACGTCGAATTTTGGGACATTCTGTATATATATATATATTGTATCATGTATTTGCTTTAGACTTTTTTTTTGTATTGTATCGGATGTCCTGTGTGAGTGATTGGATGTCACTGGTAAAGACCAGGCTGAAAATCAGCGCTACAGCCTCCATGCTGCAGCATTATGCTGAGCTTGATCCGGTTTGCTGGCACACGATGTGTCATTGTTTCTTTATTTTCTTATTATAATATTTTTGTACATTATCTAGTGTGCTTATGCAAATAAACAATTTTATATTTCTGTTTCTATAAATGAGGGATTTTATTTCCCTTATAGAAGGTATGAAAAGCAGTATGTGTCAATCGGTAGCAAAATATTTTCCGCCTTGGGCGTAAACACTTGAATCCCTCGTTACGTTCAAGATTCTACTTTGGAATCGCTCGCGACACTCAGGATTCTATTGTAGATCCTTTCGCTTTATTCAGGATTTGATATACCGCAATCACCATAGATATTTACATTACATTTACATTTTGCTCCCGTAAGACAAAAAGTACTATTTCGGACTTCTTACTCAATTTGTCAACGAAGCCCATACAATATTATTATTAGATATAATTTTAAGATTCCAGCTATATCAAATCATCTTTTGTTGTATAACGGCTATTCCCAATAATCAATCCACGGATAGTTTTCCTTACCAGCAGTTACATTTTAACAGATTACCCGTAGAAAATGTGCCAAAATGTAACTGCTGGTAAGGAAAACTATCCGTGGATTGATTATTGGGAATGGCCGTAAACCGGTTGTACGATAACCGCGCAGTTACTATTGCTATGCGAGCTACTGGAACCCGCATAATGCATATCATAACATCATTCTTGGGATTGTATGGCGAGTAATTAATGCGAACCACGACCACAAAAGCGGGGACCGGTCCTGAGATCTGTCATCATCACGTATATGATAAATAGAGGATTATATTATAGTTTATAGTTTACACACCATTATAGTTAACATAAACACTATTCTATATAGATATGGGTTATAGCTCTATTGTATACAACATTATCGGACAATTACCTCTAAAAGATTTTTTTACGCGTATACTGACTCGAGGTTACTCACTGGGTGTCCTTTGAACGTGCGGTATTAACCACTTGTGTTCTATTCTATCGATAGAATGTAAGTGCCTGTGATTATGACGCTACAATAGCATTTACTTTTATTTAATTTACGAGCGCTCGAAAGTCAAAATTCGGCCCCCAGGCTGCGTATTTGCTTAGGGTAAGAATATGTTAACAATAAATTTCGCATTAGCAGCGAATTGGGGCTGCAATAATATATGAACTTTAAATAAAGTAAGGAAACTTTTACCGTCTAACTACAGGACTTAAAATGTTATGTCGTAAACATTGTAGCGCAGTGGTGCTAATACAATTCAACCATAATCATACATTTGTAGTTTACTTAATTAACCATTTCGATACAAATATTTTTCTACTTGATTGATATCAATTTTAATAAAACCGCTTTGTTTCCATGAGAATGTAACATATCTAATTAAAAATATTTAAACGTGTGCTTGCTATTATCAACAGACATCTAAGTAGATCAAGCAAACGCACCTAATTCAGACAAACTCAAAAAAACCGGACTAGTGCGAGTCGGACTCGTCCACCGAGGGTTCTGTACTGTATCGTTTTCAGATTTTCCCTTGTACTAAATATATTATAATAAGACGATATTACTTACTCAACTTCAACGCTCTAGGTCAATGCAAAATACCCTATAATTTTTTATTCCCTTGAGAGTGTGGAAATATACGAGTTTTTCGGCATAAACAGCCGTATCTTTTTTTACGTTAACTTGGAACTGTTTTTTCACAGCGTCACAATTTCAAGGGATTGAGCATATGGTTTTAATTTCAACTCGAACCTTCCACACGTTCCCGAGGTAAAAGGGTCTTGACAGACAGACGGACAACAAAGTGATCCCAGAAGGGTTCCGTTTTTTTCTTGTTGAGGTACGGAACCCTAAAAACGATATTATAAGTTTTACGGAGCCACAATAGATTAAAGTGATGGCACCAATAATCAACAGGAAAAGTCATCGACACTTTTTTTTCTTTAACTGTTTAAAATAAGGACTTTCATTGAACCATAGATAGTGTCTATCCTATTTTCATCCAATGAATCGATCCTGTAGCACGGGTGTCGATAGCTGAAGATTTAATATATTTTTTATTTCCATTTTTTTATAAAAGTACGTCTCTTCATTTAAATATTATGTCTGTGCTATTAACTAAGGATATATTTCTTTATTCCTTTACGATTATTATTATAATTCACTTCTTCGTAATATACTACTTACTTGCACTGTATATTATTTTTTATACTCGTCGACCTTAATGTTTGAATTAACACATCGTACACCAAACTTAAATCACATACTTTTTACTATGGAGCTCCCAACTCAACATTTCATAACTGTTGAGACAACTAAAATGAAATGGACCAATCACGTGGCGCCTTCACTGAAAAATAATGTATTTGACCAATAGGACGCCGTCATGAGAAAGTCAAAAGGTAAATAGACATCAACGCACAAAAAAGCCGTTGGTTGCACTTCGTTTTCAATAGATACCAAGTTTGTTTAATTAGTTCAGTTGACTCGTAGAAAAAGTATATTGTATACAATAATTATATATTTAGCTTTTTAAGTCTCGTACCTGTAAACGTGGTACTCGACTGATAAAGCATACATTATATATAACGATTGCATAAAATACTATTTTATACTCGTCGACCTTAATGTGTGAATTAAAATTTCGTACACCAAACTTAAATCACATACTTTTTACTATGGTGCTCCCAATCCCAACTCAACATTTCATAACTGTTGAGACAGCTAAAATGAAATTGACCAATCACGTGGCGCCTTTACTGAACTATAATGTATTTGACCAATGGGGCATTTCACGTCAAGCGGGCAGCCAAAAAAGGGTAAGGATCCGGATTTTGTTTATAACTGGGTTAATTAAACATATATGAGATCTAAAAAAAATAACATTTTTACTTTTTTTATTTCTTGCTTGGTTACGATTATGTACGACTTTTAAAAAAATACAAAATCTGAGGAATGGATTTTTCAAATGTCATGGATGCAAATCCTCAAATGCATTTAAAAATAACTTAATGATGTTTTATGTAGAATAATAATGGTATTTCTTGAAAATGAAAAAAAAAGTTAAATGTCATTTTTTTTTCATATAGTAAACTGAAAGTTTACATTAAAAATATTTTTTTTTCTAAGTTCGCATTTTTTTTATTTTTTTATTTTAGCATAAAAATGTATTTTATAGCCTGGAAATGTTATGTAAAAAAAATTATAGTTGTATCGTGAAATTCGTTGAAGATACATGATCAATGTATGAAGGTACTGCGCTAGGTTACGCGACTCTCCGTACGGAAATGTTGCTTAATATGGCAGTCTAAATCGCAAACATAGGTAAACACTGCAATATATTATAAGTGTTTTAATGAAAATCACTCCTTGTTTACTTTTGATATACGAAAATAAAATGAGAAGCAATATTTTATCATCATGTACATAATTAAATAAACAAATCAGTACTCAGTAGAGACTTGTGGTGCCATCTCTTATTAAATAATTGGTACCAGTAAGTTATCACCTCATATCGACGTTATATGCTAGAAAGAGATAGATAGTGACGCTATGCAAGCGTCATTCGATATTTCTGTTGCTTATTAGTTGTCACTTAGGCCGCTACGCGTTGTGTTCTGTTTTCTGCAATCAGTCGTATTATTAGTCGCAATACTATTCAATATTTGAATACTATGAATTATTACGGTGATCGATGTTATAATCCTTTTAAATTACCATCTCATCCGAGAACTAAAAATGTGAGAAAAATTTCTACAAGTTTAGCTGAGAAGTGGGGATTGTCACCATTTGTTTACGTGTGCACGTCCTGCAGAATACGACTTTCGAAGGAAATACCGCCGGAAAACAATCCCGATATTGTGCAGTCGCAGTCGTCTCAAGGTAGCCAGATATCAACTGATTGTTCACAGCACCGGGAAAGTGATTCATTTGTTCCGGAAGACGAATATCATAAAACTGTTTCTACACAAACAGACATAGCTATAGCAGATCAGGAAATTCTGTGTCAGCTAAAACAGAAATATAATGAGCTGTCTACATCTGCGTCTACGAAAATGCTAATACTTACTATTGCTCCAAAGTTTTGGAGTGAAAGCAAACTCGCAGAAGAATTTGGGACATCGCGACGACAAGCTAAAAAGGCTAAGGAACTTGTGGATCAATTTGGCGTTTTGGCATCACCCAATACCCGTAGTGGCCGTAAGCTACCGGTCGAAACAGAAGAGTTAGTCAGAGCATTTTATCTTCGTGACGATATTAGCAGATTTATGCCTGGAAAAAAAGATTTTGTATCTGTCAAAACGCACGACGGCAGAACACACTTGCAGAAACAACTTTTGATGTGCAACATTAATGAGTTGTATCAACAGTTTAAAAATGAGTATCCTGACATTAAGGTAGGCTTAACTAAGTTTTACACACTCAGGCCAAAACAGTGTGTACTTGCTGGCGATTCCGGAACACACGTTGTGTGTATGTACATATCACCAGAATGTTAAACTTATGCTCAATGGAGGAAATATAGATTCACTTACTGCAGAAACCAACATGCACCTTGCTTGTTATAAAGAGTGCCTGCGAAGAATGATGTGCCCTAACCCTACGTCTAAATGTCACTTCACGACATCTAAATCATCCCCAACTGAACGTTGTAACGATTGTCCTGGATTGGATGCGATTCGGGATCACTTAAAAAATGTTTTTGATGACAATAACATCACAAACGTTCAGTATGAACAATGGATGGGAACAGACCGCTTTTCGATAGTCACCCAAGTGCTTCCCCCAGATGACTTTGTGGATAGTTTTTGTAATGCTTTAGATATCCTAAAACCACATGCATATATCGCTGAACAACAAGCACTCTTTTTTAAACAGCTAAAAGAGACAATATCTGAAGGTGAAATTTTGGTCCAATGTGATTTTGCCGAAAATTACAGTTTCGTTATACAAGATTCCGCACAGTCCTTTCATTGGAACAATGAACAGTCAACGCTGCTAACATCGGTATTTTACTACAAAGACCAGAATAAATTACAACATGGAAGCATTGTAATGATATCCGATGATCTAAAGCACGATACAGCTTCATTTTACGCGATCCAGAAAATATTACACACACATCTCTCAGAAAAAAATATTGCAATGACAAAAATTATATATAGCACCGACGGAGCCTCACAACATTTTAAAAACAGGTTTAACTTTGTTAATATACATTGTTATAAAGATGACTTTGGCATTGAAACAGAGATTCATTTTCATGCAACTTCACATAGAAAGGGGCCTTGCGATGGTCTTGGCGGGAACCTGAAAAGACTAGCAACCCGTGCAAGCCTTCAAATGCCAACAAACAGAGCAATAACTACACCTTTGCGTTTATATGAATGGGCGAGAACATCGTTAAAGGAAACAGCAGTATATTATTGTGCCAAGGAAGATATACAGCAAGACAGACTGTTCTTGCAACCACGATTTGAAAGTGCTATCACCATTTCTGGAACTAAAAAATACCACGCTTTTCTACCGACACCTGAGGGTATAACTGTAAAACGGACCAGTTTTACCACAGACTCTAAAGTAGTTAAAATAACCAAATAAATAAAAGATTTTATTTCATGCTACTCCTTGTTTTACTTATTCCAAATGCCCAATGAAAAAACAAAAAAATATAGAAGTTTTATACATAATTTTAATAATATTGTAATGATAATAGCCGTTTTGCATACTTATAAACCATATGTTACGGTTGATAACACCGCACTACGAAACAACTCAGGAAAACGTGCCGTGACAGCACCATGGTTTTTTGATCAGTATCTTCTACGAATTTCAAGATACAACTATATTTTTTTTTACATAACATGTCCAGGCTATAAACTACATTTTTATGCTAAAATAAAAAAAATAAAAAAATGCGAACTTAGAAAAAAAAATATTTTTAATATAAACTTCCAGTTTACTATATGAAAAAAATTTTAAATTTAACTTTTCTTTTCATTTTCAAGAAATACCATTATTATTCTACATAAAACATCATTAAGTTATTTTTAAATGCATTTGAGGATTTGCATACATGACATTTGAAAAATCCATTCCTCAGATTTTGTATTTTTTTTAAAGTCGTACATAATCGTAACCAAGCAAGAAATAAAAAAAGTAAAAATGCCAATTTTTTTAGATCTCATATATGTTTAATTAACCCAGTTATAAACAAAATCCGGATCCTTACCCTTTTTTGGCTGCCCGCTTGACGTGAAATGCCCCCAATAGGACGCCGTCATGAGAAAGTCAAACGGCAAATAGACATCAACGCACAAAAAAGAAAAAGCCGTAGGTTGCACTTCGTTTTCAATAGATACCAAGTTTGTTTAATTAGTTCAGTTGACTCGTAGAAAAAGTATTGTATACAATAGTTATATAATTAGCTTTTTAAGTCTCGTACCTTAATTAGGCCACGAAGCTTGATGAGCAAGCTTCGTGGCCTAAACGTGGTACTCGACTGAAAAAGCATACATTATATAACGATGGCATAAAATACTATTAAAGACCGTGAATGTTAACATCACTTTCCGAAATGCGAAGTATTCAATACAACTAAGCGCCGCTCTGTTAAAATATTGTTGGTTGGGTCTACATAATGTATGAAATCATTTAAATATACCTACGTTTTATTCAGTAAATTCCGCTTGTTCTATGTAGAACTCGGGCAAAAAGGGCATAAAATGTACAATGACCAATCATTTTGTTAACAAGATACCAACCGTTATGTTCCTCTTGAGTAGTTTCGAAGTCCTCTAAGGACATGTTAGATAGGTCCTCGACGTACACCGGGGGCTGGCGGCTGAGCGAGTGCCGCCCTCCCAGCGAGTGGTAGCAGCTGTCCTCCTCGTCCGCCGCCTCCTCCGTGGACGAGCCCTTCAGGCATGAGTGGAAACTCCGAGAGAGACGGCGCTCGGTACTCATCGTGACACATATCCCGAACCACCGCACTCAATCCAATGCTCTGTCACTCACTAAACTTGCACTTTGCTAATAAAAGTTCACGTTAGCATCACGAACTAAGTATTTACTGACATTGGTATTAATCAGTTCCGAAGCGTCTTTTAAAAGCTGACGTCACCTGTTTATGCAAAAATCTATGAAACGTCATATACAATCAGCTTGTAGAATGCATTTCCAAGTATCGTGACCGAACCAACCGCTATCTATCACGTGTGCTCTACACACCTTCTCGGATAAGACTGCATTTGTTTCACATATTACAATATTAGGTTTTTATCGTTCGTTATCATGAAGGACCTGTAATCGTACGACATCGGCGGTCCACTGAGCTAATGATCTATATTGATCTATACGTATACATAGGTTCGATAACGTAGTGTATATAGATTATTTTCTAAGCAGCTCAACGCAATATAAAGCCTGTACGATAAACCATTACTAGTAAAACCTTCAAACAAACTATTTCATTATTTTGAAATTGCTTTTGAATTGTAGCAACCTCGATGACCACAATCGAATAAAAATCACGTTTCCTGGACCTTTTATACAATCGCTCAAGTGATAGTTTTTGCGTGGAGAAGCAATTTCAACATCCTTTAACAGAATGGGCCGAAATACGGCGGGGACCCGATAAACACGTTACAGAGGAACTGAACGGGTACGTGGGACTCAACCAGATTGAGGTCAACGAACTGCCAAAGAATGGGGTCTACAAATGTGACATACGACTAATGAATGGCAGACGAACAAAGGCCCATCGCCGCGCCGTCGAGCTCGCACCGAGCCCTGTGTGGCATGTGAGATGTTGCACCACTTAGGGCGTATATGTATATATATATATATAACTCGGACCCGTCATTTGTATAGTATTACATGATACTCTATACTCAAACTTCGAGTCTACACAGATATCCTGCTAATATTATAAATGCGAAAGTTTAGATGTTTTGATGTTTGGATGTTTGTTACTCAATCACGCTTAAACGGCAGAACCGATTTGAATGAAATTTTGCACGAAGATAGTTTATAGCCTGGATTAAAATATAGGATAGTTATTATCCCGGGTCCACGCGAAAGAAGTCGCGGGCGGTAGCTAGTATATAATAAAGAAACGAGTTCTTGACCGAAAGTAATTATTCACAAAACATATTTGAGTCAAACGCTATATTAGTCTGGTTTTGTAGCTTTCCGTGACGCAGATAGTAAAACCAACCATACCTATTACACCATAACAATGTCTTAATTGTAGAAAAACTACCGTAATGCAAAGTAATTAAAAGATAGCGCAACGATTGTTGCTTAAACCGTTTGTAGCCCTGGCCACTTTATTTCAATTACCACAGCAAATCGTAGATTTAAACAATAAATATTTACCTAATAAAACTTTAGAGACGTACCTATTCGATACTGGAAATAGCATTTCGGTCGTATCGTTTCCGCACAATCTATCCAATGAGTTGGGATTAAAAACAATGACGCGTCGACGATTTAAGTGCTCTTGATTACTTTCGGTTTTTGCCACATGTATGCGCTGGAGTCGAATCACGCGAAACGCGCAGTAGGAAGAGACAGTTACGATTGTGGGCCCATCACACGTGGTTTTAATTACCACCACAACGCAATAAGCAGCTTACACATTGACAAAAAGAGTGAAATCTTCAACGAGCCATTGTCTCGGTGGAAAGTTCCGCGTGGGAGCGGGATGTGAATCTAGTCGTTCCGAGGAGAAAATCGCGAAATAAACCTTCATTACAATACACACGAACAAAGCCATCGAGGAAGAAGGCTGTTGTAAAATGAAGAGAGCCTAAGAAGTAACCAACACGAACCGACGAGTAAACTTACCTACTGGATTGTTCCAGTATGAATTTGTGTGGTCTGATTAACTTGTGTTAATGAGTAATTTAAGGCCACATAGGCACGCTGTTGGATGACGATTCCTTTAGAATCTAATACTAGATTTGAAACCACGACAATGGGGAGGTAAACTAATTTTACCGTCGCATATTCGCAATAGCAAACAAAAATAGAACGTGGCCGGTAAACGTCGTTGAACCCGCGCCGAGTAAGTAAGGGCCATGCTAAAATTCGCGCCTGTAAAATATACACCTAGGTGCTCGTAAGCACGTGGTGGCTTAGACGAGCCATCGTTGCTAGGCTCCCGTCGGGGCAAACAATCTTCGCCTACTTCTAGCGGCGAAGGCCGTCTCAAGGTGCCAGCCCATCCGGAACGCCCAATAGCCATGGCAAATATTTTATAACAACGTTTCCATTCAACAAATTACAATACAGAACGTCGTCGCAACCCATACGGTAACTCCTAACTGTAGCGCTAAACTCAGGCTATAATGTGAACCTTTATATGCAACAATAAATGAACGAACCAACGCACTTAACCACTCGAAGATAAGGCATAATATAAGCATCGACTGAAGATAAAATGAAGCTTAGCCGATATGGACGACGAAATATCGCGATAAGATAGATAATTGCAACGGTTTGATAACGAGATGAATGGGAACAACAGCATGTGCTGAAGGGAAGACGGCATGTTTGACGCGCGGTTATGGAAACGAAGTGAGTCATGTTTGGCTTGCAGCCAACACTTTTCGGCACGAGACCGATATTTCCTTGAGATAAAGACTGACCAGAGCCCGGCGGGGTACACATGCCGAGTTTAGTGCCATAACTAGGTGCTACGTGACCGTCAACTAATTGAACACGTTTGCTATCCCCTTAGGGAAAATGAAGTTTTCGAGACCATTTCAATATTTTGTAGCAATAATCTACATTATTGCTACTATTATTGCTACTGTATCTGAACGTTTACCTACGTAAACGTTCAGATACAGGACACTGTTTGGTTCCAGGGTGACTCAGTTTAGGTATACTACATACCTAGTGTGTTCGGATACCATGTTCAAGAAATGTGTTATTTTTTCTAGAAAACTTCATTATTACTTACGACTAGGTATATTGCTGACTGTGCGCCCTGCGCGCAATTAGAATTAACATTTGAGGAGCCTGAAGGAATGCACGAATATAAAACGTCTTGACATTCAAATTGATATCTACGGAAAACTGACGATATTGCCCGTTACCATCGTTCTCGAAACAGTCATTACAATATCTGGCAGCTGCAGACACACGCGTGCGGTCTGCTGCAAATTGCATCAATATGTTTAGGCGTACGTAAACATCTGCTGAGTCGATGTATGCCAGTGAAAGCTTTTATAGCCTGGCTATGCACACGTCGACGGCAGCCGCACGAGAAGGTAAGCCACACACTATCTGGTAAGTGCAAGCAGCCCTAAATAAGTGTTATGGCTAACTTTCGCTCAAAAGGTACTGTGTCCAATAAAAGTATAACGATCTTATTGGACACAGTACCTTTCACGGTACTGTCGGACAGACGGAACGCCGAGCTTGAAGAGCGCTTTTGTTCAGTTCACATGAAAGGCTGTAAATAGGTTGTTCGAGCAAATAAAACGCATCCGCCAGCGACAACCGCTGACATCGTAACTAATGACGTAGCAGGTATAAATCATGTTTATAATAGCCGGGCCCAGGCGAACAAGTCGAAGGAAGCGGCCGATTTGCGACGGATATGGCCACTGGGACAAGTAGAGCGAGGTACCTACATGGCGAAATTAATCTCACTCCATTGCTGCCGTACATTGCCGACTTAATGGCGAGATGCTACTGAATACTGCACTCGTGCTGTGAAACTAGTACTCTTTGGTGCAGCAAAAAGTGAATAAAGTGAATTGTACTCAAAAAAGCTTGTGATTGCTAAAAGAGCAACGCACGTGTAACATGGTATGTATTGAAATTAATTATTTGAGACCCCTTTTCTTGATTGGAGGAATTCAATGAGCTCTACAGTAGCACTAAATAAGCAACAACTCTGTATGATTCACGCGATCGCGAACTGAGAATTAACTTCATAATTTGTTTAATTCTGCCACTTCATCCTGGTTCTAGTGAAGAATGTGCTGTGCTATACAGGTAGACTGAATGAACATAACAATTATCAAAACACTTTCAAAAACACCAATTAGATGTTAATTAAAATGATTTGAAATGTCATATTTGTCAAGGAAGATTTTCCATGTTCTTAGAACTCTACTAAGGGGACTGTCTCCTCATCTTAAATATATTCGAGTAGTGTTAACCGGTTAAAGGAGCCCGGGGGCGGCTAAACGCCTACAAATATGATGATGTACTTAGTCACGAATTAGAAATTGACTATCGACAGGTTTAATTTGCTCACGCAGTCATTGTGACCTCAAGATTCGCCCTCACAGCGATGACGCTTTCTTACCGCTCACGCTAAACAGGTAATTAACAACGCTAACTACACTCACGAAACATCCACAATACCATCGGCACAAAATTAGACGCACCAAAATAGAGGCAAACGTCATAAACAGAACAGACAACACTCGCGCACACACGGTACTCTCGCCCTACTGGGTCCGTGTCATATCCGTTGCGAAAGTCGGACTCTCGTCGGCGGAGCCCTTTAGAGATGTCTAGTTGCGTGTCTCGCAGACTGGCGTGTCCGTCTCGAGTCAGATGCGCGGGCGCACTGAGACCAAGCGAGACGCCAGCACACGCGGCGTCCGCGGCGCCCTCCGTCAACGTTTATTTACTATTCAGTTCGGAATACGAACGTGCTCCAATAATTATCATGGTTGCATGTGGGCCGTGGAACTTCAAACAATACTGGGCATGTGTACTAATTCAGTAAGAAAATAGTAGTGGCAATTTGACACAGGATATTTAAACACAATTTGGGTCTAACTAGTGTTTTTACTTTCAGATCGCTCACAGTCCATCGACGCCCGGGGTTATCCATGAGGTTTAGCAACGTCCTCGGATAATGTGTTGGGTGAGGTTGGTCACTGAATAGGGTATTTGGAAGGAAAGTTAAAACATGAGCCAATTCTTGGCATTGGGTTCTAAGCGGACTCTGAGTTCCGTAGCTCTAGGTGAGATGAGACTGCTGCCGAGAAAAATAACGATTACCCAAAAAGGTAGGTATTTAAATTCGATAGGCTATGCAAAAACGAGTCACTTTATTTAATAAGTATTCGTCGTATTATGAAAGTGAAAGTCATTTCGGTCTCTTACCAATCCATAATCGATTACAAAATCAACATCATCATTAAAAATTAAGCTACCTGCAACTGCATAAGCAGCATCACTGTTAGGTAATGAATAATATTTCTCGAATTAACATTGTCCTATTCAGAAGAAAAGCTAATGTAATGTAGGATAAAACGAACAAAGTTTTATTACCTCTGTATACGTATGTGCAATGCGTATCGCGGGTTTGGTTTCCCGGGTCCACGCAGACGAATTCGCGGGCGCAAGCTAGTAAGTACATAATAAGAGTTGATTGATGAATCGAAATTTGCAACACCAAATAAGTTATTAATACGCCTATTTACTCCACCGTCAAGATTAAAAGTCCGCAGTAAGCTCGGCCGAATTACGCCTTCCCATACAAACGTAGTTACGCTCTCATTTTAAAACTTCGTGTTGGATTCTGACGAAACTTCGCATATACATTGGCATGAGGCATATCTATGTCTGTAATTAGATTATATGGTTCCAGTTTATAAAACAATAAAACACAGCAAAAACAAGTTTTGTATGAAAAACTTAAATTAGCTGTATTTTTTTACTATGATCTCTGATGCTACATAAACTAATTACAGACATAAATATACCTCATGGCATTTATATATGCAAGTTTCGTTGCAATCAAACACGTAGTTTTAAAATGAGAGCGTAACTACGTTTGTATGGAGAATCGAGCATGAAACTAGACCTCTACATACGCTGAGTTACTACGAATCGCGGCGTCAAGATAATATTTGTGGGTGAGCGTTGAGGTGAACAAAAACAAGTTGCAGAATAACGAGGCTGTAGATGTAGTGAGGACTGTCACCTCGGGCGAACCACCACTGTAAGTCAGACTCTCAATTACGCGTTGTTATTACGTATCCCGGCATCAAGACATACTAGGGGTGAACGATGAGAAGCGGTGAAACAAGTTCTAAAAGAAATAGCAGGTAGAGCCGGGGGGGAGCGAGGCTACCCCGCCACAGAAACACTTGTTTAATTATTTTAAGCCGCGGCCAACAGAGATATCTACACCGTGGAATGCCGCTGGGTGTTTAAGGATAGATTTACGCCGTTCTATGATGCCGTAAAAAACACCACGCTTCTGTGACTAGCACGAGTCTCTTTTTGTAAATCGTCGATTGAGGGCCAGTTTCTTTCGTGATTGCACGGACCCACGCGTATTATTATGGTTCTTTGTTACAGAAGTTTGTTAAGACGCTGTCAACACCAAAATGCCCTTGAGGATTTGAGATAGCGCGCACACTGTCTATTTGTATCGGAGTAAACGAGAGCGAGTGTTACTGGGCGGCCCAGTTTTTGAAGATAATAATAAATAAATATTGAAATAAAAAAGTGTGCATTCTTTTTTAAATATGACTCGTTAGCGGTTTAGGTACGAATATGTTGACTTCAAGTTTTTAATTTCAGACCCATACGTCAAAAAAATAAAGACGTAGAACCGATTAATGATGATTTTAAAACCAATCTTTGCAATGATTGTCTATCGAGCCGATTTCGTCCAATTATGTATCGAGCCCGTCCACGGTCTTCGAAATATGGTGAATATCAACATATATATTTTTTTTGATGTGCTAGAACTTTTCTTAAAAAACTGCTATAATAACATAAATTTCAACAAAATTAGGTCTTGTCAGCCTTTTAAGCAGAATTGTTAGAATTGAGAACCTCCTCCTTTTTTTGAAGTCGGTTAATAAATAAGTTCGCAGATTAATCAATCATAATTATTTAATGAAGTGGCATTTAAATAATGCTACTATGAACGTATTATAAACTTCCTGGGACTGTTCGTCACGTGAAAATCATATGTAGTTCCTTTAGGCTTCATGCGTATAGTCGATCAAAAAAAACTTATACATAGTTAAGCTTCCTTAACTTACATAATCCTACAATTTGTAATGAAATGAATGGGTTTTTAACCGACTTAAAAAAATGGAGGAGGTTCTCAATTCGGTTGTATTTTTTTTATTATGTTTAATGTTTGTTACCTCAGAACTCCGTCATTGATGAGCCGATTCGTAAATTCTTTTTTTGTTTGTAAGTAGGTAGTTTCAGGTGGGTCCATTTTTTTCAAAAATTCGATTGGATGATGGGATCCATGAGGAATTGAGGGAACTCTTCAATTATATTAGGCACGCGTATAGTGATTTTGGTATTTTCTATTTTAACTCGTGTATTTACACCCGGTAATCATAAATTTGGTGGAGTGGAATTGATGATGAAGACCACAGATGACTTATGGAATTCCTCAATTATGTACTTCAAAGTATAAATGTACGTCACAGATTCTGATAATATTTCGTGGAAATAGCAACTAATGAAGTGTCAAAGGTGATCCTTGTGGAATCGACGGAAGTCCTCAAATACTATCGGGCCACATACAGGTATTGGGTTTTTTCCCTAATAATCAACGCATTTGCTCTCGGAAATCAGTTCATGTGGTAAATTGGAAAATAAATGTGGAAATGTTCTCATGGCTTGGTGGAGTACTAAATTGAAGTCGGTTAAAACTTTGTTTTTAAAGTAAATTATAATTATTAAAGTGTGGATTCAAACATTACTTTACCTATCAATGTAAAATTTTGGTTACAAAGGCCTTCAAACCGTCTATATCAGACCGTATTACGTGAAAATTTCAACAAACAAAGATTATTATCGCTACATGATACACAAATTATAATAGTACATAGGGGATGAATATTGAGAGAAACCAAGTCAAACAATCAATATACGGATGCTAAGAAGACTAACAATGATATTTATCTGCCTAAATAGTATTATTTGTTGTTTTTAGTTTCGTGACGCATTGGTTATTACTGTAATGTCACGTAAACGTATTTGTCAATAAATAAATAAATAAATTTATGTAGGTATCTAGTAAAACTACCACGACTGCTAAACAGTAAGAAGTCGGCCTTGAGCAGGGGCACACTGCAAGCCAACTGCAGGAACGGATGCGTGGCCAGAGCCACGAGAACGGGGAATAACGAGTATCCTATGATGGGGACGGGATGACTTGCAATGCAACAGAAACAATAACACTATACAAATACATAGCAAAAACGTGTTTAAGGAATTTACACATTATGATGCACATATACCCTACATGCTTCGACCGAATGTCAAATTATCGTTCGGTATTCTTTTGTTAGATTTTGAACAAGAACTGTAGTATTTTCAATATGGTCGCACTATACCCTATTATGGAGACTGAAGGCCGCGCAGCACGTAAGTACCTTTTTATCTAAATGTTAATTATTGCTGAAGAAATTGATAACTTATCAAAATTAACAAAAACTAGTAGACCACAAAATCTCAGAAAATTAGTATACTTGCCCACTATATGATTTCCCAAAATGTACCAATATTTATGGAAAACGAAGGTGGGAATACTTGTTACCCAGTATCCTTAATGATCTACCATCTGATGTACTTACAAATATATGTGATAAACCGCAACATTGTAAACGTATAATGAAATCTGCTTGTATATCCCAAACCTTATAATGCAAACCTAAACTATATATATATATATATCAATTTTGAGTGAATGCAGTGGCAGTTAAACCCTGCTGGGTTTTGTCCGCTGCCTGGCCGTGTATTCTGTGTAATAATGATAAGTATAAATAAATTTTTAAAAAAACCCTTATTGGCATTGCCACTAGAGCGACAAAAGGTAGGTTATTAAATGTCCTGGACTGTATGGTTAAGTTAAGATTATTTATGGCTGGGGGGTAGAGTTGTTTTTTGAATGGACTATTTTGATGCAATTTAATAATCTCAAGTATAGCTACCAAGTTTATAAATATCAGTGGAAACACTAAGCTAAACAGCAAAATATCAATCATGGTCGCCCTTGGAATAATTTGTACAAAACTGTGCAATGTAATTATTACTTTAAAAGTACCTGAGGATCAATTATTAATTAATGGTGTATGTACCTACAAGTTTCCTCCTACTTCTCGGAAAGTGAATCATAGAAAAAAGGTAATGTGTAGGTTCACCGTTGTAACACTGCAAAATATCCTCTTAAATTAACATAAGTCCCATTATTACCGCAGTATAAGCCATACCATACTTAATATCAATCCGTGCGTAGGAGAGCAACTTAGACGCCCGTCCCGTGGGCGGCTAAAGGGCCTATTCTACTATCAGAACTTCGATGCAAACACTCGATAAACAAGATATTGTATTTGTTTCAATATGGACTTCTTTGGAATAGTGCGTTTTTCATAAGTAATGCGCGAAATAATATAATGGGTTAAATTATTGTGCAAATAACGCCAACTAACTGAATAGTGCGTTTTTTTTACGTTTTTCATAAGTAATGCGCGAAATAATATAATGGGTTAAATGATTGTGCAAATAACGCCAACTAACTGTATACGTATTTATCCCGACCAATATGTAGATCTGTAAACAAAAGTGCCCGTGCGAAGGCAATACATTTTTTTACACGAAGTACAACCAACAAGCACTTTGTGCCAAATTGTGTCAAGCTCAATACTTCATTAATATTTCAGATGGTATTTCAATAGCGGTTGTTAAGATGTAGGTATTATATGGTATGCTTGAATGAAGCAATTGAGCAAAGCTTCTAATAAAAAATAACAAATGTATTTTTTTGTTCTATTGTTTGAAATGGTAAGGTTTATTTAAGTGGTTACAAAGTAAGCAAGTTAAATTCAAATCATATTGAAATTATTCTTAATCAAACTCTAAGGATAAGTTTAATACAATAAAAGTTAGTCTGGTGAACAAACCCGAAATATATTTGACGTCTTGTCTTATGTATGTACATCACTCATCGATAATTGTAAGTATATCAAAACTTAACCGATCTCTTTGGCAATCTTTGGGGGAGGCCTATGTCCAGCAGTGGACGTCTTTCGGCTGATATGATGATGATGATGATGATGATATCAAAACTATAGGTACATTACGGTGTATTGAGTAATCATTCGCTATGTCCAACTGAGGTTGTTGTTTATAGAAGAATAGAAACGGAGATCGTCTGTAACACGCCTACGCTTATAAGGATGAATCATCTAACGACCTTGACTGCCTACAGTTTAGACGGTTATCGCCTATCAAGCAGCATTCTATTCAACAAGAAGAACTAAATAAGTAGTTTATATTTCCATTGTTACTTACCTGAAGTAAGTTTACATTCGTACACCCCGTCGTTTGTATTCGTATTCATACAGCCTACCTCTATCCTAAATTACGCTCATCCAAAATAATCCCGTCTTATTTAGAAGCACTTACCATACATGCGATGAATAATAAATTAATAAGTGTCTTGATTCATTTCTGCTATTTTGCTAACACGATTACAAGCAGTCTCGTTCATATCTACGTACGATTACCCCAACTGCAACTGTTAGAATTAGAATACTGCAATGCTTACATAACTGAAATGAAATTTAAATTGTTACGCACTCTTCAAACAGTCAAACTAATCAGTTCAATAGTACAGTGGATCAATCGTTCGCCTAATGACAAGGAATACGCAAAAAGTGGAATATGTAAGCAAGTAACTTTCGTTAGAGAAGTGTGCCAGTAGAATGCTGGCGTAGTGCGTGCGCGGTACGAACACGTCACGTCAGCGAATAACTGCATAATGGGCACTGGGCTAAAATCACATTATTTTTTCGAATATCTCTATCTTTATCGCACTTACATACGACTGATATGTATGGTGTTCGTGGTAGCAGCGCATTTATGCTATTCACAACATGTTTCGGTTCACCTCACCTCATCTCTAGTATTACTTTGACCTCGGACCTCTTTGTAATCGGAGGTCAAACCTGGGCTGGGCGATTTTTTAGTGAGTATTGTGAATACAGACCTGATCTGTATTCACAATCCTATAGCCAATACACGAGACGGATATGGCCCATTGCCTAATTAACCTACTTAACTTATCCCTTCCCTATAATTTCCGCTCCTCATTGAAGAAGCATTCAGCAAGTGCTAAAGATCCCAAGTTTACTAAATATACACATATTATTATTATTATTTTGATTTCACAAAAAATACAAATGGATGAAAATCCAATTTTCAGTAAAGTACCCATTATATATACGAATGACTTCCTTGTACAAGAGATCCTTCCTATAAAAGTTAAAATTTTCAAAGAAAAGCCCTATATTACAATAATATAAGGGTAATACATTATAATATTATTATTAAAAATACATACATATGTATATTGCAGAATAATGAAAAACCTGGTTACTGATCGATCACTGTACACTGGATACCTCTGTGTATAAATAGCTTTACGTTACGACTAGAATGGAGAAAGTGGGGCACATTTTCATGTTCTACGACGCTACAGGAATTTAAAACAAGGACGCAACGCGATTATTCGCTTTTCTGTCCGCATGGAAGTGACACTAGCGGCTTGGACGAGATTAAGCACGCGGGCACCGCGGCGGTGCATCAAGTGCATCCTGCTGCACACTGACACACAGCGCCGTATTAAAGCAAACCATGTGAGGCTTCTTTGTTTCTTGCGCAAACCTGCGGTTACTAACTGTGACTATGACTTAATAAAAAAAATGCTAATGAGCAATAAAATTCAATGAAAACAGTTGAAGGTCTATTTTTGTTACATTTAAATACAATACATAACGAGCTTAAGTATTTTTGGGTTTGCTCCACAAGACAGTAATCGTAGGGCCGCGACCACAATATAAACATGCTAATGGTAATAATTAAATAATTAAACGGTTTGGTTGATAAATGATTATATAAAAAAGTGAAACTATGTGAAAGGAGAGTAGAATTGACGATTCCATTCGCGGTGCGAGATTTGTAAGGCGCTAAGAGGAAAGCGATAAAAACAATAAATCAGAGCACGGGCTTTTAGGGCCGATGTAGAGCATGTCGATTCGACGGTTATTGTTCACGTTCACATGCTCCCGCAGTTACTGGTGCGCGAGTGCAATCAAACATTTGTTAACATACGCTGATTGGAAGAACCTCCTCCTTCTTGGAGGTTAGTTAAATGGTTAGAATAAACAAAACTTAATTGTCTATGTTTTACGACGAATATCAAATTAGTTAGAGAGATATTTTTTGTTGTAACATTTAACTTTTACAGTTGCCGTTAACCACAAAGTTTAAAAACAACACTTATCAGGCTGCTACAAAGACTTTTGAACCATATTATTATGCTGATTATCAAAAAATTTACTGCCATAAAACGCTGTCAATAAACGCTGTCAAGGTACGTAACACCGCTCCAATAGAGCATGTATTTTATGTGCTACGTTATGGATCGATCTAGGTAGTGTAGAAGAACTGGGCCGCCGCCACCGTGGTAGCATGTTCCAGTGACGCGCGCCAGCTTTGTAAACAGCGTCCGCTATAAACTGTTGTTTGGACGGACGCCAAAGCGTATATGAATCATTACAGTCAGTATGGAAACACCTTTATTTCAGACTTCCCCTCCCTAATTCTACTGCCCTGATATTTACAACGCTTACTGACAGCTCTGATGGCTCTGAACTAAACTTTTGAGTCTGGACGCATGTTACGAATGTTGAAATCAAGTCATATTAGGGACGAACAAGTGGTGATGGTGAGTCGACCAAGGTAGTTAATCCCCTAGCGGAGCCTGCGGTGTAGTTTTAGTTTCTTGAAATGAAACTGAAGCCATACATCTGTCGTGATCATAGAACATTATGCATTAGATACCTACAACAGCTATTTCCGTCACTGATAATTTTCAGTGTTTGAATTGAAGAGATACGAGTAGTAAGAGAGCAGTAACTGCTCTCTTACTATCTCTTCAAACTGCCAACTGTTGGCAGTGACAACTGTATATCGTGTTTCGGTCATTCTGGAAACAGTAAAAGCAACGCGTTCTATATTGTGCCTGTATAAATCATGGCTATCACCATTTCAACATCCAGCTTGTCCTTTACCGACATTAACTTGAGTACAGACACAAGGCACAATGCTTCACAGAGATTGAATTCGTGACTATATCTAAGAACAAAATTCCGCATTAGTAAACCCACTGCACGACCCGCCCTGTGTTTCAGTCTTGCTTAATACATCTGTATTAAGTTATTCTTAACTGCCCTTCGAATAAGGTTAAAAAGCTATTAGACACGGAATACGATATCATTGTATCTGTCATTTTGGGAACCTACGAATCATAGTAATAAAAAATAGGATCGACTTTCTGAACCCCGAAACTTCCCGGCATATTTCAACACGAATAAGGAGTAGCGAAGGGGCTTAAAAATTTGGAGCCGTAGTCTACAATTCTTGAAGGAAATATAAACTAGGCGTCAGGTGCAGTAAAAAGATTAGGCATACCCGCACAGCTCGGACGACCTAACTAATTATATTATTAGTCTTCATAGGTGCGAGGTCACATTTTGCATGCCTTATTACATGGCGGGCTGAAAGAGGTCGTCGGTTTCGATCCCGCTGGCCACCATGAATATTAAAATGCCTGACTTTCAAACTCACTTTGACCAACGCCCACTATACAAGGAATACACTTTAAACTTTTCATGCTCTTGATCATGAAATATGGAAATGGTCGCCTTGAAAACACCTTAATAATAAAATAAAATGAATGCTTGTAAGTGTGCATGTAGTATATATTTATTTGTGTATGTATTTATTTTATTTATGTATATGTATTTGTGTAAATTTGTTGTATATAGGACTACCGTAATGTTATCATTCTTTTTAGTTGTTATTTGCAATGCCCACAATCTTTTCCGCTTTGCCTTAAGGTTTGACTGGTAGAGAATGCCATTTGGCATTAAGTCCGCCTTTTGTACGATAAGTTTTCTTTTGTGCAATAAAGTTTAAATAAATAAATAGAAAGAAAATATTGAGTGGAAAACGAGTTAAGTTATCAACTCAATATTAGCACCGTGTAAACCATTTGATCGCCTCAAGGTCATTAAGTACATTAGTCTCAAAGTAGGTTAGTATCTAAGTTATTTTTCAAATGACTTTAATAGTAATCAGCTTCAATCTTTATTAGGCCCTTCGCACATACACACAATTTTAAGCAACAATAATTATTAAGCAATGGTAATTTCCGACAACCTGTTACTGATATCATATTGAGAGAGGTTTTTTTTACATTTCATACATCGATCAGAATAGAACACCAATCGACGCGTATATTGAAATTCTGCTTGCAGTGTTACACAACAGAAAAGTTTAGGTACTTTGAGAATTATGCAATGAACAAAAAAAATTAGTGTACTTACTTAACGTACGATTTGAAAATAGCCCAACAGTAGCACATGATTGCAGGCCAATATCCGGTCACCACATAGGTGGAACACCGGAAAAGAGCGGGCAATGACCGCGCATCCGTAACCTAAACTACTTTGTATCGAATGGATACGGGAAGTGTCACCTTAAATATCAGGGACTCACTTAAATGTCAAGGGACTGCTTATATATACCCTTTGAGATATCGAAGTATATTTAATTCATTGGTTAGACCAGGGGTCGGCAAACTTTTTAGACAAAGAGCCAGATCCCGGAAAAATTACGATTTTTCGGAAGCTCGAAGAGCCACAGTACCAAATTACGTAATTAGTAATTACCAAACCAAGGGAAAATAATAATTTCGGGTGAGTGTTAAGTGGATATGCTGTGTTTGGGTTCGATAAAAATAATCATATTTACGAATTTTTTTGTCTGATTTACATTAAAAAAAATTTTTTTTTGGGGTACCTAAAGAGCCGCAACAGACCTTTCAAAGAGCCGCGGTTTGCCGACCCCTGGGTTAGACCGATACAATTTACAGCTAAAGTAATCCACTTAAGTAATTAATTATTTTAAATACCTACATTCCCGCATGCTCCCTGGTTCAACATCACATATAGTGACCAACAATGTAGCTAAGTAGCTCAATTACTTACGCCATGTAATACACTTTGACAAACAACAAACACTAAGACCGAGCGTTTATAGCCAGGGATAACAAGCACAAGCACACGCTTACACTTATACCCGATCTCGGCTTACCTTAGCCATCCAATTAGAGCACAAAATAATATCAACATTGATTGGAACCTGATGACATCGCGTCAACTGTGAACCACTACGTAATGTATTAAATTACTTATTCGATCTGGTTACAACCGGAAAAACAGCTTTAGTACGATTAAATAACCAAATTCCTATCTCAGTGCACTTACCACATTGTAAGCAATTTAAGTTCTATATGAATAAAGGAATACGTGGATTTAGGGTGTTATGCCATCTTGAACATGTCACGTATCCCGGATTATCCCTGCCACACGAGTACTTATTCTCACGGCAGTTATCAGTGACTAGGGGAGTTCGGCCCGGTGACGATAACCACAGTCTTATCTGTCACTGGGGCCCACTAGGCACTAACGCGATTTATTTACATCGTCAGCAAGGAACTATAATATGCAGAGCCCGCTACTAAAACTTTCCAAGACATGAGACTCTCCGCCGGTGAATAAACGCCAGTACATCACACGGTTCTTATTACAATCGACTGGAAATTTAATATCTACACAGCCGACGGATTAGCAAATCTCTCGTGTTTAAAACGATATTTTCGGTGTAGCGGCGATTAAAATTCCTGGGCCGGTTGAACGGCCAGTATCAAATTCTCTACGCATACAACAAGTGATGCACTGTATAATACTAATGGGTGAGGAACGTGCCCAGAGTGACGAAGAGCTAGGAACGACCCTATTATGATCTTTTACCTGCATTCTAAAGTCAAAACCTATTTATATCCCGGTGTTGTTTGCAATGCAAGCCAGCAAAGGCATATCTAACAATCATCAAATTGGTAATGACCGTTGATAAAATTGTTTAAGTTTCTAAAAAATATCCGGTTTTGTAACCCGAAACTTAACATTCCGATGTTCAAGAGAGATGAAGTGCAGTGCTGTGATGGCGCACTTGAATACAAAGCGTGGGGTTTTTTTCGGTTAGAACAATACTGCACTAGCAGGTTGTAAGTACATTGTAGCGATGGAGTGGGGCAACAATGGTGGGCGAAGCAGGTAGCGGGATGCGGGTCCGACGCGACGCAACATGTGCACGATATGCAGACGCGTGATTTCAGCCACCCGGAGCGGCAGATGCTTCCTACCCAACTTTACGCTATATTAAAAATATTCACTCTACATTTAATGAGGTATCGGTGATCTGGACGCTTGTAAGAATATCCATAATTCAAATAAGTAAGTAGCAAAAAATAGACCTTTACATAGCATTTATTTATTGTCATACTAAATAATTATAAAAAGGTATCTACAGAAATGTAATGCAAAAAAAGTATGGAATAGCTATTATAGAACGGGCGCTTAAAAATGCTTTTTATTGGTGACAATTGAACCGAGAACGTCTTTTGTACTTAACTGAGAATTTCAAAGTAAATGAGACTGAGGAGATTATGCATACTTAAACCTGACTGAGTGAGATACCCATTAGATAAGTTTATATGTAAATGTAGGTATTGTACCTGCACACTTCTTGGCCTAATTAGAAGTTAATTTAAATAAACATCCTGCACGGCTATCACGAGACAGCCCGCGAGCTCTCTCGATTTTTCTCGCACTATCCGTCTCTCTCTTATTAGAACACTTAGAACAAGAGGTAAAGTGTCTCACGATAGACGTGTTGCCCCCGTCCCATGGTCGGCCTTATCACACGATAAGTGACAGGATAGAGCGTCCATCACTGGCTGACACCGTTTGATAGAACGAGACGACGCCCCTATCTTGTCACTTATCGCGTGATAAGGCCGACCATGGTACGGGGTCTGGTTACCAAGATACAGGCTGCGCCCTGACCCCTGTTCAAAATATTTCAGTGGGTGTCGCTGTACGCATACATCTGTCTCAAGTTTTATTTTCAATGCTTTAGCTTATTATGTAATTTGTGTTTGGCGTTATAAAGTTAATTATTATATTTATTATATTATTATTAAGTCTCGTAAATTATTAAGGTTGTTTTAGTTTGTCATGCATACTTATATTAAGTTAACCTGTTAGCGTGACTAACTTTTTCTATTTTCTTTCCATCAGTTTCCTTTTTTAAATAACACTTTCTAAGTTATATAGATTCTTTATTACCCTGTTATAATTTGAACGTTGAATGCCATTGCAAAGGGTGACGATCGGTGGAAGGGGCTAAATATAGTGTTCTCCTACACTGCACAGCATCCTAGCGTGTGATACGGTGCTAAGGCCAGCGGAGTCAATCGATTTGCTGGGTGATTCATTATTACACTACATCGCCCCTGAGGCCACATCCACAACAAAGTTGACATTTCGGTGACCCGAACGACTCATCTGACGGATCCCCGCGACGACTTTGACATTTGAAAGTCCGAAATATAATTGATCAGATTAATATAACATACGTAAACTTGTTTACAAACTTGTTCGGAAAGGTAAACTTGAGAGACGCATGTATACAGTACATTAGTCACGGGTATTACGCGATTCGTAATGATTTTTTTTCATCGTCGACATGGTCAATGGGTTTTTGTAGTGATGGCCCAGCAATCTTTGAAAGCAACTGTAATACTGACAATTCCTATGCATATTTAACTACTGCACCTCAATCCTAGTATCAGACCAATGGACGTTAGACTAGGCAATACTCTAGTCTAAAAAAATTAACTATCACAAAGAGTCTATTGTAACCAACACGTACAAAAGCACACACAGACCTAAAGTCACCACATACAATCCCTGAACGTGTCATGTCACGCGGAGTTCCTGCGTATTGTGGACGCGTGGCGAGGCACAACGGACATTACGGACAACACTCCAGGCGAAACGGGTAAACGAGAGCACACACCGCACGGTGGTGGCACTGGCAACCAGAGCCGCGCGACGTTCGGCGCGCTTCGCGGGCTGGTAGCGACTGTTTACCAACCATCGCGCCCGCAGCCCAACGCGTCGCTAGCGTAGGGCTGACGCTGCCACTTAACCGCTAATACATTACTAGGTATTCAGCCGCTAATACAAAACAAAATACTTCCATAATACAAGGCAAACATCTTTGCGAACACACATTTGGTATAAGTAATGTCACAGAATTTATCAATATTGTGTTTTAACAACCCTTTTAATACTGCGCGGTTGAGTGCACCGACGACACCATAGAAATACGCGCCCGGCGAGTGGGTTCGCAGAAAAAAGTTGAGTCGCACGATAAGTAATACGTTATCAAGCCCAGTCGGGACTTCAGCCTTATCAACGACTCTATTTATCGCAAGCGAAGCACCCTGGAGCAGACGTTTAGGATATTAAATAGTTTTCGACCGTAAAAGAAAAGTCATTCGAATAGGCATGGAAAAATATAAAAATAAATCTCGTAATATACATAAATGAAAATTAAGCCAAATAAAAATAAAAAAGCACTGTTATTAAATTACAAACTTTGTATTTTATATTTTAGTAAATATAAATATGCATAATTTTGATGCCCAAGTCAAGAGAGATGAAATGAATGCACTGATGAGGCTAATGAGACGAGCACTTGAACAAGGCGTAGGAAGTTTTCAGTTAGAATTATAATGCTAATAGCATAATTTCATAGTTATTAATGTTGGTTTATGACTATGACACTCTCTGGAACTATACGTCGATCACTGAGACGGTGTGGAGTGTCGAGGGCGACAAGCCCCTGTCGCCGTCTCAGTTTTGACGTCTCCCCTCGCGCCCCTGTCTCGTCACAGGCGCCGTCTTAGTTAAACTGTAGGGGTAGGCCTATAGTAGCGTATTGCGTATTTGATCATGATCACGTTTTAATGGTATCATATTATGATAATAATTAGTAGATGAAGGGAGATAAGAGTGATCCGATTCGCGACATGAAATTAATTGATATGATAATGTCATCCAAGAATGAAAAGCGAATACCGAGGACACAAAGTTATATTTCCTGGCACGATGTATTTGTAAACGAAGACCATGTAACCTCGCTTTGGGCTCGAGCGTCAGATATCCGCTACTGCGATCCTAGATATATTTTTATTTCTTCGCTCTTAGTGTAATGTTCCCATTTTTTTTAACAGGTGCAATGATAATCACGAGGGCTTAATGATATTAAATAAAGTGAACATACCTAACAAAAGCGAGTCGAGTTCATCGTCGCACCAGGAGGGGTCCATTTATAAGTAAACGCGTAGGCAACGTACACTAATTGAAACTTCACTTGGACAAATTGACACTGATAGCCGAAACGAGGGCACGCGACAACGTGATAATTCTGAACTCTTTTTATATCGTGAACTCGATAGTGAACGCGGATCGTAATGAACTTACATGTAAATGCCGCGTAAGTTAGGCATGTTGGTGTGCAAACGAAAACTGTGCAACGATTGAGCAATCGGCGATAGCGCCGATACGAATATGGGGCCGTTGTGTCACCGTATTATTACTATTTTGTATTCACAATACCTACTTAAATTACGTATGTCATGTCTAGAATTCTGAGCTAAGCACCAGTCTTTAAGAATTAAATACACATTTCAGTAATTAAACACCATTTCTTCTAGTATAGATTACATTTACATGAAAGTAAACGCCAATGTTTTATTAAAGGAAGGAATAATTGACAAGATTAATCTTTAAAAAAACAGTTTTTGAAAAATACTGATTGTTTACACGTCGCCGAGATTTATGGTGGGCAAACGCCGGAAGGCAAGGATAAACATAACTTTTCACGGCTATAATTAACATATAAACAGAGTAAAAGCTTAGCCGTGCCGTCCAAGGCGTAAACAGTACAAAAGGAGATATAAAAGGGAAACTGTACTATATTGAGAACGCCTCACTGAGTCAACGCTGCCGCATAAGAGCATTTAAAAAGGGGTTTGAATTAGAAACTTTCTTGGCCCGCTGAACAGTCCCAAGTATTTTCGGCGGAACCAGAACTAGTATTACGTAAATTTTGGTTCCTTTTGGTTTCTCGAAACCGGGTTTAGTTATTATAAATACATAGTACGAATACAAAAAAACATTTTTTATGTAATTTAGTTACTAACGTTCATAAATCTAGATTTTTCTCGATGGAAACTTTTTTACAAATAGGTCTATAGCCATCGGGCCGGAGAAAGCTACTAAGTATATTTGAGTATTAGTATAGGAGGATTACAATTATATATATCGAAGTACTTTCTAAGGTATATCAGTTACCAGTTTAATATTAGCTCGTATGCAAACTACTCCTCGTTCTACAGTATTCATTTGCTTGAGATTTTTTATCATAATGTGAAGCGATGGATAACACGTCGCTGCCCCAATGTGACACACCTGCATTGGCGTTGGGTGCGGAAATAATATTTTTGGCACGACGTCGTTAAAACAGACCAAAACACCAAATCATGGATCATGGACTTGTATTTATTATTTATTTGGTATATAGAACGTGAAAAAATGTGTTTTCTGGCCACGGATTTGTTTTATCAATAAATCTTGTAATGTATAATAGTCAACAAATGAAACAAAATCGCCAGTCTTCGACCTTAGTTCAAAGCTGCTCATCAGGCCCAAAGGAGACGATCCTTTTCTTTTCGCCACTGAAAAATACGAAGCCATATATAAGAAGCAAGTTTACTCGCTTTGCTTTGTAATTAAATTACAAAACATGAAATAACGCTTATATGTTTTATTATGTAATAGTAAAATGTATTCGTAACCTGAGACATGAACCCTTGAGGTTAACTTGCTGGAAATTTCATTGAATTTTGAATTATTATATGCAACTACTGCCTATGCCAAAACTAGGTATTATAGGTGCCAAAGTGGACCCCGGGCTCCTTTCGGGGCACAACCGGGAATAACGCTAAGAAGATTGTGAATTATTAGCACATTTCAGTAAAAAGTTTCAAAATACAGCAGATAAACAGCAGCATTCACGTACAGGGCTAAGAGAAGTTGCTCATGCAAAAATGTTTTACGCCTACCAGTGAAACTCGTTGTAGGTACTTATTGTAATATCGTAACAATCACGTCATTGACTACCTGTATCAATTGCAGTAAAAAATAACTCAACTGTTTTAAAATAGCAGAACGCAATCTGAGACTTCAATATTTTACACTAACTAGTTACAATTACGTAAGTGTCAGGCTTTTATACCTCGACGACCGTAATGGTAAATGAAATACCAGGGGGCCTAGACCAGGTTACAATCGACAAGCGCTAACGCCAATAGTTTTTTTTTAATGGGAACGACAGATGTTAACGAAAAGTGTTTCGTCGGCATCTGTCATTCCCCTACATTTTATTATTTCCTATTGGCGTTAGCGCTTGTCGATTATAACCTTGTCTACGGCCCCAGAACTGGTAAATAGAAAAAAGTTACTACTTCTTAGTTAGGTCTATTATGTACTGAAATCCTACTTTCATGAAGTATATAATATATATATACTGGTATATTGGTTATACTTATAAATATTTAACATTTTGTGCGTTTCCTGTGCAGGTTGTAAGTTTGTCTATCTCCTTCTTCCTACCTTCCTATCAATTGCTCAAAGGTTATCTGGAAGAGATTCCTTATTACCTTCGCCTTTTTACTTTGATCTTTTGTGACATGTATTTGCTTAAACCTGTTATTGTGTCCAATAAAGTGCTTACATACATACATGTATACACAAAACCACTCCAAACATAGTGTTTGTTGACGAAACACAATATGCATCCTATTAATATTGCTCGGCGGTCTCATGACTGCATTATGGATGGAGGCGTGGACAAAATAACGAATAAACAAGACGATCACGTCCAACACGTTTCGATTCAGGATCGAGCGGATGCGACGGGCCGACTTCTGCACATTGTGTAACGTAACCCAAGCGTAGGTTGTCCCGTTCACACTACAGGCATCTAATAAGAACGGTCACGTGTGGTATTGTTTTGCAGTGCAGGATCGGTGAGTTACGGTGATCTCGTATTCACAGCTTCCACGTTAAAGTCGACATCCGGCGGCAACGACGTGTATCAGGCAAACAGTGCACAATTACTGGGTGTAATTACGTATCACACCTGCTCGGCCAAGTTATTGATTCGTTTAACAATGTATTCGTTTGTGTAATAACAACGTTCCTTCCCGGGCTCGGTCCAATGATTGTACACTCGCGGTCATAAGTTTCGGATCACAGAATAGTTTTTTTTTAATATTTACCTTACCACTATCACTTATCCGGGATCCTATTAAAAAATATCAATATTTAATTACGATTTTTTGCGATATCGACTTCGTCGTTTTTTATGGGTATTTACGAGTCCGTTTTAAACCTGGCAACGTTAGTTTTCTTATTGTTATTTTTATTAAACAAAGATCACGGGAGGATTAAAAGAACGTACAACCTTGCACTATTTTAGGAAATTTGACGGTATGTTATTGACCCGTATTCTTTGTCCGCGAGTGTATACGCGATAAATTTGTTTAAAACTATATTAAAAGAAAACGTTTTTATGTGCCAGTGTACAATTTGTGTGCATCGATAGAGTAAAGTCCAATTAACTCTAGGTGAGCCATTGTTTAGCATAAAATAATGAAGGATGTTACGCTGTGTCGGACGATGTGCTTAATGGAACTGTCTAATGCCGGCCATAGTTGATGACGCTCACTGAGTGCAGCGAATGACGGAGTAATTAAAACAACAGCAAACTGCAGCAAAAGAAAGCGTTAGCTTTTTGCCACGCTCTCTAAAGCACAGATCTTAACACATTTACGAGTGACTAACAACATCCTTTCTTTAGGCGTAGGTATGCGAACTCGCACCTTGAATCACGCAATGTTTACTTCTCGATCTTAAGTTACGAAATGTATTTCATCCTCTACTGAGGGGACAAAAGTAACATGGATACTAGCTATATGATATGTAGTCATTAGTTTTCATTTTATAGGTGAGGAAAATCAAGCCAGTGTAATTTATAACAAAAATAACGATTTCTGTTATTAATAATTCGCCAAGCCACATAGATAGTCGAGCGTAAAAATATGGGTGCATCTGGGGGCACGGCAGTGCCCCCGCCAAGTCGAGCAAAACAGCAAGCGGCACGGCCGTACCATCCTTTTCTCGAAGCAGTTCAGGCCATTTTCGACCCCCCTATAACTTCGTTGTGGATAAAACTAGAAGCCTGAATTTTCAGTAATCAAGCACGCATTGTAAAACCACGATATATTTCAAATTTCATCCAATTTGAACCAGTGGTTTCAGAATTATAACAAGTCAAAGTTTCTTAATTTTAAAGGCACTTCTAACAGATATAGAAGCTTCAAATTTAGAATACAATTACTTAGTGTTTAGTGTATAAATAAATCAAGACAAAAAAAAATTGCAATTTCACTCCAGTTTTCTATATACACTAACTGCATAAATAACTTATAAACATATAGGATTACAACGTTATATTTGCAGTGAATGAGTCAAAACATGATAAAGCAAGAATGGGACTGCATCCATAATTCGTATGTATTGATAACACAATAACGTACAAAAAGAAGTGAGATCCCATAAAAGACATTCCATGTAAAAAAGAGGCCAAGTCTCGAAACTCTTCCACCGTAAAAAGTTGTGAGATATTTCGTAGAGCCAAGTCTCAGGCATTCTTATTAATCTTTATTTGCTTGCTAAATAAAATTTTGTGACTTGGCAATCACACAATACTACATAGATTTAGGTATACAGAAATTCATAAATGCAGGAAAGTAGTGTGATTGCCAAGTTACAGAATTTTAAATAAAGATTAATAAGAATGCCTGAGACTGGGCTCTACGAAATATCTCACAACTTTTTACGGTGAAAGTTTCGAGACTTGGCCTCTTTTTTACATGGAATGTTTTTTATGGGATACAACTTACTCATACATAAACATGACCCATCGCTCTTATGTCAGCGGATTAAGGTATCAATACATTTTTAAGAGAGGATTAAATCGATACTTATTTTTGCACTTGACAGTACACTTACTTAGGTACAACTATTCGATTGAATTATAGTAACTATGTAAGTAGGTAAGTACTTACTCAATTACGCACGGGAGTCGAATGGAAATCTGCATAAAACATTGTACTTATATAAATCTTCGCAGCCCAAAATCGACTACTTACCTGAAACAAAAAATATAAACATTTAAAATATGCGCTTTCCTGACATTGTTATTATTCAAAATAGAGAAATTACGGGAAGATCATAGATAACGTTATACAGAGTGGCGCGTTTCTTTCTAGTGGATTAAACGAAAACCAGGCATAAAGGACTTCATTTACCTATATGTGAAACTCAGTCATTAACAACGAAAATTATTCGAAATAATTTTGTTTTACCCGCGACGGTGGCAAACTAGCATATGAACTGCTAGATGGTCCGCAGACACTAAAACTTATGGTTGCTTCTGGCACTAGAGGAGACTTAAGCACGTTGCCGACCATTCCGGCTCATATGTACAGTCTGGGGTATTAATATGCATACGTTATTAAGGAAATAAATATCTGTTCACGCCTTGATGACATTTGACCATAGTCTTGTACAGATATTTATGTCCTTATTTATGAAAAATCCAATTACAGAGTAGTCCTATTCATAGACGTAGATCGTTTCGAACAAGACCGTCGATCGTATATACAGTATATGATTCAGAGCAAGGACATATTACTCAAAGGCACGCTTCAAAGTAAATATATTCGTCTTTGATATTGCCAAAGCTCCTTACTGGCAATCTTTATGATGAACATAAACACATATGTACAATCCATTTCTAACAGAACTACAAATATGAAATCAGATCCAACAATTTTTTAAACAGGAAATGGCATGCATTTCCGATCGAAATAAATGTAGGTTTTTCGTAAACGAAACACGGCAGCCTTTGCGGAACCTGGTTAGACTTTTTCTGTTGAAGGATGTGGGCAGATGAAACAGTTTCCGAGAGCCAGGGCAAATAAAAAGCATAGACAATTTAGTAATGATCGCCTTCCGAGCGTAACTAGTTTTTTACAGCGCCCGTGCGCTCTCTCTGTCAAGTCCTAAGGAAGCCAGTTTTCTCTAGGCAAAGCTGGTTCGCGTATATGGACCTATTAACAACGCTGCGCCTTTTGGGATCGACCCCTTGGTACAGGTATTTCACGGCAAATTGTTCGACTTATTATGATAGGTACAAATTATCACCGCACGCTGAACACTAGTTAATCTGGCCAAGAATCTAACACATTTACGCCTACTGATACGACTGTACATACGAATGTTACTAAGAGCCGTAACAGCACGCACCGTCACGAAATTTTCTTGATGGCTTTGAACTTTTACTAATCGTTACGATAATCGCTGTGTAAATGCCTGCATAAGGGCATATACAAACACAAAAGAAATAAGACGTGATTCCAAAATAGTCATGCAGATGAAACAATCCGACGGACACAGCCAGTTCTTAGAAGCGGGAAGTTTTAATTCGTGCTCTCAATTGAGGACAAAGGCGGCTCTTGTCGCGGATTGCCATGATGCAGCGCGTACGTCACGCTGACGTCATTAATCCCGCGCAACTACAAGGCCACAACTCTGCTGAATTTGCTTTCGTTTTAAACTTAATTACAACACGTCAAGGTTCAAAGGGTCACTAATATTATTAGTTATTTTTTATTTCCATACGTGTATCACTTTGAATGAATAATTGTTACGAGGAAATTTAAAATATCGTTAAGAGGGAAAATGTTGATTTTACAGCTCTCTGGTTCATATATGAATTGCCGTTGTATTAGAATGGTCGAGTACAGCACTTTTTATAGGTTAAGAACTTAATAACTCGTCGGCGACGCGCTTTGAGTCTCCTCTGGAGCCGGAAGCGACCACAAGCTACGGTGGCTGCGGACCAACTCGCAGATCAAGTACGCTCAACACTGGCCCATTACTTGACATACCAAGAGATAACAGGTACATTTAGTAAGACGTACCTACTCGTAAGATGTGCCAGTATTGTCATTACCTTGAAACATGGTACAGGACTTATATCATTATTCCACGTTTAAAAAACGATACCTACTTAGCAACTGAAAAAATCCAAGCTTCAAGATTAATTTACTTAGTCACAAGCTCTTCCAAGCTCACGGGATCAAATGAGTCACTTACGAAGTTATTTCTTCAGATAACTTCGTTTCCCGAGCTTTGCTGGCCAGCCCCGCTATTCTGTAACTTGCCTTAGCCCCACCTCACCGTTCACCCACAAATATATCTTGACGCCGCGATTGGTAGTAAGTATAGTTCTTTAGTTTCGAGGTCTACTTTCGTTGGAGTGGTATTCCACTTGTCCAATTTTTGATCCAATCTTTGATCGTATTTCTTCGCCGTAGTAGTTATTCCTCATATATTTGATCAAATCATCCGATATCTTTAATCAAATGCACATTGGCAGTGATCTTGGACAGGTGGAATACCACTCTTAGGCTTGACGTCCGAATAAGAGCCCTGGCCAGTAGGCTGACCTGAATCCTCACTCCTAGCTATTGGAGTTAGAAAGAAGTAAGCCTACGGCGGGTCCACAGCCACACTGCAGGCAACCATACAAAAGGCTCAAGATCGAACGGCCTCGAGAGCAATGGTTAAGTCACCCATAGATGTAAAACATGATATTTACATTAAAACTCAAAATAGTCTGCACAGGTATTCTAGCAGGTCCCTCAGGCATGAGAACACGACCAAGAAGAAGATAAATAATCTTCGAATATGTACAGTCGGGGACCATGTGGACAGGAGGGAAGAATTATGTGTGCTATTAAATTACATCTAGCTTCCTAAAACTTCCTTACTGACTATACCTACTAAAGTGGTGGGTAGGTAGAGGTACCTTTTCACTGGGACTGGGACCGACACTGATGATGTAGTTTTAATTAATATAGTGCATGTTGTTATGGGAAAATACTCCACTTTCGGATACCAGCATTGCCAGCGCTATCTTTAAGTATGTTGTCCTGGAGCCCCAAAACTGTCGGGAAACAAATCTCTACGGAGTGGGTCTCCCCGCAGTAATGAGATGAATCAAAGTAGCCGCAATCGCGTTTGGAAAAGTGTCAATTACATACACGTATGGGTGCGCAAGTTTAAGAACTATTAGCAAAAGTATAAAAAAATTCACGCTCGACGGACTCGGATAGTGTTGTTAAGAATTTTCCAAAATCAAGCGCGGTCGTCACTGATTATAGCGTATGAATGTTTATACAGAACTCTCGGACTTGACCGGTTTTTGTTTATCGTCGTCTAGTACCCATAATACAAGCTTGGACTAGGTCGATTTGTGTAAAGTTTGTCCCCTAATATTTATTTATTTATTTAAATTACTCGGAGGACTACTATTTGATAGTTTGGCTCAACAGCATGGACTGACTTTTGTTATTTTTAAAACCACTGGACAAAGATTCAGTAACTATTGTATTCTTACTAAGTTAAGTGAGAGCTTTCTTAATAAACCAAGAAGTTTGGTTATTCCCAAGAAATATTCTCACTAAAATGAGTAGGAATACAATTCGTGAATTGAGTAATAAAATAACCTATACAAAATATTTTACTTGTATCAAATCGTGACTCGGGAGTGCCAGTTTGAAATCCCAAAGGAGATCTGCCAGTACTAAGTATAGGTCAGCCATGGCCACTATAGGAATGCGTGCGCGACGTGTGATCTACGTGTGTATTTACACTTTTGTATATTCATGAACTGCTAGACAGGTAATTACTGCGAATGTTACCGCTGTGGTCCATAAAGGTGGTATGTGTATACACAAATTCTATGGATATCTAACTTTCTAGATTGCTGTATGTAGTAAATGCTTCCATTACGCTACGAGGAAGATCCAACTGTAATTACATGTTATCGAAGTTAATTAAGTGGAATTCGAAATGAAGCACTTTCACACCCTTTACCATTAGGTCGTTTAGTCGGCATAAATATGGAGCACGATTGATTACGGTAGATGCAGAAAAATAATAGTGCAGTATTGTAATATTGATGCATGAATAGTCACGTTGCATCGACATAACCAGAGGACGTGATTACCCGTAATGTTTCCAACGCGCGTTAGGAAAGTCCGTAATTTTTCCTTATACAAATTTACATTTAAATCTACCTAACGTACGTACTATGCGTTACGTGATCGACCTGCAGGGGCGAGCCAGTGGGACGGCGGTCATTAAGGAAATACAGCACATGTTGTACCCGTAGATACTGTACAGAGGCTCTAGTATAAGTTTTACCGAAACAAAACTTTGCGATCGCGTTTGCGTTTTACCCTCAATTTGTATGGGATTTGACAGCTATACGCGAACGCGGTCGTAACGTTTTGTTTCGGTAAAACTTATGCTAGAGCCTCAGGTGAATAAAATCACCTATTTCATGATGTTTTACTTGATTGTTTATCTTAGCTTGCTTTGTCGTAATTGTAAGATAAAGCTGTACCTACTTATTTAACTTTCTTTAATGTACTTGACATTGTAGAACAAAAGAGGAAATATCGTCATTATTTCCTGGTCCACACTAAAAACTATTCAATAACACAATGTACATAATTATCTATTGTATTTCTTTTTTCAGAACCATAGAAACATTTCATTATGATGTCTAAACGAACAGCGGTTAGGAGTATTTACGTAAATCCATGGAAACTGTGCCGTGGGAGCCATATTGTCTAAGCTTGGGCACCACGTCACGAAAAGTAGGTACCTACCAATACCGACTGACAGGCGATACTTGAGCTTGCTTTATGTCATTTGTGCGGATGTTTAGATACTACGCTTGATAACACAATGCTACGCACGCGCACGAGGAGACTGCTCTATATTTAGTAGAAACAGGATTGTAATTACTCGTAAAACAACTAGGTACAAGAAAAATACATGGAAATATTTAAGCTGGAGTTGACCCAAGCACATGCACGCCTCGACTACTTTTTTTAGTGTCTAACCGTACTTTCCATGTGTACATGGTATATATTATATAACATTGTTCTGCTAAGCCAAAAAGCCACAGGTGTGATGTAAATATGATACTCGTACTTGTACAGACTATACATTTTAGTGTAGTACCTATTGCGATGCTTCTTCAGTGAGCTTCTGCTCCAAGCATCGCCCAGCACGTCTAGCACACGACGGCCGCGACATACTCTCGATTTATATCGCACTATACCTCTTCTTCTACGTGTTCTAATAAGAGAGAGACGGATAGTGTGAGAAAAATCGAGAGAGCTCGCGCGCCGTCCGTGCTGTAGCAGCAAACGACTGCGATTTAAAACTGTTATTAGATTATTCCTCACATAAAAATCTGTTTGTTCCATGGAACAGCGGACAGTAAATATGACATCAAAGACAACGTCTCATCGTATTATGTATCTTATCTATCAAAGTTAACTCGCTTATTGTAGCTGTCGGAAGGACCAACGATAAATAAGTCCATGTGTGTGTCCCCGGCGCCTCACTAACTGCGTTACTCAGAAACAGCTTCACCATCAGAAGCATGCAAATCCCAGCTTGGCCTCGCGATTGTATATACTTATCGGTGCCGGTGTCAGTTTCTTTAATGGTCAGCTCATTGTTCCAAAGCTAAACAAATGAAGGATTACTTCACAAGATTGCCAAGCGTCGTCCTTTCTCGCTTTTTGCCATGCACAAAGACAATATTGTTTCTGAGGAAGGATTACGTATGCGTGGGTAATTGCTCCTCTGCCATTGAGTTTGATAAATTTTTGGACTTGCGGAGTTAAGTCCGCTAAGCAGGTTATGCTTTTTTGGTTCGCACATATGAACTGAACCAAACCGAAAGAGGGATTTATATCTTGGAATGTTCAAATATTTTATCAAATCTGCAAGGAAATCTATTAAGCACATACTTAGGCTCAACTCTAGCGTGTATCAGTGGTTGTTTCAAACTTATTGTAAACGAGTAGGGTCTGTTAAGGCGGAATAACTAAGAAACTATTTCATGATACCGTGTTGATATTTGAGACCGTTCCTAACTTTGTTTGTATGAGGGGTCTGTATAAGCGAACCTATGGAATGGATAAGAATAAATGATAACTAGCCCAATTACTCTAAATATGGTATGTTCCTGAGACTGCATAGGCTTGCACGAAACTTAAATAGTGAGGTAACCAAACGGACTATATTCACCTTAATCAAATCGAATCATCCAAAAAAATGTTCTCATTCTCTTGCTAGTACCTACCAGCACTCTCCGTGATTTTAGAGATGAAGGTTATATGCACAAAAAACCACACGAGCTAACCTGATACAGAAAGCGGCAGTCTTTTGTTGCGGTCGGTATCATAACAACAATGGTGCAAGTATGAATCACATCCAGTCGCTAAGTACGGGAAACTGCGCTGGTTATGGCAGATTTCATTTTAATGCATATAGTCGTTTCAATGATGCATTGTACATGCTAAACAGTTAAACACACCACCAACTAAACTAGAAGGTTTGTGTGTGGGACATTAATTGCATTCCTGAGATTACGGAGCCAGCAACTCCAGCGAGCCCTGTTCTACACTATTTGAAAAATTTTGTTACTTGTCGATTAACACAGAAAATAAATCTATATAATAACTGAGGCGTACTTTTCTACAAATTACCTGTAAATATTGTACCGTATTTGCAGTAAACAGTTAAGTACGCTACACGCGTATGTGCCGCCATCTAGCGACGGGTAGCCGAAATACTTACATGCACGCAACGCGTCAAGAGATGGCGGTAGCGTCGCCGCGCTGCCTCCCTGCATCGCCGCTAGAGCGGCGTACGACTCGACATCGCATGGGAGCGCTTCGCTGTACTTTCTTTTCCGGTGGATGATGGACTTCCACATCTTGAATCTCGTACTTTTCGGTCTTTGTAGACTCATATCATCATTTTAAATTCACTTAAGCACAAACCGTCACTTTTAAACGATGCAAAATGTTACAAATTGTGTCAAAAAACTGAAGAAAATAGTGGCCGTGGAAAGTCACTATAATATCTATTAGGTCGGGTGTCAAGTGAGCCGTTACCAACAATTGGCATGATAAATCAGTAGGCATAGAGTTACGAGATCCAATAATCTTCAATGAACATAGGGGCTGTGTCTACTTGTCTATCTAACATCGTCTGGGGCCGTGTTATCACGATCCTGCGAGACAGCTAATATTCTTTTCCCGCCTCAAATATATTCGAATAATGGTATGTGTACAGTGGGTGTTGTAATTCAGTGGTTGGTGTGACACCAACGTGTCACAACGTGTGCAACGGTGTGACGGTGTGGTAAGTAACTAGTATTTTGAGTCTTGCATTATTTTACGGATGAGGGAACTGTGGACCTTGCCTTATGATCGGACTAAGATGACCACGGACCAAAATAGAGCTAGTTTATGCGCACGAAAACTCGCCGAAAACAGACTCGAAAGAGTGTATGAAAGTATTACCTAATGAATCCAATCCTTTACGGAGTGCATTACAATTGACTACTTACACGCTCCTAACTTCACAATCGGTAATTAACATATAAACTCCCTCTTCTCCGTTTTGCCGCTTTACAAGGCGCTAAACATTTTGATGTGATGAATTGACGACTCTCACATTCAGCAGAATTACGCAACGCATGTGAGAGCCTTATATAAACTACTACGTATTTTAATGAATTTTCAGAAGCAGATACATTTAACAATTGAACACACATACAAGGAAACTAACTCAGTGTTAATCTTCTCACATAGTGCGCATTAAAATTTTAATTGTTCATTATATTCTCATTATACGTGTCAATGGCATTAATTAATTTCTTAGGTTTAATAAACGTGTTGTTCCACTGACCATTAGCGCAGCGCTCAAATAAAAAAAAAAAATATTTTGCACACTTGGTTAATGTAATGACTTAATGAGCATTGTTGTAATCGTGTGGACGGTATTCAGGTATCCCGCGACGCGCGGACGCCTACGCTTATTACGCACCACGCTGCCTAAAAACGTTATCGAAGTAAGCCGAATGGCATTTAACTTTACCCCGCACCAAATATATTGTAACGATGATAAAAGTTCATAAATGCCAGTATGTACCATCATGTAGTATCACAATACTTGTGACCGTTTATGACTGGATTTCTATGTATGTATTTCAAACTTATTTAACTTTACCCAAATATGATAGTAAGACGCCAGAAGTGTTAATAAATTTGAGGGTGCTAACACCAGCCTAAAGCCGTCCGGACAGCTACCCCTGCGTTTTTTTATAAACATATAGCCTATGTCCACCTAGAATGTGAATCCATACTGGTGAAATATATTTTGAAATTGGATAGTTCCAATACTTAATAATACTTTTAATACACCAATTCTGTCAGCGATTCAGAAATAAATATTTACCCACTGAGTACTATTTACAACGAACCTTATTAATTCAAGCACCACAGCACCAAATAAAAATAAAAAAAGTTACGCAAGCGACACTCATGCCCGACCAAATTATTGCAATCAAATGATCTGCCAGAAGGATAATTTTACAGCCTGCGTCCCGCGTCGCCGGAGGGCCCAGTCGTATATATATGTTAAATAACCCGTATAATAAATGTCCCAGCTAGCGTTGCACGTTGCAGAATAAATATCCAATATATGCCTCAGCTAGCTACACCTAGTCAACTAAGTACATTCTGTACCAGTAAAATGAAATCAATGCACGTACGAAAACGACGAGTCCTATATTTTCAATTAGTTATCCCCACCGCAACGAACGTATCACGAACAGGCACCATACACGGCCGAGTGTAAATTGGATCACATAACAGTGCGTGACACTTTAGGAAACATCAGGGGTACTCGCCGGCGGCAATTTCTATAAACATGATGGTGTGTAACTATTGGTCAGGTGGGTTTAGACCGAGAGGATGTCCATTTATTTACGTTCAGTCTTAGGCTAGGTTTTTGTAATAACTTAACAAATTCCATTCAGTATCGATACAGGTGACATGACAAATGATCTATGGGTAGTGTCGCGCGTTGGTATCGCTGCTAAAAGTGCCGTGTGTTACCATACATGCATTCTGTCAAGGTTCTTTATCTTTAACCGTTAGTGCAAGAATGCCCGTAGTTACAGTTGAATGAAGACCCTCCGACAACCCTTGCGTACACTATCCGAATGATTTGGGCGAAACCGTTCGGTAGATATATATCTACTGAACGGTTTCAGGAAACAGGAAAATATGATCAATGCACTAGATCATCCGAAGCTTCCAGGCAATTCCAGAACAAAGCGGACAAAGGGACTAGTCTCATGTAATTGTTTGAACCAGACTTTGGGCCATAGCCAACACAACACGCGCATTGGGAAAACGATGCGACAAAGCGAATTTTCACCATTTTCAAAGGAGCTCTCACGGAACAACCACTTTGTATTTCACCTACTTAATATTATAAAGAGGAAAAGTCTGTGCGATTACAGCTTTGTAAATTTCTATGTATTGGGTAATCTAAGGAACCACATAACCGCTTTCAAAAATTATTTCTCACGTGTTTGCCTGCGTTCTTTGGAATACACGGGCGGCTGATAGTAAAAATGAAACATTAAGCCGAAAGACGTCCACCGCTGGACATAGGCCTCCCCCAAAGAGTGCCAAAGTAACCGGTCCAGCGCCACCCGCATCCAGCGGACTCCCGCGACTTTTACGCCGCGTTGAATAAATACACAAGAAATTAACTAAGGAATGGACATTTGTTTTACTTATTTATCTGCGTTCTTTGGAATACGCGGGCGACTGATAGTAAAAATGAAACATTAAGCCGAAAGACGTCCACCGCTGGACATAGGCCTCCCCCAAAGAGTGCCAAAGTAACCGGTCCAGCGCCACCCGCATCCAGCGGACTCCCGCGACTTTTACGCCGCGTTGAATAAATACACACAAGAAATTAACTAAGGAATGTACATTTGTTTTACTTATTTATGTCCGTATATATACCCCTGACTGTACTATCAGCATCATAAACATATATACTTTCTAGGTGGTTCTAGGAGCTTATTGCTTAGAGAAGGTAAAAAGTGTATACATGTATATGATGCCTACTGTACCTAGTGTCTACATAAGCTAGTTGCGCTTGCATTATCTTTCTCACATGAGTAGCAAGATTGCAGTGCGTTAACATATTGTTAGCAGCTTTTGTTTGAACGCCATTGTTCAACCAAACAGAGCCCGGGCAGAAGGCGCAAGGCAAACGAGGAGGCGACGAACGGTCTACCTTGGACTCAAAGTCCCTGGTTTCTACAATCGAATTCAGATGATGATTTTGATATATTTCTGAAAAAACAATCTCATTGCGTTAAGTTTTTTGTGGAACATTTATGCTCGTCCGTCTGTCACATCTGGATGTTTCTAATTCGTATTCAATATATTGATTTTATGGTATTTGCGTAATATAGCTGATCATCCCCAAGCAACTATGTTTTTGTTTAAAAATTCACATAAAGATCCCGGAACATATTACAAACTAATCCAGTTTATAACTCAATTATTTTCGATTTTTGACGGAGCATATATCTACGTTTCTTCGTTTATCTAGGATATCAATTGTACTAGTTTTATTTATTTCGATCATTAAGTGCTTTTCAAACAAAACAATATAAAAAATTCTGAGTTTCAAAATAGTTATCCTTAAGGTCGCATGACGATGAGATTGCATGATCCGCTTGGTTCTTGTAAAAACCACACACATAAATCTTATCATTGTGTGTGTGGCCCAAACCATCTGTAGCCACGGAAAATCGTTTGCATACAATAGAAAACTTATAAAATGATTCAACGGTAAATAAAGTGCCTAAGATGTTACTTGCGGTCACGACCGAATCGACCGATGCCCATCGAGCCTTAAAGACGTCGACAGCGACATCCTGTCATACAAATATGGATCTTACTGGAACTGACTTAAAGTTTTGATTATGAATCGTCGTGGATACCGCCCCGCCACAAGTCTGATTACTGCATTAATTAAAAAGGATTTTAAAACAACAGGGTGTCCGCAAATTAGCTACATACACCTACACAAGGTGCCTTGATTGCGTGGGAAACTAGCGTCCTTGTATGCATGTGTGGTGAGAAAAACTACATTAACGCGGTAAATGAGGCCGCTAGACATCAATTTATTTTCGTACATTGAATCATGTGAGCCTGCATGAAAACCGTACATTGCGAATTCATTATTCCTTACTGTTAAAACTGTTTTGTGTCTATTGCAGCATGCTGCAAAACAACAATACGTTTAACGCTAAACATGGCAAAAATTAAAAAAATTGTGCGTTCAAGCCTCTGTCTTACTGTATAGGGCGCGAAAAATCGTTCAAAAAAAAAATAGAATAAAAATTGTGTGCATTTAAATATACACTGCCAAGTTTAGGGAAGACATTTTTCTCGTTAATTAGCAGTGGGCTCTTTGGCCTTACTCACAGATTAAACGGTTATAGGCAAAGAAACTTGTATTTTTCGCTGAATTGAGTTAATATCCAAAGATTGTAAAAACTAAAATTTGTTAATGTTAGTTATCATCTTGTATATTCTTTAGAAAATAAATTAAAAAAAGGTAAGTCACTATTTTGGCTCTGTGATCCAAATGGGGTATTGGAATCCGAAACGAGAGCAAACCTCTTCCTATCCTGCGCAACTTCCTTCCAGCTTTCAGCTTGAAGATGATATACTAAACTAACAATGAAATTAACTAATTAATCACATCTCAATAGGTCAAGTGAACTTAGGCACTCCATATTAGATGACCTAAAAAATGTGACAAATAACGAACAATCACTAAAACTGCAGGTTAGAACAATAGAGTAAAACGTCAGAAGAGTTACTGGAGAGCATTACTCATATTTGAAACCTCAGACTTGAAGGCGTGCGGGCGCTACCCACGCGGTACTTCGGTCGCGTACGTTAATGTACTTATATGACTCATAGGATATCGTACCATGTACTTATTGTATACAAACTACCATAGCCATATCTATTACGTAAGAAAAAAAAAATTGCATGTCGGAAATAGGTAATAGTACATTTCGATGCTAGTGCGGAAAGTATGTCATTCATTACGTCACGAGTACCGAGATAGCTTGCCACGAGCCGTAGGTACGAGTGAAGAATGATATTTCCGCACGTGTATCGAACGTCGATTTTTAATACAGTTGCGAAAAAATAAGAAAAACAGACCTCGGAGAGTGCATATACTAGTAGTTAAGTAGATTTAAGTGTTAGTGTTAAGTTTTATATTATACTATTTACTGTTGACATTGTAAATTGGTTTCCCAAATAAATATACTGACAAATAAGAAAAACAACAAGTAAGGAATTCGAAACTTTTATATTATTAATTCTGTAACATCATTGTAATACAGTTGAAAAATAATGAAGTTGTTCAAAAACCATTTTTTTTTAATTCAGTTCTACCTTATTGATTTTTTTATTGACATAATAATTAATGGTACAATTTGTACAATTATTAAGTGGGAAAAGTGAAAAGCACTAGTTTGCGAAAACCAACTTTCCGCACGCTAAACAGCTACGTAAAGTAGCACTTTTTGAGCAACTGTATTAAAAAATAATGAACGGTTGGTACCTAGTGTACTACGTACTGTACGTAAATGATTAAAAAAAGTGCACGAACCGAACACATACAGCCACTCACAAAGATGAGTTGAACTGCCTATCTATTAACCTACAGAATCAAGGAGACGCTACACGAGCGAAATCGGCAGGACTGCCAAGCAAGGTCACAGAAAATTTAGTATTGAGTGACCTTGATTTAGTTGGCCGCCGTGCTTCCGACTCGTATCTACACGAGCTGAAATCATGCGGCGGACTGCATGCTGTCCTGCCATCCCTCGAGTAGCGTCTCCTTTATGCAAATGGTTGGTAACAACTCCTAAGGGCGGCTCGATTGTCTCGACCTCGGCTAAGGCAAGCGTGCATCGTGCCAGGTGTCAACTAGCCGCGACCTTCAGGAATTATGAATCATTAAAAGGTACCTGAAGGCAAATACGAGAACGTATAAATCTCGTTTATCGCACTAACCTCGTCTTGCTCATCTATTGACGCCATGGAATCATTCTCTCGTCTATAAAGTTGTATGTACTATTGGATTCCTAGGAAACATAAGCCTGTCTTAACGCGGAAGGTTTATGGGTAATCGCAAAAGCATGGAGCCATGCCAAGTTCATTGTTTACGCAATAAACGCTTTTATACCACGAGCACTACCTACATACATCCTACGAGTGTCTTCACGGAAACTAATGATAATTTTGATTTTGATTAATGAACTCAAAATAGTGTTAAGCTTAGCTACATATTTAAATAAATGTTAACGTTAATAGTTAGTATGAATACATATTAATTTCTCAAACATGCTCGGAAATGTACGAGTATGCGTTAATATCACGAAATGAAGACATGAAGTTTCTTGTTTAAGGTTCCCTACATTACTTCTTGGCCTTACGCCAAGAAGTAATGTATGAAAACCCTAAGTAAAACCATTATTGTCCGCTACTCTAACTTTTTAAATTTGCTTACTAATATGAAACTGGCAAAGGAAAAATTACATACTGCCAACCAACACTAGACTCTGTAAGCATACTTACGACATTAAAAAAAATCTATGGTAGTATACTTATGTGCGGTTAAACATGGTGCTCGAACGGCTTCTTCAAATGGCATGATTAAAAAATTAAAAAGGCGGCAATTTACCTATTATTTAATTGATTACCTTGAATTTATTTTAATTTAAATATTTCCTCACATCGTTTGAGAAAAGCACTATACAATCCTCGGCCGCAACAGGGATTGCTGGACTCGTTGTATCCGGCATCGTCTACGACTCGGCCGTCTACTCCAAACTCGTCTAGCAATCCCTTACTTCACGGCCTCTGCAGTAATGTACTAATATTACAACCTTTACGCTGCGCTGTAAATTTTGCTGCCGATAATAATGTACACTCCGTGTTGGTTTTGAATTTTGATCCCTTCGTGGACTTATTCCTGAGATAATGATGAAAACATTGTGTAGTATCCTAATTTGAACTTTTACGAAGATAGGTATGTTAGAATCTATTTTCGTTAGTTAATAACTCTCTTAGTATATTATAAATATTATAACAATCCAGGAAAAATACGGTTTTGTGAAACATTCATTTATAAAACTTTATTCTTAGATGCTTTTTTTTTCTTTTGCTCGTTTTTTTTGTTGTGCAATTTGTGACGGTATATAAATTTATTTTCTTCCTTTCTTTCTTCTATCTTTATTTTACAATCCTAAAAGTTTCCATCCGGAAGTGATTACATAATAGATTTAAATGAAGCATTGTTTGTCTTTTTTGTATGATTTATGTTGATTATTATAATAAAATCCTATACTATTAAACGAGCTACATTTGTATGTATGTACCTATACATGATGATTCTTAATTCGTGATCAGGAGTAAATTTTTCTAATTCTGTAATTGATACCAAACACGATTCACTCGATGTTACTTAAAACAAACGTTTTTTTTTTTCTGAATAAAATGAATAAGGAATTACTTTATACATTCAAAATCGTTGTCACCCTAACGGTAGTTTGCGAAAATTTGACATTATGTAGTTATCAGTAAAGTCACAGGACTCTAGCTAGAGGATCCTTAATATTTACCAACGTTGGTTTTTAAATTTTGTAGTGGCATACAGATTTCATTTTCTATGTGGCTGCTGGCACATGAACAAAGGTTGATATTATCTGTGCTTTACATCTCACCGTATTTATTACACACATCCTTATAGGTACGAAACTTTTCTTGCCTGATATTTTGCTTGACTTATTATTATTCATTACCTACATCAAGTTGATAAACCAGTGTGTAAATAAATATATAAATTGACTGAATGACTTATGACATGACTTATTCATTTCGATAATATCGTATATTTTTCTGATCGAGGAACTCCAGACATTTATGATTCATCGATGTTAGTTTCGTACTAATAATGTATGAGTAGGTACATACGTGTAATAAAATACATGCATATTATCAATTTATTACCCACGATTGTTAGAGATACATATTATATAACTGTAAGACAATTTCATACGATTCTATTCCAAAAAGAATACCCCCTTATACACAAAACTAAAAATGCCGCAGATTAATAAAATGAGTTTTGTCCCTTTCAAACAATGTCAAAGTTACAGATAAAGACTGACAGATTTTAACGGTATAACGGCATTTTAGCTAAAATACCTATTTGCCTATATACCTAAACCATGTTTAAAACTAACAAACATTTATTGGACGTTAATTAAGTGAGCCATAGTAGTAGCAGTAGTAGTAATAGCCTTAAGTGTCCCACTACTGGGCAAAAGTCGCGCTGTTTTTCTTCCACGTATCCCTATCCTGGGCAGTCTCCCACCAGTGTTGGTTAAAGACCTCAAGCTCGTCTGGCCATCTACGACGAGGTCTACCGCGACGCCGTGTTCGGTTGTGTGGGACCCAGTTGGCGGTGATTTATGGCCACAAGTCTTCCGGCATACGGCAGATGTGCCCGGCGCAGTCCCATTTAAAATTGGCGGCTACGTGAGATACGTCAGCTACTTGCGTTTTGGAACTTAGTATTGTATTCCCAATGCGATCTGTTAACTTCACGCCCAAAATATTGCGTTCCATGGCTCTCTGGCAAACCATGAGGGCAGATTTCTGAACTTTTGTCGAAAACCAAGTTTGTGCGCCGTGGGTAGGGTAGGGTAGGGTGGGATGTACGAAGGTTTCCCTTCATATACTCTTTTATGGATAAATAGCTCCTCCAGGCGTTTTCGGTGCGTCTGCGGCCACTTCTTTGTCTTTTGTATCAAAGAAACTTTGTTTTTCCTATTTATTCGCAGTCGAAGTGAAACGTAGAGTGCATTACCCTGGTCTAAAAGCCATATTACCCATCGAAATATTTCCCCTCACTTCGTTCGGGAAATAACCATCTCGTGGTTGTATGGCTTATTTTAGACCCTTGTCATACAATCTACTATTAGGGAAAACTAACATTGACAGATCAGATTTAGGCGTTAGTTGCTATTTCGAGTTGACTATTTTGTTAATTAAACTGCTGCCCCTTGCATGCCAGATATAATTAATAACATTATGCCAATCACTGTAATGCAAAACAGACATATTCGAAATTGAATTCAAATCATTCACCATTATTCAAACATTGACAATACACCGGTAATAAGCTGGGTTTATTTAGTTTAAAATGTACGGGGTGAAAATACCCAATTTAGGTAAGTAATTGCCATGTAGAATGCCTCCAGTACAAACACGAGTTCATTAATTTATGTCCTGCATTACCTAACTGAGTTCACTAGAAATTATTGTGAATACAAAATATTAACGATACCATCTCGTTTGACTGTTCGTTGGTGAAATTGTAGTAGTTTCTAAAGCAGCTGAAGCTTTTCAATCTCCTGACGGAAAAGTTTAGTATTTCAAAAGCCAGAAAACAAACTTCTAATTTCTGACTGAGTTGAGAGTTAATCAATATATTATTGTGATTGTCTTGGTGAATTAAACCGGAGTCACCAAACAGTGTGTAAAAAATTTCAAATCACATGCGCTTTAACTTTACGACCTAACTTCTGAACTTGTCTTTGTATAAGTAATTAATTGAACACATTATTGGCGGGCTGCACACGTGCAGAAGCATAATGGCTCACTAGCCAACATTCATCACCGAGACATGTGCTACAATATTCACATGTTTAATATAACCTATAAACTGTATATGTCCTCATTGATCTTGAATCGTGAGAAAAATGGCATATGGATGGAGACGGAGCAATAAGGTGACAGAGTGGGCTTGCAGGAAAGGGATCCTTGAGATTGGGACTTGATTGATTGCGCCTTGTGATTAGTGAAGTTGATTTTTTGGACATCTCTATGGAGTTATTTTCTCTGTATGTAATGCAATTAATTAAGACGTTAAGCGTAATTTAAATTCGGGATTGGTCTTCGATGATGGAAATTTATTGAGCTGTCCAAAGTATTTCATTAAGTATGCTTTATATCATTTTTATAAAAAAATTGATGAGAGATATATCTTTGAAGTTGCCTTAACCTAGAATATAAAATCTCAACACTACCTACATCCACACCTTACTAGATCTATCATGTCCTATCGGTCGATGTCTGCGACTGTAGTAACCTAGCATCTTGCCCGCGGGACGCACGCGTAAATAAATAATTTTCGTAAAAAACGATCAGTAGGTTTTTCGTGAATGAGCAACAAACATCCTCACAAACTTTCGCTGATGTAATATTAATAGGAATTTGATTAGATCACGCTCTAGGCTGCGCATTCTCATTCACACGGGGTCGTTAAATTTATATATACTGTACGTCATACATATACCTACCAACTCGGCTACGTCTTGTGCGGAAGAAAGCAAACTTTAATTATCATTTACCTACTCCGTTTTAACCGAATTTTAAAAGAAACAATGTATTAATTTAATTCATTTTCGTCATAGTTCATAAGGATATCCCACGCTGACAATTAGTGTTGTGTATTGTAGTAGTTACTGAAGCTCTTTAACTCCCTGAAGGAAGGCTCGGCTGCCAAATACAGCTCTGCTCTCGAGTCCTTCTAGATCATTAGTAATTCAAATCTTAATAATATGTAAAAAAAAGTAAACACTGAGCATAGTAGTTAAGCGGAGACGCGAGGTTGACCTTATCAACTTTGATAATCACGGGTAGTTAAGATCGCTCATAACATCGTTAAAGCATACCTAATCAATAATGGAGATAAACTTTTAACATAGATACAACATAATTAATTGAATGCGTTAAATTTGAGATAAGACGTCGTAATAGCTGCTTAGTAGCTGAACTCTGCGAACTAAGTATGTTGTTTATTTCCAGGGACGTATACAAAAATGAATTATGTTACTTGTTCAAAGTTTTTACAGACCGTACTACAGTCCGGTATTTAGGATGGCCGAAACTAGGGATAACGGAAGACAATATAATACCCAATACCAGCAGAGCTTAAATCTTATTTTAGTCTATTTTTACCTTTTAGTAAATAAATAATAGCTACTGCATTGGTAGAGTCGCCGGTGTAGACTTGCATATAGACTGATTCGACCGCAAAAATACTGGCAATGGAATTGATAGCAGTCAGTTTATGTAAACGACGTATTTAAATATATGAACAAACCTCCAATCCCATTCTAACAGCGGTTTAACAATATTATCCTACAGTGCCTTTATAGAGGCACTCGTGTCAGTTCCGGCAGGGCTCTTTTAAAATCTGAATGACAGAGACTTAAGTTGGGGTATGTCCCTTCTACTGCCTAGTATTCCACACTATAGATTGCACGTAGTCGTCAAAAGAGTCATATAAACGGTCATGAAACGGCACTTTGTGTCTGTGTACGTAGTATGCCGAAAGGAAACACTTCTAGAGTTATTTATAACGAGCTCAGTTTCCCTATAAATCGTACAAAACGCAAGTGTAATTGAAATTTGATTAAACCTAAGTTTTTGTTTATGCAGCAGAATATTGAGGGACACGCGTTTAATGCTTATCTACGCACCCGTTGCACTCAAACGGATTCAGCTCCCCTCACAGCATTCCACGTTGCAGAGGGGTCTAGGTTACCCCCAACCCCCCCAAGGGTTGAAGATAAATGAATAATGTTTAATGAATTACGCTAGGGCTCAACCTGCTACAGAGACGGGGATGCATATAAGCCTGCAATTTAGGGGTGAAATTCGACGCATACATCAAGTCACCCTTTACAAATAGATAGTAACAGTTAAGATGCAGTCAACAATACAATAATATATTGCACTTTTACTAGGTGATGACGCTGACGTGGTGATGCTTAATGGGTGATGACTAGCGACAATCGCACGGACGGCGGCTTTTATTGATGACACATTTCAATTGACGGTGCAAGTAAATAAGAATAGATTGGTATTATATTTAATCGTGAGGTGAATTATTGATGTCAAAACCCTAAGTAAAGTTGGAATGAAATGTGTTCATGAGCGGATCAGACTGGTAGTCGAGATCTATAGCTTTGATTTTCCGGGTCCATTTCTATTACCACTCGACCACCGGAACAGCCATTAGCCATTACTAGTAAGTTTTCAAAAGTATCTTTGCACTTCTTTCGTCCGATTCATTTGGGATCGGCGCAGCATACATCTCTATTAACGGTATTTCTTTTTATTTCGTGGTATTTCCTGGCGCCTATAGTCAATGCGATAAACAAGCTGATACTTGGATTTATATCAAGAGCAAAGCATTTAAGCGAAAGGAAAACTGCTGCATTTCCATAATTATACACATACATAAGTATGCATCCGCCCAAAGCAACTTTCGCTGAGAAATGCAAGTTTCTCTGGCCGCTGTCACGAGATAAATGTAGTTTGACAACTTCTAGGCGGCCGGGCGATGGAACGCGAACCGCGAGTGTTATGTAATGTAGGTATAAAAGTCAGGACACGTGCTCGTGCTCGTGCTCGGAGACGAGAAGGTTGCGCGCCTCGCACTCGCGGTTATCGACACTTGGAATACACGCCACGGGCATTAAAAATATCACGCAGCATCCCAATTTACCAGCAAAATCAGTGGTTAGTTTCGAAAAAAATATGCCTTCTTAGTCTTCTTACACTTCCTTAATTAGCGCATAAATACTTTGATATTCCTTGCTACTCTTTGTATTAGGAATAATTATATTATATCCATAAAAATATCACATTGTTTTTCTGATCGGAATCCCCAACAATTTAAGTGAATCAGATTAGATTTGTGTGATTCTCATCAAACACAAAGAACAATTGCAACATAATCAACGGTCTAATTAGGTATACATTAAGTGGAACAATATACCACCATATGGATGAAGTGGGTAAGCAGGCAAGTGGCAAGTATCACACTGAGACATCAGAAAGTTAGACAGCAAGCGTTTCCCCTCGCGTGACCGCTTCATCAATTGAATCGGCCATTACAGCAACAACTCAAGTCTCTACGGAACCGTACTGACTTGAATCGTTTTTAAAATGACCGTTTCAATTGATGCAGATGCTCACTAAAGAAAAATGGCCCCGTTGAATGCAGTAATGGATGGAACGAAATATATAGTCCGTTGCGTCACGAGGAAGTCGGCATTACGGATAATTCGTTTGCGAGTTAACATTTCTCTGAACGAGCTGCACACTGAGGTGATCGGTCAGTGCACGATACATTGCTCGCTTATGCAATATCGACGCAAAAAAACAAGAATCAGTGGCCGCACTGCATTATTTATCTCATTTCGTCTCAAGGATCGATCGTACAGAAGTACACACTATTGCTATATTTGCAGTAAAAGGATTGTTTATGATAACAAAAATACATACTTATAAATACAGGCATCTTCTAGGTGAGCGTGAGCCATCTTAGGTCTTATTTGAACTTTCTATCAGATTAGACGAAGGTTAAACGCAATTCCATTTTTAATAACACACACACACACACACATCCTAATAATATTATAAATGCGAAAGTTTAGATGTTTGGATGTTTGTTACTCAATCACGCTTAAACGGCTGTGCCGATTTGAATGAAATTTTGCACGAAGATAGTTTATAGCCTGGATTAAAATATAGGATAGTTTTTATCCCGGGTCCACGCTGATGAAGTCGCGGGCGGAAGCTAATATATATATATATATATTGTGTCACCAGCACGCGGGCATTTATTAAAACTGATAATAATATGCTCCAAATTGTTTGCATGTTCCAAAATCCAAACCTTCAATGTACTAGGTGTGACATACCCGTAATAAACAAAGTATTTAAAGAGCTGTCATTTACACTTACTTGTCAATTTACTTTGCTGTACATTACTGGCAATTTAAATTTTGTTCGAAAATTTATGAAGTTGGAATTATAGTTAATTATTTGAATAGGTCATGGTTAAGTTAAAGAACTACGTTTATTTACCCTACTTAAAATAAAGCCCGCTTACCGGTAACACACTGTATATTGGTTAGAGTAGTCCATGTGAAAGTAACTATCTGTCTGTATGTTACCTTCTCCCGCTAAAACAGCTGAACCGACTGAGATGAAATTCGATATGGAGGCAACTGAGGTTATAATGGGGGGAGCGGAAGTTGTATTGAGGTGAATCTAGTATTGTTGTGAGTCAAATACATTTCTTGAAGAACAAAGTATAATTATGTAAAAACACGTCCGATATAATCTACAGTGGTATGAATACGATACCGATGATCCCGTACTTTATAATGATAGTAATCAAGGCAGACTGGTTCTTATTGACGTACTTACATACGCAACAAACTACAAATTCAGCATGCTCGTATCACACATCGGCTTGAGCCTGATTTAAAACTATATATTCAAGAAACAAGGTCAGATTTGTATCAACGGAATAAGTGTTATAATATAAAAATCAGTTAGACATTCAATAATCAGCGCGAACAACGGTTGAATTCTCTCACGCCATCCATAAAACATTCCAAGATTGATAATAGTAAAAAAAATAGTTATTTGTACTGCATTGTTTAGATCATAGCTTTAAAGAGTCGGTTCAGTTGAGTGTAACATATTTTAACAAAAATGCAATTTTAAAACTATTTTCCTGCTGGCAATAACGGGGCATCCTGAACTCTTAATTTAAATAGTTAATTGTCTCGCGGGATGGTTACTGAATGCCACTATAATAGCGATGACAAATACGAGGCAGGAAAACACCTGTCATAACAATGAGAATGGAATTTTTTGGTGGATTTTCTTAAGTAGATTTATTGTTTATTTTAATGTTTGTAGGTAAATACTTGAAGGCGGCCACATCCGTTTTACATTCGGAATTCAAAATACAGCTTATTCATTACCAACGAAAAGTGCATAACGACTTATAAATAACATTTGTACATAGCGTTCTTAGTACTTCCTAACGACATGTCGCATAGTTTGTTTACATGCACCGATAAGAAACCTTACACAGTACAATCAGCTGATTTCTGAATCACAATTGACACAACTTTTAACATTACACACCTCACGCATACACTATTGCTTTCAGGGCACAAAAGCAACGCGAGCGCAAAAAAGTTCGAGCTACGAAAGGATTCGAAATATAAAATCAGAACCCGGTGTGTCGCGGGTCGGAAACGGCATCAAACTGGCGCGTACGGCGCGCCTCTACCAACTGCCATAGCCGTTGACTCAGAGAAGTAGGGGCGTCACAAGCGTAATTTTCCGCTTATTAAGAATTAACATTGAGCACTAGAGAAATGTTCACGATTACCCAGTTTTACATCTAAATGACTACATCGCACACGATAAAATGATATGGTGAAAGTTGTTCTTTATATCTTCAATTGTTCTCAGTTCATTGCAGTTAGTGCTGGATGCTTTGCCGTGCGGCTTCGCCCGCGTATTTCAAAGAACGCAGGCATATGTACATGCAGGGTGTAATAACGCCCGTCCATAAAGTCAACTTTACACAGATAAAATAATATTTAAATAAAATAGGATGACTAGTTTCAGAGATTACACCCTTCTTTATCGTACTAGTATAGATTAATTTAGATGTATGACCACTTGAGCATTTTTACTGATTATTATGTACCCAGAGAACTTTTTATAGTAAAAGATCCGAATACATTAAGTAAAATAAAATGTATGTATAACCATCACGGTCAAAATGAATAAACGATAATTAACTGTTATTTTAACAATGACTGACATATGTAAATCGGGCGTTAAATAAAATACTTTACCATATAAATAAAAAACCGGCCTAGTGTGTGTCGGGCCACGCGCAGTGTACGGTTCCGTAGTTGCCCGTCTGGCATTGTTACATCGACACGCGAACGCCAACAAAACGTTGCGGTTGCGTCGGCTGAATTTAAACGAAAGTTGGCCTTTCGAAGTACCATTTTATGTTAGTCGACTATTACTCAATTAACGAGTAATGTCTACTTATACGTGATAGTTTTCCTTGATTTCATTATATGTACCTACTACTGGCATGTTTTTTTTTCACATACCCCGTAGTAACCGTTTAGTCAGCAGGGACACACACACAGGGCTTTAAAACGCAATACCACGCAAATGGATTCCTTGAGAACCCATAATATTTTTGAACAAGCTACGAAAAGCAAATCATCGATTTACCAAGAAAAAAAATACATCCCCACTTTACATGTATAAGGGCGGTACACTAAAAAAATTTTTTTACATTTTATGCTACCATTTTGTCGACGTGATTGATTTGTTTACCCATGCCAAATTACAGTTTTCTAGTAGTAAGCATCACTAAGCTAAGCCGCAGACTGACAGACGGACTTGGCGAAACTATCAGGGTTCCTTGTTGACTACGGAACCCTAAAAACTGCATGAATAGACACAGCACACTTCTACTTCCTAGCTGAGAGAGTCGTAAGCATTAGCGTAGAACGATACAACAAACCCACATGTATGAGTTGAACATAAGATAGCTAAACAATATCTAAAATAGATAACTTTTAATACTCGCCGAAGTAAAGCAAACTATTCGTTAATGTCCTTTGTCATGACTCTTAGACCTTGCTATATTATGTTCTCGTACATTATACCTTACAAAGCGATATGAAACAGCCTCGAAACCAGTGATTTAATAAATGTCTAATCATGCGGACAGGGACAGCCCTAACGACTTAATTTACGAAGACAATAGGCGTAAAACGACAACGCTGCCGCCACGCGCCGCCACCGTCGCCGATACGAGTATGACATGAGCGCCGACGACGAACTCTGGCGGTCATGATAGGGAATGTTCCAAACGCAAACATATATTTCCATGGATGGAAGTTTAACTATTTTAATGGCAGCACAGTGAGGACTAAAGCACAATCCCTGTGTCATTCATGATAAGAGAGGAGTTTGTGCCTAGCATTTGGAGTTGTACTAAGAACGTAACAATTAACACATTAACGTATTAAGTTAATTGTTATGTACGTATGATGATAAATGACAGCAACAGCATCGGCGATGTCATATCTGTAAAGTTTTTCTGTTAGGCACTGGTCCCACCGCCAGCTAGTAAGCTAGAAAAGTTGGGCGAGTAACGGTTCATTGCGTGCTGACCAGGCACAGTGTGATCAATCGACCTTTACAGATCCGCAATGTAATGCTACTCGCCCAACTTTTCTAGCTTACTAGCCGGCGGTGGGACCAGTTGCCTTACAAGAAAGGGAGCATGTCAAACTTCGTAATATTCCGGCCAAGTTGCGAGCTGTCACAAGAAAAATCGAATATATACTATACCTTTTCTATACTACTCATCGATTCGTTTTTCGCAAACCTGAACTCTATAGGATTGCAGTGTAATTTTAGGCTGTAAACGAATAAGTCGCCAAGTCGAACTATCGACATTTGATGTGTTCTTCAACAAATTGAATTTCTATGTCGGCTGCGTGTCGCTATTTGGCAAAATCCATTGAACTGAAAAATAACGGAGTACTTATAGCCATGCCTTTCGATAATTGAATATCGGAATGAAGTTGTATATCGACGTCGAAGACCGATACTGTCATTAAATTGACAATGATCATGAATATTTTTTGATATAAGTATAAGTTCAAAGTGCATAAAAAACGCAACCTAATGAATTTATAGGATACAACGAAATGGACGCCGCGCTGCCATTAAAAATGTAACGGCGTACTCGCAAGACATGTAAAGTGCGAAGTTAAGGGACACTGTTGACGGGCAGACGCATGCAACACACAGTGCGGCGTCTCATGAAAGTTCAATAACGCCCGTCTGGCCGAGGACACCTTTTAAGGAAGAGCATGCGCTCTCAACCAGTTAATTGAATATAGTAACTGTTCGGAGATGTTTAGTAAGAGGAACGGTGGTATAAGCAATTTTTAATATTTGTTTTTGTTTTGTTTCTCCATAATTATATGGCCTGTCAAATCGGCATTGCGCCCGCGTCACATGTCTGTCTTGTTTAACGTTTTAGTTACCGGGAGCATCCAATTGTCATAATGGCGCTTGTTGGTCGGTTGGCGCGGTTATGGTTGCGTTCGGAAATTGTATTATTTGTCTTTGCTGTATTGTTTTTGTTGTTTTGTGTGTGTTACGCCGTGGAATCACCGGATGGTTCCATCGGAAGGCCACCAGGCCAGCACAACGCTGACATGGAACCGTTTCGTGGCAATGTTGTCTTCTCTTTTGTATCCTGATTTATGTGCATGTATGTGTTGTTGTCACGAATAAATGTTATTCTATTCTATTCTAATATCCGACAGTGAAGACGGAGTAACGAGCTGTGTCTGGCATCTGAAAAACGATTTCCGAATTTCCTGCTGGGGAGCAGCAGACTGAGCCTCGGCTATTCACAACGCTTCCCGGTAGATAAACCAGTTTAAGCGTGACCGTGACGTAAGCGTTATTACGAGTTCAGGATTAAGTTACCTACACTAAAGATGAAATCTCAGTTAAATACATAATGTTTTGTGAATATATAGACTTCCCAGATTCCTAACGACTGCGAATGATTGCTATTAGTTGTTAGTTGTAATCCTTACCATGTACGAGTATAAGTTTCGGTAAGCATAAGGGCAAAATTATATTAGAGCCACGCCGCGTGTCGCAACGGGTACTTTGTATTGAACGTGGCGACACGTGGGACTGTGCTAATGTTACCACGTTCATACAAAATGTATGTAACCGATTTGCGTTGCGACACGCGGCGTGGCTTTAATATAACCCCGGCTTAATACTCAACGGCAACACTATGTAGTATGGCAGTCAACGCGTGGTGTCCAGGGATATTGCTTCCTGGATCGAGTAGACAAATTGCTGAAATAGATGAGCAAACAAGTGGAACTTATTAATGAAAACAAAATGTTACTTTTGCATAACTAACTATACTACTACTAACTATAGAATAAATGGAGAAACGGTGCTAATTTCTATTGCTCCGTTTTTACAACTGGACGGTGCCATCCATATCCATAGCCCAAGTATAAGCAGTATCATAAATAGGTATGAACATCTCTCTCATCTGGTACATCGGCAACTGCACCCTTTATTATTCTTATTAGTATACATTATTAACCGACGACCGGTTAGCCTAGTGGGTATATAGTTAACGCTGTCTATGAAGCTGAAGGTCCTGGGTTCCCGGTAAGAGCAAATATTTGTGTGATTAGCTTAAAATATTCGTTGTTGTTCAAGTAGAGTAAGCTGCGTACTTGAAAACTGCACATGTCCTTATGTATGTCCGTATATTAATACCCCTGACTGTACTGATGACAGGGACCGTAACAAAAATGACACACGCTCCGTAAGACCACGGTAGTCGAAAGAGTAAGCATTATTACCACTGTCGCCAGTTTGGTTTCCGGACGTTATAATGGGTACCTCCTACTAAATATTAAGTGATGGAATTGGCAGCGCCGACTCCGATGCCCACACAAACACATACTCGCGTGCGTTCTAGTTCATGCTTTACTACAAACACTACCCGATTATCGCGATTTATTTATAAAACAATCAGCCCGTACTTATCCAACCAAATTTATGTTAATTATAATGCAAAACAAAGACTATTTCTTGCACTAAATGTACGTGTATATCAATATTCACGGAATAACATATTGTATTCATTGCCTCCATAGCGAATTGTATTTCTTTGCGTCTTATTAAACTTGTAATATTTGATGTACAATAACAGTTTTCCTGTTGTGTTGTAATTTTTAACCCCCGACGCAAAGAGAGGGGTGTTATAAGTATAACGTGTCTGTGTATCTGTGTATCTGTCTGCGGTATCGTATCTCCCAAACGGATGGACCGATTTGCATGCGGTTTTTTATACTAAAATTATTATATACCCTAGAAAACTAAGAGGATTCCCCTAGTGCACTTCCGATTTGTGCATTTGTCATCCACATCCTAGATAATAAGCAGGGTAGGGTTAATTCTAGTGTTACTTAGGTCACATGCCACAGTAACAATTGACAATAATTTTGGATAAAATATTAATCGTACCTCAGTTACATGTCATTGGTCTAAGTATGGCCAACTGCGTACGTAGGACGACTCCATTGCAATGACATACGTCGATGTCAATGTCCATTTTTTGAATATGTTAGTTAGTACCTACCTAGAGTGTAAGTGACTGAACTGTACTGGTACAAACGACAACACTGTTAACTGGCCATCCTGTTTTTATATAGAACCTTATTACAATGCACTTAAGGTGCACCGATGGTCAGTTAGCTGTGTTGTCGCGATAGTACTAGCCACAAACCGCGGCAACTTTTCCACCCAAGTCAGGCAAACTATGCAATGAAGCTTTGAGATAATTGTATGAAAAACTCCTGAGTTATCTGCAGCGGAAAAGCAATAGAAACTATAAATTTTTGACATGGTTGCCATAACATTAACATCTTATAAAATGCGAAACGGGTCCCCTTGGCTTTTGTTCCATGCTTCTGAACATACGGCATAACAGGTTCTTTTTAAACACTGGTACGCCCGGAGTCATTAGTATGCCCGAAGTGACCGCAACTCCGTCGCTGGTAGTCAATCGGCGGGCTCAGATAGCTTCCCTATTAGTACCTTATGATTATGAGTCATGGTCAGTATATGTTTAATATCAAGTGACAAATGAAATCAATTGTCCGCACATAAATATCTGATAGGTCTCGAAGTTTTGATTGCGATACATTTTTGATCTTAATTGGGCTTAAAATATTCTTACGGCATTATACCACGAATTATACTAATGTGGTCAATTCATGATTGATCTGACAGCCACGTCATTCACGACAAGGTTACAGGTAAAGCCAGAAAAAATTTTCCCTGTCAGTCTTTATGACATTGACATAAGCTGAATTGTATGGTCGGAGGAAAATGTTTTTTTCTATACCTGTTTTCACTATTGAATCTCCAACTCGACCCAAGAAGCATAAATTGGACCAAGGGATAATACTGCTAGCGCATGAGATTCTGCATATCTCACTATCCCAATCATAATAGCATCAAGCCCTTGAGTTACCGAATGGTTTTTCAAGAATCCAGAAGCTCTAGTATAAGTTTTACCGAAACAAAACGTTACGACCGCGTTTGCGTTTAGCTGTCAAATCCCATACAAATTGAGGGTAAAACGCAAACGCGATCGTAACGTTTTGTTTCAGTAAAACTTATACTAGAGCCTCTGTTCTGCTAACAGCAACATATCCTGCTCGCTGGCCGTGTTACGAAAATATGAGGAGCGGGCACCGACAAAAACAAAAGCAAGCCGACCCGTTACGAAATTAGAAATTTCTCTAACAGGACGAACTGGAGCCGTCAGTTATTTCCAGCTCGTCAATCGCCCGCGTGTTTCCTCTACTTAGGAAATTTCTAACACTGACGTCTGCCATGCAAAGTGGTTGTCAAATTCAAAAACATACTTTCGACTTTCACAAGGGTGTTTTACATTTTAGGAAAAAACCTAAAAAAATGATTTTGACTTTCACGGGGGTGTTATATACATTTTAGGAAAAACTAAAAAAAATCAGTCATCCAGTGCTAAGGACTTCGTATTTTGCGGTGTTTATAAAAAAAGGACAGTCAATGCAAAACAGTATTCGCAGAATTGTCATCAATGTATCCAAATACAGATTCAAAGGAAAGCAGAATATGTTATGTTTCAGTCACACAATCTACACTTTAAGGCCTCCGAACGCGGGTCGGTAGGTATCTCTCTCACTAACAACGCATTTAATATCCCTGTCCCTGTCTCTATCACACCGTGGCGCGGGCCCGCGCTACTGTGCGAAAGAGATAGAGATACCGCCCGACCCGCGCCGCGCACGACCCGCGTTCGGTGCGTGGAGTCCTTAATACCTAACAAAGTCGTAAAGTTTGTGACACGTGACTTTGTAAGTTTCTAAGTAGCATCTCCAGAGTAATCTCCAAATATACTAATGCGAGTAATAACATTATTTCACCAGTAAAGAATGGACTTGCGGGATCGATATAGGCTTTATTTTGTCCAGTGACATTTCCTGAGTTCTCTGTAATCCGCGGACAGAGCCGCGCAGGCAGCTAGTTTAATATAATTTAATTGCAGCGGAACAGAATAGCATTCCCAACAGTCACGCCGTAATCATTTACAGTGTAAACAAACGGTCCTTCATTTGTTAGCAATAAGTCATTGCAAATATAAGTCTTTTCTCGCTAGACTTGCTTTTCCTTTTCAATGCAAGTGGATAGATTTGATTTTTTATACTTAACGACAGTTCGCGATATGACAGTCGAATCACATGTTTTGTGAAAAGTGGCGACGTAACCGACGACCTGCCAATGCTACTCAAACTGCGGGCAACCTCCAGATCAACACATCCATGTTTCTAGATTAGCAATGGCGGAATGTCAGTGTGCTGTGTGTTGCCACTGTGTGACATTAATTACCCGAGTAATTGCATTATCTCACCTACGTGCTTGCAATCTGGGGGCACGGCAGTGCCCCCGCCAAGTCGAGCAAAACAGCGAGCGGCACGGCCGTACCATCCTTTTCTCGAAGCAGTTCAGGCCATTTTCGACCCCCTATAACTTCGTTGTGGATAAAACTAGAAGCCTGAATTTTCAGTAACCAAGCACGCATTATAAAACCACGATATATTTAAAATTTCATCCAATTTGAACCAGTGGTTTAAGAATTATAACTAGTCAGTTTCTTAATTTTGTCACTCACTGACTCACCGATCATCAAAAGTCTAAGGCACTTCTAGCAGATATAGAAGCTTCAAATTTAGAATACAATTAGTGTTTAGTGTATAAATAAATCAAGACAAAAAAATGCAATTTCACTCCAGTTTCCTAGATACACCAACTGCATAAATATTTTTGTTATCCCATATAAACATATATGATTACAACGTTATATTTGCAGTGAATGAGTCAAAACATTAAAAAAGCAAGAATGGGACTGCATCCATAATTCGTATGTATTGATAACACAATAACGTACAAAAAGAAGTGAGATCCCATAGAAAACATTCCATGTAAAAAAGAGGCCAAGTCTCGAAACTCTTCCACCGTAAAAATTTGTGAGATATTTCGTAGAGCCAAGTCTCAGGCATAATTATTAATCTTTATTTGCTTGCTAAATAAAATGTTGTGACTTGGCAATCACACAATACTACATAGATTTAGGTATACAGAAATCCATAAATGCAGGAAAGTAGTGTGATTGCCGAGTTACAGAATTTTATTTAGCACGCAAATAAAGATTAATAAGAATGCCTGAGACTTGGCTCTACGAAATATCTCACAACGTTTTACGGTGGAAGAGTTTCGAGACTTGGCCTCTTTTTTACATGGAATATTTTCTATGGGATCAATATTTACGTCGAAGTACTAATTGTATACAGTTGTCTTTTCACCCTAAATAACTTTTTTAAATATAAATAAATAAATATTAGGGGACAATCTTACACAAATCGACCTAATCCCAAACTAAGCAAATCTTGCACTATGGGTACTAGACGACGATAAACATACTTATATAGATAAATAAATACCTAAATGCCTGGAGCCTCTTGCTTCGCAGGGTCACTAGCAACTACCTATAGGCTAAAGCGGTCGACAAATATTTATCATGCAATTTATAAAACTCCTCGTTGTATCTATGGAAGATGTCAGTCTATGGCAACATTTGTTCATACAAAGGCAAGGCAAGTTCATACGTAGGCAAGATAAATACATCGTCGGGAATGACTTACGTTGTTTTATTCTACCATGGAATGTATGGTCGAGGCAGATTTGCGTGCAACTCAAATCAGCAATTGGCAAGAGTTAGCGAACCGATAAAAATGGCGCATTTTCGTGTCGGTCAATATTCATTTTGGGTCGCTAGGGTCAACGGAGTAGTAGTAGTAGTATTTTATCTTAATGCGTATAAAATAGCCTGAGTATAAGTATAAAGAATAAGTATAAAACGATAATTTAATAAGAATGTACTTAGTTCACAAAAACATTACCTACCTACTGTATTTTTTTTGTAATTTCATTTTTAATACGAGAAATGATACGGAGAAGCCAAACACACATAAATTTCGTAGTATGTTTTGAGGATTTTTTGAATTGTTATTTAAGTTGTTATATATAAATTAATTCATTAATATTACCTACGTATATCTCATACACATTTATTTCCTGCAGTGTCTGATAACGAGACAGTTAGTCAGGGCGGATATTCGACTTGTTTATAAAACAATAGTATATTATTGCAGAGGCCGGGAAATAGCAATTCGTGGATGAGTTGAAATCAAATACCTAATATTTTCCCCTTGACTCGAACAAACATTAGGGCTTTAAAGCCCAATATCACGCAAACAGATCACTAAATTGAAAAATGGTTTGTAGAAACCCATTTTAACAAGCTATTCATTTCATCATTTTAGCAGCTTTCTAGTAGTAAGGGTTACTGAGCTAAGCTGCACGGACATGACGAAACTATAAGGGTTCCTTGTTTACTACGGAACCCTAAAAAGCATACAGTAATGGAATTTCATACACTTTCCTGGCCGCTAAAACTGTACAGTAATGGCTAACTTTTTAAATTTGCGCTCGTCAGTAAAGTGCTAGAGTCAGGCGCACATTTCCGAGCATATTGGAGAAAATAAATTTTCGACCATATTCGTGTTGAAATGAATGAGAATGTTCAACTGTGCTTTTAATTTTATTAATACAGAGGCATTGACCCTTGTCTATCCTGATATTATAAAAAGGAGATGTCTGAGATTGTAGCTTTGTAAGTTTGTTTGTATGTTTTGGGTAAAGTCTGGAACCGCTTATCCGATTTCAAAAATTCTTTCACCTGGGTGTAGTATGGAATTTCTGGGTAGTTATAAGCTATATTTTATTCCTCGGGTTTGCCTGCGTTCTTTGCAATACGCATGCGAAGATGCGCGGGCAGCTAGATTCATAAAAAAAATGCTGATAATATTAGGACTTTTATGTATACGGAAGCTATTCTATCAGAAGCCTTATTTCATATGGAAATATTAGCTGGATATATTGGGACTATTATACGGAAACTCCTCATATGAAAAGATGTTTTTTGCAGGTTAATTACGTAGATATTAGAACGAGCATTTAGGGTATATCAACTGTCGTATTTATCTTCGATAAATGACAGTTGATATGTCGTAAAGTAAGCCCAAGGTACTTTCGAAAAGTTACGCGATTACGATTACCCTGGATGTCTTCCACTCAGCCACAAAACGAATGCATATTCAATCTGTTGACAAGTTCTTCTCGAACACATTTCGAGCGCGTTGTCAGTGTACCTAACCCAAAACGGAATTAGATTTTCGCGACGCGACTGGACCCTCTATGACTTACTCTTATTTCATAAATAAGCATTGCTTTGTTTCCAATATTATCAGCTAATATTTTAAAATGAAACAGGCTGCGCAAACAAGTAGTAGCAAACTGCACAGCTAATAAAAGCTGCAGCCACTGGCACTAAGCATGTGGAGGAGAATTCATTGCGCTACATGTGCCAAGGAAAACTGTTTCGCCACCGTTTTAATGGCTTAGTGGCAACGAATGGGTTGGGTATTTGAAAACTGTACGTGAAAAACTTTAAACTACCGTATGATACATTCACGTTGGGTTTCATGGAGCGGTGGTGTTAAATAAAATGTATGACACGAAAGTTGTCACGATAATATAGACCATAGAATATTATTGTAAACTGCGCAAGAGACATTATTTATCATAATTCAATAACATACAAACTAGCACTGGCCAAGAGGTCGGGCTATTCTGCAAGGTATAGTTAGTACGTGACGAACATTTTCATTTTGCGACTGTTCTGTATATGCGAACGAAACAGGCAAGATTATGTAGTCTAATTTCGAAGTACATTGATACTTCTGTCACTTACGCAATTAAGCAGTTAGGTTATAGTTCACTTATGTGTGCGGCTTATACGAGAGATCGTAAGTTTTTACGCATATCGCGACGCCTACTGGCATGCTTTACGCATTCCTATGTTTTCGTTTTTGGCCGCTTGTCTTTCTGCGGTGGTCGGTTGCGCTAAGTCGTAACCTGGGGGCCGATTTTTGACTTTCGAGCGCTCGAAAATTAAATAAAAGTAAATGCTATTGTAGTGTCATAATCACAGGCACTTACTTTCTACCGATAGAATTGAATACGAGTGGTCAATACCGCACGTTTTTATATTTTCTATCGTCATTTCAAAATAGCATTTCATAATTTTTGACAGTTTTCGAGTGAAAGAGTCGAGCGCTCGAAAGTCAAAAATCGGTCCCCTGGTCGTAAGGTAAGAACTAATGTCCAATCGGACCCTCCTTAAGGGTACTATTGGGTCCTCCTAAAGGAGCGTCCAAATGTAAAATAAAGGCGAAAGAAAATACACGCTTCTAAGTTTAATCTGCTGCATCGTCAATGGGTGCGCTCCGTGACGCTGCGCTAATCGATTCTATCCCAACTTGTCACGCTGCATACTTTGTCACTCCTCTATTAACAGGGCGGTTGGAGTTACCGTCATGCCCTCGCAGCCATTTCAAAGGAATGGAGTTTGGTTTTAATTTCATGATGAGGTTACGACTTACGACGTTGAATGCTTTTTAGTTTTTTTCGTTATTTGAACTTAGGTACTTGGCCCATGATTGTAAATTACACGATTGCATTTTGTTAGGGACTATGTATCTCAATGTTGTCGAAAGACATAGGAAGTGAAAACTTATTAAGGCACACTTATTACGTTAAATTATTCAAAGTGCATGGTCCATAATTCTAAATTATACATAGTTAAAAACTCAGTCATCACAATTTAACACTTTTAGTTACAATACAAACTAACTCTTCATTATATTTAAACACTACTACCTATACCTTTAAGTAGGTCGGTACCTACTGTGTGAACATACCCTACGGCCATTGTACAAATTGTGTTTCAAAAACCCTCGATTCCCGGATTAGGCACAGAATACACGGGTGGCGTTTCCGCACTGCGCTCCAACGTGTTGCTCGGATCGCGCGTTTCGAGACTTTACTATGACGATATATGTGAAACGTGTGACCTTTTCACGCAGCACCGTCCATACGCGCCTATCAGCGGCGAACGTGCGTTGCTGATCTCCACTACTCTTCAGCGTAGTAGTAGTAAAGTCTCGTGGTACCGTAACGCCTCGTATGTTCTGCGCCTATGGCGGGTTAATACTAATATTAACCGCCTGTAAATGAGTAATTTCCTCACGTAAAAATGTATAAAATGTGTAAAAATGTATGTATGTAATAGCGAATAATTTTAAGTAACTTTTTTTTTAAATCAAAATGTGTACCGAATAGGCAATCATACGATATCATGGGAAAGCGCGTGCGTCATTTCATCAATGAATCGAATCAATTGTCATTGTCCACTAATCATATCTTTCGTGCAACTTACGTTAATTAAAATCCGATGGAGGTAACATTTGTGATTAGGCAGGGTAATACGAATAATAGTTATCGCCTAACAGGGCCGAGAGCTTCAGAGGTCTTAACAGACGTTGCTATTTTGATACTGAGCGACAGCGCCGCTGGCTGGGTCGTCTGAAATGGGCACAATTAGGGCTCGTCCGCTTAATTGACGCACCGTTCGCTCGGGGACGGCGCTCGGCTCGACACCGTAAAATCAATCTCTACTCTGAACCCGTGATGCTGGGGCAAACAATTATAACTACGCAATCGTAAATGTGGCAGACTGGCGTGGGAAGGCATGTTAAATTCACGGAACTGAAATATAGCGAGAAAGAAGTTTAGTATGCATAGAAGTAGAGAACTATAGATATTTCTCTTTTAGAATGTCAGCTTCATTACATTGGGTGTAATGATGATGACAACATTATATTTGCGGAAGGCTGCATCATGGAGTCAGACAGAATTGGTTATACGATAATAGTTCAGAATAAGTACATTTTTAACCGACTGTCGTAGAAAGGATTGTAAGTACCTATCTCAATTTCTTTAACACACTCGGCAGCTTTGAATGATTTTGACTTTGTACGAATTATCATTAGACTTCAAAAATTCATATGCGATCACGAAATTGTATTGATATAATATAGTATCGACCTAATACCTAGATAGCGAAATTCTGGAGAAGGGGATTTTTTCCAGGCATGCGACCCAGCTAGATCGGTTTTTCAGCACCGGTAAGCCCCCATGCTACAAATTTCATTGAAAACTTTAGAGCCGTTTACGAGAACGTGATCATAAATAACCATACGTATATACAAATATTGCTCGTTTAATAGTGTATATATAGGATAGGATAGGACAGGATGGGATAAGGATTGAAAACTAAACGTTCTATTCTATCACATGATATTCATTACGAACGCCATCTATCGAAGGACAGAAAAGATAATATAAACCGCCACCTAGCGCGCAGTAGCAAAACTCGCTCAAATTATGTTGAGTGAAAGTATTAACAGCAACGCAGTACTTCCGCTAGCCGCTAGATGGCAGCGCTAGTCGAATATATTTAATTTTATGGCATACATTTTAGCCTTTATAAAGTTTTGTCACCCACGGGACACGTGCAGGGTTGTGGTAGGTAGCTGTTGCGGACGCGAGTAAAAGTTGTCCCCCCTTTGTCGAGTGAGTGGGCAACTCGACTGTTAGAAATTCTTACGCCGCCCGAAGGCCTCTAAGGGAGCGACCACACCGGTGCTTAACGCTGCGTATACGCGTTGACGTGTCGTATGCGTCACGTATTCTTCATACATTTTGCTGCGTTTTACAGCGGTGTGGTCGCACCTTAAAGGTCATAGACAGTAGCCGGGATCAACTGCTTAGCGTGCGTGAAAGCACGGAAGCGCTCATTTATATTAACCACTCAAACATCAGGCGGTCACCCATCCAAAGTCGCATGCCATCTTGGCTAAACCTGCGTCATCGTTTCCGACTCGCAGGCGCCGCTAGGCTATGAACGCGATCAGCACGTCTAGCACACGACGGCCGCGACATACTCTCGATTTTTATCGCACTATACCTCTTCTTCTGAGTGTTCTAATAAGAGAGAGACGGATATGCGAGAAAAATCGAGAGAGCTCGCGCGCCGTCACGTGCTAGCCGTGCTGGACTACACAATACGTTTCATTCAGAGCTTTGATGTATTATAATAAGGTTCAAATTGTTACCTTGCACGGGTAGCGCTCTCAGCGACACGGCGTCCTCTTCAATGTCGTCTTCAGCCTCCTCTTCGGTGATGGATGGCGGCGCGGCCCAGCAGCGGAGTCGCGAGCCGCCGTTTCCGTTTCCGGCCTGACCGCCCCCGTCGAGACGGACTCGGGGTAAACTCCTCGTGTACTCTGCGTTGTTGTTGTTGTTTGCCTGACAAACCGAATGCGAGATTGAATAAGATGGCGGTAGTACGTTGTATATTGGTATGATAATAAAGATGAAGATTGTAGCTTTGTAAGTTTGTATGTAGGGGATAATTTCCGGAACCGCTTATCCGATATCACACATTCTTTCACATGTTTATAGAATGAGGGGACATCTATAGGCTATATTTTATCCTGCGGGTTTGCTTGCGTTTTTAGGGTTCCGTAATCAAATGGCAAAAATCGGAATCCTGATGGATTCGTCATGTCTGTCTGTCTGTCTGTCCGTCCGTATGTCACATCCACTTTTTTCCTAAACTATAAGAACTATACTGTTGAAACTTGGTAAGTACGAGTAGATAGATGTATTCTGTGAACCGCATTAAGATTTTCGCACAAAAATAGATAAAAAAAACAATAAATTTTGGGGGTTCCCTATATTTAGAACTGAAACTCGTTTTTTTTTTTTTCATCAAACCTATACGTGTGGGGTATCCGTGGGTATCCGCGTATCTATGGATAGGTCTTCAAAAATGATATTGAGGTTTCTAATATCATTTTTTTCTAAACTGAATAGAACTGAATAGTTTGCGCGAGAGACACTTCCAAAGTGGAAAAATGTATGTCCCCCCCCCCCCATGTAACTTCTAAAATAAGAGCTTGATAAAACTAAAAACAATATATGATGTATATTACCATGCAAACTTCCACCGAAAATTGGTTTGAACGAGATCTATCTATATATCTATATATCTTAGGTACCTAAGTAGTTTTTTTAATACGGCATATATCGTAAACCGCAATTTACCTTTCATTCAACGGATAATGGAACGCAACCCTTGTGCGCGAGTCCAACTCGCACTTGGCCGGTTTTTTGCAATAAGTACGTGGGCGAAACCGCGCCGGTAGCTGTCAAATACGACTACCTACATCCACTTACGTCGGTACTCAGCTATGTATAATCGTCAAATACATATAGAAGTAAGAGATAGCTACTTATTATTTTTATTATATTGATTCACCCTATCGTTCGTGACTGTATTCATAAGCATGTGCTACACGGTTGCCAACACGCCCCTCCGACCGAGCGACCTTGGTCCGCAACGACCGTGTAGACAGTAGTTTGCAACAAAATTTCATACTACAGCGGTCGGTGCCGACCAAGGTCGCTCGGTCGGACGGGAGTGTTGGCAACCGTGTAACAGACACTAAAAACGTTCAACAAACCTAAATAAGCTAAAATGCCGTTAGAATTCATACTCATACGCCTTTATCTGTCACTTCGACATTTGTGTTCTTAAGAAAAGGACAAAACACATATTATATATCAGAGGCATTTTGAGTTGAATAAGGTTTTATGGATAACTTAGCGTTTTACTAATATATTTCGTCATATCTGTGGAAAATATATTTTCACACCTGCTATTTAGAAAAGAGTCATTTTTGCCCTCAAAACAGGGATTTCCACTTTCATGAAAAAAAAGACGTCGCACGTTGCGGCAACGTGCCACAGCACGACGCCGGACGTGATTTTTTACGTTACACGCCGTAGATTGGTACGTCACGACGTCGCAACGTTACACGACGCCGCAACGTGCCACGGCACGTCGTCGTAACGTCTAATTGTGTGTTGGCCCTTAACCCTATTGATAAAGGCCCGCATTGACCGGCGGCGGCAGCTGTTGTTTACGTACGTGCACGTTTGTAAATATACATACGTTTCCGAACTTACGTCTAGAGAATAAGGCTGATAATTGCATATGTTTTTTCGACAAAGATATCCCTTCCCGATTCAAAATTACAATCACGCCAATGGGTTTTATTATATATTTTGCCGAAAGACCTTTATCAATTTTTATACCATTATCCTTAGAAGTGATTTCTGAACAAAAGTTGAACCCCGAGTAACGTTAGTTTCGGCAACAAGGGACATTTTAAATTTTCATTGTCTATAATAAGAGGTGATATTTTTTTAGGAAAATAAGTGGATAAATATACCTACAGCCCCAATACTTACTCAGTGAAATTACCCCTTTACCTGATAGTAATCTAAATAAAGTTCTGATCACCGAAAGCAAGCTTTACATTCTTCAAAACCACTCAGTTTTCATTATTAAAATATTTAAAATCTCAAGGCATGTTTCGAATTTTTTTAGTTCGTACGTACCTACAGCTAAGTAAGTAAGGTAAGGAAGATGTGTTGTTACGTATTTGGCTTTCACTGCTACTGCCTATATGCTGACTGGACTGTACATCATGTCGCAATATCAGTTCACGTAGAAGTAAAAAAACGTAATATCAAACAAACACAAGATGCATTGATAAAGCGCTAACGGAACTTATTCCTTCTAGTCTGTTTACCGCATCAGAAATAATGAAGATTAGGAATTACTTAACAAGATTATTGTAATTACAAAATTAATTCGCATGAACGTCAGTTTCCGTGAGAACTGACGCGCCCGAGCGCGACGCTCGCTCCCGAGGCCTTGTTATAATAGTAAATGACATTCGATATGTTATGAATGTTATGATTGAAGCTCTATCCATACTAATATTATAAATGCGAAAGTGTGTCTATCTGTCTATCTGGAACCTCTTCACGCTTAAACCACTGAACCGATTGAAATGAAATGTAGTATGGAGATAGTTTGAATCCCGGGGAAGGACATATAATAGTTTTTATCCCGGAAATCATCCCCTGAGGGGTGAAATGGAGGATGAACGTTTGCGTGGAGCTACTATATAAACGAGCTCCACGCGGACGGAGTCGCGGGCAGAACCTAGTTACAAACAAATGTAAATTAGCTTTGATTGTAATCGAGTTATCCTCTTGTCGGTGAAAAATACTCCACCGACAAGGGGATAACTCTTAAATTAATGATGATGGTGTAATCGTGCATATTATTGACTCGAAACTAAAGACAATGCCTCGAAAATCAAGTCGAGAGAAATTCAATAAGGCAAGGCAGTTTGCCCTAACTTCAAAACTAGGCAATAATGGAAGAAATTCCTAGACATTGGTAAAATAAAAGAATTCGTTAAACATAGGTATACCACGCTTAAATGTAATTTTCTTATGATATTGCGAGTTAAATTTTATATTTGCATTGCGAGGCATATTCATCTACAAATTATTTATAAAAGCAACTAAATTTTTGTATGAGCGTTCGACAAAACGCCAACTAGGCTAGGACTCACGTCCTTAGGAGTTGACTATATTAGAGAACTTAATTTTCGAATTGGTGTCTTAGGTATTTCGTGCGTGCCTACTAATGAACTATTTTCGCAGTTATGCAACGGCCACATCGCCATCGTTGAAATTCATTAAAGTCATAACCCTAATCCATTACAGTAGATAGTCCCTAAACTAGTAAAACATATAGATGCATATATGCATTTACTGCCTACACTCAAGCGAGCCGAGCTGCCTACAAGAAAGCAAAGAAAACGGAATCAAGTTATGGACAAAATTGAGATCATTTACAAACTGTACCTGCGGCGCTACCACGAAAGTCGAATCTCGAAGTTCGCATATCTCTGTTTCTGTTGCTCGGGTACCATAAACAATAAGTGCTATAGAGACGAAGATATACGAACTTCAAGATTCGATTTTCGTGGTTATAGCTCTGTTTTGATTGCTCTTGAGTGTGTGTAAGTGTACGTAATATGTATAGGTAGGGATCTACCGTACCATTTAAGGCTACCAATTACGTGTTATTACAGAATTGAGAATTCACAATAACAGAGAGCACACGCATGGGAAAACTATGCGTATGATCGTTGGGCAATCCGTAGCGAACGAATGTGAACGGTATAGAAATATGCGAAGCGTGATGTCTAGGTAACTGGATACAATACTAGCTCGCATGCTGTCGCGTGGCGTCCTTGCATCTCTACAAACAACCGACATAAAAAGGTCGTAATTAGTACGTTTTGAGATCAAAGCGAATATAAATACACGCGTCTCATTCTGTTTTAGTGGCACGGCTTTGTGATTCAGTTTGATTCTCGCGGCGAAACAATCGTGAGGGATTGTGCAAGAGTTTGGAAGACAAGCGCTTGAGAAAATATGCAAGACAATGATGTTAGCGCATGTGAATATCGTTATGCATAATATTGATCAAATACCTATGATTTATCAATTTTATCTTACCATTTGAGACTACATAATGCATTTAACGTTAATACCTACTTAATAGTTGTCTCTATTTAGTCCGTTTGCATCGCCAACCAGCACGTTAATCCGCGCTTACATTGACATAAAAATCTTAATCCTGCAAGGTTGCCAATTCCAATGCTAAACTTGTAAAAGATTTAAATATAGATTGCTAGTTTATGGTATTACTATACTCTACACTAGCAATCTAGCAGGCTAGTTTCCTAATCTTTTTATTAAATAATAATAATAAGGGTACTATGAAATTTATAATTGAACCAAACTACTCAAGTAGGTATATACTTATAGAAAAATCCTAGACGTTTTCGGTATAGATACGATTAAAAGTGACTCTTTAACACTAAACATATTTCTAGAACCAGTTTCCGTATAAACGATACGAGTATCCAGCAAAGCGGTTCTACGAGTAGATGTTGAGCGTAATCCATGGTTTAAGGCCGCACTAGTAGACAACGCTAGAACCGGAAATTCTTTCTAATTAACCGAGGGAAATTAACAATTAAAACCACATTTGCCTCACCTCATCGCCCAGGAAAGTCGGGAAGCAGAAACGAGTACAATTATAGAGGGAAACCTACGTCTAGATTTATATTAAATAAAAGAAGCATCTTTATTAACTCTAAGTGCAATTAAGTAGGTAACTTTCCAATAGGTTTTTCATTGAATCATCACCTCGCAGGTCAACAATTAATCAATAGGACCTGTCAGCTTGTTATACACATACAGGCAACACATATTGTACTTGACCACTTGCGTTATCACTACTAGTATAAAGCAAAGTCGCTTCCCACTGTCTGTCCATATGTAACTATGCTTAGATCTTTAAAACTACGCAACGGATTTTGATGCGGCTTTTTTAATAGATAAAGTGATTCAAAAGGAAAGTTTATATGTATAGTATAGTACCCGTGCGAAGCCGGGGTGGGTCGCTAGTAATACTTTTAATAAAGAGTCATACTAACTTAAAAATACTCTACCGCCACGATTACGCTGTAACAGTACGCTCCCACAACAGAGCTAAAAATACATAAGCTGCATCCAAATCAGAAAATGTATGTATTTCATGATCTGTTGCAGCTCCGTCGTTTTCAAGTAACAGAGGAACCGTCCGTCTGTCAAAATGACACATCCCCGGGTAAACGCAGCGTCAGTAAATTTTAAGTTTCGGTTCGAATGATCCTTATAAACTCGGTAAGCATTAAAAACAGAAAAAATTAAAAATCCCCGAACTTTCATTTCAAAGTTATATATCTCAAAACCAGCTGAAAAGGCCGATTAAAATCGGTCCATTCTTTTAGAATTTACGGTGCCACAGACCGACACACAGACACGTCAAACTTATAACACCCCTCTTTTTACGTCGGGGCTTAAAAATGTATTCAGTCAATAATCGTTTTTTTATTCTGTGGATCGGCATCAAAAATCTATCCGTACATGTCCCAACCATCGTATTGCGGCTTTATTTCAATACCACGTAAAAGGGAGGTGAGTATGCATAAATTATTCACTAACAGGTTGGAGCGGATAATATGCAACAACCCACTATCGAGTAAAAACCCATCCTTTATTCGCTTTAGTTGCATCTCCTTTTAACTACTTTTATTCGTCTGCTTGTCCGTTCACAGGGCAATCAATGTTACTGCGCATCGTCAAGTCAGTGGGGATATTAAATAGAACAATTACAGTGTCTTAGTAGCAAGGATAATTGAGGTCATCTAATCTGAAATGTAGGGGCACTGAGTCCGTATTCTTCCGCAAATATTTTAATTCGCCTTCCAATGAACAACTTAGAAAAGTTGAAAATTCCCCGATATTTTCATTTCAAAGTTCAATATCTAAAACAGGCTAATCCGATTTTGTTGAAACGTAGCTAAGAACCATCTCGATGACGTCAGCATTCGGACAAAAAAACGCAGTAAAATCGGCCCATTTGTTTAGGAGTTACAAAGCCACAGACCGACACACTAATACACAGACACGTCAAACTTAGAACACCTCTCTTTTTGCGTCGGGGGTTAAAAACTTACGAAAATAAGCTTCAGTTATATATTTAGTTAGTAGCTTCAGTTAGTAGTATAGTTATGCTATATAAAAAAAAAACAGGTCAAAAAGTAGACGCTTTTTGACCATAGAAAAGTGTGACGGCCTATTTCCCAACGTTGTCGACGTTTCATAAAAAGTAGGTGATTTGACTATCAGAGGCTCTAGTATAAGTTTTACCAAAACAAAACGTTACGATCGCGTTTGCGCTTAGCTATCAAATCCCATACAAATTGACGGTAAAACGCAAACGCCATCGTAACGTTTGTTTCGATAAAACTTATACTAGAGCCTCTGTCCCTATTTAAGTATGGGCCCGCAGTTCCACACGACGAACTACTCCGGCTACATATATCCTAACAAGATATTCATTCACGCCTGCTCTTGCATGCACTCAACTTTAACAAAACGAATTCGACTTAACTAACAAACTACACTTCCTCATTAAGACACGCACGCGGCTGCACTCTCATTTATGAGGATGTGGGAGTAACTACCATAAAACAACAATGAGTATCTAGCATGACCTTTTAATAAACGTTCAACAAAATTTTTTTGCTAAATAAAAATACTGTTAAAATTCGTTTCCTTTGTTTGTATATCACTGACATAAAGGAACAATAGACATTTTATTTTTAAGAAGCATTTTAAGATTTATGAAAAAGGGGGTTTAACACATGGCAAAACCAGGCTCATATTCTGTGAGCAATTATTTATAGGAGACTTAATAAAGTAGAGTAGACAGTGACGTCATAATAGTAATTCCATTCTGGCCATTTTCGTAGTAGCAAATATAGATACAAAGCCTGCGATTATTCACGTAAGCCTCCATATATACACTGCAGGCACGTAATATTCTGTAAGATAACAGTTTCAATTCGCTATTGCATACAAAATTAACAAAGTTTAAGACTCAATAGACGTAGCTTTTTTGTAACAGATTAAAGGTGACTTGCACCAACACTTGTACCTACCTTAAAATATTAAATCGATCAGTGCTTTGAATTCAAGCCTTTACTATTATATTGCAAGACGCCCTTAAATACCCTACTAATATTATAAATGCGAAAGTTTAGATGGATGTTTGTTACTAAATCACGCTTAAACGGCTGGACCGATTTGAATGAAATTTTGCACGAAAATAGTTTATAGCCTGGAGGAGTTTTTATCCCGAGTCCATGCGACGAAGTCGCGGGCGGAAGCTAGTCTACACTAAAGAAGAAAGAAAATGGGTGCACCACATAGAAATCTTATACAATATCAATTTTCATTCACTTTTTCCTTTGTTACTTGTGAACTATTTTAGATTGTAATAATAGCATTTCAACAAATTCACGCAAAGCTGCAGAGAGTTTTAGAACTTATATTTCTCTGCTTTATTCTAGCGAAACAGACTTATCTCAATTTTCATTCACTTCTTCCTTTTCTTACTTATGAACTATTTTAAATTGTAATAATAGCATCTCAACAAACCTAGCAAGGCTGCATCAAATACGAGAATTTGATATTTATCGATATTTCCCTGCTTTACCCTAGCGAAACTACACACCCCGATAGCCTACGCTATCAGGGTGGAAACTTTTTAAAACACTCGGGAGATGACCTAAAACGTAACTGGGGTAGCGTTAACACGGTGAAGCTGCGAGTTTCGTGGTGCGATGCGTTTACACTGTGTTACAATTGAATTGACGAGGCGACAGGCACATTCCGCTCCTCTTATATAAATACAGGAGCTTAACAGATATACAGAGCGATATATGTAAAATTTAAAAATAAACAAATAAAATGATTCACAGTTAAATATGTACATGGCTACAACCGTCGCCGCCGTGTGCTTCGTGCGCTTGCCACAGTTTTTTATTTAACACCCTCTGCGTATAATAATTAACGTGCAATGAACCGTACTTGTACAATACATTTTCGGGTGGTACCACCTCGAGCATAATAATAGTGCAGTCAAAAGCAAAACGGGCTCAAACGAATTAAATAAACGGAGCGGCGATTCAAATTCAAACATCAAATGGTAAAGTTGGCCGGTTACCATTTTTGTTTAGTAGAAACCAACAATTCTGCTGTGGTGTCTAGATTTCTGAAATATTCAAGGAACTGCCATGTACAGTATCGATATCAGACAGAACAAAGCGTTGAGGAATATATTACATATTTTATTTGTAGAGCCGTTACAGCGTTCAGATATTTCTGAGCGCTCTATCGTGTTCGATATAATTGCAATTGCAAGTGCCTAAACTAGTTTATTTACTTATTTAATCGTATGGCATGGTTTACAACTAGTTGAACGGTAAGTAGTAATGCTTTATGATGGTTGTAATTTAATTTCGTAAACTGCCGCAAGGGATTAGTAGTGCCCATGATTTGCGTTCAGGCCAACAACTTCATAAATAGAACTCAAAGGGAGCACGAGTTTATCGCTGGTTTGTAATGATCGGGGATGATGTGTAATGTAACGAATGGATTAGGTAAGCACTTATAAGAATTCTAACTGGGTAAGGTAAGCGCATTCTACTTTCTAACCCTGTCTTACTGACCCAATAAAAATAATTCGCATCGGAACCAATCCATATCATTACACGGGGCATTCATATTCTTTTTTTTAATATCATTTTAATACTGTGGCAAACAAGCTTACTGATGGTAAGCCGTCACCGTAGCGTATGGACGATTGCACCTTGCTGACCCTTCATTGACTTGAGGATTCCCTGTACTGACATCAAGATCAAGAGACATTTGTCAGACAAGTCCCTCACTTAACTGTGTTACATTAATATGGATTGTAATTAATGCGGCTTCTTTAAATTGTAATTTTCGCCTTCACTTAGTTGTCCACTAAATTAATAGGTCAGCGACTAATTTTAAGCCTAATAAATACTATTCAAGCGACCGTATATTGTGTGATTCAAGCTACGTTATTATGACTCAGCATAATGATTATTCCATAGCAACTAAATTTGTAACATGTCTTCATATTTTAAGCTTCTAATAAGTGTCTCTGTTGCATCTAAAGTAATTTCAGCTTCATATTGTCACGTCTGTTTTTATACGTTAGTATAAGTAATTGATGACTGGATCGACCATACTTGAACATGAAATTAACTTAATATTGGCATCAAAAAATGGTCAATGATAGCTCTATTTCATATAGTGACCAATATTTGTATACGTTAGCATAAGTATGTCGTGGAGTGTGTAACGGAACGTCAAATCCGATATCCGATTTGGGTGTGTTCGGAACGAGGTTGGCAGCACTGGTTGAGTTAGCAACACTGGTAACTGTCAACTGTCAGTTGACAGCTGCCACATGGGGATGGAGTGGGAAACACGTTGACAAGCAAGGCACCACAGAGGACTTTTCTATATATAGCAAGGCACTTTGGAACGAGACGTGCGGCAGTGCGGGTGTGCTCCCAACCTCGTGCCGACTTCACCACGTTCCGTGTTACAGAATTACTAATCTGTTTTCATCCAAGTTGTTTATGATTATTTCGCGCCGTTTGTAATACTAATCCATCTGATTAAACCTAAAGAGTGTAGATTGACTTTTATTTCGTGAAAATCATGGTTAACGACAGTGGGGAAAATAATGAATCTCCACCTGTTTCGCCCGACCCTCCTACATCAGAAGTGGGATTGAACAATGAAGAAAATCAACGTGACGCGCCCAATAACGATGATTCAAGATGGCGGTCGATTATGGAGCAGCAGAATCGAAACTTTCTCGCGCTGATTGAAGCTATGAAGGTACAACCTGCAAAAAAGGACATCCAGTTACCGGAATTCAACCCGGACAAAGAAAATGTGGACGCACGCGCATGGGTTACTACATCGGACATGTGCATCGCGAATCCAGATCTACAAGGACCAGACCTTATGATGGCGCTGAGCCGTGCACTTAAAGGCCAGGCCTCTGCGTGGCTGTCGCAAGTTTCATTTCACGGAATGACATGGACCAACTTTAAGGAGCTATTCATTGCAAGGTATGAATGCGCAGAAACTGCTGCCGCATTTTTAATTAATTTGCATAACGGTCGACCTAAAGAAAATGAGTGCTTAGCTTCGTACGCGGCTTCTTTGATGTCGTCCATAACATCTAAATGGAAAAACCTCACCGTGGAGCAAATTGCTGTGTCAACCATCCTAGCACACATCTCGCAATTTGAAAATCGTGTCCAACGGCTGTCTTTTACCCAAGATATTGCGACAAGAAACCGTATGCAGCAAGAACTGAAGGCTATATCTTTTATGAAGCGGAAATCGACGAGCCAGAACGATCACACCCACGATGCGAAGAGACCTCGCCAAAATACTGACACATCTCATGTCAAATGCTACGTATGTGGAAAGGCGGGTCATAAAGCCATACATTGCCGCTTAAGAAAAGGATCAACACATCAAGACACCCGATCGAAGACAGCAAGTAATGAGTTGCCACCTAAGAAGACATCAACGGTGCCCTCTGTCACCTGCTTCAGCTGCGGTAATATCGGCCACTACGCGAAGAACTGCCCTCGTAGAAGAACTGCATCAGTGGAGAGCAACGCCAGCAACGCCACCGAGTCATCGCAGGGTAAACGGGTCAACGTCAGCGTGGTCAACACTCCTATGGGAATGCTGCGACATGCCGGTGAGCAGTTTCCTTTTACATATGACTCTGGAGCTGAATGTAGTTTGATTAGAGAATCTGTAGCGTGCAAACTTCGCGGACGACGTGTGAATAATGTTGTTACATTGACTGGTATAGGGCAAACTTCGATTTGTAGTACAGTTCAAATTACATCTCAAATTGACATTGATGACGTATCCCTGGAAGTGGTTTTTCATGTGTTGCCCGATCACTGTCTGCATTATGACGTTATGATAGGACGTGAGATGCTAGCTTTAGGTATTGCAGTACATATGACTAGTGACAAACTGACGTTTACTCGAAACAAGATTGTTAACATGTGCGATGCGGGTAAACCTAACTTTGATTTTGACAAACTCGATACTGACGTACCCCCGGAATTTAGAAACGAGTTAGTAGGGCTTTTAAAATCGTTTGATAACTCATTTACGAACGGTGTTCCCACTAAACGCGCTGATACTGACCCCATGAAGATAAGACTGAAGGACCCGAATCAGACTGTGTACCGACGTCCTTATCGGTTAAGCCCCGACGAGCGAAGCGTAGTTCGTGACAAAGTAGACGAGCTCCTCAAGGCGAATATTGTTCGGCCCAGTTCGTCACCATTCGCCAGCCCGATCCTTCTTGTAAAAAAGAAGGATGGCTCTGACCGAATGTGTGTCGACTATCGTGCGCTCAATGACAATACGGTACCAGAGAGGTTTCCCCTCCCCCTGATTTCAGACCAAATTGACAGGCTACACGGTGCACGTTATTTTACTAGCTTGGACATGGCCTCTGGTTTCAACCAGATACCAATACACCCTGACTCAATCGAATGTACTGCCTTTATTACACCAGACGGGCACTACGAGTATTTAGCCATGCCTTTTGGCTTGCGGAATGCCCCTTCCGTCTTTCAGCGTGCTGTCATTAAAGCTCTGGGCGATTTGACTAGTACATACGTGGTTGTCTATATGGACGACGTGCTCATAATCGCAGATAGCCCACAGCAGGCACTTGAAAGACTGAAGGTGGTCCTTCAAATACTGACGGATAAAGGTTTCTCACTTAACGCTAAAAAGTGCTCATTCCTCAAAAATAAAGTAGAGTACCTAGGTTTTGAAGTTCACGAGGGCGAGATTCGACCCAACCCCAAAAAGATCGAAGCATTAACTGCTCTACCGCCCCCTGAAACCGTCACTCAGTTGCGCCAGTTCATTGGCTTAGCCTCCTACTTCAGGCAGTTTGTGCCTAAGTTCTCACAGGTCATGGCCCCGTTGTACTCGTTGACGTCCGGAAATGGAAACCAGAACATGAGGAAATTAGGCGTCGTATAATTTCGATCTTAACGTCAGAGCCCATTCTGTCTATTTACGATCCCGATCGTGAAGCCGAACTTCACACGGATGCCAGTGCCATGGGCTATGGCGGTATATTGATCCAGAAGATCGATAACGTGCCACATGTGATCGCATACTTCAGCCGCCGTACCACGCCCCCTGAGTCAAATTACCACTCGTATGAGTTGGAGACTCTTGCGGTCGTGAAATCTGTAAAGCACTTCAGGCATTACCTGCATGGTCGCAAGTTTGTTGTTGTCACAGATTGTAGTTCGCTGAAATCAGCTCGTAAGAAGCTCGATCTAACCCCGAGAGTTCACAGATGGTGGGCTTTCCTACAAAGCTTCGACTTTGACATCATACATAGAGACGGGAAGCGCATGGCACACGTGGACTTTTTATCACGAAACCCCATTCCCGAGAAACCCAGTAAGACGTTCGAAAAGGTAGAGCCTAAACACATTAACGTCACTGAGATTACACAAAATTGGCTCTTAGCAGAGCAGCAACGAGACAGTGACATCGTTAAGCTCGTAGCTGACCTCGTTGACGAGAAGCTAGACCGTGACGTTGCCAAAACTTACGAGCTGCGTTCCAGTATGTTGTATCGCAAGATACAGCGTCATGGAAAAACCCGTTGCTTGCCTGTAATACCTAGATCGTTACGATGGTCTATCGTCAATAGTGTGCACGAGGGATTGGTGCATTTGCGATGGGAGAAAACTCTCGAAAAGATGTTCGATTTTTACTGGTTTGAGAACATGTCGAAATTCGTAAGAAAGTTCGTTGACAGTTGTGTAACCTGCAAAGTTTCGAAATCTCAGTCAGGCAGAATTCAGGCGGAATTGCACGCCATACCGAAGGTAGCGATCCCTTGGCACACCGTGCATATAGATGCCACTGGCAAGCTCAGCGGGAAAAGTGATGCAAAGGAATACGTCTTTGTTCTCATAGACGCATTCACAAAATACGTCATTTTGCATCACACTCACCACATTGATACGGCGAGTAGTATTGAGGCTGTGGCAAAAAGTGTATCGTTGTTCGGCCCCCCAGTGCGACTTATAGCAGATCAAGGTCGCTGCTTTGCCAGCCAGGAATTTCGTGCGTACTGTGACTCGATCAAAGTTAAGTTGCATTTGATCGCCACCGGAAGCTCACGTGCTAACGGTCAAGTGGAGAGAGTCATGTCAACACTTAAAAATATGCTCACTGCAACCGAAACGTCTGATAGGTCTTGGCAGGACGCTCTCCCCGATGTTCAATTAGCACTAAATACCTCGTTCAATCGCGTGACACAGTCGAGCCCATTAGAATTATTCATAGGGAAAGTAGCTAGGCCTGTAGGTGTTATGATAGCTGATGACATAGATCAAGACATGGACATTGAACAGGCTAGGTCGACTGCTGTGACCAATATGAAGAAAATGGCAGGCTACGACAAATCACGTTTCGACAAAACGAAAGCTAAGATCGTTCCTTTTGTCGTAGGTGATTTCGTTCTACTAAAGAACGAGGAACGAAACCAGACTAAACTCGACCCAAAATATAAGGGACCCTTCAAGGTCATTGAGGTTCTAGAAAATGATAGGTATACACTGAAGGCTTTGAATTCTCGACACACATACAAGTACGCCCACGACCGTTTGCGAAAAATGCCCAGTAATGATGTTTTGATGGAATCTGATGATGATAATGATGACGTAGATGTAGAGACTAATTGACCACTATTCAACGTTCTTTTATTTTGATTGTGATATGTTTCGCTAACACCGAGCTATTGGTTAGTTGATCTGATACATCGCTCGATTTAGGTGATGTATTCGGTTTTGTTGCGTTGCTCGATTTAGGCAACTTGTGATATCGTCACTCAAGGGAGTTGGCAAGGATATCGTCACTCAGGGGAGATGGCATGAGCTCTTATCACTCGATTTAGGTGATAATAGCGACCATATACGCTCGAGGGAGGCGTAGACAAACAGAGTATTTAAATGAACTGTGTCAATGAATTACCTTCAATTGATTTGTGTGAATACTGGTCAATGGTTTGATTTTTGTTGTGTGAATAGTAACATGTGGTTTAATACTTGAGAATAAAATTTGTGATTGGCTGAAAAAAAAAAGAGACTTTCAATTCTAGTAACCTACTTTAAGTATAGTCAGGTTGGCCGAGACTGATTGATATTGCAGTCTGTATCTCTCTTTTCAGGTACATCACACAGGGACGTGTGACGTGTCAAGATGGCCGTGTCGTGGAGTGTGTAACGGAACGTCAAATCCGATATCCGATTTGGGTGTGTTCGGAACGAGGTTGGCAGCACTGGTTGAGTTAGCAACACTGGTAACTGTCAACTGTCAGTTGACAGCTGCCACATGGGGATGGAGTGGGAAACACGTTGACAAGCAAGGCACCACAGAGGACTTTTCTATATATAGCAAGGCACTTTGGAACGAGACGTGCGGCAGTGCGGGTGTGCTCCCAACCTCGTGCCGACTTCACCACGTTCCGTGTTACAGAATTACTAATCTGTTTTCATCCAAGTTGTTTATGATTATTTCGCGCCGTTTGTAATACTAATCCATCTGATTAAACCTAAAGAGTGTAGATTGACTTTTATTTCGTGAAAATCATGGTTAACGACAGTGGGGAAAATAATGAATCTCCACCTGTTTCGCCCGACCCTCCTACAAGTAAATATTTGATGACAGAATCTGTTTTAGTTGAACATGAGGTTTACTTATTATTGACATAAAATAATTATTAATTATAAATCTAATTTCAATAACTTATTTTGTCCTACTTTCCGCTCTGAAGGACACAATGTAACGAACGAACATATCACTGGTAAAACATTTTTGTCAAAGTTGTGCATCCTAAGCAAAAATGGTCCGCCAGCAAGTCGACAAAGCCCCGCTTTCGCGGGGCTCCTGTGCTTTCTGATCTGAGAGAATCAAGGTAACGAACGAACCTATACCTACCGGTTTTTATAGCCATAACACAATATCATGAAATGAGTGAGTTTATGTAAGGGACATTAAAATCAAATAATCATTTTACGAGGTGGTTAAATCAATATGTGCGATGCTCTTTATAGAGACTAGATATTGATTGTATAGGGTGTCCCAAATCTTGCGTTCTTTTTGGGACACCCTTTATTAGTAGACAGATGTAATCTCTAAAATAAATAAAGTGGCTGACGTACGACATTAATCGCCAAGTCATCAATTTAGAGTATAATATATTTTATCCGTAGCTGAGTTATGAGAATTGTTGTTTGACGTTACGGTGCAGGTGCTAATGAAAACTTTAGTCCCTGGGGGATTCATAACATTTGGATTAGGGCACCGATTCAGTTATTACACAAAAATATATGTGGCAGTGGTACTATGCATATGCAATATACGAGTATCTGTCTGTTGGTTATTCTATACAGGGATGCAGATCTTAAGTCGTTTAAGCCGTGACTAAAAAAGTGTCGCCTACAACTTTACTACAAGTACATCGCTTTGCAGATTTAATAGTATGGCCATCACTGCCAAGCCACGAATCAATTATGCATATAAGAAGACGCGATGCTTGATGACGTCACTTGTCCTATTAGCCTGACAAAGCGTTTGTCCCGAGCACTCCTGTTATTCGGAACACGCTAATGCTCCTCGCCTCACCCGTTACAACTCGTTAGTTGAAACTAGACCTCTTCCTACGCTTTGTTACTACGAGTCGCGGCGTCAAGTCAACATCAATCTAGATATATTTGTGGGTGAGCGTTAAGGTGAGGTTTGAGGTTCAGGCTGGAAGTTTGGATGTTTGGATATTTGGTTGTTTAGATGTTTGGATGTTTGTTACTCAATCACGCTTAGACGGCTCAACCGATTTGAATAAAATTATGCACGAAGATAGTTTATAGCCTGGATTAAAATATACAACGCAGATAATACACGCAGACCGAGTAGCGAGCGGAAGCTAGTATATTTATAAATAACTTAATATCGCTTATAAAATATACAAAAGAATTAAAAAAAAACCTACAACATAACTACAACATGTAAACGAAGCTGTCACAAATTTGTATTGGACATTGTCAATTAATTAAATAATAAAATAAACTTAAAAAAAACTTAAACAAACCAACCTGCATTATTTAAAAAAAATAAGCCCGTATGGATTGACCAGGTAACAGGTATACTCCTCCGAAGTGTACCAAATATTGTTTCGTGCCGAACTGCAAAAATGATTAATCGAGGATACCGGACAAACATATCTTCCCGTCAGTGTTTATAATCGTCCGTCAAATCCGTATGAAAGCTAGGTGCCGTATTTATGTACAATCCAGTATCATTATGCGTTATTATAGCCAAAATCTTTGTAGAAATATTTTATTTGAACAAAATTGTAGTACACCACAAACCACAGTTTAAGACATTGACAATGACGTCAGAATAATTAAGTCATCACTTTTCTCTTTGATCGAGATAAGACTAAAGAAAGGGATGTATTCTGTCGTAGAACTATAATTACGCAATTTTAGAATAATTACATTACATTAAATTAAATACAAGCAGGTATTGGAAAAAAACGAATAACGTATCCCTCTTTTCAAACAAAATACAGAGAACCAATAATATTCTAGGCTCAGAAATATGAAATGTTGTCAATTGATTTTCAGTCGTATCACTTTCATATTGCTTATGAAGTGACATTTAGCGTCAATGATGTAATATAAAAAAGAGGTAGATAGATTAAAAGCGCTGCAAAAGTGGCACACTAAAACTGAGTAAATTGCACCAACTTGTCTCAGTTTCGCGTCGTCAATGGAAACGTATGCTGTCAGATTTGGTTGTTATTTTTAAACACGGAATTTTGTATAGACGACGTATCTCTACCTCTTTTTTTATTGATTGTTTAGCGTCATCACATCATCATCACTAAGGGAGTGGAGTGGACCACGGAATAAGTAATAGTATTATTTATGTACAGAACTAGAAGTACTATTATGAGGACCCCTGTAGCCTAGTTGGTCACTACTAACTAGGCTTACAGGGGTCCTCATAGGGGTAGGGTCACTACCCTACCTACAAAGCCGGAGGTCCCGGGTTCGAATCCCGGTAAGGGGATTTGTGTGATGAGCACAAATATTTATCTATACAAGTATGTAGAATAAGAATATAGAATAAATAAAAATAAATAAAGACTATCTAAAGATCTGTAAATGAATGTAACTAATCAATGCATGTTATATAAGTCTACTTCGGGTGATATTGAATACTTGCTGCTACAGTGGAAGAGCGGGATTTCCTGTTACAGGTGTATATTCACTTACTAGGAAATTCCGGCCCCGTGAAAAATATTATTTCATAATTTACCCGAATAAAGATTTTAGTTTTTTTTTTTTTATGTACTTGTATAGATAAAATAAATATTTGTGCTCATCAGACGACATATATCGTCGTCTAGTACCCATAGTACAAGCTTTGCTTAGTTTGGGACTAGGTCGTTTTTTGTGTAAGATTGTCCCCAAATATTTAAATTTTTAAGAATATATTGTGATATGATATGACTTATTCGGTGCCCACACCCACAAACATATGGCGTTGATTGGGAGTGTACAAGCGTTAGCGTTTCCATAATCGCCTGAAAGCCCAATTCAGCTATGCTATTATGTTACCCCTAGTATATCTTGACGCCGCAATTCGTGATAACTAATCGTAATCAAAGGTCTGGTTTACACTGGTTTCGTTTGAGATGAGGTGAGGGGAAGCGTTCAGAATAACAGCACGCATCGCCTGTTTGCGTACAGGTGAGCGTGCAGTGAGGTGAAACAATTAAGTTATCTAGGTATAGCTGAATACGGTAGCTCACACAGTATCTATAGTATAAGGTTATGGCGGGCGGTTAGACCTACCACTATATATATCCTCGTTAGGCGGAGGTGGAGAATATACGGAGAGAAATGAAATACAAACTCAGATGTTAGGTCTTGGATGCCCTTTATTTACCTACATATCTATAAACTACTTGACACGTTAAACGATATTAGACAGTGACTACCTACGGATACTCTACAGATCTCTACGGATAGCGAAATACGGCGGTCTATATTACTACGGCGCGGCGAGCGGTTAGTCGGACCTCGGTGTGCCCTGGCTACGCGGTATCCCTACGCCGCACTAACTATAAGTACTTAGGTACATAAACCTCCAAAATAAGGCACTGTTTCACAATAGAAAATCATGACGTCACTTGTTCCATTTCCCTACATACTTCATCCATACTAACAGAGCTATTTTGTCGTTTCACAAAGGCCGGCCTCACACAAAACGGAATTCAGACACTGAACCACTCACGAGCAAATAAAAAGGGGTTTTGTGCAGACAATCTACCAAACGGTGTTTTTATAGTTCCGTACCTCAAAAGGAAAAAACGGAACCCTTATACGATCACTTTGTTGTTCATCTGTCTGTCTGTCAAGACCCTTTATCTCAGGAACGCCTGGAGGTATCACGTTAAAATTAAAACCATATACTCAGGTCTACAGCCTCTTGAACCTGTGAAAAAATCAAACTGCTAAGTTAACGTAAAAAAAGATACGGCCGTTTATGCCGCAAAAACCGTATATTTCGACATTCTCAAGGGAATCAAAATTTATAGGGTACTTTCCGTTGACCTAGATAATGAAATTTGGGACGTAATATCGGCTTATACTACAAGCACAGTGAAAAAACCTGAAAACAATACATTTGTAATTAAGTACGGCACCCTCGGTGGGCGAGACCGACTCGCCCTGATACTGAATTCAGTGACTGGTTCCGACTGTGAGAGGCCAGCCTGTCAATATTCCTTAATTTGAAATAGAATACCTGCGCAACTACGGTCATTGAATATTATATCATTTAAAAAGCAGCTACACCGATGGCTAAATAACCAAAACTTCTACAGTTTACATGAATTCTTTGACATGTAGTTGCAGACAGACAGACAGCAGGCAGTAATGTGATAATTATTTGTGTATAGCTGGTAAATGTTATTATGATGTCATAGATCGTAAGTAGTAATGTTGAACTTAAACTTAATGATCTCAGTAAGTAGTCATTATAATTACCAATTTTTTTGTGAATTGAATATTAGTTACTGTAACAATATTTTTTGCATACCAATTATGGTTAAACATATAAACCTACCTATGACTGTATCAACACCTTGTATCTGGTAATGTTTAATGCAAATAAAGTTTATGATTTATTAATTATTATTTATGATTTATAGGGTATTTTCACCTATCAAAATTAAATTTGCTAAGTATTAATTATATATTTCGGCCATAAGATCCACGAATATCACTAGTTTGGAATAAAACATAAGATTTATTTTTAATTTGAAAATTATAATCGTAGTTTTGTTATCTGTATGTCACGTGGCCGAAAACGCCGATCTCCAGTTTTTCTCGTGAGTGACGTCAGGACTATGCTAAAGGTATGTACATTTGTACCAGTATGCACATTTGAAGTTTGTATGTTTCTGCTCTTATGACGACACGATAATAATGGTGGCTGCCTTTTTAGCGCGAATATATAACGTTAAAATTTTAACCATTATTTCTTTACATAAAGCGATAGTATTTTGAGGAAATAAAAATACTAGTTAACTATCGAATATATAGGTACGAACATTATAAAATATATTAAACAAATTGCAGAATAGCCTATTGCCACACTGACACCGCTGTCGCTCGAGCCGCCACTTCAACATGAGTACATACATATTTGTGAAGGCGGCGGAGCAGAACGTCAACAGAGCTATAACCACGAACTTCGAAAATCGAAGTCGGGTATTTCCATCTCTATCGCACATACATTACTCGAGTGACAGGGATGCATTTTATATGAAGTTCGACTTTCGATTTTCGTGGTAGCGCCACATGCATGTAAAAGCAAACTGCAGTTGAGAGACATTCGACGGACAGGTTCTCTGCTATCCAGGCTCATTTCACGAGTTCGTCACGAAATCGTTATATTCATTTAGTTTATTTAAATTACTAATTATTTAGTGCTATTTTCGTGTACATGGACTATAAAAAGAAAAAATAATATACCGAAAAAACATTAAATAGACACTTAACTTACAATCTCGCGCTGTCTATCTACAGATAATTATTAAAAAGTCTTTTAATAAAGTACCTTACACGCGTCGAAACGTCAATAATAAAGGTAAATGGTAATAGCGCGTTAGACCCGTGTAACACGTTACACGGGTCTAAAGCTAGTAGTAAAAACGCGCGTTGTTTTTTTTTAATATTCATTAAATAATTTAAAGCGCACACTGCCAAAATATGTTTAAAAGTGGATTGCACGACTTTATAAGCGAAGTCAAGGTTCGCATGTCCTTTATGTAGAGTCGACTACAAAGTTATGTATATTTTTTTATTTTTTCACCTTACTACAATGGCAAACAAGGAAAAAAAATAATTAAGGGCGCACCCGTACCCAAATGAAATCTAAAATCGAGCCCCTCCTCACTTCACCCGTCCCGCCCCTCGATACAATGACGATACAACAGCGCCACGTAAGAAGTGGCGACTTAAATGAACTAACAGGATACTGATTTGTAAAACGTAGTACTAAACTACTCTGCAGTCGACTGTACCTCCTGCATACACAACCGAGGCAGGCATTCTAAATTATTTTACCGTACCATGGTATTATAGTTCTCATCAGCGTTCAATTAACGTTCAAAATATGCAACATGTTCGAATATAAGCCAGGGTAATTATTTACTAGCCTGTATTGTATTCCAAAAATCATTATTTCGTTACTTTTTAAAGTTTTTCGCGTACAAACTTTGCAAATACTTACCATAAGGCAGTAAAATACCAATGTTTTGTCCCTTGTGATAGCTACCTACTATATCCCCAATTCGGTTGTGCGATTAATGATATTCTAAACTTTTATCGATAGGTAGGTAGTGAGTGAAACTACGGAGAGCTACGGTAGCCTAGTGGTTCAGGTATGCGGCTGTCAAGCGGCGGTCGTGGGTTCGAATCCCGGCTCGTACCAATGAGTTTTTCGGAACTTATGTACGGAATATTTACCGTTAGCTTTTCGGTGAAGGAAAACATCGTGAGGAAACCGGTCTAATCCCAATAAGGGCTAGTTTTCCCTCTGGGTTGGAAGGTCAGATTGCAGGCGCTTTCGTAAAACTAGTGCCTATGTCAAATCTTGGGATTAGGTGTCAAAGCGGACCCCGGGCTCCTTTAATAACGCTAGGAGGATGATGATGATGAGATAGTGAGTGAAACTAATTAATGTGGCACCGTATTTGGTAAAATTATTCCGCTAACTAAATAACAAAAATCTTTTATGTTGGCGTCAACCTTGTGCATAGCGGTGATGTGCCGCGCTAGGCGGGCTCTTCGGCATAGACTGAAGCCATCTATATATACTACATACGCTAAATGGATTCAGCTAAACCCAATAAAGCTCACCCTCACTGACATTGCTTTTGCCTCACGTTGGCGCAAAATAACCAAGTAAAATTAATTTAAACCGTGAAACACAGTTCGGCTCCACAATTTACTTAGAGTGGAATTACACAAGCATTTTCAGGAAAGTGCGGGTTAAAAAACGAACCCGCATTGATTGCGTATTTTGCCGCCCGGAGCACTTTTTTCGCATCATCGGTTCATATTAACAAAACTTTGTTCGAAATCCGACATGTTTTGCTTTGGAGCATTTTACAAATAAATCTATCATGGGTATGGAAAAATTCCCACTGGCGTAATTTAATCCATTAGGGACTTTTCGGGCCTCAGTTATATGAAATTATTGATCTCCGTAAGCAAGAGCAGAGAACACTAATTAATAAATTGGTCATTAATAGAATTAGTTTTTGCCAGGAAGCAAGTTTACGAATTTAACTCACTAATTGACTTATTCGATGCGTTACGAATAATAATAATAAATAATAAATCAGTCTGTATACCGTCCCACTGCTGGGCACAGGCCTCCTGTCATGTATGAGAGGGGTTGGGGACTTCACAGACACCTTTGAATTTCTTCGTGGATGTATGCAGGTTTCCTCACGATGGCGGCGTTACGAATATTTAGCAATAATACAAATCGGTCTTGCCATTCTCAAGTTAGGCGCTGTCGCAGCATTTTAGCTTTATTTTCAATTAATTACTCAAGGTAGAACTTTGTTGTTTATTCCATCGAGAAAATCATTAGGAAAGAAGCAATATGCAAACTAGATTTAGCAGACAATATAGGGGCACTCGCCGGCGAGCGAAGGTAAATTAACTCAAACTCAAATAGTTTCAATTTCAGATCATTAAATATTGCCCGCTTCTGAGATGGAAGATAAGTTGGTTTGTACACTTATAGACTTAGAATACGAGATCAGAACTTTAATATAGTGAACGAGTTTGTATTGCTTTATATTATTTTGAAAGCCCTCCAAGTTACTCGTCTACTTCGTGGAAAGGGTAAAGATAAAAAAATATAAACAATGCGTACTATCCATGTTTCAACTAATTGTGATTTTATCACAGTTTATAATTTTTTTTAATATAAAAAAATACTAAATGTAAATATTTTCGAAATTGCTTTCTTGGGGTCGGATATGAGGCTATTACATATCATTTTAGGTATATTTTACAAATACTGATTCAACCGTATCATATCTGGAGGAGCACAAACTTGGTATGTTTTGAAAATGATTTTTATTTAAAACAAGTGACTGAAATATAACGATGTGATATATTTTTAAAATCGGCTTTCATTAGATACCACACACGATAGATGTCTCCGCTCCTTTTTTTTTCATGCTTTAGGTCAAATTGATTCGTATGGCCTAAAGATCAATCGTTCCGATTTTCATGCTTTTAACACCATTTGCAGCTTTTTACTGAATTTCGGGGGTGTACCGGTAGGACTATACATTTTGTTTCACTTTATCTATTGCCAGAGCCTACAGCTCTCTTTATCAAGTAACACGCAGTACCGGAAACCAGTACCTTCCTGTGCTCAAACAAAGAGAACTACATACATTCATCAGAACTGTATGCAAGGTTCTTCTTAGTATAAAATTATAAGCTAGGTAAAATGATACTTAACTAACTATAACTGTTAAGTGGCTCAAATTAAATCATGTTGGCTTAGTTATAAAGATGGTGTAGCCATGGTCGGTGACCCTCGCCATGACATCATGCAATGTGTTTCAATTTGGTTCCAAGAAAAAGGAATGGGATATTTTCGGAACAGAAATACGGAGGGAGGTAAAACTTTGTAAGTTCAATTGTACACGTTAAAATATAAATTACATTCCTCTATATATAACAAGCTCCAAAAAAAAGAAAAGTTTTTGTGTTCATTTCAGAAGTACTCTAAAGTTCCAAACACTCCCATTTATTAAAGGCTCGGATACGTTTCATTTTCTTTTGTATTTTTTGTATATATACTAACTAAGGTATCCTTAGTTAGTATATATATATGGCCTTAGGCCAAGAAGTAATGTATGAAAACCCTAAGTAAAACCATTATTGTCCGCTACTCTAACTTTTTAAATTTGCTTACTAATATTAAACTGACAAAGGAAAAATTACATTCTGCCAACCACCACTAGACTGTAAGCAAACTTGCGACATAAAAAAAACAAAATCTATGGTAGGTGCTACACTTTATGTGCGATTAAACTTGGTGCTCGAACGGCTTCTTCAATGGCATGTTTAAAAAATTAAAAAGGCGGCAAATTACACAATTATTTTCTGATCTTTCGTTCCGATTGTAATTATTTTTATTTTTATATTTCCTCACATCGTTTGAGAAAAGCACTATACAATCCTCGGCCGGAACAGGGATTGCTGGACTCGTTGTATCCGGCCTCGTCTACGACTCGGCCGTCTACCCCAATCTCGTCCAGCAATCCCTTACTTCACGGCCTCTGCAGTAATGTAGGTACTAGTTCATCATCAAAGTGTTTTATTGAGTTTAACAGTTCAGAAACGGGATCGAGTCCTAACGCCACAGGTAATCAAAATGTTTACATTTTATATTGGAAGTTAATTGTTGAAAGTTGACTTGGCTTTCTTGACGTTAATGATTGTAAAATCGGTTACAGTATTTGAATGGTATTAGTGAATGTAGTTCAGTAATTATACAGAATTTTACTTATTTTACGTAATACTTTGATGATAAAACGTGAAAAGAAGACTACTGTGTCACTAAGGTTTGTTGATTTGTTATTTGTATCCTGGTTATTATAAAAAAAAAGCTTGTGTTGCGTAATTACTAAAGTGATTGACTTTCTAGTAATACGACAGTAAAGATAAGAAGTTAAGTTTGTCTTATTCTGTAGTTTCCATATGATGTTTTTCAATGCTAGCTACTACTAAATTACTAATGCAGTAATTAGTAGGTTAATGAAATTTAAAAACATTTACTCTTGTGTAAACGTTTTTTTTTTCAGTATGGATGAATATGATAGTCGTGTTAGAGGGACGCCTCCCCTTCCACCTGACGACCCTGATAGAAGGCGAGCGATGACACCGCCAGCTTCAAGCAGGCACAGCAGAGCTCGCGACCGCGAGATGGAGAGGCGTAGTCGCCCGGAGAGGAGCCGATCTAGACGCAGCCGCGGGAGAAGCAGCCGCATCAACTCCAACGGGTCGAAGAACAGCCGGCACCGCCGCAGCCGGTCCCGTTCGCGTATTCGCCGCTCGCGCCGCAGCGCGTCACGTTCGCAGAGCAGCCGCCCGCGCCGCAGCCGGTCACACTTGCGTCGCAGCCGAAGCCGCTCGCGTTCATGTCGGAATCGTCGAAGTCAAACGAGGTATGGTGATACACGCAATAATGTCTTGTTAGATACATTGAAGGATTTGTTTAAATCTGTTAGATCAGATAATAGGTTGGATTATGTTGAAAGGTTTCCTGTAATGAATGTATTGCCTGAATTCAATCCGGCAAACAATTGAAGTATGGTTGACCAAGGTGAATGAGACAGCTAGTATATATAATTGGACTGAGCGTCAAATCATCCACTATGCACTTCCTAAATTAGCAGGAGTAGCTCAAAAATGGTATCAGGGATTGTTGAGTTTAAAGTACACGTGGCCCGAGTGGCAAGTTAAATTAAAAACCGCGTTTCCCAGCAAGGAAAATTACGGTTTATTGTTAACGGAAATGCTTGACAAGCGCGCTCAATATGGGGATTCCTTGGAAGACTATTTTTACGATAAGGTTATGTTACTAAATAGGTGTAAAATAACGGGTACTGATGCTGCTGATTGCATCTTATTAGGAATTGACGACAGAGCTGTAAAAACTAGTGCTGAAGCAGCTCAGTTTACAGAACCCGACAAGCTGCTTGTTTATTTACGCGGCCAAAAGGTTAATATTAAACCTAAGATTTCGTCTCGACCATTGAATAACAATTCCAGCATTGACAATAGACAAGCTAACCGGAGTGATAAGCCAGACAATAAATTGGTCTAATGTTTTAATTGCGGTGAAGAAGAGCATCCTCATTTCAGATGTAAGCAACCAATTAAGAAATGCGAATCTTACTCTAGAATCGGTCATGTGTCCTCTGAGTGTCATATTAAAAAGAACTTGGACGTTAAAGCGGTGTCATGGCGTTACAAGTAGTAATGATCAAAAGTATTATAAAACAGCGCAGGTAAACAAAGTCAGTATACCGTGTTTTATAGACTTTGGAAGGCAATGCACTCTCATGAGGCAGTGCGATGCTTATAATATTTTTGATAATTGGTCAAAAGATAATTTACCTAGTTTAAAGGGCTTTGGTAATACTGTAGTTCAAACAATAGGTAAAGTTATGACGAATATAATGATCGATTCTGTTGAACCCCTGTAGACGTATATATTGTACCCGATGATTACTTGAGCACACCCTTATTAATAGGACAAACTTTTACCGAACAGGAACACGTCGTAACGTTTAAAACGAACAATAGTTTGACTTTTACTAATAAATCCATGGATGATGAGTGCAAATCTATTTCGCTGATCGTTGATAATAATACTACCATAAATAATGTCACTGGAGTAGAGTTTTATACCAAACCTATTTTAAACGGAAGCATATATGTAGAATACAGTTTGAATCTGCAACCTGGAAGGGAATATGAAACATTGCCATGTATAATCAATGTCATAAATGGTCGCGGACGAGTGATAGTTAACAGTTATCGTCCAAATCATTTGAAGTGTTGAGAGGAAGTATTATTACTCGTGCATGTATTGCTTATGAAGCCAAAGAGTATACAGTCAATCGAATAGATTTGGATTCATCACCAAATAACTGTGAGCCAATAACTTTAGAAAGAATACGGGTAGACAAATCAATAGACGAGCAGGAGCTAAATGAGCTGGTTAAATTGATAAATGAACAGCGTAAATGTTTTGCGTTTAATTTAAAAGAATTAGGATGTTGTAATTCCACAACAATGAATATTCAGCTGAAGGATAAATCTCCGGTGGTATACCGTCCCTATAGACTTTCATATGCGGAAAGAGAGGTCGTACGTGATATGGTCGAAGAACTAAAGGAAGCAGGAATTGTTTGTGAATCCCCCTCTGATTATGCTTCGCCAATCATATTAGTGAAAAAAAAACTGGAGGTCATCGTATGTGCGTTGATTACAGGGCGTTAAATAAAAAGACAATAAAAGAACATTACCCGCTGCCCCGAATAGATGATCAATTAGATAGTTTATCAGGATACACATACTATACTACGTTAGACCTGGCATCTGGTTATTACCAGATACCACTAACCGATCTTTCAAAACACCAAACAGCTTTTGTGACACCTGATGGTCATTATCAATTTAACCGGATGCCATTTGGATTATCTAATGCTCCTGCCAATTTCCAGCGGACTATTAACAATATTTTAGGTAATGCTCGTTTTAAACACGCATTTGCTTACATGGATGACATAATTATAAATGATGGATTTAATAAACTACAGCTTACTTTACAGTTATTTCGTGATGCTGGTATGACATCTAATTTAGATAAATGCAATTTCTTTATGAAATCGATCGATTATTTAGGATTTGAAGTTGACCGAAATGGCATTAGGCCAGGTGAGAAAAAGATCCTAGCAGTTAAAGACTTTCCTCGTCCTACTGATCAACACAAGATTAGACAATTTATAGGCTCAGCTAGTTTCTTCCGGCGTTTTGTAAGAAATTTTTCAATAATTGCCAAGCCTTTAACACAGCTCTTAAAACAGGATAGTAAATTTACTTGGGGCGATCAAGAAGAAAACGCGTTTATTCAACTTAAAATGATTTGACGAACAGACCTATTCTTGTTTTCTTCAATCCATCATCATCATGATACAGAACTACATACTGATGCGTCTAAATTTGGAGTAGCTGGTATTTTGTTACAAAGAAAAGATAAAGCTGAACCGTTTCAGGCTGTTGCATACTACAGTCGACAAACGTCGCCTGACGAGATGCATTTTACTTCTTACGACTTGGAGACGCTAGCTGTAGTGGCGTCATTACAACGGTTTAGGGTTTACTTAATAGGCATACACTTCACCATCGTCACTGATTGCAATTCTCTGAGAGCGACATTTGAAAAAAAAGACATAATATCTAGAGTTGCACGATGGTGGAATTTAATTCAAGAGTACGACTTTGAGATCAACTATAAACCCGGTAAATCAATGGCTCATGTGGACCCATTGAGTCGTAATCCAGTTAGTGAAGTTTCTTTTGAAGTGAATTCCATTACAGTAGATTGGATAGCTACAGTTCAGCAAAATGATTACGAAATTCAGCGTACTGTTAACATACTTAAGGACAAAAAGACAAATAATATAATCGAGATATCCAAAAATTTTGTTGTCAAAAGGGGGTTGCTATATAAGATCACTAATGATGGTAATCGGTGGGTTGTCCCTAAGGGTGTTAGATGGCAAATTGTGCAGGCCAATCATGATGATATAGGACACTTCAGCTTTGATAAAACCTTTGACAGAATCAAAGGCAGTTACTGGTTTCCCAAAATGAGAAGATTTATTAAGAAGTATGTAGAGTCATGTTTGGAGTGCGCTCACGCTAAGGTCCCGGTTGCTAAAAAAGCTGGTCAGTTGCACCCTCTTGAGAAAATAGCAGAACCCTTTCATACGGTCCATATTGACCATTTAGGTCCGTTTGTTAAGAGCAAGCACAAGAATACTCACCTTCTATTAATAATCGATGCGTTCACTAAGTTCATCATAATAACGCCTGTTAAGAACACTAAAACAGCCAGCAGCATTAAGGCATTGACAGCTTACTTTCACACGTTCGGAGTGCCTAAACGGATTATCTCGGATAGGGACACCTCATTTACGTCAAACAAATTTAAGGATTTTTTAAGCGGTTTAGGTGTCAAGCATGTACTAAATGCGGTTTCTACCCCAAGAGCCAATGGGCAGGTAGAAAGATACAATAGGACTTTATAAGCAGCATTAACAGCATGTAATATAGGGAAACCCGAACGAGCATGGGACGACCACATATCTAAAATTCAATGGGGTATGAATAATACGCTGAATAAGGGTATAGGAAAAACTCCGGCTCAGGCATTATCTGGTACAAATCTATTTGGGATGTCAGATGCGTTATTACGTTTAGGGGTATCCCTAGAGGAAGAGACAATCGAAAGAGATGTTATTAGGCAGGACATGACGGAACACATAGAGCTTGATCAGAAAAAACAAAAGGAGAGATATGATAGAAAAAGAAAACATGTCAGTTATAAAGTTGGTGATTTAGTCAGGGTTGAAAGGGAAGTACAGTCGACAGGGCACAGTAAGAAATTGATTCCTAAACTTAGAGGTCCTTATCGTATAACTGGAGTAATGGGATACGATAGGTATGAAGTGGAGGATACACCACTATCCAGGAAAGGTAATAGACCTTTTAAGACCATATTTGCAGTCGATAAAACCCATGGTTAGTATTTAATAGATCTGATTGTCAAGATGAAGATGAAAATGATGTTAGTGGTGACTATCTTAATGTGGAATCCGAAATGTCTGATTAATTTGAGAAATTAAAGATTGATTATTAACGCAGTTGTATATATTACGTATTCAAATAGGTATGAGGTTTTGGTATGATCTATAGAAATGTTATATATGGGAGATGTGAAGGAGGCTTCTATATGTAATGCTACATTTTATTTAAACCATATAATGGAAGATATGAATGAGGCTTCCTTTTATTATATTCGACTAATATGCTAGAACATGAAGGTTTTAGTATTGAATTGTGATGATTACGAAGAAAGTTTTTAGGTATATTGTACTAGAAATATGTGTGAGGTTCTAGTACTAATATAAGGTTGAATATTGAAGATATGTATGAGGCTTCAATGTTCACAAATGAAATGACATTAAGTTTATACTGATACTAAGGTAGAATGTTGAAGATATGTATGAGGCTTCAATGTTCAAATGAAATGACATGATGTGTAATTAGAATTAGTAAGCATTTATTATATGTTGATTTTAACTGATACGGATACGGTAGCTAAATATATTTAATTAACTTTATTGCAACTTCAAAGAAAATTATGAGTTTTTAAAAGATTGTTTACGTGGATTGTTATCTTAGTATACTATTAACAATAGTTTAAAATAGAAGATAATAGGTAGTTTTAGAAGGATTACTTGTGCATAGATGAATTTTGAGTTTACACTATTGATCTTTTGTTTTATTGCAAGTGAAATGTGATGTAGCCATCAAATAATATACATATTGCAGTGTCAAAATAAAGTAGCCACATAATATTTATGCACACATTTTCAAAGTATTTGTAATACTTGGTTAATTATTAGGCGCGCTGATGATTGAGCATTGTTTATTGCCTACTAACAATTATATTGTATAAATTCCCGGGACGGGAATAAATTCAGGACGGCCGAATGTTAGCCAATTATATTAAATGTTAATAAGTAACTTAGTTGATTTCCGTTTTCTGTAAAAGGTGGTAACGTCATAATTATAAAAGCGGTAGTTTGACATTTTATTCATTCATTGTTCGATTGGATTTTGTGAAGCACGTTCAAGGAATAAACACGTTGTTCATCTTCTAAGTGTTTTGTTGAGTTTAACAATTATTTAGGTATTCAAAAAAGACCAAATGCGGGTAGTTCGGAAAACCCGCGCAGCAAGATGATGTTGATACCCGCTCAAGCCAGTTGTCCCGTGACCATGGATGTTGCAACACATCCGAAACGTCGGGAGACCTCAGTGAGGTGAATAAATAATTTAATTATACGCGATTAAGTCCCGTTTAATAAAAATAATGTGTGAGAATCGTGAAAGTTTAAATTAATATAATTTAATTTCATACCAGTAAATATAATTTTCACCTTATACACACATATATTAAATATGCAAGCACCTCACTAGCTCAGAAAGCCTTTTTTAGGGTTCCGTAGTCAACAAAGAAACCTTATCTTTTCGCCATGTCCGTGTCCAGCTGTCCGTCTTCGATTTAGCTCAGTAAACCGTAAGGTTTACCGTAACATTTAAAAATATCCCATTTTATTCTACTGATTTGTCCACGCCGACAAATCAGTAGAATAAAATGGGATATTTTTAAATGTACATCTGTATAATTTTTCAGCACAATTAACTGAATGCATACCAGAAAAATGAATGCTGTGCAAATAACCAATTGATTAACTAAACATGTCTTGAAAACGAGACCTTTTTTTTCGAATTCACACCAAAAATGTGGTTCGTAGATAGGATATAAGATTTTTAAAACAAAAATACGAATTGCTGATCAAAAATACTAACTTGCACTCTAAATTGTACAATCTTACTACGGAATTTCTAAAACTGATATCTATCACGTAGGCAGTAGGGTCGGAGGGGTCCCTGTCTTAGTGGCAAACCAAACATTATAACATATAAAACAGTTTTTTTAGTTAAAAAGAAGCACGACTAATTATCAAAACAAACGCTCTATTTTTGTGATCGTTATAAGCTGTAATTAGTAGTTGAGTACATACCAACGATGAATTAAAATGATGATATTCTAAGCCAATGGAAGCACAGCCAATGCATTATGCACAGTCAATAGCAATATTTTTGCGAGAACTAAAAATCATGGGTACCAGGCCATTATAGCCCTCTTGAGTATTGTTGAGCATTTCTGTTTGGAACTACCATCTGCAGGTCGGTCACGTAACGTATTGTACGTACGTTAGATAGATCTAAATGTCAATTTTTGTATGGGGAAATGACAGTTATGTTGTCCTAACGTGCGTTCAAAAGTTACGTCATCTCCCCTCTGGACGTATAACCCAGCCCAGCAGTGAACGGCAAATGTCACTGCCAATCCACGCCAATTTTTTGAAATATGAACCAGATACTAAATAATAGTAAAATATGCATATGTTCTGTAAGACATATTACAAATAGCAGAGAGAATATGACTACATACACAACACAGACGACACGACACTTAAACACTCATCTTACCTTGCGGTCCAAATAGAACCCCGGGAAGGACTGTCCGGTTGCGTGAAAAAAAAACAAACGTATTAGAAACGAACACTACTAAACTACAATTCGTCTTATGGATCTAATCTCTGTTCCCTTAGTCGAATCTTACGACACCCACAGGAAGAAAGGGATTGGTGCTCTTCCAACCCGACACCACACGGGCAACAGATAAACATTGCGAAAATACTCGGCTTTCACTTGACATTTTAAGATTTTTAAATTCATAAAAACGAACAATAAGGAAGTTGCTTGATTGTGACGTCGCAAGTCGCAAGCAAGTAATCCCTACAAGTTCCATACTAACGGAGCGTTTTTGACGTTCCATAAAAAGAAGCTGATATGACTTTAGTCAAATAGCGTATTAAATCAATTCCCAGCAACATTACACAACGTCAACGGTACTTTTCATGTGTGATAATATTGTGGTAAGTATGACTTAATAACAACAATAGTAAGAAGTTACTGTGACACAAATAATCAGGTAATACTAGGTTCATCTCCGTGGGAAGCGGAACGCACCACATCGCACTTCCGTCGGCATTGTTCCAAGACTTCCAAGACATCCTGCATGTGCCTGATTCGATGCGCGTTACGGGCTCGCGGGGCCCTAGTGCCTTTAGAGCTACATACCTATAGAGACTAAGCTCTTGTCAGCAACTTTGTCCCCTTCGAACTGGTCAAGAGGTTAATACAACGCATTCTAATATAAACTTCCAGCCCCATTTCTCACCACTTTAGAGATGATTTCGGATATAAAAGGTATCCATACTTCAAAATATGTATCAACAAACCAAATCATTTATTAACTACATTTATTAACATAGCAGCGAATAAAAACACTACAACCTATTATTAAATCTATCCATTATTTATATGCGTGTAACATATACATTAATTATACATACAGTAAGCAGCATTTGGAGTTTAGATAACATCATAAACTTGTAATACATAAGAAATGGTACGTACCTTTCAACAGTTCAGCAGGGTTTGACTACAATTAAAAGGTGCATGAGTCGAAAATTGCAGTTATAAAAACAGAACTACATGCTGGCAATAAACATTAACCTGGCTTCGGTACGAACAGAAAGTAACTTTAAAACGACCTCGTTATCTCCTTGGTCGTAAAATGAAGATTTTGTAATAAAAAAGCAGAAGATAGTTTTACCGTCCACGACTTTTTCACAAAAGCCTTTTTATTGGCATGTGGTATGGTTTACTCTGCTATTACCAATACATTCGCCGCTGATAATTAAAATAACACGATAGTACAGTAAGGACGGTGAGTTTTCATTTTATGACCAACAGGTATAATTTCTCGAAGTATTACAAAATTGTTGCCTTCCTCTGCTCGAATATCATTGCACTAAAAGGCCACAAAGTACATCTCATGTTATACATATTATATGTCGCAGACCGGAGTTCATCCATCTTAATCTCGGGACGAACCCTCTCGCTTGGTTTATTTTGATTTATGCAGAGTGACTGCGTGCGGCGGCGCGCGGCGCCTACGCATCGTAAAGATGCCGATGCCGGCGTTTATTGCCCCGAAGACGATCCTCTATTGTTTTTGCACTTAAGTACTGTTTATGCTACGTCCCGGGAGTCATGCATGGCAATAGCGATCACGGTCGCAACTTTCATCCCGACTTAATTCGTTAACAAAAGCTCTCCTTTTGAAGAAGTGTTGTAGTCTAATGTCGTATTTCATTAACTTTTGGTTGACGAATTAATGACTGACATCGGGATAAAACTCGCTACCTCGATCGCTATTGCCAAAACTCCTGTCATCTATACTATTGTAGTATCTAAAGGTTACGGAGGACGGTCTAATGAACGCGGAGTCAGATTTACAAATTGGGTTGGAAATAACCACATGGATAAATGTACGAAAATGTTCTCCTATGAAAACCAATGCTCACCCTAAGTAGCCATTCGTGAATCTGAGAATGACAACAGATTTTCTAAATATAATACTTAAATAAATATGGATATAATTTAGTGTCATTGTATTCGTATATTAGTTTTACTTACTGTACATTGTGCGTGTAGTATTATAGAAATAGATTTAATTGGGCGATGCGATTTACGAAAATAAAATAATGAGGTGAAAAATGTTATGCAACAAGTCCTCCAGCTCCACACACTATAAATAACAGTATAATGACCTAACGGGATGAAATAGCTGCGATTACACGGACACGCCGTAAGACACATAAGTTAAAGACCATCCACGTAACGTAATTGTTATATTATGTTTCCCATATTTAATGTTAATGACGATAATCATAGACAGTGCAGTAAAACGCTAGAGAACGCGCACGCGTTCGCTCTCCTCAGTACTTTCACTACTTATTGCGTGATGCTGGATGACTCATGACAACTACCGTAAGTCAACTCATCAATTGCTATAATGGAGTAGCGATAAAATAATCGATAAAAAATAAGGGCACCTACTAGGAGTTATTAGGGTTAGGGTTACCACGAGAACGTACCGCTTAAGAATAGTTTTAATCAATTATTTTATTCTACCCCATACGTAACTCGTGTATCGTGTGTCTGAAATACGCGTCTTGTCTCTTGCCGGGCAAGGTTACTTTTGCAATACAATTGAATTGCCTACATAGCATACGAGCTTGGCAAAGGCTGCAATTGAAATGCTTTTAAAACGATTATTTTAATAAACGTTCGATTACCACCGACTTACTCATGCGCAACTGTATTCAATGGCGCAATTTTTTCGTACATGTGACGAGTTCAACACGAAACGATAATGTAAATGAGCATTTATATAATGAACATACTCAGAATATTAGCATATGCATTAAGATTTTGTACAAGCTCTCGCAGTCAAGGACCCTTTTGAAATCGATCGGGATCCGAAAAGCTATTTAAATGTGAGGCCAAATCTCTAGATTCTTAGTTCAGGGAACATATCCAACAAATTTTATTGACAGCCGACAACGACATGGCTACCGTAAAAGCTAGTTCCTTTTTTTATATACAAGGACGGTGGCAAACAAGCGTACGGCCCGCCTGATGGTAAGCGGACACCGCAGCCTATAGACGCATGCAACTCCAAAAGAGTAACATGGGCGTTGCCGACCCTTGATATATGTTTGAGGATTCGCCGTGTTGACAGCTGAAGGAACAAATTCCCTCGCTCTCAACACAACGCATCCTCGGGAGCTAGTTATGGGGAAAGCGGTGATTTGACGAATTTTGCCATTCGAAAGTTCATGAAAGAAGGCAAAGTTACGCTATGTACCTGCATATTCACTGTGGTCGAAGATACATCGTCGTCCCTAAATATGACTAACAGTTCGTAGCCAATCCTAAGTATCTACTATCATATGACTAATATAATGGTTTTGGGCATGACGAGATCTGTTAATTTTAATATGGCCGTTTCTTTCGCTCTTGAGTATGTAGTTGCAGAGCAGAGTAAGCAAGACTTACTCTAAGCATCCAAGCCATTCAGCGGAATGCGGAGCGTTCATCAAACACGCTCTTTTAAGTGTTAGGTAATAGCTTTATATATAAACGACATCGGCGGAACATAATACAAAGTTAAAATAGGATCACAAATCTTCTGTAGGAGGAGTACGGCATGAATAAGATAGGTAAATGAAACGAGGGGAACAAGCGAGATTCTAAACTAAGATAGTAATATTTTGATAATATTTCGTAATTTACGAGTATCTGTAACTTTTAAACTAGTGGCTCTGTGAGTGGTAGAACTCTAGAGCTCGTTTTTTATATATTTTTTTTAATTTCGTAAAACTGAACGATTAAAAAAAACTATAATTATTGAACCAGCTCACAAATGTAAAAAAAGAACAAATACAAGCTGAATCAGAGAACTTCGTTCGCTTCGCTCGCTCGTTCAAATAATTTGACCATTAGACCGCTACAAACATAGCCTACGTTTCTTGCCGGAATCAAGTAATCACATTATAATGTTTACGTTACCGTAACTGCTGCCACAGGAAAATAATCAATCATTATTTTAACAAGCAGGAGGTGCACTTGTGTCAGCCTAATATTTCCTCGATGCCTGATTAATAATAGTAACGGCTCATAAAACAACAGTTTCAATCAAACAGTGTAGTAACTCTTGTCCTACACGAAATAAAATCTCTCACTCCTATGTTAACAAAAGTTTATTCATGACCTTATTTTGAATCTATAGCAACCTATTCAACTAAGTACTTTACCTATTGGCTATGTGATGAGTGATGCTGATGAGTAATATCAGCCAAGTAAGCGCTATTCAATCTAGAGATTAGAATTAATGATTACATGTCTATTAGAGCAGTAATATCGTAAATGCAAGATAGTTGAACAAGTCAATGTCCAGACATTATAACTGTGTGTTATTCGGCACGTACTAATGCAAAATAACAGTACATCAATATTACTGACAGTTCGATATTCGTCTAATATGCATTTGCGTGAACAAACTGTGCCACAAATGTCGTTTCGAAACGTGCTTTAACGTGTAGATATACATATGTATATGAAATACCTTACTTACATTAAATACCTATCATACAGGTACACTTTGCCAGTGATCGCCGCGGTCTATTGATTATCGGATTTAGCAAACTGCGTCCGGCGCGCAAAAAATCGATACATTTACCTATTGACCAGAACAGAATATGAATGACACGTACAAAACAAAAGAAGTTTGGTTAGGGTTGCACAAGTTTCTTTCAGAAATGTCTATTGCATTATATCCGCAGCTATTGTCTTTAATTTGGGACACTGTTTAAAACAATCGTACAATCTTCTATACTAAAAGGTTTCAAACAAGGGGTAGCAATGTATACATGTATACAAAGTTAGGGTACAGAATAAACAATGTTAGGGTATGTTTAGATCGCTGCCTGCTACGTGTGTTTCCCATAACTAACGATTCACTTGGGAGCAAAAGTCCGTCATCAGCATCACTCGATTTCATGAAATAACTATACTTCTCGATTATAAGAGAAATAACGTTTTCGACGGTACCAAAACCGCTTAAGGTTTTCCACAGAAAATTAAAACAATAATAATAAAATATAATTGACTCACACACACACACACATTTTGTCAATCTTTTATACCCACATGCATGCTAAAAGTGGCTCTGGAACATAAGTTTCATGTGCTCTGTCTACCCCTTTTGGGAATAAAGGCGTGAATGTATGTATGTATGTAAATTACTTTAAAAACAACGTATTAACCGACTTCAATTTAGTACTCCGCCAAGCCACGAGAACATTTCCACATTTCTTTTCCGATTTACCATATGAACTGATTTCCGAGAGCGAATGCGTTGATTATTATATTTATTATAGAGAAAAAGACCGAATCGCTGTATGTCGCCCGATAATATTTGAGGACTTCCGTTGATTCCAGAAGGATCACCTTTGGCACTTCATTAGTTGCTATTTCAACGGAGTCTTATGAGAATCTGTGACGTACTTTTGTACATGAACTGATTTGCGAGAGCGAATGCGTTGATTATTAGGGAAAAAAACCGAATCGCTGTATGTGGGCCGATAATATTTGAGGACTTCCGTCGATTCCACAAGGTCACCTTTGGCACTACATTAGTTAGCTTTGTGGGACTCCGTTAAAGAGAGTGGACAATAAGTACCTGGGCCAGTGGGTCGCAGACTCTCTGTCTGACGTCGAGGACACCGAGCGGGAGCGTCGAGCGCTGTGTGTCCACTGTAATATGTTGTCCCGTAGGTTTGCACGTGGTAGTACAGAAGTAAAGTTGATACTATTTAAAGCTTTTTGTCAAACTGTCTATACGTGCGGTCTGTGGGCTAACTTAACGCAGCGGGCGAACGGCGCTCTGCGCGTCCAGTATAAATAATGACGCATTTAGGATGCTGTTTAGGTTGCCGCGGTATTGTAGCGCCTCAGCGATGTTTGCTGAGGCGCAAACAGACTGCTTCTGTACCATTATGAGGTAGCGATGCGCCTCACTCCTCAGCTCACCCGCAGCCGAGACAGCACGAACAGTATCCCAAGTACGCTGGCTCAGCGGTGGGACTCGGTCGCCCCTTGTCGAGAGGTACGTGCACGTGCAACTACACGCACCTGTCGCCGTACCATACCGCCGCGAAAGTTGTAAATGTTATGTAATGTTTTGTTGTGTCTCTTTAGGTCTTTAGGTTACTAACACTAGATATATGTTACTGTAATGCCTAACCCTATATGAATTTCAAGTCTGAAATAAATAAATAATTATTATTATTATTATTAGTTGCTATTTCAACGGAATCTTATCAGAATCTGTGACGTACTTTTATACTTTTAAATTGTGCATCTGTGGTCTTCATCATCCATTCCACTCCACCAAAATTTTTGATTTCCGGGTGTAAATACACAAGTTATAATAGAAAATAGCAAAACCACTACACGCGTGCCTAATATAATTGAGGAGTTCCCTCAATTCCTCATGGATCCCATCATCCAACTGGATTTTCTAAAAAAATGGGACTAATCTTTCCATGTTACCATATACTTACAAACAAGAAAAAAATTGTACGAATCGGCTCATAAATGACGGAGTTCTGAGGTAACAAACATTGAAAAAAAAACATGATAAAAAAAATACAACCGAATTAAGAACCTCCTCCTTTTTTGAAGTCGGTTAAAATGGCAATTGGTGGCATGAATTCTTTGCCCTGGAGTGTATATATATGCAATAATGCAGAAGAATTACTTGTACACAGCAAGGGTGTAGGGTTGTAGCACATTCGTCTGCATTGCCTTAGGCCAAACAAAGAGGCTAAGAAATATAACACACGGCGACTTTTTGTAGCGCTACAAACGCGCTGTCATGAAACGCGCGTTGGTATCGCTATAACATGTTACCGCTCTAAGATGTATGCATAGTATGAATATCAGTAATGTAAACTTACAGCGAGCTCCTCGCTGGTGTAGGCGGTGAGGACTCGTCTGTCCTGCTGCAGCACGCAGTAGAACGGCTCCCATGACGGCGGTACACCCACAACGGCGCCGCTGCCTGCGCTCGGAGCAGTGTCTGCAACAACCACGTTCACTATCATTGCCTGTTTTTAAAAGTTTACTGTTGACGAAAAATAATTCGATTCCAAGCAAATACCATAGGTACTCGAAGATCTATAGGTTCCCCATCCTTAACTATCTGAAGATATTCTTAATGAGCAAAGAAAATATTTACGTTTTTATTGCTCTTGCAAAAATTTTGCAAGTCGATTGGATTTTGACCAGTAACCTCCCCCCAACGTTCCAACTAAATCCGATGACATAGTCTAGAGTATTAAAATACATTTAGCCAATTCACACAAAAACATCATTCCGGTCACGGTTTCCTTACAAATGCTCTTGGCAATTCTCCTTCTTCACTAACTCAAGTTAAACTTTGCAGTACCTAAAATGCAAGAGCAGAACCAATAATGCAATTCCGGGGTAGTTCGGTAAACTTTTTTCAAAGACTAGTTCCCACTTCGTGCTTTCCCTCCAACTTAAGAACCCGGAATAATTAACATCATGAAAAATTCAAAACGGAGCCTGAGCTATAAAAGTCGTCTGGCACCCCGCAAAATTTTCTTTGCACAGAGTCTACGTCGATAGCAGGACTGTGTTCATCGATGTGTTTCAAGTCGTAAATTCAATTCAAAGGAAACTTCATAGAAATTTGATCTCGGTAACTATGGAAACAGTTATTGAGATCAACTGTTGGCGCAACTTAAATAGATGTTAAACAACTTTGCTAATACAGTGGACTTGGTTTATGCATCAAAGTTAGAGCGAACGGATAAACTTTGTCTTGTTGCCTGGAACTTGATTAGGCATTCAAGTTACTAATAAATAAATACCATCGCCTACACGAATAACGAAAATATAAATAATTTACCGAATCTGTACAAAATACTTACCGTAAACACGAAGCTTGCTATTGGCGTAACGTTTCATTTTTCACATTTACCGATAAACGTAATTAAAGCCTCGTGAATTTAACAAAAAAAAATTCATTAAAGGTCCCGAGTGTAGTCAAATCCGGTGTTTTAAATTTAAAACATTTCCCCTTTATGTCGTTAATATTTTGAGTGCAGTTGAGGTGAGCGCTGTTTTGTCAGTGTTTCGATTTTAAACTGAAATGTTGTTTCCTTTCAGCGCTGTTTGGACTGTAATAGAGTGCTAATGTAAACTTGATTGCTTTCCCATACCAGGCTGCCGGACGACCCAGGACTTAATAATTAGCGAAGTGGGTAGGCGTTCACTACATGAAATAGGTAGTAATATTCGACAATGTGTTTACGTATTCATTTCGTAGATTGTTTATCTAAATAGTCTCAATGTACCTATATTAGACAAGTAATAACTGAAAAGCTAAGAGCAAATCGCCTACGGTGGTATGGTCACGTTATGCGGAGGGATGATAGTCATGTTAGTACAAGGGCATTAAGTATGAATGTGGAGGGTTCTAAGAGAAGAGGTAGACCAAGAAAAAAGTGGATGGACTGCGTGAGAGACGATTATGAATAGGAAGGATGTGTCTGATGAGTTGACGGGCGATAGAGGTATGGAAGAAAAGATCATGCGGGGCGCCCCCAAGTAAATGAGATAAGGACAAGCGAATTATGATGTATATAAATGTAGACGCGAATGATGATGTATATATGTGTATATGTATATCCATGACAGAATTGAACATGTAACTATAGCATATATTTCAGACGTCATTGTATTTAGAATTACATACATACATACATAGATGCACGCCTTTATTAAAAACAGGGGTAGGCAGAGCACATGAAACTCGTGGACCTTGTTTTATACATGTAGTGATATAGCTTATTAGTCCTCATAAAACGATCATTTTATTATAGATTTATAGCTTACCTTATTAGTACCTATATATAAGTGGATGTTGTTAGCGGCGTTGATCGGATTGTCTCACCGCAGTTGTTCCTCTGTCATACGAGTACGTGCAGGGAAATAATCAAATAAAGTGATGTCAAAGCTTGCTATAATCTATCATGGAATTGTATCGGATAAAACCCCATTTTAGGAGAGTTGTTGGTGTTGCTTTTTAATGCAAAGGTAGGTATATCAACTTACACTGGTCGTACGTCTGCATGTAGGTACGAATTTACTAGGTATGAAAAGTAGAAAAAACCCTGAAACCGCGCTCTTGTAACGAAAGGGGCTTGGCCTAGACGTGTGAAGTGTGCAGTTATAACACATTTATGTGGAACTTAAGAGGCGATCTCAAATTGCGTTTCAGGGCTGTCTTTATATTATAGAGACATTTTGTACGGCACAAACTTTCAAAATCGAAGTGCCAACTCTATCTTCTACCACGACATAATTGCATTTAATTACTTATACGAATTTCATGATAAACTGGTTGGCTTCGGAAATGTTGCGATACATTTATGGAAAATGGAATGGGAACCTTATCCATATTTTATAGAAACATAATTTGGACCTGGCAGTCAGTTTGCTCTTTGTTTTAATAATAAGAAAGTAGTGGAGTATTCACCTTGTACACATTATGAGAACCGAGAATTAGTTTATTTTCGTACGTACTTTACATTATACATATATCAATCCTTAGTCCTTATCGGTCGATATCTGTTTCTTCCGAATTCTTTCTCCTAAAGATTTCTATAATAAGCTCTTGGGATCATGACTTGGGTAACAAACCAATGATGATGCAAGTAAAGTAGAACAATTGTTCGGCCAATGAGCATTAATCTGTTAAGCACTGGCGGGACGTGTTAAACAGTGACTCAACGCACGCGCACTCTGTTGTTGTTGTTAGGGACGATCGAGGCCCTAAAATAAATTAAATTAACGCTCGATGGGCCCGAAATTAAGAGAAAGAGTTTATCCAAGTCTGAAGCTATTTAGAAGAGATTATATTTAGATCAAAGCTCTCAGTAATGATACTGAAGTGAAAATAACTTAGTTAAAGATATTATTCTATAGTCAAGTCATTCTCAATACTCAAGTCAGTTCGACCAGGATGTAATTAAATTAGTTAGCCCAACCGACAATCCCAAAAACCTCGTTCAGCACTTAACATCCTAGAAAATATTAAAGTAACGGGTATTTCTGCAAGAAATCTATACTATTGTTATTGGAAAGAGTTTGCCGTGGGATATGAAATATGTTATGGGAAGTCAAAACCAAAGAAATAATATTTTTCCACAATGGACCATCCTTGTTAAAAGTAAATTAAGTTTTCAGAGACAATTAAATATTGTTCATGTGTAGCACAATGCAATCAATGTGTTGAAAGCTTCGTTACGCGGCAACGAAACTTGCTGTAACGTAGGTACCACAGCCACACCATAATAAGTCGTAAACTGCTGTGATATAATAAGATCTTACTCAATTACCAACTTCAGTGATCCTTCTCTATAATGTTAAAACTGTAATAATAAACCCCGCACACGAATATAGATCTTCCGGCATTAAGTTATGGTTTGTTATTAATCAGCGTTTATTTTACGGAGTGCCGCGTGGGAGGCACCGGTTTCACGCCAGACCGGCCTGTAACACGACAATGAACTTAAATATTACGAATAAACAAACGAACGTCGCCAACCGCCAACATGTTGCGTTGCCGATTTATTTATAAACACAAAACGTCTGCAGAACTCAGGATGCATTGCGCGGCGCGGTTTGGATTGCGATAGACTATTCAGTTGCATGCGGGCAGTGAAAACTGAAAATGAATGAATCAACGGCTGAAACTGACTGGATGCACAAGGTTGGTTTTTGCCATTATGTATACAACTGCACAAGATACTGGCTTGCGAAAGTTATCATATTTTAAAGTTTACGCTTAGAAGTCGAGTCGGTGGGATGGCACAGAGAGGCTGCCCCCCTTAGGCAATGATGCTCTTAGAAACGTTATCATTATAATATGATTTATATACTTCCCATCACGGCATGCCATCTATGGACTTCCTTTTATTAGATTTACGTTAGGTGTTATATGGTTTTGTAAGATACTATATATATTATATTACAGAATACATATATACATCTATAGTGAACATAGCTACGTACATAATTAGCATAGGTAGTTAAAAGTTGTAATATTTTGGCAAGTATTTTGTTACGTTACATAATTTGATTTTCTTTTAAAGCATTCACAACATTATAAAAGAACCTTGAATACTTGGCTGCCCGTGCCGAAGGCTCACATTTCATTCAAGAACATAGCCGCGTTAACAATGCAGTATTAAGATTAAAAATACAGATTACGTTCAACATTAAAAGTTACCCTTGAATGCTACCTTGAAGTAAATATGTTAAATTGACAAATATTATCAGTCGTATCTATCTCGCCAGCCTTCATATATATAATTAATTAAATCGATTAGGAAAACTACATTTTCTTGTGCTAATATGTTGATTCGTTAACCTAAATACTACATTCAATAAAATTATTCATTAAACCATAATGTCACGAAATACGACGTAATCTCAGAAGCAACTCAAGTCTGACGTCGTGATGAAATGTACCTACTATCTGACTAATGGATACAGGGTAAGATTAGAGTAAGAAGAGGGTAACTTGTTAAATAAGTTTTTCATTTTTCAGTCAGTTATTGCAGATCAACTCTATCTATATTTTCAACAAACCCCCTTTTGACACCTGAACAGTGCCGGATAAGCCCATAAGCAAATTAAGCAATTGCTTAGGGCATCTCTTCACGTCTTGGCACCAGAAAAAGCACTACACTGCTAGCTTACTTATGTATAATAATATAAACTTAATAGAGCACAATTTCAAACAAGTGAATCCCAAGGACGGCCTAATTAGCTTGCAAGATCTGAACTAAACAGCTATATGTGCTGATAAATAAGAGCTTGTAAAAAGTTACATGTTACGGTTCCCTGTCCGTGCAAACGAGGTGGAAACGCAAAGGTCAGTTGTCCACCGCCTGCAAAGGGCGTCGCCCCACTCGCTATGCCACCGCCATTACACAGCATATCCAGCCGCACATACATAAGCTCTAATTATATTACAACACCGTATTATACATGCATAATGGATGGAAATGTCATTTAACATTTCCACTACGAACCGTGAGAATGTTATATAAGATGGAATTTCTATTTTCATATTTATCAGCCTACGATAGTTTTTCGTAATACTTAATACGGATATGTGCCGTATCCGAGCAGCAAAGTAATACCCACGTGTAAAATAAACACGACTCGACTCGAACGAAGACTCGACTACTTAGAAGGAGTATGTTTTTAAAGCTTATGTATGTATGTCGACAAGTAAATTCTATTTCACGGGCTACAGTCCAAACGGCTTGGAGGTGTCGTTGTACTGTGTAAAAAAGCTGTTGGGTTTTTGAAAATTCTTTTACTCTCACTTGTTACACACAGCAATAAGCTGGGTATAAAATATAGGATACAGTTTTAGGTTGAACCGTCCATTGTCTTATGCTGACAGAATGGAACACATGTGCATGTTAAATGGTTAAGAAAATATCATACAGATTTACAGATACAGTATAGAGTCTTATCTGCCCACTTGCTTCAGTTCAACGCTCTTGTGCTGCCAAGACAATGAATAAGCTCAGGCCGTTCAGGAGTTCCATCTGTAATGTCAGTGGAATCACGTAGAGTGTAGGCGTCGACTTAGCAATTTGCAGTTAATCTTGGGTTTGAGTAAATCTTCAATTTCTAGCGACAGGACGTAAGGAAGACGACAAATGGATACATCGAATTTAAACTTACGTGAGGCATGTTTAAATGCTTGGTGCCTCAAGGGACACTGCCGCGAAAACACTCAACCTGAAGAACTCCCGGAGAGTTGAATCATGTCGCCCGTAGTGATATTTAAAACGTCAGTTTCACTGGAATTTATTATATCGCTACATATTATAACTATTTGCGCGTAAGTGTAAAAACATATGTATATGTATAATCACTTGCTTCTAGCTTTATGGGTCATACAAAGATTTAGGTTCGCGTTTTCCTGTGGACATTGCCAATATTAAGGTCTATAGAGCCAAATTTTTGGTGACTTAATCCGCATAAACAGTCCCTCCTCTTAATTAAGGCGCCGTAGGTTCATGATCTTCTCTCCCTCTCACTGAGCATAAGCGTGAGCGAGATAGAGGTACGTGCTCGGAAGCGCGGATATCATGTCTTATAATTTAAATTTTTTGGCCGTTTAAATAAATAATAAAGTAATCACTGAGTTCTCTCAAACATGATATTGCCGATTTTAGAAGCAATTGTTGTTATTTATTTGTGCATAATTTGTTACGAATATTTTAAGTGTATTTTAGAATGTACGTGTTTTTTTTCTATCGAGCGAAAATTGCTTAATCATGTTTTGAATCACTGATCTCGCTGCAAAAAAGCCTCAAGATTACTATTCGCATTTTTTTGAAACCATATTATGATAAACAAACGCATTATATTGTTTCAAAAACTCTTTTCGCTTAACTTCGCTGAACCTACTCTGGGTGAGGTGTAGTTCTATCTCTATATTCATATTCGTGTGACGCACGTGGCGGGTCGGGTCGCGACTTTACAAAGCCTATACTATTAGAGTCAAAGTGAGAACTGAACTTGATTAGCTTTTGTTTATGCAAAACCTTCACAAAACCCTATTCTGTTATAGTACAGAAATCGACTGAAATCGGGTAGACTTTGTTAGCTAAACTCTTACTGGCAATCCAGCAACAAATACTAATCTATTACGGTCTATAACAGAATTTTAGCCATGACGCCGATTATATGAGATGAGCTTTTGGTGTTGCAAATTCCTTGACAACATCCTAGTTCAGTGTATAATTTTGCTGAAAGTTAAAACAAGGTTGATTTTTTAATTTAAAGACAGCAGTGTAAATTTAAATCTACTATAATGAAAGCATCCATTAGCATTAGAAAGCGAAGCTAGCCAGCGTATCGTTTCTGGCGCTTCGCCAGCCGCTGCCGCGGCACGCTCGCTTGTCTCGCGCGCTGTGAGGTCGCAGTTCTTCCTAACACTCCTCGCTTCGCTCGTCGTCGAACCTAACCAGCATTAGGGTGGTATACTCGTAGGTTGGCAACTAGACATTAAAGACGCAGATAATGGTATTCGATTTGAATAATATTTTAAATGATATAAAAAATTGCCATTTATATACGGAATGTTTGTTACAAGAATTGATAATAGGCAGATTTTACTCAAATATAACTCAAATATGTTTTATTATCATTTTGCTTTTTTTATATTTGCACTGTACAATATCTCAAAATCTAAACAACGATTATCTAAAGTAACTAAGGCAAAAATGGTGTCGAGAAATACGATTGCGATAAACAAAAATGGCGGTGAAACTCTACTCGACTAGGTTTTGCTCGTAAATAATGTTTAAAACTATCTTCACAAAAAGCTAATCCGTTTGAGTGACAAACAGTACTGAAATAGATTAGATATTGTTAAGTAATATCCACAAACAAAAGCTCAACTGTTATAATTTGACTCGTGACTCAATCAGTATAGCTTTTGTAAATTTGCGGTCGGGTCACTAAAATGTATTACGAAAATAACGCGCGTTTGTGTAAAAAATGCATGTTTTTGGGTAAAATATGTAAACAAATATAAAATGCAAACTATCTGATTTAAGGCGAAGCTTTTATGTGTTTAAAGTATTGAAGTTAACTGAAATCTACTTGCATGAATACGTACTACCCTATAGAGTCCGCCTGAAATGAACCACATACTCGTAGATGGGGTATGATATGAAAGGAGATCCCGTTTCAAATGTTGTCTATGTCCTATTCAGTCACTGAAATTAATGCCATTTTTAACCGACTTCAAAAAAAGGAGGAGGTTCTCAATTCGGTTGTTTTTTTTTTTCAATGTTTGTTACCTCAGAACTCCGTCATTGATGAGCCGATTCGTAATTTTTTTTTTAAATTTGTAAGTATATGCTTCCAGGTGGGTCCCATTTTTTCAAAAATTCAATTGGATGATGGGATCCATGAGGAATTGAGGGAACTCCTCAATTATATTAGGCACGCGTGTAGTGATTTAGGTATTTTCTATTATAACTCGTGTATTTACACCCGGAAATCATAAATTTGGTGGAGTGGAATTGATGATGAAGACCACAGATGACTTATGGAATTCCTCAATTATGTACATAAAATTGAAAAAGTATATCACAGATTCTGATAAGATTCCGTTGAAATAGCGACTAATGAAGTGCCAAAGGTGATCCTTGTTGAATCGACGGAAGTCCTCAAATATTATCGGCCCACATACAGCGATTGGGTTTTTTTCTCTAATAATTAACGCATTTGCTCTCGGAAATCAGTTCATGTGGTAAATTGGAAAAGAAATGTGGAAATGTTCTCGTGGCTTGGCGGAGTACTAAATTGAAGTCGGTTAGAACTTTGTTTTTAAAGTAAATTATCATCTTTACTCGTTTGGGAAGTGAAGTTTGTGTCGCAATAACCTAGTAGAAAATAATACTAATCGATGTAATTCTTTACTTTAGTTAAGACAAAATGAATCATGTTAACTGATACCAGTGCTCTGAAACTATGAAATACTGAGTTTAACAATATATCGTATTGTAATCATGTGTTTAAGTGTGTTACTATACCCACTACGTAGGGATGTACTAAGTAATATAGCTATCGACTAAAGAGAATACGAGTATTAGTAAATTATTTACCCAACACGCATTCGGAGCAGTAATGACACCGCGTAACAAGATACTGTAACATGTTCCTAGTGAAGTAAAAAACAGTTCCCTATTATCCGTTGTGTAACGAAATTGTGAAGTCGTACGCATTGTCAAGAAAATACTTTCTCTATTAATGATCTCAGTAACAACGTCTCAGGAAGCTATCGAGCGTGGCCCGTGGCTCACACGACTCCGCTCGGGATACTCATTGAATAGATAATCGGCCTTCTTATCCGACATTGAAATTGTACTACAGTACATAACAAGGGCACTAAAAGTTTAAATGTAATTTCTCGATAAATATTCAAATCATATCATCATCATTATATCAGCCGAAAGACGTCCACTGCTGGACATAGGCCTCCCCCAAAGAGTGCCAAAGTGACCGGTCCTGCGCCACCCGCATCCAGCGGACTCCCGCAACCTTTACCAGGTCATCAGTCCACCTTACCTACCCACCTACCCACGCCTCGCCTTCTGGTACGTGGTCGCCACTCGAGAACCTTTCCGCCCCAACGGCCATCGGTTCTACGTGCTATGCGCCCCGCCCACTGCCACTTAAGTTTAGCGATTCGGAGGGCTATATCGGTTAACTTGGTTCTGCTGCGGGTAGCCTCATTTCTGTTGCGATCACGCAGATCACGCTCTCCATAGCCCTTTTTGGTGACTTAGAGCCTTTTTATGAGGCCCATAGTAAGCGAACACGTTTCAGTGCCATATGTCATCACTGGCAACACACACTGGTCAAAGACTCTCGTCTTGAGACACTGCGGAATATTGGGCGAAAGTATGGCGCTGCCCGCACGCTGCCCAGCCGAGTCGGCACTTCGCACTTCAATTTCTTAAAGTATACAGAGATCTGTATATAGCACAGAACTGGGATACAATCAATTAGCGTAAAAGAAAAGGAAACACGCTAATCAATTAAAATAGCATACGTGAACAGTCATACATAAAGGCGATTATGAATAGAAGCTTGCTTTATATAAGCAGTTGGAAGTCGAGCTGTACTATAACTCCATAGATGTTTACCATTCATAAACGCTTGCATAGAACGAACAAAGGGGAATAAAGGTCACTTCCTCCGCTGGAGCGCGCCCATTCAATGTCTTATGAAAAGAAATCAATTAATAAATAAAGTCGTGAATGCACTGCCTATTCAAAGTGTCACCCAATCAACGTGACTCGATCCCCCAACACAAATGTTTCATGGTGACCATTTTAACGGTTCTTACATGTCTCCAACACACAAAACCCTACAGAGTGATGTTTAATAGGAAGAATATCATCCATTGTCACATATTTTCTATCATCTGCACTTCGGTAACCAAGTAAAGTACCTAATATCACCAGTGGATCTGTGAGCTGTAAAGCGCTGTCTAAAAAAAAGACCGGGTTGTACTCCGGGAGTGCCAGCAGAAGTGAAAACTTGAATATTTTGACATTTCGAATCGACGAATACCGTAGCGACAGAAGTAAACTATTTCACTTGCAAATTAGCGCGTGAGAACTTATTGTGTGTCGGCCGAACGGGTAAGCGCCGCGGATTGCATGGCGTTTGCGCCCTTTTTCTCGCTAACTCGAATGGCGCAGCCAGTCTCGTACTACGGCATCGAGTTATTTAATGTAAAGCGTTATTGAAAGAGCGCCGCGGCGTTCCACCTCAACTTGTGCAAACTGGTATCAGAAACGTACACATTCGCCCTTTAACCAATACCGTAATGTAATGAATCAGAAGTGTTATTGAATAAAAGAGTAACCAGAGCCCGTGGCGTTATTTCTCTCTAGATATTTTGTATTGTACTCATGGTCAATTAAAGGCAGTTGACATTTTGTAATTGCATGCGTTCACGCGATCTACATTACCACACTGACTTTTAGTTATTTAATCCCATTTACATACAGAGACACGCCGTCACACTTTACAACACAATTTCTTTCAATTGATTCTGTTCTGCAGATAATATTAGTTAAATAGGGCAGCAAGATGTAGTATACGGGTTGTCACACGGCTGGGATATATGAAGTGAATGTACCTTTAATATTGAAGATATATTTTGCTCTACTGAGACTTTGTTTTATTTAGGAAGGTACCTAATAATACTCCATACTGCAGGCCAGTGTGTTATACACAAAAGTATTGTAATACCCACGTAATAAACCTATCTATTAGTATAAGCCATTTTAATTTTAATCTCTCTGAGGGGGTGATGGCTGCACGACGAAAGTCGTCTTCTATTTAAATAAATTTAAAATATTATAGGTACTTTCCCTTCATGTTACATAGCCGTGCTATACCAACTCTGTAGGTAGTACTACATAGGTAGTTAAAAGTACCTACTTAAAAGCACTGGATAATGCTTATTGTACATATTTCTTTTTCAGCAGAACAACGAAGAATCTACCGCTTCGAAATATTTGCTTTTATCCCTGTGTTCTGTACCTGTGAAATCATTTCATCAATTTATTTATACCAAAATAAACTGAATGATTTTCATATTGATGTGTTGGACCAAAGGTATACCGTACTGGCTAAACACTTGATTTGTCTTGATTATAATCAGGACTGACGTCAGCAACAGCCTGGCCGGGTTGAGGGAGATGCAAACCTGTTTGACAATGTTCGTTACAAACGAGGCCAGCCTCTTTGAGGTGTAACTCCATGACATACTCGAGAATGTAGGTGGATTCGCTTCTTCACATACATGTGCCTACGTATGTAAGTTGCGAGTTGATCAAACTCGTGTGATCATACACACATACTAATGGTCTGTAAACGGACGACCGTTTCGTTGGGTGACGTTTGGTCCATTGCACCGAACGGGAATGGGACCCAACTGTCGTTGTCATTTTAGTAACCCCGCAGTGTGACAGAGACAACGTGCAAGTAACAATCATCTTCCCATGCAAGTATGATCAACACGCTGGCCTGAGTTAGATTATAGTAGCAATTACGCTACGCGTGAGGAAAATCCCTCCTCCTGGGTAGAGACGTAAAATGTTGTACTCACCGCAGGCGGTAATAAAGAAAGCATCAGATGGTATATTTATCGCCCTTACCTTCGGGTGTCAAAATACCCGCGATCTGACACATTCTTTGTTTTACCGCCCTAGGTATACTTACCTGTACTAATGTAGCCAAACCTAATGAATTTCTTATTACTGTCGCTATTTCCTGTTTGCCAGCATGTTGCTCGTTCTAGTTGTATTCGTATGTAGTGCAAACACTGAGCGGACTGAGTGTTGTTAACCCCAGTCTTAGACTTGGTGTACACCGACATGAGAAAACGGATACAAAATGTATATTCAAAACTTTTCATAGCCAGTTGGTTTTTTTTTTGGTGTTAAGTATGAATAATTTACGGGCCTCAATTATTTGCTTGCACGGTCGAACGTTAACGTGAACTCTCCATACCTTGCTTCATTGCAAGCTTAATCTAGTCAATCACATCACTCAACAGGGTGTAGACTAAGATTTTTTCACTTCTCATGCTCGAAAAGTGTGTCATATTAGGCTTAGATAGCGGGGCTAAAGAAGTACATTTAGCCCCTAGGGAAAATATGTAACCACATTTATGATTTTAAAACATTTTAGTTTGACCAATCAAAACACTTCAACTATATTTGCTGTCAACTAATCAGAATACAGCTATATATATTAAAATCAACCAATCAGGAAACAGAATAAATTTCAAATAAGTATTAGGCGTTTTTTATTTCCTAATTCACAGTCATAAAAAAAATAAACGCCTTTAGCCGTCTATAGCCTCGTACAAACGTTCAAACGGGGTGGCCAGCAAACATGACATAAGCTATTAGATTGAGCGGGATAGACTGCTGTCTATCTAAAAAAATTATGAATATGAGAGGGAGGCAAAAAAAACACAACTATTAGGTCAAGTGGGGTATCATATGAAAGGGCATGATTTGTACTTTTTGAAACCATCTTTTCTTTTTTTTTCCACATTGGTAAAATTTCGATCTATGAAGGAAAATGTAAAAAAAATACCCCCCCCCCCCCCCCCCCTCTATCTCCGAAGTTATAGAAGCGAAAAATTTGAAATTATTACTTGTGATTGCCCTTTGGGTGACTTTGAGCCTTCTTATGAGGCCCATAGTAAGCGACCACGTTTCCGTGCCATACGTCATCACTGGCAACACACACTGGTCAAAGACTCTCGTCTTGAGACACTGCGGAATATTGGACCAAAAGATGTGCCGTAGCCTCCCGATTGCTGCCCAGCTGAGTCACGTCCTCCAGTGCAGCGGTGAACAGTTTTGGGGAAATAACATCCCCTTGTCTGACACCCCGCTGCAGCGGAATAGGCTTCGAACTCTGATCCTGGAGTCGGACTGACATAGTGGCGTTCTCGTACAAACACTTCAGCACTTTGATGTAGCGGCAGTCTACTTGGCACCGTTGGAGAGACTGTAGTACAGCGCAGGTTTCGATCGAATCGAAGGCTTTCTCGTAGTCCACGAACGCTAAGCAGAGACGGAAGTTATACTCCTCAGTCTTCTGTATAAACTGGCGGAGCGTATGAATGTGGTCTAGGGTACTAAAACCTCTTCGGAAACCGGCTTGTTCGGGAGGCTGGAAGTCATCAAGCCTGCGTACGAGACGATTCGTAATGACCCTTGAAAACAGCTTATAGACATGGCTCAGAAGTAAGATGGGTCGGTAGTTCTTCAGCAGTGTTGTCACCCTTTTTGAAGAACAGCACCACCTCAGCTCTGGAGAGGGCTATGTTGGGAGTTTCTCTGCGCGATCGCATCAGAAATGAGGCTATCCGCAGCAGAACCAAGGTAACCGATATAGCCCTCCGAATCGCTAAACTTAAGTGGCAGTGGGCGGGGCACATTGCACGTGGAACCGATGGCCGTTGGGGCGGGAAGGTTCTCGAGTGGCGACCACGTACCGGAAGGCGCAGCGTCGGTAGGCTCCCCACAAGGGATGACCTGGTAAAGGTCGCGGGAGGCCGCTGGATGCGGGTAGCGCAGGACCGGTCATTGTGGCACTCTTTGGGGGAGGCCTATGTCCAGCAGTGGACGTCTTTCGGCTGATATGATAACTTGTGATTAAGATACACATAAATACAAATACATAAAAAGTACAACTTTATCTGTATCTAGCTTATTTCTATCTAGCAAAAAAAAATCAGTCATGTGGGGTATCATATGAAAGAGCTTCAGTTGCACTTTTTGAAACAGTTTTTCTTTTTTTTCTACATTGGTAAAATTTCGATTTATGAAGGAAAATAAAAAAAAAAATACCATTCCTATCTCCGAAGTTATCCAAGCGAAAAATTTGAAATAATTACTTGTGATTAAGATAAACATGAATATTACTGGAAAAGTATAACTTTCTCTATATCTAGCGTATTTTTTGTTTTATTTTCAAAAATAATTTCCTAGTTACTTTATAAGTATTTTTTTCTTTTGAAATTCCTATAAGCCTATAATAGAATACTCTCTTTCAAATAAAAAAAATTATAATCGAGATTGGTTCACGTGATAAACAATAATCGCTAAAACACCAATATACATAGGTACTAAGCTGATTGCCCTTGCACGTTAGTACCAAATGGGGCCGATAGATGGCGCTGACCCCATTCCTTTTAAGATTTTTCTACAATGAATGTGCTTGGGACGGGTATCTTTCAATACCAGGTCGAAAAAAATTCATGATGCAATTGTCTTGGTAGTTCGATGGTCTTGGTGTAAAAGTTAATCATTGTTTGGAATTAAATTCTGTTGTGTTGGGTTAAAATAAGTAATTTAACAGGCGAAATTTACTTCGGTTGGGCTTTGTTCAGTAATGAGAAAAATTGAAGCGGATCGGCTAGGAAAAAACTAAATAAAATATACTCATTGATACATTGAGGTATTAGAATTCGTTGTTTTCTCTTCTATTTCATACGAGGGGTAATTTATATTTTACGGGTTCATAAAAGCTTAAAGAGAAAATTTAATATGGATATTGATAGTTTCACTTACGTAATTGAAAATAATTACATCGAAGATGACTGCGTGGATAAATTTCATGCAATTCTTGCTCATCATACTAGCTACTCTCTAGCAAATACAATAATCCCACCCAATCAAGACCATTTACAATTCTTATTTCGTGAAAACAATGATACCGATGTCGAATTTACCTCTGTTGGTCATTGGATGTGCATACATCACATTAAAGGGCAGGTGAGAGTTTACGATAGTTTGTATAATGACTTGAGTAACCTTCAACGTCGTTGCATTGCCGCTCTTTTTCCCCATGAGAACAGTGGTCTTTCCGCCGGTACAAAAACAACAAAATAGTTACGATTTTGGCGTACATGCGGCCAATTATACTGCGTACAAACTATGCGCCAGCATCTATTTAGTATGCTTCAAAGCGAAATTTTGTCATTGTTTCCGCACGTGACTATTTCTATTACAGTAAGGGTACAGGAAGTAAAGTAGAAAGGCGACGTAAGGCAGAGCGGGAAAAAAAGAGACACCAGAAATTTAACCGTTCTTTGCGTTCGAATGAACCGATAGTCTCTCTCTCTTTACTTAACCATGAGTTAATTGATAGTTTGTACGGAACCCTCGGTGCGCGAGTCAGACTCGCACCTATGTCCCATGCACAAAATCAAAGGCTTCAAGCAAACACCACAATTCAAGTCGACGTCGGTCTTTGTTGTGATGTTCCAGCTTTCACATCCATAAAGAGCTTTACTCCAGATGTAGGTTTCTCCTTATGTTGTTATTAATTTTGCTATTATAGACATGCCTTTTTAACCGACTTCAAAAAAAAGGAGGAGGTTCTCAATTCGGTTGTTTTTTTTCATTTTTTTTTTCAATATTGTTACTTCAGAACTCCGTCGTCGATGAGCCGATTCGTTTTTTTTTTGTTTGTAAGTATATGCTTCCATGTGGGTCCCATTTTTTCAACAAATTCAATTGGATGATGGGATCCATGAGGAATTGAGGGAACTCCTCAATTATATTAGGCACGCGTGTAGTGATTTTGGTATTTTCTATTATAACTCGTATTTGCACCCGGAAATCATAAATTTGGTGGAGTGGAATTGATGATGAAGACCACAGATGATGACTTATGGAATTCCTCAATTATGAACTTAAAAGTACAAAAGTATATCACAGATTCTGATAAGATTATTCCGTTGAAATAGCCACTAATGAAGTGCCAAAGGTGATCCTTGTGGAATCGACGGAAGTCCTCAAATATTATCTGGTCACATACAGCGATTGGGTTTTTTCTCTAATAATCAACGCATTTGCTCTCGGAAATTTGTTCATGTGGTAAATTGGAAAAGAAATGTGGAAATGTTCGCGTGGCTTGGCGGAGTACTACATTGAAGGCGGTTAAAACTTTGTTTTTAAAGTAAATTATTGTAGTAAATGCTCTCTTGGCAATAGCCAATAGTAATTCTTGTTTTGATCTCCTTTTCACTTCTGCCTTGTTCTTCTATGATACTTCCCAGATACGTGAATGACTTTACTTGCTGTAATTGTACCGAGTTCAGTGTGATGTCTACTTTGGGAGACTGTATTTTGTGGGTTACCATGACTTATTTACGTTAATTTTAAGTCTTTTTATTAGTCATTTTTACGTTTTCGTTCGGAAATACAACCTTAAAATTAAGCTCGTATTTCGGGAAAATTTCATCCATTTTTCGCATATTGAGTAAAAAAATTACTCCAGCCGGAGTGCTTCCTCTGTTTCCATAAAACGTATCTAGTGTACGTGGTTTCAATTGAAGCTTATTCATTGAGTGCATTATTTGATTTCCCGCATGCATAGCTTCCTCTATATATAAATTAAATAACAATGGCGACAGGCTGCAACCTTGTCTCGCTTTTTAATTTTCGCAGTTTTTGTTATGTCGTTACATACAGGAGGTAAAAACATTCCGTCTGTTACACGAACTGTGTGTAACTAACACTATTATCCAACCGTAGTCGAACTTCAGTTTTGTACGATCTCACGCTTCATTTTCATTCATTAACATTCAGAAATGAGTCACTACAATCTTATACCAACCTTCTGGAATGTCTCGAGTTTGTACTTGGCATAGGCACAGGTGCGGCGGAGATTGGCAAACGCAGGTCTCTAATTTGCAACTAACAATTTAATTTTAAATTGATTTCAAATGTCAATAAAGTAATATTGTTATTATCAATGCGTCGCGTTTACACGTAGGCACAGAACAGTATAATAGTCCTCCGAATGACCTAATTAGCGCAGATGGCGGCTAACGTGGAGTTTTTGTAGGTAGTGTAAGTGCACATAACACATACTTCCCCTAAGAGCTGGGTACCAGGTTCGCGGGGTCTATTACTTTCCCTCACTTACCTTACGCTTATTTTCCCGAAATTCGGCAACTACTTTTCATACAACAGCTATAGCTATATTATATGGAGCGAAACTACTGCGTGTCGTGGTGGCATGTCATTCGACATCTGGTCACTAGCTGACATTTTCACGAATTACCTATACCTACTCGGAGCGTGACATAAAGCCTCCGTTCTTGTTTCGCGGGAAAGTAATAAATGGGCGTGAGGTAGTCTAGTTTCATCCTTTGTGCTTTGATCTTTGTTTAAGTAGAATTCAAATCTACCTAAAAAGAAACGAAACACGACATCGCTTCTTTCTTCATCTGTCTATATATCATGTAAAAAAAAATCAAAAATTTCGAAACTTTCTGAATGGAAAAATCTTGGCCATTTATCAAAGTACAATACATTTCATATAACGGACTTTTTTTATTCCGAGATGTTTCTCATATATTTGGAAACTTTCTGGAACTGCATCTGAAAAGGGGAAAGGAACGGCCAGTCATGTTTTATTTTATTAACAACCAGCCGTTACGCAACAATCGTTTGACTAATAAGAATAACTATTTAATACCGATGAATATATATTAAAACACAAATGAGTGATAGGCTGATAAGTAGTATATATTAATTAAAATCAACATTTAGTTGAAAATATGAGGTCAGAGACTGCATTAATAAGATAAAGACCTTGGGCGAATCTTAGAATAAGCTTTTATTTCAACCAAATGGACATACAAATATCGCGTTCACGTTTTAATAAACTTTACAAAGCGCAAACTTCTCTCCTCGCATTACATTATTTACATTCACCTCTTCCATACAGAAAACTCCCGTAAGAATTATTAGACATAATTAAAATAAATATAATGACAACGGATCACTCACGTTTTTTATGGATCGGAAATCGCTCGACATGCTGTTTTTCTAAACGCGCCGGCAACGCGAGTCGCTCCTGAGTAGAGTACTCATTACTAAGAACCGCGAATCGGTTCGAAACATGTCGAGCCATTTTCGACCTTAAAAACATGATTGACCCATTTTCATTATATTTTTATAGACCCTTGCTATTCTGAACTAAAAGCTGCAAACGTACGGATACCTCTACCACTCAACATTAAATAACAGTACCAAATGAAACCTACACATTAGAAGTATCACCAGCAGTTTTCTATGATATTGCCATGATCGGCAAATTTCCCACAACAGCAAGCGTCTAAGATTAATCACCTCAAGTTTAATGATTCCTTTGATCCGAACGAGAGTAATTCTACAATCGACCACTCCGTCGGTTTCCTTTCAAAAAATTGCATTTCATTAAAAAAAACTCGACCCTAAGGAACATAAAACTACTAAACAGTATGCAGCGTACATAATATAAATAACGTATGCGTCTTGTGGGTTCAAACATATGATTTAACAGATCCATAATTAGTATTAAGATAGAAGATACTCAAATATTACGGTCACTCATGAACTATTATATTATCTATTGCTCAGATCACAAACCCATCCTGGAGAATACGACTCCGCCCATTTAATATTACGAAAACACGTTTGTAGCATCAAAAACTAATCAACCTGCTAGCCTAACTGCTCACATTCCGTAGCAAAAAACCATTAAACTATAATGTCCGTTCAAATTGAACGTAAGCCTTACCTTAAAAATGTACCTACATATGTTCCTCTACATGGACATGACGTCGCTAGTGTCAGTCAGATGAACTAGACCGATGTTGGTGAGAATATTAGGTTACATAGTGTTCATTGTTTTCTAAAAGCCAGTTGAATGCATGAGGAATTGAGGGACCTCCTCAATTTTATGAGGAAAGCGTGTAGTGATTTCGGTATTTTCTATTATAATTCGTTTTGGAAACCGCAAATTTAGTGAAGTGGAACTGATGATCAAACCCCGGGGTTTTCGGTGCGGGAATGAATGACATTAGCTAAAGAATAGGTATTGACTTAAAAAACAGAATGTACTTACCTACTGAATAATTAATTGAATAAAAAGATACTTATTAAAAAAAAACATACGTTCATATCTAGACCTCGTTATCTTGTCGCACTGACAATGCTTTTCCGTAGAACGTGAATGGTTTTTTTTACCGACCGTCTCGATATCGATGTTTATTATTTATATAATGTAACAATGCGATTGAATTTTCGCCTTTTAAATCTTTGCTCAATCTCAATAAAATCTTCTTGATGAAAAATAAGTAGATAACCTCATTGGTGAAGCGATAACCTTAGATAAATTATTATTATTATTTTATTTTTATTATTATCTCGTAAGGCTTGGTAAAAATGCTACTAATACTTAAGTTAAAATAAAATTGTATGGTTTGTTACAATTCGCAGGAAGGTATTTATTCATTAGGCACAATATGATATTTTGTCAGAATAACCTATCTGTTTATCTCTACTCTTTCTCAAGTTATTCCCGCACCGAAAACCCCGGGGTTTGCTGATGATGAGGACCACAGATGACTTATAAGAAAATGATCATGTATGTTCCTTGGCGAAGTACAGAAATTAAGTCGGTTTATACTTTGTTTTAAAGTAATTGTTCTCTGTCATTTTCTGTAGGAGAACATCCCGTCGCTGAAAGCAAAACTTTCCAGTACCTATCTGAAATAACTCTTTAGTAGTTACGTAAGATTTGAATGATAAAGAAAACAGCTTTTCCCAGTTTTTCTAAATTTCATTATTGCAACGTGATGATGATGACGTACACGTGCAGGGTTTTGTACGGAGTAGCGCAAAGGGCAAATGGTCTCCGTGGCATTTCTGGGACGTACGCATTCTATTGACGATTTTTTCCGTGAAACTGCATACAACATTCAGAATTTCGTTAAAGCAGCCTTTTAAATAACCGCCTTTCAATACGCGGGTGCCTCCAGGCTAGTTGGCATACACCTGTGACTTCAAATAACCCCATTAAAAATCACAATCCACTGGGGTTAAATACCACCCTTTGAAAGAGGATTGAACTTTGCTTTACCGCAATTCAGAAACTGGTCATGCAAAAAGGTCACGGAAAATTTCGACAAAAGAGTGAGGTACGTCCCAGAAAATATGCGGCTCCATACATACCTAACCCTAAACTTTGTACTGTATGATACAATTAAAAACTAGTTGCTCTGTGTCATGTAGAACTTCGCGAAACTTATTTTTACAAGCTTTTATTTAGTTTCACCTGTCCCGATACGTTTGTCATCAACTCTTGCAAGTTAAATTTTACCCACTTCCCGGTGACCGATTGAGCTAAAATTTTGGGTATAAGTATAATTTATATGATAATTCAATATTATGGTACCATCGAGCTGATCTGATAATGGAGACGATGAAGGTGGGCATGGGAATTCAGTACTTAACCGACGTAACCCCCTTGAATGTGGACTCGTTAGAAGCGTCACAATGAGTAGTTGATGATGGTATACAGAAAAGTACCGTCGGCAAAAAAAACTTGGACCAAAAATGAAATTTTTGACAGAAACTTTTTTAATTGTGACCAAAAACTATCGACATTAATATATATGTAATTATCGAACCTGCTTCCAAAATTTCACGAGAATCGGTTGAGAAGTGCGACCTGTAGAAGAGAACCGCCGGACAGCCGGATATACTATAACTTTAATTGCTCAAGATCTTCGTAGAAACACTTTGAAGTTGCCAGAACACATGGACTGTCCCCAATTATCAATAAACTATTTCATTATCGTATGGAATTTGGTCACTAGATACCTACTACCTACTACTCAATAACTAAAACAATAGTAATACGTTACTAAATTGTGGTTTAGTACTAAAACACTTTAACATTAGAAAATTTAATTTTAAAAAATCGGCTACATTTCTTAGCTAATATTTAACTAGTTTTTCTTATTTTTAACCGACTTCAAAAAAAAGGAGGAGGTTCTCAATTCGGTTGTATTTTTTTTTCAATGTTTGTTACCTCAGAACTCCGTCATTGATGAGCCGATTCTTTTTTTTTTTTTGGTAAGTATATGCTTCCAGGTGGGTCCCATTTTTTTGAAAATTCAATTGGATGATGGGATCCATGAGGAATTGAGGGAACTCCTCAATTATATTAGGCACGCGTGTAGTGATTTTGGTATTTTCTATTATAACTCGTGTATTTACATCCGGAAATCATAAATTGGTGGAGTGGAATTGATGATGAAGACCACAGATGACTTATGGAATTCCTCAATTATGTACTTAAAAAAATACAAAAGTATATCACAGATTCTGATAAGATTCCGTTGAAATAGCAACTAATGAAGTGCCAAGGGTGATCCTTGTGGAATTGACGGAAGTCCTCAAATATTATCGGGTCACATACAGCGATTGGGTTTTTTTCTATAATAATCAACGCATTTGCTCTCGGAAATCAGTTCATGAGGTAAATTGGAAAAGAAATGTTTTCGTGGCTTGGCGGAGTACTAAATTGAAGTCGGTTAAAACTTTGTTTTTAAAGTAAATTATCAGTTTAATTTTATCCAAATAATTGAATTGATTTCGTCCATGAATTACTTTCAAAAAAAACACTACTAGATTTTTTTACGAATTCACCATTTTTTAAATCTCATCTGGAATAAGGTGTACCTAAGGTACGCAACTATCTTGCGTACCTTAGGTACGCCAGAGAAAAGAGATAGAGAAACTCATTATTTACTTTTAAATTTGCATTTGTCATCCATAATTTGATTCACAACTTGCACCCAAACATATAAACCGACCAATCCAAGCAGACGACGGACGCAGAAGTAAACCTACGTTCCGTTTGTCAAGTTGTGTTGGTCGCCTAGTACTTCATCATTAACTGGGCCTTTGACTCGCCGTAACATAACACTTGGATGTCAAGAGAAATGTGGCACTGCGGCCACGCCACGGAACCACTCGGACGTTGTGGACAGATAACGGCACACCCAGTTTCACGCGTAGATCAGATACGAAATACAATACTTTATGCACCTAATAAGCAGTTTACAAAAGGGAAAACTTGTATAAAAGAAATGAAATATGTATCAAGTAATAACATATGATTAGTAAAGCGATTATCTATGATGCTAATTCATTTTTAACCGACTTCAAAAAAAGGAGGAGGTTCTCAATTCGGTTGTATTTTTAACCAACTTCAAAAAAAAGGAGGAGGTTCTCAATTCGGTTGTTTTTTTCCAATGTTTGTTACCTCAGAGCTCCGTCATTGATGAGCCGATTCGTATTTGTTTTTTATTTGTAAGTATATGCTTCCAGGTGGGTCCCATTTTTTTCAACAATTCAATTGGATGATGGGATCCATGAGGAATTGAGGCAACTCTTCAATTATATTAGGCACGCGTATAGTGATTTTGGTATTTTCTATTTTAACTCGTGTATTTACACCCGGTAATCATAAATTTGGTGTAGTGGAATTGATGATGAAGACCACAGATGACTTATGGAACTCCTCAATGATGTACTTAAAAGTACAAATGTACGTAACAGATTCTGATAAGATTTCGTTGAAATAGCAACTAATGAAGTGCCAAAGGTGGTCCTTGTGGAATCGACGGAAGTCCTCAAATATTATCGGGCCACATACAGCGATTGGGTTTTTTTCCCCAATAATCAATGCATTTGCTCTCGGAAATCAGCTCATGTGGTAAATTGGAAAATAAATGTGGATATGTTCTCATGGCTTGGCGGAGTACTAAATAAAAGTCGGTTAAAACTTTGTTTTTAAAGTAAATTATCTATTAATAGTTTTGTACAATAATCAGGGAGAAAAACTTTGCTACTGAAGGGGCGCGTCAGAATTCAGATTGACCTGAAAAGACATTCATTCAAAGAAAGAAAAGAAAGATACATTATTCACAAACAACAGGACACACATATTCAATAATAAAATAAACAAGAAAAGCACATAAAACATGAAACAAAGCGATGTTATCTTGTAGGTATAAAGCTCGAATTAAGATATTCAGATTATCGGACAAGATTTATTATATATTCCATGTCCACATATTTATCATTATGTATTCAAAGCGAATTAACCTTGATGGAAATGGAATAAGTTACCACTCTAACGTCTGTAATAAAGTATGGCCATCCTCAATCAAACCAGCAAACGCGCCAACAACTGGTATTTCAATATTTCAATATGTGTCACTATCATTAATACATAATGTATGTAATTTTACAACACGCATTTCAACATGTGTGTCGAAGGTTAGTCCATTAGACCAGAATGAAAAATTGACAAAATTAATCTCAATCAGGTATCACACATTTCACAACTTCACGTCACGTTCGCCGTGGGCATCGAACAATAGCGCGCGACCCGTGGTAAATAATACTCGATAAACATATTCGTCGAATGAAATAAACATGGTAACCGGTTGAATCGACTTATCGAAGCCTTCACGGTGGCAAAATGTAGCCAGAAACCAGGTTATTGACTCGCATTGTCTCTGTACAGTGACAACTCGCTTACAAACGGACCAAACAAAAATGCAAACAAACGGCATTCGTTTGTGTAAAGACCAAATAAATCTGAAAAAAAAAAATGATTCTGGCAAATGAGAGTTCGCTTACTCGAACAGGAATTTCAAACACTTAAACGGGTACTCCATTTCTTATCTACAATCAAATACATATAAACCTTGAACGTAAGATATCATAATCGTTGACAATAAGTAATGATGCTGCTTTTCATCTGAGTGGTTTCACTGCTATAGAACAAAGCAAAACCGAAAAAACAAGTAGCGGATGTATCCGCAATCTCAAAATTTGTGGTTCAAGTCTGATTGTGAGGTAATTAGTTACAGTTACTTTGTAGGTGGAATTCGACAGTCTAATGTGAAACAATGTAATTGCCAAAATTATCTCGAAACTTAATTCGAAGTAACGTTTTATCAATGTGTCTTATAGATGAAACCTACAAAGGGGTTAAGTATTTATTCGTAATAGTTTATAATAATATTGTAATGTAAATATCATCGACCGTCCCGTAGCTGCTTAAGTAGCTACCAGTCTATGTTGTATAATAAACCCTGTAATAAAAACATTAAAGAATTGAAAAAAACATTCCTGCTCTTGCTACATGCAAGCGTTGCATAGTAAGTGCTAAATGCATACGCAAGCTTCCTGTAAACGGCTGCCTGCAGGAAGGCTACACTTATTAGAAAGTATAATTATTCGATTATATCTCAACTAGACCAGGATGCATCTAGCGTCATTTCCCTTAAGGGAAACACAGGCAATATCGGCTCCCAGAGGTAAAAAAGCAGCTGTACATTTTGTAACCAAAGAATAAACCAAAAAGCCTATTTAACGGGTTATATAAATGCTTTGATTGGAATAGCATAGCGAGTTAGACAGGAGTGACAGCATTCCGCGTGGCATCGCGCGGCGAAAGACGGTGTTTTGTGATGAACTGCAGGAAATAAAGAAGAGTCTCGTTGTAAGTCATGAATAATTTAAAACGAGTGTGTCTTTTTTGCTACATCTGGGTACCTACATCAATGCGAGTCTATAAAAAATATCAGCTTTATAGGTTACCAACCACAATCGCTACCAACATCATTTGTTGTTTTTAAGAGAATATAGTATTGATAGTCGTTTGATTTCAATGGCAGTCCGTCTATAACCCACGGTAAAAATACGGCGGTAGGCATCTCTGCTTGGTGGCTACTAAGAAAAGGGGATTAATTTTCTCTACAGTTCATCAGCCATTAACAATATCCATTCCAAACAGAATAATCATGTGAAACTTTACGTTCCATGTTTTGACGACCGACACGTTTCCGGGTAAAAGACTAAACATGCTCCACAAAACAATGTTATTTAAAGCAAACGAAGAAATGACATACCTACCTCAGAAAATGACTGTACAAGCGTACTGTTTGAGGACCAAACAAAACATCGTAAAACATACACGAACGTGGCCCTGAAACTTTCGAGTTTCTAGAGCGACTGTGTAAAATACTGACGCGGGCATGCGTGAGCCATAACGCGCAAGCTTCTTGCAACTTGTTCCGATGTTCTTATTTTAAAAATTAAGTCATAAATAATCTATTTCTAGGCAGTGGCGCTATATCGACCTCATGCTGTCTATCAAAGTGTCAACCTGCATCTTCAAGTATATGAGTAAAAGTGATCCATAGAAAACTGACCAATAAATGTGCCTACTGCTCGCAGTAAAACGTCAATATATTTTTTATCTTACGAAAATCGTCGTCGCGGGTCTACGTACTCGCGGTACTCATAATTGCCGCTGCTCAATTTGGCATTAGATACTAAACCGAACCCTATACTATATAAATAAACTACGCTCTACCGAACTCAATTCTGTATTTAAAGTATAGTCGAATGTCTATTTCTTAGCGGTGTCAGATTTAAGTGCTTTGCGGTCTATTAATACGAGCATTAGAATACGATATCTGACTTACAGCTTAAGAATGCTTTGGTGAAGTGACATGAATCTGTCAAGGCTTTGCTGTTAATCCCATAGACTTAAGCAAAGGGTCGTTAAAAGTACCGCATTCGTAATCAAGTAACGGGTTTCTGTTTAACATAGACGTACAAGTACATTCATTTGTTGTTCTGGACAGTGTACATACATCCGCTTATCTGCTCCCGCGCAAGAATTTGCATACGATCCAACAATCGCAATTTATATCTACCGGTAATTAGAAACTTGCGAATGTAACGGTACACACCGTTTGTGGAGCATCTATAGCCTCGGCTTGAAATCTGGTGGCCGGGCCGAAAACTAGAAATCAGTGGGTGCTACAGGAAGGAATACACTACACTACAGTACTAATCAATGCAAAAATAATATTATTACTTACTACTTTATGTGTTAATGTAATGCTAATGTTTTTGGATGGTGTTATGAGTTGATTTCAATGCTCGCAGCGTAATTGTAGCAAATGTGCCACTCGTGGTTTACTTGGACACTCCGATAAGCGTCTTGCTTGCGGGTGTGACAATGCCTTCTTGTGATTGATGCGATAGTAATTTCCTGTACACCGTTGTTCGTATCGAATACGGGTCTGATTGAAGCCGACCACACGGCGCGGTCGAGTGTACTGCACCGAGCTGTTCTCCGTGCTCCTAATCACTATAATTGAACGTTATCACAACGTCTGTTCCGGGATGCTTGCTTTTAAACACGAATAAATTAGTCTAGACTGCACTTACCGTTGCTGGTATCCGGAAGCGCGTATAGTACTCCACAGAGGGCAGTCGGTATCGGTGAGCTTTTAAGTACAGCAGGATCATTTTCGTAATCGATGCAGTCAGCTGCCGCCGGCTCAAACAGAGCTAGATCCAGTCCCTCCATATCGCTTCGTACTGACACCCGATCTTCCTCGACCACTCGATCACAAAAGTTCTCATCAACATCTTTGGGGCTACGACTGCAAACCTCGTCACTGAGAGGATCGCAGCAGCACGTGTCTGAAAAAGGCTCAAAATCCCGGCAGTCAAACTCGCATCGCTCGAAGCTGTCACAGGTACAGGACGATAACGCATCCGAGTCTGTTCCTTCTACTACAAATAAGTCACTGTCTTCTACTTCTTTTGTTGCAGCTGTCCTAGCGGATACATAAAATACGCTAGATGTGTATGGCACCTTTTGCACCTGCAGTGTAACTTTGCCATCAGTCAATACTTCTCCAGTAAACGTGTCATCTATGTCATCTACATCTTTGACCATGCCTTCTACCTGAGGCCGGCAGTCTTCATAGTGGGCGAAGCTGGAAGTGTCGGTGAGGTTTGAGGAACGATCTACCGAGTAGACATCAGCGTATGGGTCGCCTGCATCGCTCTGTCGATTTTGCAAGCGTTGAGGGGTTTGGTGTGCGCGAGTTCCTAGGAATATTGTAGTGTAGGGGCACGTGTGGGCCGGTCGTGTGCGATCAGCACGGCGCGGATAACTGGCTACAAGAGGATCCCGCGGCGGTGTTTCCTTCGCGTCTACGTACGCTTCGTTGGCCGACAGCACGTTGTACCGCCAATCCGGCATCGTTGTACACCATCACTACTTCAGGATATAAACAACTGACCACCGTGTGGTAACATGATACCCATATCGTTATGGAATGTATCTATGCAAAAGTTTCATTGTTCACACTGAAAAACGGAATAACTTAACTACGGTCGACGTCCGCAACTGTTCAAATACGCGTTACTTAAGTGATGCAAGTAATGTGGGTCACTAGATACATCGACTGCAACGAGTACACTCCTACTTTAATTTGCATGCACATACATATGTATATAGATATGAAATTAACAACCTCGTTGACGAATAATGTTATAATATATGTAAATTGCAACGAAACACCGTGATAGTGACAATAAACGAATAAACCAGTGTAATATTCTCTAACCAACGGCAAATATGAGAACATCGAATTGTGTTTTTTTATGTAGTTAAGATTTTTTATCCTCATTATCAAGACTTACAGATACTCAAGGCAAAGTAACATGAGTAAACTGATTTCAAACAAGATCATCACTGTGTAATATGGATCTGACAATCGCGTCTAGATCGTACCGTAAGATACGCGGCTGCTTAATCAGTAAAGTCAAAATTCAGCATGTTACCTACATGTTTAAAAGCTTATTTGGATGCGAGTATATCTCGTACTTCGGTTGCATGGTAATGTGGTGGGAGTTAACGCATTTCTGTGGACACATGCAGTTCTAATTTAACCTATCAAGTAAAACGTTGAACAAACGTATTTTAGCTAAAATGCCGTTAAAATCCGTTTGTCTTTATCTGTCACTCTGATATTTAAATTAGTAAGAAAGGGACAAAACTCGTTTTATTTAACAGAGGGATTTTAAGTTTTATGAATAAGGGGGTAAAAGTTTAGTAGATGTTTGTGGCAATAGATCCAACAGGTAGGACACAGGCTGCAGCATTAAATGTTTATTGATCTGCACAAAAATACATGTTATTTAATTCTATAACCGTACAATGAAACGTTTTTTAATATATTTACGGGCTTAGGGCACTGTGGCAACACTTTACTGTAAGTGTTAACGTCAAACTTCAAGTGCCAGTTTAGTTCGTTACCTACGCGATTTTTCTGTTACGGATGATTTGATTCGGATAGATAAGATAATGGATTTAAATTCACGTCCATCTACATCGACACCAAGAGAGGAACGATGCAGTGTTGACAATGATGATGGCGATGGTTACAGTGATAAGTTCAACAACTTATTTTGAATACTGTATTTTGTACTTCAAATACATTTTTACATTAATTTTGTAATTTGTATTTCAAATACAATGAAGCCAGGTTTTTGCCCAACCCTGCACATTTATCTATTATGAAGGCGGGATTAGACCAAGTGAGTGCTAACAACGCGTTCCGCCATGACCCATCAACTTTTCTTCAGGAAAAGTCAACCGTAGAAGAATTCGCGTTCGATAATTTGGTATAACCCCTATAACAAAAACGTTACATATCGTAGGCTATCTCGAACTAAAGGCACCAATTGTAGAATATTATAAAGGCCTGTTCACTAAACGCCGAACTATATTACAGCAGTTTTTTTTTCCATAGAGCTTTACGAAAAGTACATTTTTGAGTATCGACTCATAATTCGATTGCAATAGTAAGACCGAAGTTCTAGCATAAACAAAAAACATTTGATTAAGCACGTGTTTCATTATGAAAGTCGAAAGAAGAATGTCACGTGAGTGCAAGGTGCAAGGAAAACGGCGCGGAACGCGGTAGCTGCGTGTTACGGAGCGCAGTGCAATCTGCGTGTGCGAACAAATCTTAGAGTACCTATTGCAATTAGTATGTAAATACGCTGGATATTTTTGAACTTATAACTTCACGTTACTACATGACTGCAACAGGGGATCCTGTCTCTTGACCAAACAACTTTTTGCCAAATGTATCATTTGACCTAATGCATTTTTCGTCAAAACCGTGGTATTTTCGGGTAGTCTTTGAATATCATCAAATAGAAGTCATTACCATTAGGTTAGGTTAGATTTGTTTTACAATAATCCTTTAAAGCTTTCTATTTAAGAAAAAAATGCATTTGGTCAAATGAAACATTTGGCCAAAAGTTGTTTGGTCTAACATTAGTGAACCCTGCAACAGGTTTGTTGATTGAAACTAAGAATGTATGGAAATAGAGGTAGCAAGTTAGAGACAGGTTGCGATGTCGGTAACGGGCCACGCCACGACGCGCGGGTGTACGGTATCGAAAGTTGAAGCCGGCCCGCTATGTCCGAATTATTTGCGTTTTCGTCGCATAACTAACGCTATGTCTCAAAGCTGGAATTTCATTTACAGTTTCGAGGTCTTTTGCTGAGCCATTCTTAATTTCTCTAGATTCACAGAAAATAATTGTTAGTACTCGTACGTATTTAGACATGAGACTTTCAAAACATTGCAACGTTTTTTTTACGTTATAGGTCCCCGTCCCACTGATACTTTTTTGGTTGATGATGTCACCACTCATTCTAAAACGGCTTTGAATAAGTAACAATAGTTGAATTGAACTAAGTAAATGGTTAACATAAAGTACGAGTATATTGTGTGGTGAACACTTCTTTACAGAATGCAAATACGTACACGTAGAAAGGAATAAAAGGTCAACATTTAATTTGTTTTATTGGTAAATAAGGCATCAATCAAACCAATTGAAATCGTTTAAAATAATTTAATTGTCATGTATGAGTTCATCGCATATGGGGGCCTTATACCACAAGTGAAAAGCTATCTAATATAACAAAACATTACCCTCGAAACTGCAGTTTGACGGGTAATGTTATTTTCTATTTCTTAAATGTTGCGGTATAATTAATTATCCTTCTTTCTTAAATATTTTGTCAATACATTTTTAGAATTTTAGATCCACTTTTTGTGAACCTGTACTACGTCGGATTATTTTAGTGTAATTTGATTGTATTAAACAATATGTTAAAACTTTAATTAGAATAATTTAATTTATAAGTTTGTACATAGGTAAGTTCTAGTATTAGGTACGCCTTTTATTGGCATATACATACATAAATATCCCTTAGTGGTAGTAGTACAGCCTATTTGTAGAAAACAATAGCAGTGTATCAAAACATGCAGATAGCATAATTTGACTATTTTTTTAAAAAATTTGCGCGTTTTGCGAAGTTCATGTCTTTTAACAGTTTTTATTGCAAATTCCATGGCGCGGCAAAAGAGATACAAGATAAGGTTTAAATACAACATTTTACTCGTATATCACCTGGTTTTAGGTAAATTCTGGTAGTTTCATTATGATAGGCGGGCGTACACGTGAATAAAAGTTCAATGCCTCACAGTCGTGCTTAGAGAACACAATTATTTTGTGAGTACCTTCATACAAAATTGTTACTCTTGGCTTATTATAACGGAGGCTCGTGACCGCTGCAACACTCGTTCTACACTAAATTATTTGGCCCTACATGATGTATTTTAAAAGATAATGAGAATGAGAGTACTACTTAATAGCTTCCGAATCAGCTAGCGTGCAACCAAATGCCTTCATTTCCGTTTCATAGTGTAAAATAACGTCTAAAATCAAGTTTTAGGACAGTAAACATATACACATTTCCACGTGAAGGTTGATATCAGTTGCTCAAGAAGATAGCCAAAACAAATTAATTCCGAAACGAATTCCATATAAAAAGCTACAAATCCCAACAGTGTGTGATTTAACGGCAGGTGACCACGTGCTACCATTCCATTTCTACTTTGACAAAAACACCGCCACGGTCAATGAACGAAAATAACTAAGCATTTTGTAGATTTAGGTACTGCGCTGCAGGAACACTGGGCAACTCTCATTAGATAAATCACTGTTCGGATGATGCCAACCGAAACTATCTATTTACTATAACGATTCGTTGATCAATCCGGGTACCGGATTGGATAGCCGGCCTGACTGAGCTTCGCTTTGTAAATTGTAGGCAATCTTGATTTGGATGATACAAATTACTGTTATTAGTGTCCCTTGAAAATCTCAAACATTGTTACCCATTTAAAGCAAAGGAAATTATTAGTAGGGACCTAAACAAAATTTAAGACCCGCGCATAGCAACGGCATTTGATCTGATTATCAAGAGCATTGCACTTTCGCAGTTAAAACGCTTACATAAAGCTAAATATAAAACCCGGCTAGATATAAAGCCGTAAGTAAAAGCCCTCTCCATGATTAGTATTATTACTATAGAGATGCACTGCACGCTGCACTTTAAGCGTTTGTAAATTCAAATGAAATATGAACTGTAAACGGTCTCGACTCTAGTTACAAATCTCAAATGAATTCTCAAAATAGTTAGAAATGAACCTTAAACCGAACAACAACAAGCAAGCTGCTGCAACCATACGAGTATGTTGATTTTTATGGTTTCTGTACCGAATCGACCAGTCACAACCCGCTTATTTACGAATGGCAAATAACTTTACAAATATAAAGTAAACATCGAAATAACGCTAAGAAGTCGACGGTAATGTAAATGGATAGTGGATTGCGGGGAAAAGTTTCGTATTGGAGACGAGTGCGGTGCAGAGAGAGCTGGTCGCATCGAGGATTATAAACCAGGTATATTGTCGCCATCCAACTCACTCTTAGCAACGGAGATCGATAGTTTATGGGCTCTTATTATCGCAGCGCAGCTCCCCGGCAAGCGCACGTTGCGACGCTCGACGCCGGCCTGCGTATTTACTGCGTGTGAGCAATCACCCTCAATTTATGGTTTCTTAGTCCGTGCATACCTTACGTAGCTACTAGTAAAAAAATATTTCTGCATCGTTTTTACTTAGATTATAACTTCATTCACGAACAGTATTTTTTTATTAATTTTCACCGTTTAGTTAATATCTTATAGAAATAGAATTGTAGAATATATACCTATCAAACAGGTACTTAATGAGGTTATAGAAATCGCCCTATTTAGCAATTAGGTTCTTAACCTTTGCTGCAATTCCTCGAAACTAATTAACACAGAAGCTAACAAACCAACTTCGGTATACTATTATTTATTTAATCGGCCGTATTTTATCAGCCGAGGACGTCAACCGTAACACAATGTTACCCCAAATCCTACGGCAATAGGTAGTCACACACAGCACTGTCACTCGTTATGTTTCTGTCATAAATTCGATTAAATTCGCTTCGATCGAGGCGCGCCGGAGGTGCGCGTTGCAGGTCGCGCAGTGACCGACTGGGTTGAGTCAGAGTCGAAAGCACGCGCGGGGCGACCGGCGCAAACGCTACTACACTGACAGCTCGCCTCGCTCATCTGCTAGCCGTTTGATACTGGGCCGTTACCACAATCATGCGTTGTTGTGACAGCACGCCATAACGACCAATAAATTAATAGCCGTTTAACAAAGATTTTGACTCCGTAAAAGCTACAACTACATTCATTCACCATATTTGCTTTGCAATGCTCCGATCGGCAAGGATGTAAAGATGCGGGGCAAGATTAAGTGATGGTATCATACGCAGAGCGAGTGAAGACGCTATGAGGCTGATAAAAGAATTCAAGATTTGCGTCGCTCATAGCGCGTTTTGCTGAACCTGGGGCCGTAGACAAGTTTATACAATCGACAAGCGCTAACGCCAACAGAAAATAATAAAATGTAGGGGAATGACAGATGCCGACGAAACACTTTTCGTTAACATCTGTCATTCCCATACTTTTATTAGTTTTCTATTGGCGTTAGCGCTTGTCGATTGTTACCTTGTCTAGGCCCCCTGAAGTCAATCTGTGTCTCAATCAATCAACAGATTTCAAGCAGCTATTAGATCAAACAAATAAAATACTAAAAGCGGTGTACAGAGCGTGCCCTGGTTGTCGTCACCACGACGTCGTTGACACTGAAACTAGTTGGCACACCTTGACACAGTACTCGTGAAGCGCAGACGACAGTCGCCAAACAGGGTTCCGCCCAACAATAGAGCGGCATTCACTGTGAGGTTGCTAGAGCGATAACATTTCTCCCAACTTAATCGGGAACGGGCATCGATCGTAAACCAAAACGAGTCTCATCAAGATGCAGATCTCGGTAATGTGTTTTAATCCGAGGGGTATTTGCAGCAATAATCAATAATCATTTATTCATTGCAAGGGTACGTTTGAGTGCCAGTTGCATTTTGGTTAAGTAGTTCTGATAGATCGAACGAAATTGTCAGAAATAATTATATAGCTCCCTCAGTTAAAATATTTATAAGAATATCGCGGCTATATACTCTCGCAAGATTTATTTCAAGTCGGATGCGTTCAAGTCTTCTTAATGCCAACTGGAATCGATCGGAAGGCAAACACGACAACAACAAAATAAAGGCTATAGGAAAGTTCTATATGGCAGGTTTAGAACAACAATCCTTTCGGTGAGAAACAAGGTTGAAAAGAGAACTATGAATGCCTCATTTCCTAACACACGCCTATAGCATGAAATCTCATGCTAATTACTAATTTCAATATTTATAAGCGAGCTTATACTAAAAGGAAAAAAAGCGTAAACGGTGCATTAATGCTGCATTGATCATGCGACAGTGATTCAGTGCCTAGTGATTACCAAATAGTTTCGGTAGTGGTAGTAGTGATTACCAAATAGCCCCTCAATCGTAACACTCATGACATGACTATGGGCCGACAAACAGTTAATGCACGATACATGCAGAACCCTAAAATTAAAACGCATAGACAACCCCTTGTTTACGAAGGGGACGAACTTTTAGTTTTTTTTCGATAAAGGGGATTTAATAATAGATACTTACTACTGACTAACAGTTTAATTATGAAACTATGTCTCTTAAAAGGCTATTCAAATCGTCATGTTTTTGATTATTCTTACTCGCATGTAGGGTTGCCAACCGTATATTAGGTATATACATAGTTTTGTACTATATTTTGACTCTTCGCACTATATACTGTTGAAGAAATATATAGTACGCGAAAATACTATATTTTGAGGGACCTTACGAAGTGCTTCAAATTGTCGAGATTTTTTACTAAATAGCAACAATGCCCAGCCAAGTACTATATTTATTTACAGTGTACTATATTTTTGTCGTTATGGAAAATAACAGCCCAGCTGGGCTGTTATTATGGAAAATACTATATCTCCTCCAAAAATAGTTGGCAACCCTACTCGCATGCGACATACTCATCGCCTATTACTTTCAAAAACACTTATATATACTCGATCAGACGTGCATGTACTTGAAAAAACTACTTTATTGCAATTCAAATTAAGTTCAGATTATAACAGGCCAATGATAGATTCGTAGGAGTTCAAGAAAGCAAGACGATTTTGCTTTGCTTATGTTACCCGGCGTCTGGGACCGGTTCGGGAATTTGCATGCACGGGACCTCCGTTAACCATGGAATACATTTACGTGTATGTAACTTCACCATTTCATCTATTTACGCTCTCAACCGCTTCGCAAGTTGCTTGATAATGCAATTAAGTAAACTGTAAAACTGTCCATGGAAAATATCTTATCTTATGTTCTTTTATAAAATGGCTTCCATCTTTGTCTTCTATTAAAACAAGTTTCTGTCAAAAATATCATTTATGGTACAAGCTTTTATTGCCGACTGTACTTTTCTGTATACCATCATCAATTATTCATTGAGAAGATTCTAACGAGCCCAAACTCAACGGGGTTACGTCGTCGGTTAAGTACTGAATTCCCATGGCCACCTTCTATCTCCATCATCAGATCAGCTCGATGGTACCATAATATTGAATTGTCATCCGAACTATACTTATACTAAAAATTTCAGCTTATCGGTCACCGGGAAGAGGGTCAAATTAAACTTGTAACTTGAGTTCATTTGATGACAAACAGGTGAAACTACAGGTGGTTTCTTTGGGGGAGGCCTATGTCCAGCAGTGGACGTCTTTCGGCTGATATGATGATGATGATGATGAGGTGAAACTATATAAAAGCTTGTAGCTTGTTTAAGATGATTTCGCCAATGTCAAGTTTGCTTATAAAGTGACGTTGTTCGGAAGTTTGGTCATTTGTCAGTCGTCAATAATGCAATCAGCGTCAGAAGCACCGCATCCCGGACGGAAAAATCGTGATACATATTCAATACTCTCTTTGATAAAGTGCCGCTCTTTGATAAATTAATCTTTTGGGAGCAGCTTTAGGCCTCTCACAGACCGGTGTGGCCTGAGTAAATTGGCAGCTGACAAGTTTACTATTGACCGCCGCGGCCAGGCCGCGCCAGTGTGATGCAGGCCTAAAGGAATGACAAGAATTTGCTTGAAACGCTCCACAGACACTTCTAAAACGATCGTAAGAAGCGGTCAGCTGTGGGTGAGCGTTGAGGAGAGCTTAAAACAAGTTACAGAATAGGGGGGCTGGAGTCGCGTTCTATATCAGGCCACGGTGTCTGCTTATCTGCTATCAAGCAAGCCATATGCTCGTTTGCCACCGTCGTAAAAACCTTACTTCTTTGAGAATTTCTTGATCGTACAGTATACAGATATTAACACATTAGCAAGCTCCTATTACACCTTTCAGTTAAACAAACGTGACAACGTCGTCTGTAAATGGACGGAAACTGTTATACAGTCAGAGTCATATAGTTAGTAGCAGCCAAGGTGGCCTAATATTTCGGTACACGTCTTTATTACTGTAAGAATGAGGGTGTGTTACGAAATATTTGGCTACTCTGGATGCTACTGTATTAGGCACTCAATCGTAGAATGCATTAAAATTGGCCTGAATTATATAAAATATTATTAAGAGATGACGCATATTTGGACCCTTTGAACGACTTCCTTGAGCGAGAAAATAGTCGATAGCTAGTCACTATCTCGTCGGCGGTGGGACAGGTGCGTTATCGATATCTATATTAAGCTATACTAATCATAAAGAGGAAGAGTCTAAGCTGTGAGATTGTAGCTAGTGGTAAAGTTTGTATTTAACGGGTGTCCGGAACCGCCTATCCGATTTCAAAAATTCTTTCACCTGCTCTGCATGTGGAATGGACTTTCTGGGTGTTTTTAGGCTATATGTTATCCTGCTGGTTTGCCTGCGTTCTTTGCAATACGCGGTCAAAGCCGCACAGACAGCTAGCACATTTTTATGTTCTCTAATAAATGTGATTAGACAGGACACACTTAACGACAGGACTAACATTTTCACACGGGAAGTTGTTATTTGCTGTCGGCTCCTACACCCGCGGCAGATGGGTAACCGAACGTCTACAGTAAATACTGAGACTATGTAAATATTCCCCATATCGTCATGTTTGCTTACCATGCTGATGTTTGAAAATTTAGGATGCGACGTAACGGATCCCACAGTATACAAAATAAATCCTTTGGTTCTATTGTATACACGTGGAAAACAGGTGGTGAATTAAGTTTACATGCTAATAGAGGCTTGCTTCCGAATTGCCAGAGTCATTAAATTCCCTAACTAGTTTATGTACTACATTCTCGAATTTTCAATAGTCCATTATAAGTTTAAGAGTATAAGAAAACTAAATATCGTAACTAGTTCTACTATTGTAACAGCTCTTTGACTTTTCAGGTAAGGCAAGGTAAGTGTGGCTTCCTCTGCCAAATTAGTTATTTCTTGAGGAGTTAAAGATGTTTCGTCACTGTCACTACTCATTTTCTTAGTTTTTATTCAACTTTTTAAGTTTACCTTTGAAAAGAAAAGTTATCACACCACCGGCGTCCGTAATGTTGCAGTACTGTGCACTTGTGCAGTGATTGTCTAACTAAATACTAACCAATCACAAAGCATAGTTTTTTTTATTTTTTTATTCCCTGGATATAGCAGCAAGTTGTAGTTTTTTGACAGATGACGCGACGCTGCTACGTTCCGAAACGCCATAGATTGGCAATTTTGTATCGGATCGAGTCTCCTTAAACAAAGACACGTACACACGTATTATTGAAATACGAAGTTCTATTTTCTTTTTTTTTCGGTTGTCTAGAGCGTATCGAAACAGTTATTTCGGTTGTTTCGGAAATAACATAGACTATTCAACGATGAAAAGAGTGACGTTGCAGTATTGTCTATGGAATCTTAATACACAGATTTTAATCGACGAGTACAAAAAGTTTTTTTATACTCGTCGACCTTAATGTTTGTATTAAGACTTACATAGACCAAACTTAAATCACGTACTTTTTACTATGGAGCTCCCAACTCAACATTGCATAACTGTTGAGACAACTAAAATGAAATTGACCAATCACGTGGCGCCTTTACTGAACTATAATGTATTTGACCAATATTTGACCAATAGGACGCCGTCATGAGAAAGTCGAAAGGTAAATAGACATCAACGCATAAAAAAGAAAAAGCCGTTGGTTGCACTTCGTTTTCAATAGATACCAAGTTTGTTTAATTAGTTCAGTTAATCTTAGAAAAAGTATTGTATACAATAGTCATATAATTAGATTTTTAAGTCTCATAAATACCTTAATTAGGCCACTCAGCAAGCTTTGTGGCCTAAACGTGGTACTCCACTGAAAAAGCATACATTATATAACGATTGCATAAAATACTATTACAGGTGATAGGTTCCTTTGTTAATTGTGTCCTTCAGAGCGGAAAGTAGGAGGAAATAAGTTACTAAAATTAGATTCATCATTGAAGATTTTTTATGACAAAGTATATTCAGTCATCCATCAATTACTTATACTAAACGTATAAAAACAGAGATGACAATATGAAATTAGAGTCCGTTGAAATCATTTTATTAATGCAATAGGGAGACTTATTAGAAGCTTAAAAAATGCAGACATATTACAAAAGTTGGTATAGAATAATCACCATGCTGAGTCATAATACCACTCGGCTACTGTGCCCAAAATGATCTGCACAAGCTTTATTATTTTGTCGTTTAAATCATGTGCTGTTAATTTTGAGCCATTCATTTTAGTCCAATAACTATAGGTAACATCCAGAGCTTGATTTTATTTTCGAATATTCACAAAGTTGCGTTTGGCGCTCGAGGTCACAAACTTGGATTATTCATTGGGCCAAGATCATAAACAAATCTGCCAAAAATCAGACATACCGGATTTGGCGCATCAAGCTCTGGCTGGTTGTATAGTTACTGGACTAAAATGAATGGCTCAAAATTAAGCACACGATTTAAGCGACAAAATAATAAAGCTTGTGCAGATCATTTTGGGCCTGTGCCCAAAATGATCTAGCCGAGTGGTCAGGCAAGCGACTTACAATCTTGCTGGAGGTCGCGGGTCGTCCCAAAGGGTTTTTTAAAATACGAGATATCATTTAATATTTACCAGAGGTTTTTCGGTGAAGAAAACATCGCGAGGAAACCGATTTAATCCCAATAAGGTAGCGTTTCCGTCAGGATTGGAAGGTCAGACCCCGTATCATGGTCGGCCTTATCACGCGATAAGTGACAAGATAGTCTCCGTCTCGTTCTATCGAACGGTGTCAGCCAGTGACGGACGCTCTATCTTGTCACTTATCGTGTGATAAGGCCGTCCATGCTACGGGGTCAGATGGCAATGGCTTTCGTAAAACTAGTGCCTACGCCAAATCTTGGGATTACGTGCCGAAGCGAAATCCGGGCTGGTTTGAGCACTACCGGGAAGGAGGATGATGAGATCATTTTGGGCACGATTCCCTGCGTGGCAACCTTAATTGCTAAATGTATTACCTACGTCACTGAGTATCAGTTGTTTCCCAGCTTAATTACGTTACGACCTCGTAAACTATTAATTAGGTCAAGTGCTGTTTAACAATGTTACACTAAAGGAAACAGTTCTAATGCAATCCTCGTGGCATAGGCAGTTAGTTATATTCAAATAAATGTACAAATGGTACATAATTACTACTTACCTATAGGGTCCGGGTCAGATTCAATAGCCGCTGCGATAATTAACCATCAAAAAGTACCAATTGGTAAGTATTTAAGTAGGTATACCATTTAACCTCATATTGTAATGAAATGAAATACTGAGTGTGCCACGTATTATCTAAATTGGGCAGTGAGGGAAAATCTGAAATCATAAGAGATACGGAAATTTGTTCTTAGATATTCAAATAAATGTACAAATGGTACATAATTACTACTTACCTATAGGGTCCGGGTCAGATTCAATAGCCGCTGCGATAATTAACCATCAAAAAGTACCAATTGGTAAGTATTTAAGTAGGTATACCATTTAACCTCATATTGTAATGAAATGAAATACTGAGTGTGCCACGTATTATCTAAATTGGGCAGTGAGGGAAAATCTGAAATCATAAGAGATACGGAAATTTGTTCTTAGGAGTCCCGTGGCCGATTTTTGAGAAAATATAACCCGCATTCAAAAATATATCCATATACTAAGTCATTTAAAAATGAGGGGGGGGGGGGAAACGATGGCGTAATATAGGGATAAGCCCATACTTAAATATTATAAAAGCAAAAGTGTGTCTCTCTGTGTGATACCTCTTCACGCTTAAACTGCTGAACCGATTGAGATTAAATTTCGTATGGAGTTAGTTTGAATCCCGGGGACGGACATAGGATTTTTATCCCGGAAATGATCCCCTGTGGGGGGTGAAAAGGGGTCGAAAGTTTGTATGGAGCTACGATATAAACGAGTTTCACGCGGACGGAGTCGTGGTTAGAAGCCAATACCTACTACCTTACAAAAAATTACTGGCTATTGCGTTCGTTACCGGGCTTTTTCTAAAAACATACTCGAATACCGGTTTCTCCCAAAACTTAACTTATTGGGGCTCTTCCCGCTCAGAATCGCGAGCATTTTCAAGCACGCCTACCCTCTACAACACACCGGTCGCCTTTGGCGTCCTAAGCAATGATACATATAAGCGATAAAACTATAATCTAAATTACTATATAAGTAATTGAACTTGAATGGGCACTGCTGCCAAGACAAGCCAGAGGGCACTACCTATCTTTTCTCGAAACGTTTCGTAGTATTTTCAAACCCTCACATAATCAGTCTGGATAATACTAGCAAGCTCATATTAACAGAATATCTACGCATACGCACTCCGCACATGCATCCGATGTGACATAACATATGGGAATTCATACTTTACAACGCAGTGCAGTAGTGCACGTGCTGCACACACGTATATGTGCCGTACTATTTGTTTACCGGCAAGAGGCAAAAAATGGTTTAAGTATATACGAACAGAGTTAAATAAAAACTTAAACGAGAGTAAAATAAGATACCGAGGAACTCTTCACTACTCCCTGGAACCAAACATAGATACTCCGTGCAAGTACATATATGCCCATTCGTTACATCGCTATAAGGCTACAAGCTTGCTAGTCTAGACTTAGTTATACGGGCACTCGTTACTCGTATTATATTCGCTCCTATAATTTACTTGATCCGAGATGAATGGATCTCTAATAAAAATACCGAGCCATACAAATGACCCGCCGTTACAGCCCCAAGGCCCCATCGCTGAATAACACGCTCGCCGTAATAAACTTCGATAACATAATAACAGAGACAAGTGTAACTCTGTAATAACTAATAAATAATGTCAGCGTCGTGTTCCACGAAGATTTATCCTCGTTCCATTTTTATTGACTTTCACTGTGCTTGGAAAATAGGTATAGAATTAGTTTCGAGATAAAATCCTGTGTAAATCGGGGCTTAAAGGACTCGGCGCAGCGAACGAAAAACCATAGAATGCGAGCTCCTTACAAATTTCTACCCAAACACGTGCCTAAAACCCGGTATGTGCATGTTCGAACAAAACGGCTGCCTGGCATCGTTTTGACACCCCGCCCCCAACCCCGCATAATGACAATGGCACCCATTCTGTGGGGCCATTCTGCGGCGCTACTTAGACTACTATGGTTTTTTCGTTCGCTGGCTCAGCGTAATTAAACATCAAAATACTAATGTTATCTTATTGCGTTTCAAAAGGGTTTCCATTGAAATCGCATGACGGTTAACGCACGATTTTACTAATCTTAAATGGAACTAGCTTTTGCCCGCGTTTCCGTCCGCGTACTCGTTTATATATCGTAGCTCCATACAAACTTTCACCTATTTCGCCGTCTTGGTGATTTCCGGGATAAAAACTTTACTATCCTATTGTCCTTCCCCGAGACTCAAACTATCTCTATACTAAATTTCATCTGAATCGGTTCAGCGGTTTAGGCGTAAAGAGGTAACAGACAGACAGACAGACACACTTTCGCGTTTATAAATAATATTATAGGGTAGTACCTACAAAGGGAGCGCGCTTGCGCGATTCTGGATTGTTTTTAACCCCCGACGCAAAAGAGGGGTGTTATAAGCTTGAGGTGTCTGTGTATCTGTGGGTCTGTCTGTGGCCTTGTAGCTCCTAAACGAATATATCGATTTTAATGCGGTTTATTTAATCCGCAAGCTTACGTGATCGAGATTGTCCTTAGCTACCTTTCAACAAAATCGGTTCAGCCGGTTTTGAGATATTGATCTTTGAAATGAAAATGTCGGGGGTTTTACAACTTTTTTACGTTTTTAATTACATGGCATTACATTTCATTTAAATTCATTTTAACTTATTTGCAGAGCCTTGATGCACGTCCATTTGGAATAGGTAAAATTACTTATGACTGACGAATTCGTTTAACACTAAGCCCGGACGCTGTAGAATTGCATTCAGTCAATACGCTGGCAATTGCAATTTAGTTGCACCGTGTTATAAGAGGTAATATAGCATTTTATTACTTTACTAGTTGCCCGCGCGATTCCGCCCGCTTATTACAGATAATCAAGGCGGAGCAGTGGTATGAATAGAATATAAATATGTCTATCTTCAAGGTGTATTCTATATACTGGGGAAATAATTAAATTAAGTTTCGAAAAGTAGGATACAAACTTACATTTCACAGACATTACTCTGTATTATTAGTAAAGAGTATAGATATATATGAATAAAAGATAATGCTGGGCTGGGTTTCCATACAAGTGATGCCAAGCATGCGAGGTGTGGTGTCTAACCGACCGGTTAGCCTGGTGGGTAGTGCTATGCCTAAGAAGCTCAAGGTCCCGGGTTCCAATCCCGGTAAACGCAAATATTTGTGTGATGAGCATGAATATTTTTTCCGAGTCTTGCATTTTTCTATGTATTTTAGTGAGACACATACAAATTATCAAAATCAGTATTTATCAACAAGTGTCGATTATTGGAGAACAGTACTTCGCCTGAACCAGTAATCGACACCAATTACAACAATAATAACTAAACTTCAGATTGTACAATTCCAACATTATTTGAAAGATATGTATAGCAATCCATAAAATAAACTAAAATTCGTAATCTTTCATAGTAGGTAATTAAATCGTCAAAATTTACACTCACTTCGAGAACGATTCGCTTAAGAAATCTTGATATCACTACCTTTATTTTTAATACTTGAAACAAAGCGACCGATCTCAATTATAATCAACTAGATGAAGCTAGAATGTTATCTGTCACAGTCTATGGTTCAGTGCTGTCTTAAAAGTCTGTCTGTGCTGTCTTGCCAGTCCTTATTTTCAATGGTTCTTGAAAAAAAAGTTGATTACCTATTTGGTGATCGTCGATTATTGATGCCATCACGTTATGTCAATTAGTAGGAGCCTTTTCGGTTGTCGCCAGGCGAATTTTTGCCTTTTTATGTGTTCTTATTGTAGTTAGTCCCATACAAATATTGGATGCTCTCAAAAAACTCGATCGAATAGCATTGTAAAACAAGTTTCTGTCAAAAATTTCATTTTTGGTACAAGCTTTTATTGCCTTTACTGTACTTTTCTGTATACCATCATCAACAATTAATTGGGACGATTCTAACGAGCCCAAACTCGATGGGGTTGCGTCGTTTAATTACGGAGTTCCTCTGGCCACCTTCCAGCTCCATCATCAGATCAGCTCTATGTCACAATAATATTGTATTGTCATCCGATTCCAGGAAGTGGATCAATTAACTTGCAAGATTTGATTACAGACAGACGACAACGGGACAGGTGCTTGTAAAAAGCAAGTAGCCATTGGGCCTTATTATCGAATGAGCGAGTTTCATGTTACAGCTCACACTTACTTGGAACAAGTTCATTAAATAATGGATTTATGTAAACAACAATTTTAAAGGAACTGAGCACATGGCTGGAGTTACTCTAAGAGAAGTTCCTGTCCTAGGTTAGGTTGAAACTGTCGTTTTACTCGGATTTATTAGCCTCATTAACGGGTGAGCGAGTTTTCTGTGAATGAATGAATGAATGTATGTGTTTATTTGTATAACATAGGTACATGTAAAGATCCTCCATCCGGAATCGCCAGGTATGTCTATAGAAAATGTAATGTCGCTGTTGTAGTTCAATGAACTAGCATGATCGTCGCTTGTTACTGTCTCCGCACGCATGGCATGTGTTTTGCATTAAATTAGTCTGACATAAACTGCACTAGGATAGTCATACGTAACTATTACGGAAAATGTGTATGTTGCCGGCGTGTTTTTAGACAAATAAAAGGAAATGCGTTTGATGTACCTAACTAAAGTGTTAGGAGGCCCCGGACCCTCGACACAAGTCGGCTCCCCATACAACCGTAGTTAGTCACTCATTTTTAAATGGCCGTCTGGAATAACATGAAACTGTGTCAACACAATGGGATCCGCCATATCTAGGTCGGTAATGTCGGTATCTGGTGCTGCAAATTAAAATAGAAAAAGCAATGAGAGAAAAAAAGTTTAGACGGTATGAAAAACTTCTTCTGTCTTCATTCAAGCATGCCGTTTTAAAATGAGAACCAGACTACGTTTATTTTTTTGTATAAGCAGTAACGCCGCCGCAAGTAAACAACTAAGCTATCGGAACAATCTGTCACGGCCACTAAATCTTTCAATCAGTTCCTTCTTACAACGCCTTAGGAAGGCGTGTAGCGACATATTTACCAGAAGACTTAGGCTTCTTAGCAAACTACGTTTGTATGGAGAGTCGAGCGTCCTGGGGAAATAAGGTTCCTATTGGTACAGTGGCGTGAGTCGCGTGAATATGTGTAGGCTGGTCGATGCATGAAAATAGGCAAGCCGATGGGGATCAAAAAGTCATCAATCTCAAGTCTCTGCGCGCGATGCCGTAGTACGAAACTGGCTGCGCCATTCGAGTTAGCGAGAAAAAGGGCGCAAACGCAATCCGCGGCGCTTACCCGTTCGGCCGACACACAATAAGTCCTCACGCGCTAATTTGCACGTGAAATAGTTTACTTCTATCGCTACGGTATTCGTCGATTCGAAATGTCAAAATATTCAAGTTTTCACTTCTGCCGGCACTCCCGGAGTACAATCCGGTCTTTTTTTATTATTACGTACCTATAGGTACGCACTTGACCACTATCTTGCCTGATGTGTGAGTGATGATGAGGTCGAGGGTGTTACATGCGTACCTAGATAGTGCCTATTCACTCTCGTCTTGAAAAGATCCAAGATATGTTTTTTTTATAACTAATTAGGATTAACTTTTCTTCTGCAGCATAATTGCGTCCACTGCAGGATATGCCTCTTTAATGGGCTTTAAAACTGATCTGGATGCAGCGTCCCTTGTTCCGGTCGGCCCTGCACCGGGCTTCAGCACCAAAGTAAGATATTTATGTCACATTGCCTCGATATGTAATGCTTCTACTTTACTTAGAATACTTAGGTACGTACGCTCAAACAGACACACTTATAAAGTTGTAAGTAGGTAAAGTGTCAAGTAGGTTTTATAGCTTGTGGCGGACGAAAACGGACCACTTATGCGTTCCCAGATAAAGCCTAAAATGACGCAAGTGCGGAGAAGCCTGTAGCGCTTTTAAGTCTTTTCGTTTCGCGTGACGCTTCCATTGGTAACGTTCTAGCTAGTTGAATACAAGCCAGTAATGGCTAGACTATATTTTGCTGACGACCCCGTAAATCTGCGGTTAGGCGGTTCACTTTGATGCCGGCCTTATGATGCGGATGAGGCCTGTCTACATGAGCACCATGTTACTTGAGGGCTTAATAAATATGTCAGATACCTACAACACTGGTTTATAGAGGTTAAATAACTGACCTGTAATGTAGGTTTTACTACGAGCGTGCTTGTGATTGGAATATAATTGGACAGATCCAGGTTACATGTTTTTTATTATACAGGCCGCCCGCGTGGCTCGAGCCTCGACATAAAATATAGCCTGTCTTCATCCTCAAAGTCAATTTTATATATACAGTGAAATATTTTTTCCCAGACATGCTCGGAAATGTATGCGTTTATATCACGAAATGAAGTTTCTTGTTTAAGGCTCCCTACATTACTTCTTGGCCTTCCGCCAAGAAGTAATGTATGAAAACCCTAAGTAAAGGTGGTTTTCCACCGGCGAGGGGAGGCGGGGCGTGGATGGGCGAGAATTGAAATTATTATGGGACTTAACACCTATTTCCAACGCGCGCGCGAGCGCTCAGTACAAATAAAGAAAAGGAAGAAAGAAAGAAAAACATTTATTCATGACAAGTATGATTAAAATAAAAAAAAAATTAAAAAAACTAAAACATTGTGTAGAATCAATCAATTCGTGTCACGAAAATAGGTAGTAAGTCCCATACTAATTTCAATTCTCGCCCATCCACGCCCCGCCTCGCCTCGCCGGTGGAAAACCACCTTAAAACCATTATTGTCCGCTACTCTTTTTTTTTTATTAGCCTGTTTAGGTGTCCCACTGCTGGGCAAAGGCCTCCCCTCTTTTCCTCCACTCGGCCCTATTGCTGGCATGCTCCCGACAGTCTAAGAGGAACGCGTCCAAATCGTCCCGCCATCTCTTTTTTTCCGCTACTCTAACTTTTTAAATTTGCTTACTAATATTAAACTGACGAAGGAAACATTACATACTGCCAACCACCACTAGACTGTAAGCATACTTCGCGACATTAAAAAAAACAAAATCTATGGTACTATACTTATGTGCGGTTAAATTTGGTGCTCGAACGGCTTGTTCAAATGGCATGTTTAAAAAATAAAAAAGGCGGCAATTTACCTATTATTTAATTGATTACCTTTTATTTATTTTAATTTTAATATTTCCTCACATCGTTTGAGAAAAGCACTATAGGTACAAGCCTCGGCCGTAATAGGGATTGCTGGACTCGCTGTATCCGGCCTCGTCTGCTACTCGGCCGTCTACCCCAAACTCGTCCAGCAATCCCTTACTCACGGCCTCTGCAGTAATGTACTATTTCTATCGGATGATTAGTTCCTGTTTTGGGATTACCCCCTTCTAATAAACTTACAAAGCTACAATCTCACAAACGTTTCCTCTTTAATATAATATTAGTATTAAAAAAACAGTCCAAGTGCGTGTCGGGCAACGCGCATAGAACTATTCTATATTCTGTGGCGCAGTGTAGAGTTCCGTAAAGTTGGCATTTACGAGTATGCTTGGTCGACTATTACTCGGTAACTAGTTATGCCTACTTAGCCGTACCCAAAAAAATATTTTTCAAGGTTTTATCGGCGTGATTGATTTACATAACCATGCCGAATCGAATTTCAGTTCTCTAGTAGTAAGGGGCACTGAGCTAAGCCGCAGATGGACTTCGTAGGTACATGGCGAAACTATAAGGGTTTCTTGTTGAGGATTGTAAAGAAACGTTAGTAAACTGTTCTAACAAACCTATAAAATTATTGACGAAACGATTTGTGTGGCACGACTCATATTCATATAACGAAACACGCGAACTCGCATACTGTAACCCCAAAGCAATTAAATCAAACAATGACACCTACACTGTACTCGCTCAGATGCTATAGAAATAATGTCGTTGACCTTCTAAAATTGCGGATGACGAGAATAAAAAAACAGTAACCACACAGAAATAATTAGTGTCACAAAATAACCATGTGGTACATTTCAGTTACGACACTGATATATACTTATCTAATAAAATCTAAGCATTAATGAAAGTTTGTTCATACTAGCGCCATCTATGGGTGATTAGCGATAGTAAGAGGCAAGTCTTGCTCAAGCGTAAGCGCATGCTCATTCTGACTACGCGCGTGTAGCCGCTATTTAACTAAACGTTCATGAGGCTCCGCGCTAGATGGCGCTAGTAACCACAATTCGAACACATCGTTTTTTTAATCGTATAAATGACGAATATAATCAATATAATCATTATTCAAGCCAGAGATGTTGTTTTTATTATATTTATATTGTAGTTACTATAGCCGTCGATAGCGTAACAGACATGAAAACTCATGATAACATTAGGTTTACGTAATTCAAAGAGTTAGAGTAGTATTGTAGGCAAAGGCAATATATATTAGTATATAATTACTATGTTCATTATCTTCTAGCGTAATAACATATTCAACTGGATTTGAGTAAGTACTCAGAACCCGTCGTACTCCATTCAATGGAGACTCTTTTCAACCAATATGCGTAATCTCATCAAGTCATCATCAATAATATGGACTCATTAACCTGATCCTCCGCAGCAAATCCTAGTCAGCAAAAATCGCCGATCGCGCGACCTTAGCTATGCAAATTCGTGGGACAGCGATGAGGTCACTGCTTTCCACTGTCCCATACGTCCGGCCAGCACGGCCTTCCTCACCCATCCGGTGCCTTACCCAATCGCAGCAAGTGCCGTTATCAATACCATGCTAATATTAGAACAGTATAACCATGGTAATAGCATTAAGAAGACGTAAGAACGCATGATATTGATGCACTTACGCTATTTCGTTTTCGATAGTACTTGTACATTTATTTGCACGTCGTGACCGTCGCTTTTGCCTTAGTCTATTCATAAAAGTTTTTGGTTGACTAAGAGTTCCATCCTATTATGATTTGACTACAAGATTCGTGACAAATTATGCGTAATTAGAGGTCAGACTTATACTGGATATTAATTGCGAAATTCAGGCAGATGTTGTGAATTCAACGGTGTTGCCCAGTTCAACGTGTTGCCGTAGTGCATATTGCATATCGTATTATCCAATCCGTTGAACCGCGGGTTTTGATTTAATAATTCTCAATGATTAGCTCAATGTATAAGATAGTGAAGACAGCACTTGCTGCGAGAAAGATTAAGGACCTTTCAAGTTTTCATTAGTTCTACAATTCCGAGGTCAGATTTTATCCAAGTATGTACTCTAGTAGCTACTAGGTAGGTAGTTTAGTTTATGGGCATTGGAATTAAGTCACAAGTACTTTAATGGCACAGTATCAACGTCGGTTGTCCACACATTATATTTACAAACACATTACATCCCCTTTCGTTGGGCAGTCGTGTTAAAACAAAGAGGTACCTGCGGTAATTACACTCACGCGATAAAATATATTTATATGCCAAAACACTTCACGCAAATAAAATGTTACCTGATGACCCTGGTCCAAAACTTTCGTAATAAAAATATATTATAAGGAACAGCTATTATTACAAGGAATTATTATGATGAACAGCGCGTGATGTAAATGAATCGCACGATTTCTTCGCAGTGTGAGAATATGTGAATGTGTGAGTGTGTGACTTAAATGCCTAAATCAAGAATGTATTAATTACCTACAGCTTACTCACCTTTGTTGGGAACAAATAGGTAGCATTTGCCAGTCACGCATTTGATTAGTTAAAGTGTTAAAGGTTTTGATCCGTTATAAAACTTATAAAAGTATTTTATGCTATCGTTATATAATGTACGCTTTTTCAGTCGAGTACCTCGTGGCCTAATTAAGGTACGAGACTTAAAAAGCTAATTATATAACTATTGTATACAATACTTTTTCTACGAGTCAACTGAACTAATTAAACAAACTTGGTATCTATTGAAAACGAAGTGCAACAAACGGCTTTTTCTTTTTTGTGCGTTGATGTCTATTTACCTTTTGACTTTCTCATGACGGCGTCCTATTGGTCAAATACCTTATAGTTCAGTAAAGGCGCCACGTGATTGGTCAATTTCATTTTAGTTGTCTCAACAGTTATGAAATATTGAGTTGGGAGCTCCATAGTAAAAAGTATGTGATTTAAGTTTGGTGTACGAAGTCTTAATTCATACATTAAGGTCGACGAGTATAAAAAACATATTACCTATTTAACTGATTCTGAGCCAAAAAATCGGCCAGTGAAAAGTGCGTCCCAGACTTGTGCGTAAAAACGAATAAGTATGTTTGGCTTCATTCAATATTTTAGTTTCTTACACCTGTAAGTACCAATAAAAACACTGTGCGTTAGGTAGGTACTTCCGGCAGGCATACAATTAAAAGCAACCAATAGGAACTTAGTAGAGATCTGTTAACTTTATACGAGTATACATTTTTTGTGTCCATGTAGTCAAGAGGTCAACGGGTTATGGTTCGCAACCGCCTCCAGCTAGACATCACAAAATGTGTTCATATACCTACACCTATTAAAAAATGCTGGGACAGTCCGTATTTTGTTTTACTTTTATATAATTAAACCAAATTCGATAAGAATGAAATCAAAACTCGGAGATAAAAGTCAATCATAAGTATCAGGAGTAACCCGTGAATTACTCCTGATCGTTAATTAATAATCAATCAATAAAACGAGTTCCGCCTTTATGAAATAGCGTCTACGAGAAGATATTCGCGATTATTTATGACGCACATTAATTTCATTTCATATTGATTGCAATCGATCACATTTGTATTATAATTTAGTAGACAATTTACAAATTGGCTCTCTAATTTGTCTTCCATCGATCTATTCAATATTCACGATTTATTATCGTTAATGTCACATAATAGTACATTGTGATACAAGTGAGGTATGTTGATAATTACATCAGAGGCGGAATTATCACGCGAGCCGTAGGTGAGCGTGATAAGAGAGCCGAGGATTGTAATTATCAAAGCTCACGCGTTTCATACAACGATTTTCAACACATTTTGCGAGGAAAAAATCCTTTTCATAAGATGAAAATTTGATAGGCCTGTCAAGTTATTTTCTTTACTTATTGATGTCACCAGGTTTTTACTCACATGTTGTCATCGTCAAGAATTTCTAGTGGCGTCCATTCTTTTTATCACTTTTCTAGTCACCACGAATCAACATTTTTATTAATAACCCAACACGCATTAACAATGTTTACAAATATCTGTGAAATAACCTATAATGGCGCGCATCAATTTTTTTTGTGAAGTTTGCGCTGCGCGCGCATTAGATGAAAACTCTAAACAGCCAATACAAAATAAAATAAATAATTTCGTTTTAAAATGTTATCTTTATTAATTCATGTAAAATGTTATCAAAAGTGAATAGTTTTACTAAATTAACCGTTTCTATATCATATCCAAAAAGATTAATTAATTAACAAAAAGGATTCAATTTGTTTAGTCGGGTAAGAATCCATTTGCCGAGAATTAAAAAAAAGCTGTACATTCTGTACAACCCGGTTACTTTAAGAATGCACCGTGTGCATGCATACATCTTGCTGCAAGGTGCCAAAGTGACTTAATCGGGATATAACCATAACACACAAGTATCGTAATGTTATTAAACACGCGTGTTTAATATCCAGGATTATGAGCCTAAAAGCGACACAATAAGAGGTACGTTACGAGCAATTGTGTTGAAAAAGTATGTTAATTGCATGCGACAATACCTTAAATGTGATTGTTTCGGAGTGGCGTAAAAAAAGCTATTTTCCTTGAGCACTCTGTGCCTTGGTATTGGTACGAGAACTTTTCAAGACAAGACAAATGAGTGAAAAGAGAGTTTCATTTGCAAGTTGTTGTTTATCATCAGATAAACACCAACTTGCAAATGAAACTCCCCTATAGCATTTCATTCGATGAGAAATCTGTCCATTAACTCGTCGAAAGAAATGCTTAGCTGGAGATGTGCTTAAGCCAATGTACGTTCCGATCGTTAATAGATTTAGTTCCAAATATGCACACCTACCTTACCGAAGTACAATCATATTTCACACCTTGGACACCAACCGATTAGGTTCACGGCATACGTTACACAAGGTCTTAATGTAGGTACCTAACACAAGTAGCCGAGTTGCTAAATAGATTTATTGTATCGACAAGTATCTTCGTGGGAGTGAACAAGTATCGTGGAGGCCAGCCCATATTCGGCACAAGCCGATGCAGCAGCGTGTTTACGGACCAAACCTGTCCACCTCTGACTTTGAGATGCATTTCAATATCTGTGTCAAGGCCTTCTGGAATCAAGAGAATTCTAGCATTCACGCGAATTCGAACAAAACGCCTAGCAAACAATTAAATTTGTTTTTTTTTCGGGATACAGATCCTATGCCAAATGTACAGGAACACCAATCACATTGCCTAATATACTAGTTGCTTCATGTTTACTTCGTTTTATTTCCTACTCGAATCCAAATTGCGAATATGTGTTTGAAACTCGATTGTTATTATATTATACCTCTCGTTTCGGACTCGGTGTTCATTAAGGTTTTCTTTTATTCCGGGTTGGCTAGGATGATGAAATTTATTTGCGTTAACTAATTATGGTTTAAGTATCGGTTATAAGTGGTAATTAATGTTAACATTACAGCTTAAATAATTTAAGATAAATTAAATACCCAATAATACTTGTTTGGGGAAGATGCTCTAAGCAGCGTCAGTTCATTGACTTCACTTTTTAAACATACTTTATCTCGTAAGGAACAAATGAACTCATGAACATTTAACGAAGTTGGCGTCATGTCACGTATCCTAAATTAATAAACCATGGGATATTGTATTGTATCCTAGACGTCAGCATACCAATAAAACCGATACGATAGGCGAAGCCTTACTTTCAAGTTATATAAACCGAAGCCATTCGGTATCGGAATACGATAACTTTGGGTTGAGTTAGAAAATGCTTTAAAAGCAATTCTATGTTGACCTGATTTCTGCTTACTTGATCGGGCAAATAATGCGATGTAATAGCGGTACTGACGATTAAAAACGTGCCGTTAGCTCCATCGGCAGAATCCACGACGCCGGCCGACATTGCAGTTATACTCCAAAATTACTAATTTCCATTCATACTTACTAAGCAGGCCAACATTAATTATGTTTCGATGCAATAATTTCTCTCTCCCGATAAGAAACAAGAGCACGCAATATAGTTGGCTTACTTCAACTTTTCGAACCATAATTATTAAATAATCGCAAACGTGTCCAGCAGGATTTGAACCTGTCTCTGTTTCTAAACGAGACACGAATCCCTCTGGATGAAATATGTATCTTGTTTCATCCCCCAGTCACCTACATAAGGACGGTCCCAATTCTAATATTACTTTGCAAGTTAAGCTCAGAGTTAACATTTTATACCGTTGTGCAAGCAGGAAGCAACCCGATGCCCGACGCATTGTAAGAAATGGGCCCCCGTGATAAAATTCATCCGCTTCTTTCTTTTGATCATCCTAATCTCCGCTTAGCTCAGGTCTTTTGTCCACGGTACATTCCTGATCCCATAATGCATCCTAGTAAAACATTGAAAATTTAATGGATCTGAAGAACAAAGAAGAAAACCGGAACACTTTAGTACTATGACTATGGTATGGCGTCTTTATACGAGATTTTCTTAGCGAACAATTACATCAAAATTAAAATTGCACATCGATCGCTATTGCCAAGACTCCTGGATCGTAGTACCTGTACCTGTTCCAAAATCTAATTTCAAAGTAGGGTTAGTTAAAACGATCTAAGCTGTGCGTCACACTGCTGGACGTGGAGAAGTATTGAACAAGCCATATTTTTAAATATGTCGGAAACTACAGGTTTTCACTTACGAGTAGCTGCAATTCCGAGGATTGTTTTGATGTTTATAAGTCGCGAGTGCCTACTGCAGGTAATTCAAACAAAAACGGGTCGGGCGTACAAGTTATCGTTCTCCCCTTTTATCTCATACCTTATTCAACGCAATTGTAACCTTTAAATTAAATTCAAATTTAAAATAATTTATTGCATGGTTCTGGGTTTATGGAGCTGTTATATATAAACGGCTTATGTTCGTCATATCCTGCCTCACAAAGGCGTAAAATATAAACTAAGGTCTATTACGCTAATTTTACGATTACATTATAATATATCAAATGTCAATGATTAACTTAGATTATTATTCTACTAACATTACTTAAATCTTATCATATCTGGGGGCACGGAAGTGCCCCTGCCAAGACGAGCCAGGCGATGCGCAAGGACACTACCTACCTTTTCTCGAATAGCTTTTTTGGGCACATCCCGGTCGCCACATAGAGTCCCGCGCGCGCATACGGTATGAATTTATGATGATATTAATAAGCGAGACGGAACTTAACAATTTTTCCCCATTACAAAAGGTGCACACCGCCAAGTTTTCACTTCAAAAATAACTGTTATATCACGGTATCTAGCGAAATAGCTAAGAAACATTCCTGTAGTAAATTCATAAAAAAATTATAGTATATTAAGTATTAAAAAAATGGTTCTGGTGCATTGCCGGCCGCATCCGCGGCACGTTCGCTTCGCTCGCTCGGCTCGCGCGCTGTTAGGGTCGCAGTTTTTCCTAACATTCCTCCTCGCTTCGCTCGTCGTCGTACCTACACCAACTTGCCTTAAGAGTAGAATAGGTAGGTAATCCGCCTGATATTCTAAAACCTAATATTAGTTGTTATTTAGGCTAGGTATGATAATAATATAACAGGTATCATGATTGGCTTCCTACGGACTTGCTAAACACTTTTAGACTTATCCGTGTGCTCATTCAGAAATATACAATACAATACCACGCAATAAAAAGGCAAACGTTACATTTGAAAATGCTCCTCTAAGCACTTTTTTAAAGCTAGCCCTTTCAGCTCCAATTCCACAGAAGGGTGCAATAGATAATAAAGGTACACGAACGGGTAAGTTTGTATACCTATGTATTTTTAACCATGAAACAATCTCAAATTGTATCTTAATAAAATAGTAGGTAATCTATAATTTCTTAGTTCTCCAGGTCGATCACGTAACGCATTATACGTACTTACTTTAGGTAGATCTAACTGTCAATTTTTATATAAAAAAATGTCAGTTGGATTGAACTAATGCTCGTTTGAAACATTACGTGATTTGATTACCCCTCGGAACACATTTTTCATCTGTGTCATCAGTAGATATTTGTACATACATATACCGCTATTTCTATAATAATTATTTATTTCGTAAACGTGTCCAGGATAGCTGTTAGTAGAGCTACAGTGTTCAAATGATTATGTCTCAGGAACCAAACAGGCCCCAGCACTGCTAGCAGAGTAATACGAAGCGGTTTCCAGTCAGGCCCGAACCAACAAAAATACTGCTTACAGCGTTTGTACACACATGACGAGGTAATTTAACTTTAAACAAACTGTTTCCCAATTTAGAAAACTAAATACTGCGGTAGAAGGATTGAAACTCATTTCATTCGCCGACAATTGACTTTATTATCGCAACAATAAAATCCCTACGATCCCGTGCCAACGACTGCTTATCAGCACTGAACACGTCGTTTGTGGTGCTTTTAATTCTTAGTAAAATATATCATTACACGCACGCGCCACGAGAATAGGGAACGAGGGTGCTTCCCGTCTGGTCCGGCTTGTCTGTCAATATTCGTGGCGCCAGAAGAGTAGCGACGCATAACGCCGTGAAGACAGTATAAACATTTGACCTTGTTGTTCCGGGGGTACAATTTTGCGAGAGGCGTTGCCATGGTAACGACGCCTCCGCCGTGGCGGTCGGTGCCCTCGTGCAGACTGCATCAGGAGGGTCGGAGGGCGAAAGAGCTGTTGTGTGCATATATGCAAGGGCGGCGATGACGTGTCAGAGAGATTGTTACGGTCTATACGCTTTTGATGTGTGTAAAAGTTATACCGCATGCATATGAATGCCCACTCCTTTGTACGCAAGTATGCTTTTATAAGTACTTACTGCGCCTAGACAGAATTAACTTATTGCAACTGTATTAAGTTTTTTTTTTCATTATTGTAAACGTGAATGTTTGTGAAAATGTTTGCTCCACAAAATCTCATAAACTACAAAGCGAATAAAAAAATACTTTCTAATTATTTAGCTTAGACATAGAATAGGATACAATTTATAAAGATTTTTATTTCATTAGAGTGTTAAAAATAGTCGAAAGTTTGATAGGTCGCCTTTTTTTATGGTGAGTGACAATCTCAGTTAAGGAAAGAGGAAAGTCATTTCAGCGTTTGTGAAAATTCATCCCTTTAAAGGGATTAAAAGAGTGTTCCACAGCTGTGAGTTTGTACAGCAAATGTATTTTCAGGAGTGACTAGTAGGTAGCAGAGTTTCGTTATACGTTTTTCTGTACCTCTTACTATACATATACGAGTAGGTACATAAGAAGACTGCCATACATGTAAATCGATAAATACAAATCTTAATGGTGGACGGGTCGCTAGTAACAAAATATTTCTGAAATATTTGACTTCGTCGCGGATGATAAATTCTGTAACTGCATTGGCGACACGAATTAACTGTAATATAGACTTGTAGATTAGCAAAAAATATTCGTGTCAGAACAGACAGCGACTCTATATGAGCCTTTCGTAATTGCCTTCCTCGGGAATGTTAATAACATAATTTGCTACGAAACCTTTTCGTTGAATGAGTTTTTATCGGAATCATAATATTCATTGGCAATTATCATACAATTTGGTTCGTTTTTGCACGCATATACGAACCAAACCCGATATCTGGACTATGGGTAATTTCAACCAAATGGTTTTCAAAGGATTGTACATGCTATGCAATGTGAAAGTGAACCTCCTAAGAAGATAAAAACCAAAGTGGGGGGCCAACCCAAGGAGTCTCCGGCTGTCAAAATAACGAATCCTCAAATCAACAAGGGTTAGGCGACGCGTGAAAAAAATGGAGGTTCCCTAAGGAAAGTTATAGCCACAGTCCACCTAAATTCTTACAAAGTGGAAGTATACGTAGTCATCATAAAAGCAGGTGCTTATTTGATATTTGTTTGGACGCTATGAAGTTTCGCTCAATTAATCATAATCCTTTTTATTGCAAACATGGTATTAAAGATCTTACATAAAAATTACAGTTCCACATGGGCTCTCTTAAAAACCAATTAGCACGAAACAAATAAAAAAGGAAACAATAGTACATTACTACAGAGGCCGGGACATGAGGCTGGCAACCCCTTTTCACGCAGAGGTATGCATAGTGCTTTTCTCAAACATGCAAAGAAATAAATTAAAAAAACTCCAAGAAATCAAACTTTAATTTTCATGGCTGAACACGGGGATCCTGTGCCACAAATAGTGGAATGGAAATTAAAAAGACCATCTTGCCGGCCTAGACCTCCAACTTTGTATGAAATGCCATTACGGATCTCTCGTCTCACTGCGCCCGAAACGTGACACTTCGAAGCCCAATATGAAGAACACAACGTCAATATTTCATTGCAAGTTTGAGAAAAACATATTCAAGGCTTAATTGTAGTTTGCAACATCGGCTATATGTAATAAAACATTGAAAATGAATTAGCGAAATCACCTAATCGTATTTTCACACTACTGTTAGCGAAATTACAATGATCATTAAGACGGCACTTGGACATTCAATTAAATCTGCAGCGTTTAACTGTAGTCTCAAAACAGTCTCCCACGGTATGAGAGGCATATAAATTTCATAATGAAGCGTTCTCTGTTCTCATGGTAAGTCGACACGCGTGACTCCCGACCACAAGATTCGCTCTATCGCCTCTCATTCTGCACCCAAAATATTTTATAGCAGAACTTGGGTTCACCAATGTTAGACCAAACAACTTTTGGTATAATGCATTTTTTTCTTAAATAGAAAGCCTTATAGGATTATTATAAAACAAACCTAACCTAACCTAATGACTTCTATTTGATGATATTCAAAGAATACCCGAAAATACCACTGTTTTGACGAAAAATGCATTAGGTCAAATGAAACATTTGTCAAATGATACATTTGGCTAAAAGTTGTTTGGTCAAGAGACAGGCCCCAAAAACTTGATTTCATTTTTCAACTCCGAAGTTTAAAAAATTGATTCAATACTAGTTGTTATCTGCTCGTTTCTCACGATGTCCTCCTTCGGAACTCAAACTATATATCTTCATACCAAATCGTTTGTCAACTGCCCTCCTATTCTGTAACTTGTTTTAAGCTCACCTCAACGCTCACCCACAACGATACCTTGACACCGCGATGCGTAGTAACCAAGCGTAAGTAGAGGTCTAGTTTCTTGACGGGTGAACGGCGGGGTGAGCCGCATTAACGCTTAGCGAGTAACAGCCTTGGTCAACTAACAGCTAGAGTAATAAGTCTCGCGTGTAAATATAACACTAGTACATTTTAATATAACCCTCTTACGCTTACATTACATCCGATCCACGTGTTGACTTGTACGAGTACAACATATAATTATTTTATCACAGGAAGGTACTTCTCGAACTGGCCAAGTACATGACCGCTGGCAATCAATTACGACAATGTTACGCAAACCTACAAAAATTAAATGAGGCTTGCTTTATATTTATACTTTCTAACAAAAAACTTTTGCTCTGGGATCATCGCTCGTTGCGTAGGTATTCGTTATCAGAGGCGCTAATAAAAGTATTACACTTGGGTTGTTCCAGCAGGGCTATCACAGGACGACTATCTCTTTTTTTTTTATTCACGTTCGGATTAGCCAATGCTTATCCAGGCAATGATAGAACACATTTCATGCTCCTAGAACGACCTACTAACGAAATCCACCAACGGACATTCACAAGCTCTCGACGATTTATTACAACCGGCATTTTGTGGTTATCTAAAGAGCTTATCAACCAGTTTGTCGCAATTAGATAATTAAAATTCTAATCTTGTCTAATTTTGGCCGTTCAGCGTCCCAATTCTTTATGGGTAGAGCTGTCGGTTTTATGCCTTGGTAACCCTGAAATATAAACGGCACCCTTGAAATACTAAATAAATAATTTATCAAACGGTATTTACGGTAAATTAGTAAAGGCTATTACTTCTGTTAAACCAAGAAGGTTGGATTGCCGTTAAGCCGTTCCACCTAACACGGCAACTTATAGTAGGCAAGCCATGCAGTTTTACGTTGCGTATCATTTGCTTATGACGCTGACTTTACAACCATTTTTTCGATCAACTTTAAGATATAGCGAATATTCAATGCAGTGAGTAATGTTTGAGCTAAGTGACGAGTGCGCTACTGTTAAATATTCTGTCCGCGATATGTGATGTAATTACATATGACATTACATACCATAAAACGTAGTTAGTATAGGGACAGGAACAAATACGTAAGATATAATATGTACAGTCAGCGTCATATAGTTAGTAGCAGCCAAGGTAGCCAAATATTTCGGTACACGTCTTAATAACTGTAAAAGGGTGTGTTACGAAATATTTGGCTACTCTCGCTGCTACTAACTAAAAGACGCGGATTGTACTCGCAAGTGTTGGGCAAAACGTAATTGAATTACTAATTAATAATTACAATTACAAAAAGTAATTGCAATTACAAATTACAATTACAGGGAAAATGAAATTGTAATTTTAAGTTGCAATTACATATACAAAATGTAATTATTAATTCATTTATTAGTTACATTTTGCAATTAATTACTTATTAAATTACAAATTACTTTTGTTTTATAGAATATTTTTGATCACTTATTTTTTGAATAAAATAAACGATCGGTGAAACGAAAGCCGGATAGGTATGGGGCATGGCATGCTTGAGTGAAGTGTTTTTTTATGTAAAAGGCAAAAATAAGTTTTATTTTATTAAAATTAGGACTTAGATGTGACGGTCATAGGCAAGGTGGTGTGTGTGTGTAAGTGTGGTGTTTTAGTCTATTTTGTAATATTCACAATTTCTTTGGACAGTCAGTATCTGTTTCCTTCATGAGGCATGACGCTTAGCTTATTATATTCATTTCCGAATATGTTAGCTGATATGTAAGCGGAGCCCCAAAGTTGTAAAGAGTGTATGAGTGTAATAACTTTGTTTTCGAAGAGCTTTGCAAGGTTTAGCTTGAAATGAAAAAAAAAATGATACGTGTTGTATGCAACTAATATTACATTTTTATATCTGTCCGGTCTAACCTAACAACAGTATTAGTTTTGTGGCACCAATACAAATTAGAGCTCCCGGTATCCGTGTTAAACGCCGAAACGTATACACGTGTTGTTAAGCCCGGCGGTGCTAAGAATACGGTTTACACGGAACGGCCGGGATTCGGAACGTATCGAAGGAACGTTCCATAGAAACGTTCCTCAGACACGTATCTCCGTTTCTTGAGACACGGGTTCTTAACACCGTTCCGAGCGGGTCCGAAATAGTTTAGGGCGTTTAGGTCAATGCTTACAATGTCAACTCGTTTGGCGTACGAATTTTTTTAAATGGTTTAAAGTGTTTAAACTTTAAACTGTGTTGGTATAATAATTGTATTTAGCCAACTAAGTATATGATATATGAATCGAAATAGGTGTCCCTATTCTTTATTGTCTACTATTTTTGATTTTAAACCTACTTTCCTAGTTTAAAACTATCATTTTGTTACTATTATTACATTATTATATGAATGTATTATTATTTTGAATTATTCCAATTGTAAATATTTTTTAATGTGACGATGTACTATTAATGCAAATAAAATCTATTCTATTCTATTCTATATTTAAGTTGACTTAAAGTAATTTAGTAATTTTATTTACAAATAAATGTAATTACAATTACAAATTACAAAGTAATTTCAATTACATGAAATTTTAATTACATTCAATTTAATTAACGTAGTTGAATTAATAATTGTGTAATTTGTAATTAAATTACAAAAGTAATTAATTACGCCCAACACTGGTACTCGCGAACAAAGAAATGAAATCACTTCGTGCTATTTGGCCCTTATGAAGGGATCCATTTCTTTGCTCGCGGGTATAGATCATTGTTTGCAATTGGGTTTATGACGTTATTTTAGAACAACATATATCTACAAACAATTAAGGTAAGGCGAGTTGGGGCAATTTTTTTATTTATAATTATTTATAACCTAGTTTCTAATTTAGTGTTTAGTGTTCTACTTTCAATATTTATTTTACATTTATATACTCTGTTTTTTTTACAAAAATAAATAATACCTTAAGTAAGTTTTTTACAAAAATATTGTATGTATTCATGTCATCTTGTACAATTTTTGTGTATAGTGTATTTTGTGTATAGTATGTAGGTATACCTACTAGGCAGTAAGCATCCCAAATAAAATAATTAAGTAAGTATCAAAGTGAACCCGCAATCAGCGTCTTCCAAAAGTATAAGTGTCGAAATAATTAAATCTAATTATGACTATTCTAAGCCAACTAACTACCTAACTAATGACTAGTCAGTTGGGATTGCGTTACGTGAAATTCTATTAAATATGTAAGTATACATATTGCGCCTGTGAATACGCACTGCACCTACAGCTAGGCCGTACCTACTCGTAATATTAATAGTGGTGACTAACAATTCGTTAGAAATGCCGACGACCCGCTCCCATTTGTACCAGATAAGCTGCGACAGTGGGAGGACGCTTCCCTGACCTCTCTAAACTTATAATTGTATGACATAGCTCTAAATATTCATTCTATCGATTTGGCCGTCACATTGTCGCTAACTTCGGGAGCGTACCAATTATAAGCGGAAATGTACATTAGATTATTCAGCCGGCCATGGTAGAGGCAATACAATTTTCGATTCTGCTAATGACGAACAATAAGCATTGTCTAGATATAGGTAACACGCGTTAACTAAATTTCAGAAACCTTAAATGAATTAGAAGGTCTACCAGAGTGCAATTTAAAAATCCATCATCTCAATCGGAACGCTGAATCTGCTAATCGATTGCGTAACGCTTCAGTACGTCCGTCAGGTAGATCTAAATGTATTTTTTGTATGGGACAGTGACAGTTATTTGTTCTAACGCTCGTTCGTAAAGCTACGTGACTACCCCTCTAAGTATTACTTTTTCCGTGTTACTCCGTATTACAACTTTGTTTTGGACAGTCCGTCGTAAAAATACTATATGAGTGTAGGTATGGTACGGCGTGGATAATGAATTACATAGCACCAAATGACGACCACTTAACTCTTTATGGACCGGTAAGATTTAATCAGCAGTATTAAGATCGGTCATTGGTGTAGAAAAGGACTATAACGTGTGAGACTTATTTTCACTTTAATTTGTCAATCTGTTGGAATCTGGTCTGAGTCGCACATGTTTCATCTTGCTCCAAATACCTGTAGAGTTTATATTCAGATCTATGTAAATGTTTTACTATATGACCACTTCAGTGAACAGAGCGGTCGACCACGATCAGTAATATTTAGCTTAAAAAATGTAATTAATCAAAATAGGTTTCATGATTTAAGGTAGGAATTCGTAGTAGACAGCAGCAGCAGGCGACGCGACGTGTTCACTGCTGGGTTTAATGTATTTCTTGGCAAAAAAGTATAGCTTTTTTGGGCACATCTCGGTCGCCACATAGAGTCCCGCGCGTGCATACGGTATGAATTTATGATGTAAGGCGAGACGGGTCTATACTTTTTAGCCAAGATATACAATTTGTAGAGCGTGGCTGGTAGAGTTAAGACGTGTGGAGTAGGAAGCTTGGCGCCGATTGCGATCTGATATCTTTTTCACGCTGAAAGCTATATGAGGTAGGTACGGAGTCTTGGCAATAATTTTACATGTAATGTTTTTAGTGGGATCTCATGCCTTTTTGTTAGGTAATTTCTAAAGAAGTGAATGGGGAAAACCCATAAAAACTTCCATCCCCGAATTAAAAGGGTGGGGGGTGATTTACTAAGAATCCTGAAATAAGTATTTTATTATTTACTAGCTGTTGCCCGCGACTTCGTCCGCGTAGAACTTATTACCGTCTTAGAAAAATGATTGCTATTAAATTATTGTGGGTGAAACCTTAATTATCGCCGACCCAAACAAAGTTCTACCATCTTAAGGGATGATTCCCGACACAAAAACTATCCTATATCCTTCCAAGCGTCTCAAATTATCTGTATGGAAAAAATCATCTAAATCCGTTCAGGGATTAAGCGTAAAAGGTAACAGTGCGATGAGTTCATTAGTTTAAATTGCTAACTGTATTAAAGAAAGCTACAATACTGGTTTTTTTGCCTAAATCCGTCCAGTAGTTTTACTCACGTTATTGGGTAAAGGTGCAACCACACCGCTGCTCAAAATACGCTAACGCACCGTAAAACGCAGCAAAATGTATGAAGAATACGTGAAGCATACGACACGTCAACGCGTATACGCAGCGTTAAGCACCGGTGTGGTCGCTCCCTAAGGCCGCGGAGCGTTTCAACCGCCGCACTTTTATGTAACGATTTGTCTGGCCTATAGCGTGACAAAATCAAATAATCTTGCATTTCTACTTTCAATATATATTAAAACTAAAAGCCACCGTGTAGTTTTATTCGGCAATACATCGTTACATAAAAGTGTAGCGGTTAAAACGCTTCACGGCCTTACCCTATTCCGGGCTACCTGCATAGTTTTTAAAGCAAACTTATCTAATTCTAAAAAACGTAGAACTTTCCATCTCCATCCGCCGTCCCCATTGAACGGTGTTGGAGAATAAATTATTTTGATTATCCAAAATGAACTTTTTAAATTAACTAAATAATCAGCAGGTTAAATGAAACATTACCTTCTTTTCGGTTCTGGGAGCATCGCAGTTCTAACCTAACCTAACCTAAATTTCTGGTAGCTGTATGAGTTGTAGTTCTAACTTAACCTAACCTTCTTTTCTGCTAGCAGTCGGATTATGTATTCAGAGATTTGATCAAATGACTGATTTTTTCTAGGCAAATGATAAAATGGATTCGCCATTTTAACATCCTGCGTGATTTGATCATATCCCTTAGAGTTTTGTTCAAATCTCTGTTTTGGCCATTTCCCTGCGACATATAGATAACACTGAGTGCCTATATACAGGGTGACCACTATTTACTACAACAAAAATTCCCTGACTTTTCCCGGTTTTCCAGTCGTTTTTTCAAGTTTTTCCCTGACCATAATCTTAAATGTAATAAATATAAAAAATATAATTGGGATACATTTTTGAGTTTTTGCAGAATTATCTGGTAGCAAATTACAAAAACGGAAATAATAAGAAGTAGTATCTGAATAACTCAGTTGGTAAGAGCGAAAGCATAGTCAGACGGAAGTCGTGGGTTCACATCTTACGTCAGGTGACGTTATTATACTGTTTCATTGTATTTATAAATTATAATTTGCTATCAGACAGTTCTACAATTACCCAATAATTCATTTAATTTTTGACCATTTTTGTTAAAAGCTGTACAGGAAAAACCAATTAAAACTCTGACTACTGAATTTATTGGATACGTTAAATGTATCATATAATATAATCCAGCGAGAAATACTAAAGGGAACACTTTATGCGGGCCTTAACCGTATTAGTAAGTACTAGACTTCAACGTTTTTGCGTATTATGGTCCAAATTAAAGCGACGAATTGAGAAACCTCATTTTTTCAAGTCGGTTAAAAATCTTGGGTATAACTGAAACAATACTACCTAGTCATCAGTTATCATGTTTATTATATGTATATTTTAAAAACTAATAACAAAATCTATTAAAACTTGGTAATCCGTTTTTCCAATAATGCAGCTTCTTTGGCATCTCCTTCGAGATTTTTTTGTCTTTTTGCTTCTAGTTCTCTGACCATATCCACAGTTTTTCTTTTTTTGCTCTGATTTTCGCCTCTGAACTTAAATTTTCCTTGTTTTTTGTGTAGCTCCTCCGTGTACAAGTAGTGAGCATTACGAGCCGCGTGGATCTTTTTTTTTTCAATATTTATTTTGCCGTAGTAGGATAGAGCGTCGTAAACGCGTCTTTGCGCAATTATAGACTTGTGAAAGATTTTCCACTAATATCTCCTTATTGATGGAAAAGCCTCGCACACTATAAGCGTTTCCGTGGGATAACACCATGATCATTTATTAAAGTTCAAGCAAGTCTTTATTTTCCTTTTTAACCGACGAAAAAAACGGAGGAGGTTCTCAAGTCAACGCGTTTTTTTTTTTACGCATAACTTTTTACAGAGTAGTCCGATTTTGATAATCCTTTTTTTATTAGAAAGGGTATACCCCAAAGTTGGTCCCACATAAAATTTAAATAAAAATTTCAACCCTAAGGGTAGGAAAACAGGGGATGATTGGCGCCAACTCAAAATTACTTAGGTACACTTAGATTAATATAAGAACTTGGTTATTAAAGTTAATTAAAAACTCAACATAATTACAAAATATATACTTAGGTATACTAACAATAGTTTAAGAACTTAGTTATTAAACAAAATAAAAAAGGTTTATTATTTTTTGCTATTCAGTTTTTTTTCAGCGGTTTAATTTTTTGTTAAAAAGTTTTTATCAAACCAAGCCAAAGATTGTCCAGTTGGTGACCATCCGTAATGGAAAAAAGTTTCATTGATTTTACAAATTCAGGTTCATTTACAAATATCATTGAAGGCACTTTTGACGTTATCTGCTTCATATCCTGAAAGCCGGTTATTTTTGACAAATATGTCCAACACTTTATCGAGCCTCTCTCGTCGTCGGAATTCTGCATTGACTGCGATTGCGGGATCGAAACAAGATATTCTCTTAGTCAAAGCATACGAAAGTGGGGATGTTTGGCACAATTACACGCAAAATTCTATCAGATTCTTTCGACAGTCTTGACGAAAACGCAAGATATCGATATCATTGATATCGCGGCTATTTCGAAGAGCATTCTTTACAGCGATTCGCGATTATCAGATTAGACTCCCTTTTCAAGTCAATCGACGTGATATTAGTGGCAGAATCCAATACATCCGCTTTAACAACTCTTTGCATGTTTTTTTTTCAGTGTGGCCAAAAGTGATTAGTATAAAAGTGGAGCAAGTGGTGCGTCGGATTGAAATAATGTTAAAAATGGTTTCACTTGCACCGCCACCGATTGAAAAAAGGCCAATTTGTCTTCCAATGCAGCTTTACTAAAGCTTGCGCTGTCAGGTGCTTTGTTTTCGTTTTTAATTCCCTGCACATGTTTTCAACGTTTTGCGTATAAATTTTATAACGCTAAAGTTCTCGAGCCAACGTACTGTACAAATTTTTTATGGAACTCGAGCCTGAAATCCTTGTAGTTTCACGTCACGCGGGGCTATAGCAGAATGGGTAGTATAGAGAACGTAAAACCGGCGGCGATTTCCGAGTAATACAGTGGCACGTGCGCCGCGCGGTCGCATTTACCTATTATTTCCGAGTAATACAGCGGCACGTGCGCCGCGCGGTCGCATTTACCTATTATTTCCGAGTAATACAGCGGCACGTGCGCCGCGCGGTCGCATTTACCTATTATTAACCTATTATAGTATATATATAATGTTTGGAGATGGTAAAATTAATAATTTGTTTTTTTTTATTAGGTACAATACAGAGACAATTTTTATTCCCTGACCTCCATTAAATTTCCCTGACATTTCCCTGACTTTTCCATGATCAACGAAATTCCCTGACTTTTCCCGGTTTTCCCGGTTTTCCAGAAAGTGGCCACCCTGTATATAAATTCGCAGACCCCTAGCATCTAAACTTGCGAGTTTCTTACAAAATGCCATTCCCTAGTTTAAGGGGTTGGGGGATAAAAGTTCAATTTTGGATTTTTTGGTTGATTGTGTACTAATACTAGCTTACATACCAAATTTTAGCTTTCTAGGACTTCAGGAAGTACCCTAAAGGTTTTGATGATCAACATGAGTGAGTGAGTGAGTCAGTGATGAAATCGGCGTTTTTTAGATATCAATAAAATCTTAAGTATAAGAGCTATGTAACCGAAACTTTATATGTTTAATAAGTGCACTATTGACATAATATCCCGAGAATTTTGTTTATCTGGTATAATCCAATCCCAAGTTATGAGGGTTCAAAAAAACGAACAACTGCTTCGAGAAAAGGTAGGTAGTGCCCTTGCGCTTCGCTTGGCTTGTCTTAGCGGGGGCACTTCCGTGCCCCCATATAAGTATTCTGTTCTGTATAATATGATAAGCAGAATCAAATTATGCCGTTTCATTTCTAAGCTCGTGATCTACCATAGTAAAATATACCACGGCCGTATTCATAAACGTCATACATATAAGCCTGTTTTAACTAAAATGGCGTTAAAATTCGTTTGTCCTTATCTGTCACTTTGACATTTGTGTTCGTAAAAAAGGGACAAAGCACATGTTAGTTAGCAGAGGCATTTTAAGTTTTATGATACAGCTAATAATTCCCGATACCGATATTAAAAGAATGGAAATGTTACCAATAATATTTACACAGTTTGCCTTCCAATGCAGCCGGTTTGCGTAACGCACTACACCACTCGTGTGTCAGTGATGCAATATGTGTGTACGCAGATGCACATTCCCATTGCCTCTGTTACGATTCGGTAGTAATATGTTGTGGGACAAATTCCAGAAAATATTCTATATATCCAGTATAAAATCCTTGTCGGAAAGCAATAATCTATTCGAATGATTCGATTGAATGAGCATTCCCCCGGATTGAATCCTTAAAAGAAATTGCAATGGCGAACAGTTATCCGGATATCGGGTAGTTATCCAGATTTATGGACTTGGTCGCCCCTACAGTCCCTGAGCACGTCGCCTCGGGTGCATAATTACCCACTTTTCGAATAAGAACCCCAAGTCCCCCATATTTGACCGTGTTCATTAGATTGTTGGCACTCACCCTCCGCCAGCCCCGAATCACCCCAACCTACAACTGTCCGACTCAAAAATCCACACTAAGCACTTACAACTCAATTATTTAGGCGATATTTATATAGGCGACCTGTTCATTGAACACTTCGTTACAAGAACTTGGAAAGAGAATGTAAAAACAAAAGTCACGCGACAGTCCGTAAACATGTCACACTTTCTACTAAACAAAGAACCCCTTGAATAATTAGCAAAACTGCAATACCATAAGAATTGTTGTGTGAACGTGAAATGCATTATAATGTATTGTTAATGAATACTTAGTACAATTATGTGTATAAATATATCTTACTCTCTAGCAAGGTATTCGTATTTAGATCAAGATAAGGCCGGTCCGCGAGATAATCTGTTTGCGTATCCAACAATGGTTAGAGGCTAGTCGATGTCACTGAGGCGCTTGCGACTGGAGAGTTGACTTTCTACCTACATAATGTCATTCACAGGCGCAGCACGTGTTGACGTGACTAACGGAGCCTCGGGCGCCGCTTGCGTCCTTTGAGCCTCTGTGACAGAGGCTCTGTCCTGCAGGTCGATCACGTAACACATTGTACGTACTACTTAAACGTTAGGTAGATCTAAATGTCAATTTTTATATGGAATAATGACAGTTTGACTGTCCCAACGCGCGTTGGAAACGTTACGTTACTACCCCTCTGGACTACAGCTACTATTGATATTGTTACCTTATAATACATTTTAATAACTTATCGAAACCATGCGCGTTTTGATTATCATTTGTCTTTCTTGATCCTGACAGTTTCCTAACTTGCCCCAAAAATGGCCCCATGTAAGGACATGGGGCCATTTTGAAACAGATGGTTAATCACGTAACGTTTTGAACGCGCGTTAGGTAGGTAGATTCAACTGTAATTTTTCAATACAAAAAGTGAAATTTAGATCTACATGGGCCGCGCACTGACAGCGGTGGCGGAGCGGCGCGGAGGCGGTACCGGTTGTAATTTTCGAACTAATATGAAAGGGTCCACACAGAATACCGCGCCGCGCCGCGCCGCTCTGTGCGGATCCTTTCATATTAGCTCGAAAATTACAACCGGTACCGCCTCCGCGCCGCGCCGCTCCGACACCGCTCAGCGCGTTTCGGCCTTTACGAGTACAATGCGTTACGTGATCGACCAGAAGCTCTAGTATAAGTTTTACCGAAACAAAACGTTTCGACCGCGTTCGCGTTTAGCTGTCAAATCCCATACAAATTGAGGGTAAAACGCAAACGCGATCGTAAAGTTTTATTTCGGTAAAACTTATACTAGAGCCTCTGCTGGCCAAAACTACTTCGGGAGCATTACAATGTGTGCAGATATAATTACGCTCCTTTACACAGCTACTTCATTCGAGAACAACGTGCTTTATATAGTTTTTCTCTTTGAATACGAGCATTGAGTAGGTATCCGATTTCTTAATACTTTTGTAACTCACTTTATAAACGTAGAAATTAAGTATATTCTTGGAATAGAAAACGAATCAGGGTTTTTTTTCCAGCACACATACAGTAGAAAACTGTATATAAAATAAGTAAAGTAAACGTATTAGTCCTCGAAGTTGCACTGGTGTATGACAGGGGCATTTTATGTCAAAGAGGCATGGCTTAAATTCGAATGAAGAAAAATCTTCTTAGTTCGAATTTCACCCGTATACCTTTGACAAACAGTGCCCCTGTCATACGCTAGTACAAAGTCGAGGACTAGGACAACTTTATTTATGTATAACTTGTATTTATAATTTTGCGATTTAGCGGTAGTACAAAAATATAGTATATACAATGAACTGTTGACAAAAAAACGATGACATACCTACACCAAACGCGTTACACTCACAGTCGTGTCGCCGCACGCTGCGTTTCGCATACAAATGGCCGATGACTACCTAAATTCCATTTTTTCTCGCGACTAGCCCCGGTCGTGCGAGAGAGGGACGTGACCAAAGAAGGCCTAACTTTCTGATACACAATACTAGGAACACGCAATCACGTTGCGACTCCACGAGCGTCGTGTCTTGAACGCTTACGCCTAATTCATGTAATACATAGACTGCCCAATAAGTATGATACATTTTTTTCTGACGATTTATTGTGGAAAGACCTTAAGCGTGAGCAATATGTTTACACGGCATTGAATACTGGCAATATTGAAAAAAAAAGAAGTCAGGAAATTATATTTGGGAGATTTGGGGGCATTATTTGCTAGCAACAACATCAGCTTACATACTCGTACAATACATAAACAAAGGGATTTCATAAGTGATTGGTGATCTGGTTTTCACGTTTGGGTACGAACCACATATATGTACATATCATAAACATCATCACGGTAAGCTATTGTAAGCACCTCTACAATTATTGTCATATTCAGCTTTATTTCAATTAAGGGCAATAGTAGTTACAATCCTATAAAATTAACCAGTGAATAGGTCCCTTCCATGCAACAGTGGAAAACATTTCATTTTTCACGTGTTGTTCTTGTCTGGATGGATGGTCATAGTCATTGAATTATTATGGCCAGATAAATTAAAAGATGGTTTTGGGTTACCCATGTAAAGGCACAAGCAGACCAGGCGTAAATATTCTAACGGCTGCATAGGGAAGTAAATAAAATAATATGATTTCTTCTACCATAAAAAGGCAGGTACTTACGGCGGAATGGAAAAGATAAGATATAATATAATTGATAGTTAAAGACTCACATGCCGTGAAGTCTATGCAAGTATGCCCAACTAATAGGTAGTATAATAATTAGTGATCGTAATCAACGTGCAATTTTCGTGGCAAAGTGTATGGTTGACAGAAAAAGCGAATATTCAATTATTTATTTTCTAGTTTTACACAATCACTATAAAACAAATACTTGCCAACATAGGATTACATCTCTAGATAATAAATCTACACTGTACAAAACCTTTTCCGCCCTAAATATTTTTAAAACAATATACGTCAAAATGACATTAATTTGTCATACATAAACATATAACTGCAGCTGAACATTCGATAACATTACGCGAAGAGTTTATTTTAATCTAAATAAAGGCACGTCGTATCTCGAGTTGATGATAATCAAGTATTTCAAGTGGAGTCTTAGTAAAGTGCACATTATGGTAACAGTATTTATATTCACAGTATGGAGTTAACACAATACCCGGATATTATAACGACGGATGTAGGCACGCGATGTACAATTTGCAATGTCAATATTAAAAATAAAAAATACAATATAAATAAGCATATAAAGTCGAAATCTCATCAAAATAAAATGAGTGATTCGTACTCACATTCGAAGCTACAACACAGCTTAAAAGACAACCCTGATTTTGAAGTCAAAGAAAGAACGTTATTTTGTAAATTGTGTAATTCGTCATTACATCTCTCTTTATTCAGTTTGGACCGGCATGTAAAAACTGATTTACACCAAAAACATAACAACAAGAAAAATGAACAAAAACAGTTTAACAGAGACTTGGCTGAATTTATGATTCAATGTAATATACCGTGGTCAAAACTTGACAACCCAAAATTTCGGAATTTCATGGAAAACATGTTAAGCAATAAATATGGAAATAGCGTCAATTTGCCCAGTGAATCTAATATACGGCTGAACTATCTCCCAATCATTTACGAGGAAAAAAAAGAACAAATTAGGCAGGAACTGCAAGATAAGACGACATGCCTTAGCGTCGATGAAACAACCGACTCGTGTGGAAAAAAAGTGGCCAATGTTTTGATTCAGTCCCTGGATGGAACAAGCACCAAAATGCATTTGTTTACTTCAAAAGTTCTGGAGAAAACTAATTATTTAACTACAACCAAACTCGTTAAAGAAACTCTTGAAGATCTTTGGGGCCATAAATATAATGAGAACTTAGACAAATTACTGTTTTTCATTACTGATGCTGGATCATACATGCTTAAGGCGGGTAAATGTCTCACACAGGAATATCCCAATTTAACACATTTAACATGCTTAGCACACGGACTGAATCGCGTCGCAGAAAAAGTGAGAATTCTTTATCCTACAATTAACAAATTAATAGACTGCGTAAAAAAAGTTTTCCTCAAAGCCCCTTCTAGAACGCAAAAACTCCGATTGATGTATCCGAACATTCCTCTTCCTCCGCGACCAGTAATAACCAGATGGGGAACATGGTTAAATGCTGCGTCATATTACAACAAATATTTTAATGAAATCAAGGCTGTGATCAATGCTTTAGATTCACGTGAAGCAAGAGCAATTGTCGACGCCAAGAAAATTTTTCGCAATTGCAATTTAAAATCAGAGTTATTGTTCGTTGACACACAATTCAACATTATCGCCAAATCAATTCAATTGCTGGAGGATCCAAAACTAGAACTAAAATGTTCATTAAAAATTGTGTCTGACTTGATAAAAAGAATAGCAAAGTTGAGATTGCATCCCACAGGCAAAGAAATTTATTTTAAATTAAAAAATGTTCTGAATAGAAACCCCGGTTACAGTACTGTAAAAGTCGTGCAGCAACTGATGGAAGGAAAAGAGGTAAATATGCCGGAGGGCGTCAATAAAAGTTGCGTGCAATATTTTAATAGCTTAAATTACCTTCCCGTGACTTCTGTCAACGTCGAAAGGTCATTTAGTTATTTAAAATGGATTTTTTCCAATCGTCGTGAACGACTGACGGCAAAATCTGTTGAACAAATTTTAGTAGTTTATTCAGCATAATTGCAGAAGTGATAGTAAATATGTATATAAATGTTATAATTTGTGAAATATAATAATATTTTAAATACTTGAGTATTTGTTTTTTTGTCAACCATACTTTGCCACCAATTCAGCACGTTGATTACGATCACTAATAATAATAAATAAATAATCCTACTATCCTCTATCAGTACATTAAAAAAAATACGCTAGTTTGGCCTCACGCAGCCACAGTAGGCCAAAAACAGCACGCACCTATCTCGATCTAAACGGTCTATAGAGCCTGAACGAACTAATCTGAACTCAACATCTGACGAGGACTGGTTTTTGAAAAGTTTCACACATATTTCTTGTTCCATGTGGCTATAGTTGCATAACTTACCCTACCTACATCTTTATACATAGGCTACTTCCCAGGGTTCGAAATTATCAAGATAATTACATTAATTACGCTTCTTGATAATTATCGGATAATTATCACCAGTATAAGAAAGAACCAATGACACTCGAGTTCGCTCAACTTTAATAATAAATAATCCGAACAGTTTTTTTCTTGTAACAGGAATCCCCACGGCGCGGCACTTCACGTTGACACTTCGTGCGTTCGGATAGACGCAAGTGCGGAAATTTATTTTTCACCTCTCATACTCTGAAAGTAGGTCATTGTTTATCTAAACAGCGGGTTGAAAGTGAGTCATGTCGCCCCTAGGGCTGAAAAGTAATAAAAAAGCAATGGCAGAAACCTGGACAGCCACAGTTTCAGAAAATTGTACTGATTTTGAAAATCGTTGACAATCATGCGTTATTTTTTTATATTGATTATAAATTAATTATTGTATGACTATTATTGCTATTTGAAAACGATAGGATATTTTTTAAGTTTTCGTAGTTCAATGTGACCGTTTCAGAACAGCTTCCTAGTCATTAAAAAAAATAAAAATGACAAAAACCTATACTGCCACTAAATTGTGTTGATTTGAAGCTTGTTGATAATTATGATGGTTTTCATTCTTCATTACTACTTATATGGTGTAAGTATATAAATACAATTATTAATGTAATTTTTCATCCAAAAAATAATTAAAATTAGTTTTCGACATAACCATTTCAAAAGCGCGTCCAGGAAACGGTCCCCACACTAACATTATTAAAATCTGTCAACAGTTCCCGCCCAAATGGTCCATATACCTACACCAACGCTTTTAAAATGGGTTCTATAGGATCCTACTGATTTAGAAAATATTAAAGTTTTTGGCTTTCAATTCATTTCCTAGAATTTGAAATGAAAAGTAGAGTGTTTAACTCGGGGAAAGCCACCCATTTCAGCCTCGAACTATTGGCGCTCTCACTTCATTCGAGCGCCAAAATATCTCGTCAGGAATGGGTGACTTTCAACCCTCGGTTAACAATCTACTAATTTATTAATTTATCAATCATTAATTATCATTGATAATTATCCTTCGAACCCTGCTACTTCCTGACCGAGAGCTTTATGTACTGATGTCGCACATATTTCCTTACACGACGGTATACTGTCTTGTCAGTATTACATTTGCGCTGCGCGGACGCGGCGTGCATAGTACGCATGCAGTAACGCATTCATACCGCCCCGCTTCCGTGCTAGGAAATGCAATCTCGATCTCGCGAGATTCAATCACGGTGGCAGGAAATCCCGTGTGTGAAATCTCGGTCGAAATCTCGACTGAAATACTCGAAATCTCGAACGAGATTTCATTAGGCAAAGCATGTTAATAATTCGTGTCGGACAGTCCATGGCAAGAACAGAATGCTAAAAAATAATTTATTAAAAAAAACATGTAATTATTGGTGCGTGTGTGCACAATTGCACATTTTTTACGTTTGTGTTGTACAAGTCAACGAAAAATGTTTGATCAGTATTCCATAGATGTTTTTTTCTCAAAATATAATAGCAATACCAAGAAGAACCACAAACAAGCCACAAAAAGACCACAGCCATAATAACACTACTACTTGCTCTGTATTAGTGTTGTGTTCCTGGAGGTGAGCAAGGTCGCCAGAGCTCCCGAGGATGCATTGTGTTGAGAGCGAGGGAATTTGATCCTTCAGCTGACAACACGGCGAATCCTCAAACATATCAAGGGTCGGCAACGCCCATGTTACTCCTTTGGAGTTGCATGCGTCTATAGGCTGCGGTGTCCGCTTACCATCAGGCGTAAGCTTGTTTGCCACCGTCGTTGTATAAAAAAAAGCAATAGCCTAAGTAGGCTTACTGCTTTAGTCGCATTCATTTAGACCAAATTGATGCTATGTCTAAAAAAAAAGTGAAATCTCGATATTGTCGAGACATCGAATTATCAATCTCGGTTCGAGATTGCATTTTCCATAGTCCGTGCATGCCGCGTTAATCAGGAAACACTAAATTAACAGTAGGCGCGCGGTAAAGTATCGGTACAGCACGGCTATCACAAGACGGCGCGCGAGCTCTCTCGATTTTTCTCGCACTATACCTCTCTTTCTAAGAGACGGATAGTGCAAGAAAAATCGAGAAAGCTCGCGCGCCGTCTTGTGATAGCCGTACGAGCTTTCTGAAAGTAGACAGCTCAGCTTTCTGATATGGTATCGCACAGGCAAATCGGGAAATCGCCCAAGGTAAAAAACGTCCAATACACCAACAGGCTTTCGGTTCGGTGCAGGGTGCAATAAAATTAATACGAATTAAGTATGTATTGTATTATTTATAACGGAGTATTGCTATTAGGTACGGTACAGAATATGCACTTATTTCTTCCCATGCGGTGTTTTAATTTAAGTTCTTCCTCTTAATGTTTTGTTCGTAATAAACTCAGGAACCTAAATTCACACTCATGCGATGTGCTACCGCGTACGCCAGAAATTATACGAGATTTAATATTTTATTGATTTTTACCTACGATTTGGTTACGTTAGGTTAGGTTAGTAGTACGAGTAGTAGTCACATACGAGTTAATTTTTGCTCCGTACGTCGTACAATTATAGGATCACTTAAATACTTAAGTATGCAGTGCAGTCTCTTTTAGCTTTAAGAAACTCTAACTTCTAAGTTAACGCAATCAAAAGATCCGCCGTTTGTGCCCGATATAGATATATTTCAAAATTACATTAAATTCAAACCAGTAGGTAGTTTAAGAATGATTGCAAATGAAAGTACCTCAATTTTGTCTCTGACTCGCTCACTTACCTACTGACTGATCATCAAAATTCTAAGGTACAGTCAGCATCATATAGTTAGTAGCAGCCAAGGTAGCCAAATATATCGGAACACGTCTTTATTACTATAGGAGTAAGGAAGTGTTACGATATATTTGGCTACTTTGGCTGCTACTATGTGATGCTGACTGTACTTCTAGCAGACCTACAAACTTGAAGTTTTGCATGCGGTTAGTGTTATGTATAAAGTCGCCGTCAATGGAATTTGCTCACTATGTAAACAAACCGCCATAGTGAAAGACAATTTTAATATGGCGGTTTGTTTACATAGTTAGCAAATTCTTTTGACGGCCACTTTACAATGCACTAGAAGACTATGAAAACGTTATTTGATAATAAAATAATATTAATCACACAATACTACATAGTTTTAGCTTTGCAAACCTTAAATGCAGTACATTTGTGAGATTTCCAAGTTTCAGAATTACATTTAGCAGTCAAAAAAAGATCAATAAGAATGCCTGAGACTTGGCTCTACGAAATATCTCACAACTCTTTACGCTGGAAGACTTTCGAGACTTGGCCTCTTTTTTACATGGAATGTTTTTTGAATGGGATTAAGTACTTACATTAAAACTAAAGGAATACTTCCGATGAATTTGTAACTACTGTTTGAACCATTTTAACGTCATAGCCAGTTTAAAGTGGTACCCGGACAGGCCAGACAGATAAACGCTTTGTGACGGGCCGCTCACGTAACACTAGACATATTCCAAAATAAAGTTTAATTACCTACAAATCATGCGAGTACTCAATGGAACCCCAGTCCGAGCCTGATCAGCACTTGGCCGGTTTTTTTCCATGTTCAACACACCACATGTGTTGCATATACCTGCAATACATGCAGTAAATAAATAATAAATAATAATAAATAAATATTAGGGGACAATCTTACACAAATCGAGCTAGCCCCATAGTAAGCTCAATAAGGCTTGTGTTACGGGTACTAGACGACGATATATTTAATAGACATACATACTTAAATACATAGAAAACATCCAAGACTCAGAAACAAATAATCATGCTCATCACACAAATATTTGCCCTTACCGGGATTCGAACCCAGGACCTTCAGCTTCGTAGGCAGCGTCACTACACACTAGGCTAACCGGTCGTCAAATGTGGCAGTGTGTTGTACATGATACTACGAAAGAAAATAAAGTATGCAGCCCGACCTAGATGGCTCGGCTTATAACTAGATGTCCATTGGGCCGTGATAATGAATTATTAGTACCAGTAATATGTAAGCAAAATTGCATGTTGGGTTTTACACTTAACTAATTCATTTACTTATGTTGCTACTATAATATACTGAATAGTACCTACTGATTATTCGAAATATCGTCTCCTGAATTTTAGTTCTCGGAAAACGCTTCATCGAATTTTCACGATACAAATATTCTGTTTTGCATATTACTTATGTTTGTAATACCGGTGATTTATTTTAACACCATATCAATTTTCAGAAATTCCACAGCTCGTCCTACACTTTGCAAATTTTCACATTCGTGAGAAATCCTACTAATATTATAAATGCGAAAGTTTGGATGTTTGGATGTTTAGATGTTTGGATGTTTGTTACTCAATCACGCTTAAACGGCTCAACCGATTTAGATGAAATTTTGCACGAAGATAGTTTATAACCTGGATTCAAATATAGGATAGTTTTTATCCCGGGTCCACGCAGACGAAGTCGCGGACGGAAGCTAGTGTTTTCATAAATTCGATGTAGGTACCGAAAATTCGAAGTAATTTGATGGTATATTGTTAAAATATCTTTAGTCATTTAAAATATTTAACAACGATGGATCCCGAGTCCCGACCAAAGCAACCAATTAAAATCCATACATAACACCCGAGACGAGACTGAAACCCTGGCTCACCCAAAGCAATTACACTTTTACAATACTTTCAACATTTTCAATACCTATTTGATTTAATCAAAATGTAAGCGTGTGCTGGTGTTTGATTTAAAACAGTCGGGTTCATCGAGATTGAGTAGCATAGTAGAAAGCAAAGTGGCTGAGCCCTGACGTGGTGGACCGAAACCCGATAGAAAACCACAACGCAGCCCGTAGTTCTCACTGCAAGTAGTGCAAGTAGGGCACACGGCGCGAATGACCAGCTCTCTTGACGATAACCTGACCATTGTTAAACTGTTCGATATTCATAATCATAGGACTGGCTGTTAATAATAATAGTTATTTATGATACAAGTGCGGAAAAGCGGTAACACGACCGTCAGGGATTGTTTTTGATCGACACGAGTTGGGAATTACCAATCCGCACGTGTAGGTATCATACAATATTTTACAATGGATCATGCGAGGGAATTAAAAATTATACATAAAAGGTGAAATTTGAGTTGTCATGAAATCACATTTCTCGCACGTGTGTGGGAATATTGGCCCGAAATCCATTCCCGCACGGCCGCCCCCTGGCCCGCCCCGCCGTGCAGGCGTGGAGGGCTTCCCGTGTGTATGTTGACCCACATAGGCACATTTTCAGAGCAAGTGCATTGTAAAATTGTGTCTCAACGCTATAAAAAAATAAAGTAAAAAATGTACCTGGAAAGCGGCCTTACCTTTTTCTATTTGTTTGTTGTAACTTATTCTGTTCTGCGATTCCTACGGACTCTCTCCCTATTGCAGAAATTGTTGTCACTGGTTTCAGCGATTATTAGTTTCCAACCAAAACAAGTTGGTATTCATCAACACGTAAAAGCGCTCTAACAGCCATCTTAAACTGTCCAGCGATCTAAAGTTCCATCTTAACACGCATGGATCTTTGTAGGCATACTAAAAGAGTAAAAAAAGCAGTGCTTATTCAGTGATGTCATGTTTAGCGCGCGCGTCCTGGAATTAAAGCCGAGTCACCAAATTTGCATACAAATAATAATAATGTTACTTGACATAGTTTTACCTGACTTTCCGAATAGTATTCTAGGTAAGAACAAGCACGTTAATACGTCGCATTGAATCGAAATGAGTAGAACTGCTAAGCACAGGCCCCGTGGACGAGGCGAAGGAGAGGGGGAGGCCGACTTCGAATCCACTACATTAGGTAATAAATTGCAACTTGGAAATCTGTAAAAGAAAACGTTCAAAAACTTATTTGTCGTGAAATTCTGCGAGACTGCAGTTACGACGTTGAATCGGTTGAATCCTGCATTTCGTTCAATAATATTTATGTGAAAACTATAAAGGCTACGTCTGCCAAATGCCGACACAACTCGCAATGCCGTGAGTATATGGTAGGTAAACGTGTAGTTCAGGGGTTATGGAACTTGAAGCCATCAAGCGGTCGCTTACATTTGAAGAATTGATTAAGCCGTTCTGAGTAAATAAGCGCCATGCAACCCGCGTCCAATTTAAGAGACACAATAAGCCACACTTTTAATGGGCGTACGTCATCCGAATGGTACACTCGGCAAAGTATCTAGTAAAAGATATAAGTTCCAAGGGGTAGAATATTTCGTTTTGTATCGTTGTAGGCCGGAAAACAATGGAAGAATTCACGTGAAGATGGGATACCAATATCGATTCTTCAGCAGGTAAAGTCAATGAATCAACGATCGACTTCATAGGTTCGATAATCTTTTTCAGAAGATTCGAAACAAATCAAAATATAATGATATTTTGACGTGTAGCATTTTCCATGATGGACAAGATGTTCGCACCCAAAAGGTGAAGGATAAATGAGAGCGTTACATAATTGAAAAAAGACTTCGTTTTTACGGAGATCCTTCTGAAGTGTGGTTCCCTGTTAAATGTATTCTTACATGTATTGCAATGTAGTTATGGCTTTTAGGCGTACCTACTCCTAAATAAAATGACAGAAACGAGCACGTAAAAAATGCCATAAGTAATTACATTTCGAGTAAAATAAAGTAGATGAAGGAGATTCCAAGACTCCTCAACACATAAACCAGCGAGGTGAACTTTGATATTTACAATGGGTTGCCAAATTTCTCTTTCTATGATTGACTTGATGCACTTCAAATAGCACAATGATCGCCAGTAGGTACATCCCCAATTTTTAAAGAATCTATTAAGGTGTCGCCAGTATCACGATCTTGTACAAAAAATGCCTAATTGAGCCCCTGAACACTACCTGTATTTGACAGCCGTATAGCGCCATTGGCGCCCAGCGTGCCGCACCGGACCGCCCACTGTTGTGCCATTTGACAATTAGACACAATCATGCTTGCGCGCCTACAAATCAAAATCAATTCAACCCATAAACTACTACGAACGAGAACGTCTGTCATCGTTGCCCAAACGTGACCTAATAAATTATAATTGGACATCTGAACCAGACTGAACTGATGTATTTTCCTTTCATTTACGTCCGTTATTTTATAAGTATTTATTAACTTTATACTATGCCTTCTAGTTGTGTTACTACTTTACATCAATTTCGATGGCAGATTCAGTAGATTAGATTGGATATCGTCCGCCATGCCCGAGCTGTTGAGTCAGTCGGCAAATTCTATACAAATAGTGTCAGAAAGTAGCGAATGGTATGGTTTATTCAGTTTTTATCGCTATCACGCGATAAACGGGAGGTAGCATAGCCCGCATGTCAGTTAATATTTTATTCCGTTTGGGGAACGTAACCCTAAAAGTGTAATAAAAGACATAATATCTAAACCTAAACTCGTACGTCTCCGAGTCATGTTATTTGAATACGTATTTTTACTTGAGGGGAGATTTTAGATAGATAAGTTGTAACCGTTGTATGTTTTACTACTGTGGCCTTCGTGATACTAATTAATAAATCAATAAAGAGTAAAAACCCAACTCATCAAACTGTTCAAAGGTCGTAACCAACTTCTTTCTTTGTTAATGTTTTAGAATGTACCGCCTTGTTTTGAAAACGTGCTAAAGAATGTGACCTTTAGCTCTCGCTTGCTCACCTACAACTCACTCATTGAACACTTACGTAAACAGCCCCAAATAGCACGCCGGCGAATGTAACGTTAACGTTCGAAATAGAAATTGCACTAATGCGAGACGATGCACGTGAAATGTCCTGCAACCCTGAGGAAGTCAGTAGAGTAGGTTAGAGAGCGACAGAGGGGCTTATTATACCTTCCTAATTTGGTCACTGACGACAAGGCAGCACATAGGTACTACGTGAGAGGCAAGTTGCATCTCACTCAAAACGTATTGCAGCATCCCTCTTTTTAGTACCTACTTGCATGGACAGTTTGTTCAATAGGTATATAGCTTCGATCACACGTAGTTCAGGATATTCACCCTATTTCATTTGAAATACTATACCTAATAATATAAAAATAAATCGCAAGCAAAAGTTATGCTTAGTACTTAAACAAAAAAAATACAACCGAATTCAGAACCTCCTCCTTGTTTTTGAAGTCGGTTCAAAAGTAGAGAGTTTGCTCTAGTTAGCTCGATGAAGATCGTGATTGATTTTTAAATAACGTGGATGTATAAGGTAAACGCAGCGCTTAGTTTTCTTCAAAGTCCACTCTTTAAGGCGTGCGCAAACCGGCGGAGCGCAGCGCAGATAACTTTAAATTTATCAATGTATATTCTTTTGTATTTTAATTACATTAAGGTATAAATTTGAATGCTCTGAGAAATCCCCCGTGATGCTCCGAGGTCGGTCTCAGAGCATTCAAATTTATACCTTAAAGAATATACATTGATAAATTTAGTGATCTGCGCTACGCTCCGCCTGTTTGCGCAGGCCTTTACTGTGCTAGCTTGTTTGATTGTTACCCTTTTTAATAAAATTCGGCCTTTTTAATAAGTTTTGTAAATTGTTATAGATTAACTCAATCTAATACGTACCGTTCGTACGCCAGCTCTCTACAATAAATATTTCGAAATATCCCTTAAAAATCTCATCTAACTTTTACATTCCAGACCAGAAAGTTTAATTTTCTGCCCACATAGCACGCTCGCCTTCAGCTCGTATAGGTACTTGCGATCATTATTTATTTCACCGCTCTAGTTATGCAAAATACTATAATTAACAATTATTTGAACGTATGCGCTTCAGGTTTAGACGATGCGGTTCCTCTACTTGGTAGGTATTGTTGCCAAGCCCTGCTCTGCCCGCGAAGCTATAACGATCCCCGATGTCTATTATTAATAACGAGTAGAGAACCCATAGGGGGCTTGTGCCTAGCCTAGACTTGTGTCTTGCTTATTTTATCCCGCTCAGGGCAGGGGCCTGAGTTCTTCTGGGCCAGTTTCATACGCAAAATTGTATAACTTACCGCATCGGTCTAACCAGCCTTCAGCCCTGCAGGGGAACGGAATGACCACCGGCTGATCTCCGCTCTTCATCTTGCGAGCACTGACACTAGCAGTCAACAATATGTCACTTCACAATCTTCACATTAGGTAAGTACACTGTTTTTACTGTGTCGCTAGTCGCGGCGCGCGCGCCGGCTCCTCGATCGCCACGCCTAACTTTCACCTGCAGATAAAAAACGACTATGATAATCAAAGAAAATAGCAACGATTTAATTAAAACTACCTATTCATGCAGAAATCGAAGGCGGTCTTAAATCATATTGGTAAGTGTCCGGTTTTACGACTGTTTTTTATGCATGCTACTGGTAGTGCTATACATCACATATGTACATATATATACTGCTCAAAACAAAATGAGGGCCACTTACATTTTTCTATTTTATTGTTAATTATTGGACATAAACTAATTGATAGGTGGCTAATTAATGAACTCCCGTATCGTTCAGAATCTAACCTCTTTCTAGCTAAGCTTTCTTTCAAAGCTAGAAAAAAAATCATTACTGTTTAATATAATTTTCACGTAACGATCACCATACTTGTGGCTCCTATTTTCTTTTGAGTAGTATATATAAATCTCACCCCTGTATTCCCAACGGGGATCCAGATAAAATTTTCAGTGCTTCAAGCATTGTTGGTTACCAGCACGGCTAGCACGCGACGGCGCGCGAGCTCTCTCGATTTTTCTCGCACTATCAGTCTCTCTCTTATTAGAACACTTAGAAGAAGAGGTATAGTGCGATAAAAATCGAGAGTATGTCGCGGCCGTCGTGTGCTAGACGTGCTGAGGGAGAAAATGTGATTTTGCAGCGACAGGTTGCTATTCCGTCGCCCATACAACACACATCAACCCCCAGTCCAAGTCGGGCCTAGCCGAGTTTCTTGCTTGGACTCTTCTCAGCTAGGCTATGTTTAGCAGTAGCTCGATACCACTTACCCTTTGAACATGTATCAATTACCAATTACTCGTGGGACATTATAGAAACGCGCACAGATGTGCGACGCCAAGAGTAAAACTTAATTCAGAGTGATTTAGGCTTTAAATAAGGCTGTACGTTGTATATTAATGAGTAACTATATTTTAGTTTTGTAATAAATACAGTTTGTGATGAGGGAAGGAAAGACAGGCGGTGGAGAGTGTGGCATACGGTATACACAGACCATCACAGCGCACTAGTCGTCCCCCGCGCTCCGCAAGTTTGGCAGCTTTGTAAATATTCCAGTTTATAGTGCCCCCGCGTGGTCGTGCCGTAGGTTTCCAATGGATTTTCCCCAGGCTACTCTCCAACCATGCAATTCGACCGCTTTATTGGGTTCGTCCAACTATAAGGCATTAGTCAGGGATCAAAAAAAAGAATCATCCACCCTTAGTCGACTTTTACGACACCCACGTCAAAAAGGAGAAAGTTGCTGCCTATTAGTAGGACTATATTTTAGAAATGCCAATAAATAACTGCCCAAAGAATAGGTACACAAAAGCAATGGATCTGTGAAGTTGACGACAGACTGGGAGAAATCTTACTTGATTGCGTAGGGGCAGCGAATTTGCTTATAATGTGTACCCTATATGTAACATAACAGCTATTTGGCATACTTAATTAAAACTGGGTTCGTAAGCAAATAACTAGGTAAGTTGATAAATACAACAATTGTAGCTACCTATTTGTAGAGGGAAAGAGATTGGAAGAATTTAGGCCGTCGAATCAACGACACGGTAGGTTCTCTAATCACATTCTTAAAATAATAATCAATTCTAGAATATGTTTAACGAAACACATATTAGTTATTACATAGCCATGTACCCATGTACAAATTGTACATACCTAAGTACACATGTTCAGACCTGCGCTGCAGGCAAGCACCAATTTGTCATTTATGGTAATCTCCAGGTTGGGTTGGTACCTATTCATTAATTTAACTATTTACTACCAACAACAAATTTCGTGGAAGACGGAATAATTCGTTGGCAACGTCACATTATATCTATATTTTCCAAACAGGTACATACTTATTTCAAAAAATATGTTTTGTTCTGATTAAAATGTAAACATATTATTGATAAGATGATTTCACATTATAAGTTATAACTCACCGCTTTAATCCGTACTTCACATGAACGAAGCTGTAACCAAACTTTGAAAACAAATAAATATTACGCACACGTGATTTTCCCACTCCGCGTGGCGCTAATACGTCCATCCACAACTCCACTTCACGTAAACTGATGGGATGGTGGTGATGTGCTGTGATTGGTGGGTGACGGATTTGAATGAATTGGCCGATTGCACGCCGATTGGAAAGGGAAGAATGGGATAGTGGACGATGCAGTACGCAATCTATCTTGCTCACACTTGACAGATAATGAAAGATGGATATACATATAAATTCCATCTCTGTCATATTGTATTGATCCACCCCTTTCATTGTTGTTACTTCGTATACGCAAATAATTATATTATAATGCTGTAGTATACATTCGATGTTCAATTAAAATATTTATTCTCATACACCTTAGTAATACAATCCCCGAATCCCGATTTTATTCGCATTTGAAAATGATTTTGACGTAATTTAAATACTCTAAGCCATAGACAAACCGGTTGGTTGCTACTGCACCGACCCGATTTTCTAATGGTGCGTACACAATAAGCAAACGAACGCCTACTCCAAAACTGACTGCACGGCTACCACGGGACGGCGCGCGAGCTCTCGATTTTTCTCGCACTATCCGTCTCTCTCTTATTAGAACACTTCGAACAAGAGGTATAGTGCGAGAAAAATCGAGAGTATGTCACGGCCGTCTCATGATAGACGTGCAGAAGGCTACTTGCTCTAAAATTAAAGGTATCTATTTACTGTCTCATTCCAGCTAAAGTAAAGTTGCTGTGACCAATTGCTAGTTAAGGGTTCTACATATTACGTGATTTTACCAAAATTTGTCAGTACAACGTGTCGAAGTCATACTTGGGTGAAGCGTACAGCACGGCTAGCACGCAACGGCACGCGAGCTATCTCGATTTTTCTCGCACCATCCGTCTCTCTCTTATTAGAACACTTAGAAGAAGAGGTATAGTGCGATAAAAATCGAGAGAATGTCGCGGCCGTCGTGTGCTAGACGTGCAGCAATAAAAATCCAACCACATGTGCATGCAATTTCTCAGTACAACTCGTTTGATAGTTGGATCAGCAGCGCAACATGCCTTCCAATGAGTAAAGTAAGTAGGATAAGATAAGATAAGATTTATTTGCAACCAAGTACTTAAAACTAAGATACAGGGACCCTGGAAGGGTGTAGCAACAATCAGGTAACTTATACTAGGTACATATATGTAGCACCTATTGATATTTATAAAAAAATGAGGCAAACACATTATAAACATCTATCTTCCATAAATTCAGCTATGGAATAATAATAATAGTATGCCTTCATACAAAAGCAATTAGTCAGCTTCTGATAAATTGAAGCTGACAAATCATTACATTTATACCACACACCAATAGGGTATTTGACAACAGTAAAAATTAAATGTTTTTTCACTAGCAGCAGATAAACATTACGAAAATACTCGAAAAATATCATTCATTCATTTGTTTCCTATTTTAAGAATTGTTAATCATAAAAAGCGAATTATAAGGACGTTGTTTGATTATGACGTCACACCATACCACAGTCTAAACTATATGAAGATCGTCTGGCTTTATAGTGCGGTGCGGGTCTGTGATGTGATGTTGTGTGTGTAGTCTGTGTAGTTTGCTGTCTCTTGTTGGTGTGAATTTCGTAGAGTTTATTTAGTCTCTGATCCAAAATGGCGCTGAAAGCACTTGTCGGGCAAAGTGAGTTCGAAATTATTATTTTTATCAGGATAAGCGCACTATTTACGTTTGAATTATCTTATAGATAATATAGAAAAATTAGTTGTGTTTCCAAAAATGCCTCGTACGCGCTGGTAGCTGCACATTCGTTGTACAATATTTCTTATCGATGACTAATCGCTTGCAACGTAATTCATTAATTTGTTATTCTAATGCTATAATTTTGAGTATAAATACCTATAAAACAATCAATGCTAGAATTAAGTAGACTAGTGCTACCTACAGAGTAATAAGTGGAATGTAATATTCATCAAACAATACGTCTAAAAAAATATGTTGCATTATGTCCTTGCGACATTAATGAGACATTATTCTAGTTATGTCCAATTACTGTTGTCCAGCTCGTAATGTATGGAAAGAACGTAATTTTGGAAGTACCTGTAGTGAATCGTATTGATTTGCTTACGTCACTAAGTCGGTGGGATGAGGAGGGTGGGTCAATACGTCATTTTGCGAGCTCAGCAGCGGTCAAAGAATCTCGTCTTTTTACCCGACTGCCGAAGAAGAGGAGGGCTATTACCACATATGCAGTATAATTATGTACTCTACAAATGTAAAACCTGACTCATTTAGTCGCCGATATAGGAGGAGGAAGGCAACAAGCATTGATAATGTTATCTCAATCTACACTAGGGTTGCCATCTCAAAAACCTGGCTACCAAGACAAGAAGCGTTAAACCCCCGGATTTTGGCGGTCTGAACCCAGAACATGTCAACAGACATTTTAAAACTTACTCAGTAAATAAACCAACATCCAACAACAACCCATGACTTGAAAATTTTAAAACCTGGACTACGAATTATACCCCGCCAGGATGCACCCTGGACACCCCCTACACTAGGACAAATCCGGGGAAACCCAGACTGACAACCCGAATCTACACACCTTATGTCAATATTAGTAGTAGTAAACTAATGTAATCAGTTTTTATTTTATATTTTCACTGTTACTTGATGCATGCTGTGTCCTTCTGTAATTAATAAGGTACTTAGTTTTAATTTGTGCCTTGAAGAGCATTGTTATGTAATGGTATGCATATTGTTGAAGGTCCTAATAAATAAATACCTTTATTTACATTTGGTACCAACTGAATCAGCAACTAGTGCTGAATAGTTTCATTAATATCTTGATATTGACTATGTTATGATCAACTTTGTTTATTAAATCCACAGTCTACTAAATATTTAGGTAAATAACAAAAGTTTTCAACTTAAGAAAATACTATAACGGTTTGAGCGATGAGCAAGTATGCATTGTGCTAAGCTCTTTTATTTCTTTAGTAAAACTATTTATACTACAACAGTTTTTTTTGTTTGGAAAGTTTGCATTTAACTTCATTAAGTAACTGAGTGAAATATTGTTTACAGAAATTATGAATGAAGTGATCCGCTACCGCGGACCAAAAGGGAAGGAGTCCCAGCGCATTGACTGGAGGATCCTTATTGTTGACCAACTGTCAATGCGCATGGTATCTGCCTGCTGCAAAATGCATGATATCTCTGCAGAGGGCATTACATGTAAGTATCTTATTTATCATCATATCAGCTGAGAGACTGCTTAACATAGGCCTACTCCAAAGAGTGCCACAAAAACGAATGAGTTATCTTATTATATGGAAGTGTTCATTATACCAAAATAACTTGGGTACTGATTTGAAAAATAATGAAGAATTAGTTGCGTAATGTTTAGGACATAATATTCTGAGTCCATTTAGTCCTTAATGCAGAATGACCTGATTGCATTGTCCTAAACTGCGAATAACCTGAACACAAATTATGTCTTAAATGCAACATGACATAGAGTTACTATTATGTCCTTCTGATTACAACAAACAAAGACGTGCGTAGAAAAAAGGATTATATTATGTTTCTATTCCTGACGACCGCTTTAGCCTAGTTGGTAGTGACCCTGCCTACGAAGCAAGAGGTCCTGGGTTCGAATCCCGGTAAGGGCATTTATTTGTGTGATGAGCACGAATATTTGTTCCTGAGTCATGGATGTTTTCTATGTATTTAAGTATTTATTTATCTATATAAGTATGTTTATCGTCGTCTAGTACCCATAGTACAAGCTTTGCTTAGTTTGGGACTAGTCCGATTTGTGTAAGATTGTCCCCTAATATATATATATATATATTCGGATCAGTCATATGGTCTGGCAGTAAGAAATAAAACCGGCCAAGTGCGAGTAGGACTCGCACACGAAGGATTCCGTACCATTATCTATAAAAACGGCAAAAAAGTCAAGTTTGTTGCATGGGAGCCCCCTAAAAATACAAAATTTATTCTGTTTTTAGTATTTTTTGTAATAGCGGCAACAGAAATACATCATCTGTGAAAATTTTAACTGTCTAACTATAACGGTTCATGAGATATAGCCTGGTGACAGATGGACTGACAGACGGACGGACTTACAGTGGAACCTAAGTAATAGTCCTTTTTTAGGTTTTTTACCCTTTGGGTATAGAACCCTAAAAAAGGACTTTTTGTGTTGGCTAAATAGGTCATTTTTGCAATGGGGTGATAAGGAATTGGTTTTAAACAATGACTTTAAATAAAAGAAAGATTATTTTTTGACTCATATTTTTAAGTAAGTTATAGGTTATAGATACTGCATTTTTGTATGAATAACTTGATGGATAACAACATATTTATTTCAGTGGTTGAAAACATTCACAAGAAGAGAGAGCCTCTTTGCACCATGGATGGTATCTATCTTATTACTCCACTGGAGAATTCAGTTCGTGCCTTGATCAATGATTTCTCGGTGGGAAACCGCATCATGTACAAAGCGGCGCATGTGTTCTTCACTGAAGGTATACACTTCGATAATTGTTTCTTACATTCTGGCCCATCACACGTTAAGTAAATTAGCTTCATTGTAATAATCACAGTAATCATGCTTTAAGTTTTTTCGTTTGCATCTTGAATATTTTTATTTTTCCAGCTTGCCCTGATGTACTTTTTGATGCGTTATCACGTAGTCGCGTAGCTAAATACATAAAAACACTAAAGGAAATCAACATAGCCTTTGTTCCATATGAACAGCAGGTAGGTTTATATTTTGTTTATTATTTAGTGAGTATACGAAATTGTGTATATAATGTTGTAAATACTGTTACACAAATATTTTCAGTTTTAATGAATGCAATACCTTGTATACAGTTTTGTGGACTCGCTTAATACCACAGAATAAGTAATAGTACTATGTATTAATACTAACTACGTCAATGGTTTGAGGCAAAATCTAATTTTTGCCATTGACTTTAGTCCACGCGCTTCACTCAGTCCTCGCGTGCTTGCGCGCGGGGGTATAGTGGGGGAGCGGGCGGGGCGTCGTGCGGGGGGCGAAGCTCGCGCTCCTCCGTTATACCCCCGCGCGCAAGCACGCGAGGACTATAGGCAGCTTTATTTACTAAGGGCAAAGATGATGTCTACAATACATCTTGCTGTGTAATTAGTATGATCGGGATGCAGTCCATCAATATTATGGGTAAGCAATCCTATTATTGGCACTCTTCCAAATTAAAGTATTACTGAATGCTATTTTTACCGACTGCAATTTGGTTGCTAATACTCGGTTTGCGAATCCTACTCTCTTGAATAATAATATAAATTGTTTGTCTTAGTTCTAAATCTTAATGTACTGCTATGTTGAAATTCGAAATATGTCCTTACTTTACACGCTGCTAAATTAGTGTGCCCTGAGGAATTGTTCAATGAACTCTGCAAGTCTTCAGCGGCAAGGAAAATCAAAACTCTTAAGGAAATCAACATCGCCTTCTTACCTTATGAGAGCCAGGTGAATACGTAGCTGTATGGTCCTGTTGTGTACATATATCATCAAATATACGAAACTAGCTTCTGCCCGCGACTCCGTCCGCGTGGAACTCGTTTATATCGTAGCTCCATACAAACTTTCATCCCCCATTTCACTCCCTTAGGGGATGATTTCCGGGATAAAAACTATCCTATGTCCTTCCCCGGGATTCAAACTATCTCCATACCAAATTTCATCTCAATCGGTTCAGCGGTTTAAGCGTGAAGAGGTAACAGACAGACAGACAGACACATTTTTGCATTTATAATATTAGTATGGATTCTTTATTGTACCCGTTTGCCTGTAAAGTTTGAAGACACCACACAATCACAATACTACTTAAATCGAAATGAAATCAAAATATTTATAAATATACATACTTAATTTAAAAATCAACGAATATTATCATTCAATAATAGTAAAACAATGTTACACTAAATGAAACGAAATTATTAATAGTATGTAGTTCTTTAAGTTACGGTATGTAATCTACGGTAGCCTAGCGGTTCAGGCATGCGGCTGTCAAACGGCAGTCGTGGGTTCGAATCCCGGCTCGTACCAATGAGTTTTTCGGAACTTATGTACGGAATATCATTTGACATTTACCGTTAACTTTTCGGCGAAGGAAAAACATCGTGAGGAAACCTGCATACATCCACGAAGAAATTCAAAGGTATATGTGAAGTGCCCAACCCGCACCGGGCTAGCGTGGGGACTGCTGCCCGTTCCCTCTCATCCATGAGAGGAGGCCTTTGCCCAGCAGTGGGACGGTATATAGGCTGATTTATTTATTATTATTATTATGTAGTTCTTTAGAATAAAATGGGAAATATACGTGTAGACCAAATTTTCTGTCCATGCGTGTGGTTGATGGCATAACGTATGTAAAACGTGTGATGACACTCATTTTTAAAAATTAACATTGTTCCCGTATATCGGTAATGATTAAGAAAATTGTCAAACACAGATTCCCCACTGCATTTTTTACTACATTCCAATTATTCGTCCACGATAAATGACATACGGACCGGGCCAATCGATTATTTGTTGTGGCCCGTTGCCATGGTTGTCTCTCCTGGGTCACTTTTTCAAACTAAGATTTTAAGGGATTTATATCCACTAAAACCGTGTTTACATATTGGTAATCCCAATCCATGGTGGGGCATCTCGTTAGCATGATAAGGGTCCTATTTATATTGTTTTTCCAAGAAACTCTGATACTGATGTCTCTTAGTTGACCGGGACTGAATAACCACAAGAAAAAGTGGGTTCGGAGCACTTGCACTAACTGGAATAACTAAATATCTTTGCACTTGTAAGCCCCTCGCCAAGTGTACTACTATTTTGAAACTATTTTATCTGAACAATAGATATAGACTCCGTTCAAAGGCCGACCTAAGTACTGAGTAGGAAGGTTCAAATGTTAAAAACATGTCCACCATACCAAAGCTCTAAGCTTTATGTTTAAGGTGTTCTCTCTGGATTCGCCAAACACGTTCCAGCACATGTACAACCCGAACCACGCTCAGGCGCGCAACGGGAGCATGGAGCGCATTGCCGAGCAGATCGCGACCCTGTGCGCTACACTCGGGGAGTACCCCTCCGTCAGATACCGCAGGTATCTTATCAACCCACTAATATCCAGATTAGGGGTAAGTATCCACCAGAACTGTGCGGGGTAGGCGAGGGCGTAGCCAGGGTTCCGTTAAGAGCCGGCAGGCGCAGAAAAACAAGAATATACCTAAGTACGCTGCACGAGCAATGGGACTGCGGTTTCGGTGTTCGGGGGAAAAAATAACTAGTAGCGAGAGATGCACGAGCAAGGCTGACGATGATATCGGTGGATCGTTTCCTCGCACAGCTCCGGTGGATACTCACCCTAAGCCTACTGTATGTTAACCGTACACGATACGGCTCGACCACGAGTTCGAGCGTCGTCGGAGCTAGGTGCAATGTTCCGATCACTATAGCTCCCACTCATGACGCCAGGCTTTTACGATTCATCTTGAAGGAAATCATTCACACACGAATCGATTGTTTGCGATTCATCATTTACTCTTTTGTCTCTTTTGAAACAGATAATCGTCCTAATCCTCGATGTTACACTAATGTATGGCATGGGCACTGTATGTCAATGCGACATGGCATAAATTCGAATGAAAAAAAAAACTCTTAGTTGTCAGTTTAACCCTCGCCTTGCTTTGACATAAAGTGCCCATGCCATGCAGTCGAGGACTAGTTTGGAGGTTTACCTTAATGTTCACACTAAAAATGTATTCTCAGAAATAAATAAAAACACTTGTTTCATTCAATTTTTCATTTTCAGCGACGGCGAGCGCAATGTTGAGCTGGCTCAGCTCATCCAGCAAAAACTGGATGCTTACAAAGTAAGTAAATTAATACATAAAATTATGTTAACTAATTAACGTATACGGAAAGAAATTTGCACAATGTTTCTAACTTTATAAAATAAAATAAATGTTTAATATAACGATAATGTTATGTATTTTTATAAACAAACTACTAACAAATTTTAATGTAAACAGTAATTTGTCCCCATGTGTGCTGCTTCTCGACAATTGGCTGGCACTTTATCCATAGCTGTTGTGTAAGTCGATGTTGGCATTTTGTTTCATTCTAATTTAATTTTTCGAATTAGAGCCTGTATTGTTTTTGGCCGGAAATTATTCACATAAACACACCTTTTTAGATTGGCCCAAAAATCTTCGATCGGACGAAGATGTGGTACGTTAGGCGGATTTGAATCCTTTGGTACATGTGGGATTCCTAGCTACTCCATTTTAGCCAGGGTCTTTTTTGAATAATGGCTCAATGCTAAATCGGATCAAAACACAACATTAGTTCCTCTGTGATGTGTTTTCATAAAATCACGTACAATCGGCAAACAACCAGATAAAAAAAAACACCGATTTCGGCTAATAGCAAGCTATAACAACATATTACCCTGCCATTCATTGCCGTCTAAAGTGAAATAGGATTCATCGTCCATAATGCACTCTACGTCGTTTTTTTGCATAGAATATGTTTTTGACCAAAGTTGTAAGTATCTTCTTCTGGGTAAGTTTTTGGTATTTGGACACGGTGGGTTTTACTTTTCTTGCTCGTTTCGCAATGCCCATATCATGTAGATACTTTTCACTGTTTTGCCATCACAGTTTTAAAAAAAAACAAGTTCTCTGTAGGCTGCCGTATTTTTTTCAGTTGGCTTCTTTTCAAAGATCGGCTTGAAGAACACACTGCCCGAACCTGGTTTTCTAGTAGTCGTATGTCGAAGGGAATAGAATGATAATATTTTATAAACCGTCCTTCGGCTCTCTCCAATTTCTTTAAAATGTTTAACAATGCTCGACGTCGACCAATCTGGATGTGTCGCGAAAATCACATACGTTATTTCGACACATTTCTTCGAGATTTGTCATAATTTTTTATACAAATCTTCTCCTCCTTATCTTTCTGAGCGGTTTAACTATATGGCAGACGGCAGTGGCCACCGCTTGCGGTCGAGTGCTAACCTTACTCTTGCTGTACCGTCTAGAAAGACGCGAACATACTCCAGATCTTTTACCGCGCACGCTGTTAAGTTGTGGAATGAGTTGCCTTTGTCGCTGAGACAGTCGCGGTCTGTTGCGTCACTAAGATGAATTTGAAGAAGTTGTGGCTTTCCAATGACTTGTGAATTGGTTGAATATAGTATTTATTTATTTATTGTATATTTGCGATATATATAGTGTGTATTATATTTTATACTGTATATTTATATATGTATTGGCATGTTTTTATTTGTCTAGAATTAATACCTATTAGGTTTTGTTTTCATTTTCTCTGTGTTTTTGTACACGGTATAAGTTTGCCTATCTCGGTCTACCTACCTTCCTCTCAATTGCTCAAAGGTTAGCTGGAAGAGATCCCTTATAGGGATAAGTTCGCCTTTGTACTTTGATCTATTGTGTGACATGTATATTCTTTAACCTGTTATTGTGTACAATAAAGTGCTTACATACATACATACATACAAATCCTACAAGGGAATGATTGGTACAACACAGATAATACAGAAAACGAAAGATAATATCAAGTTTCTCTTAAATTGTGTATAAAAACTTTGTGCAAACATTCCGCATACTTTAGTATAAGTAGGTTTAATCGGGCTGCCAGAAGAAGATATAGGGCATGCCAAATTGTACCATCTATAGAACGCTATTTCTTTTGAAACTTATAATAAGGTCAATTAATTACGTTATTTATTATACATGTCTGCAAAATGAACTAAGTAAAACAACAATAGGCTGAAATTATTTCGTAGATACACATACTGTAAAGACGTTTGTATGAAAAGTTTACTGAAACATTCCACCGTAACGGGTAATGTTCGTACGGGCGGATGTAGGTCACAGAATAAATTAGTTTTGCTTGCTCTCTTATCTGCGTTCACTGGCATTGTATTCAGGGCTCTTTGGCAGCGCGCGTCCGCTTTGTACTGATGTAAAAAGTGCGGTACATTGGTGCAATAAAGACAGTTGGTTACCGTTTTATGCCTTAAGAGGAACCTTTGGAATACTACGTACTCGTCCATACAAAAAGAGAAAATGTTTTTCCACTTCTTTATTGACACAATGATAGAGGTTTATAGGTTTTCCCTTTTTCAAAATTTGCAATAAATTCACACTTAACACACAGTTCAAAATGGCGGCGAAAGAAATAGTAAATCAAATGTTTTTCTATCTTGGCGTGGCCGCGAAATTTTCAATCAGCCCTCGTATTATGCGGCTTGGGCTATAAAAGTGTATGTTGTAACATTTTTCTAAGATATTGACATGTTATCTCGCGGCTAACGGGCCAGAACAATTGATTGACCCATGTGTATGCACTCGACAGGCGGATGAGCCGACGATGGGCGAGGGCCCTGAGAAGGCGCGCTCTCAGCTGCTCATCTTCGACCGCGGGTTCGACTGTGTCTCGCCGCTGCTCCACGAGCTCACGTTACAAGCCATGGCATACGACTTGCTGCCCATAGAGAACGATGTTTACAAGTACGTCGTCTTTTATACCTGTGTGTCTTACGAAACCTCCTATGAATCTAGTCTCACACACAGCTTGTATCAGCGTCGCCAGACCTACAAAGAAAATCTGTGCCCAGACCAACGGAAATTAAGTGAACCTACGGGATTTCAGATTAATCTTATCTATTACCAAAACAGGAGTAACATTAACGTAATAAGAATGAAATTTATTTTTTCTGCGAATAACGAAACGCAATCCCAGTAGAAAAGTTCCCCTTTCACGTTTCGTTACACAACATAGCACAGCTCACGCGGTGGCACTGCGGTGATTCGTTCATTGCAACTTGGCTAGCCTAGCAAAAATAAGGAAAACGGAACGGAATGGAACCGTACGAATAGTGAAGTTAAGTGGAATAAAGCATTGAAATAAAAATCTGTAGAATTACGGATTTTTTAAGCGGCAATCTACGGAATTGTACAGATTTTTAAGTCTTGCCCTACAGATTTTCAAAAATCTGATTTGGCAACACGTGTAAGAAGGACCACTGCGAAAACTAATCCTGCACTCACATTTCACGTGTCGCCTGTTATGACAACGATTCAAGTGTGGGGTACTATTTTACTGGTAGGAAACATTACTCGCGCCTGGTAGTAATATTACTATTTGAGTTGCCAACAATAGAATAGTAATATTCAATTTCCCACAACTTTCTTTTCGATCTTCTCTTAACTGTTCTGTGATATTTGTGTTTGAGAGAGAGACACACATCATATTTCACTAAAGTTTTATGAATAAGCGGGTAACAGTTTTCCAAAGTGCTGCATAACATTTTCCAGGTACGAGGCATCCCAGGGGCAGATGAAGGAAGTGCTTCTCGACGAGAACGACGAGCTGTGGGTGGAGCTGCGCCACCAGCATATCGCCATTGTGTCCACCTCCGTCACCAAGAACCTCAAGAAGTTCACAGAGTCCAAGCGCATGGGTGGAGGTAATATATAATGAGCCGATGTTATTAAAAAACGACTTAAACTAAGGCGGGTTGCACGCACTCACGATCACAGACCGATCAACCATAAACGTGTTATGTTTTAACGAACAGCGCCTACGATTACAGATAGTTTGGTGCGACCCCCACCCTACAACGAATATACTTTTAGCCTGGCACATCCAAACAGCAAGTGCTTGATTACAGTCGATTTCGAAAATATGTCCACAGATAAACTGACCAAAAGTATGTGAACATAATTTGTTTATGAACTTGATAGTAAAATTGAAAACTGTAGTTTGTGTTCCCATAAAATTGGAAGGAGTTTTGATACTACTGTGCTGTCTTGTACATTGGGTATTTTGGTGAGCATAACATGTTAAAATCCAGAAAATGGTATTTAAACCATTGTATTTGAGGTTAAATTATCACGACCAAGCATATACACCAGACTTCTGAAATTAAGCCTCCTCCAGCAAGCAACACATGGTAATGCGCACATGTGTGCATTCATATAGAATAATAGTAGTATATAATATTAACATTCGACTGTTTTATCCTCAGGCGACAAGCAGTCCATGCGAGACCTGTCTCAGATGATAAAGAAAATGCCCCAGTACCAAAAGGAATTGTCTAAATATGCTACCCATCTCCGCCTCGCCGAAGATTGTATGAAGGCCTACCAGGGCTACGTCGACAAGCTCTGCAAAGTTGAGCAGGTAATCTCCTTTCCCTAGCAGGAACTAAGGAAGCAGGAGCATTACTGACTTCTAAAAATGGTAACATTGTTCACTTGCCCGAGATAGATGCAGAAGTCTTATTTCTGAAGGTCCTGTGCTCTGTGACCAACAGATTTGTTGTAATATAGAACTTAAAAAAAGGCATTCAATGCAGATGAAGCCCTGTCCTCAAATCGAAGACAAAATATTTGGGCACAAAATCATAATGTGTGTTTGCTTTTATTTCAATGATGGCCAGTATATTGTTTAATCCGTACAGATAACCAACATTAACGACACCATCAATACTAACATAAACCCTTAGGGTTCATTAAAATCTGAATTTATGGAAAGTTTGACACGGTACAGTCAAGTGTAAAAATACGGGTGCATACAACTTACATGTCCCATAACTCTTATGTCAGTGGATTAAGGTTTTGGAACTTATTTATGAGAGGATGTTATCGATACATATTTTAGCACTTGACTGTACTATAGCGTGACAGCTGCCAGCGCCATATTTAACGTTGATCTGTCTGTAATCGTAAGTTGGTTATCATTGTTGGTTATTAAAACCGGGCGTTTATTTTTCTATTAGAAAGTTGGTTTGGTATTCCAGGATCTTGCTATGGGCACCGATGCCGAGGGTGAGAAAATCAAAGACCACATGAGGAGCATTGTGCCTGTTCTGCTCGACCAGGTAATTAACGTCTGTTTGTTGCTACAAACACACATCATTATTAATTAAGTGTATGTCTCCATCAGATAAAAAGACACATCAAAAAATTTTATGACCTACAAATGAGTTGTACAATAGATATACCGAATTGAAAGTTATTGTGTTTATTCGTGTTGCATTGCGTCAGTCGTTTTATTAGTTGAATTCTGGTCGTCGCAATTCCGGATAGTTCAGGATGATTCTAATGTCGATTTTCTACGTGGAATAAACGTCGACCAGTCTCATGCGGCAAATAAAAGTAATAGGGTATTCGACAACAGTGAAGTAAATAGTTTATTCATCAGCAACAGAACGAAAATACTAGGAAAGTATCAATCTTTCATTAATGTTTGCTATTTTAAGATTTTGGAATTCATAAAAACTTGAAAACATAAAAACAATAAGGACGTCGTTTGATTGTGACGACACAAGCCAGTAATCCCTACAAATCCCGTAGTAACGGAGCGTATTTGAAGTTTCACAAAAATATGCTGATTTTACTTTTGTTAAATACCGTATTGTGCCAAAAGTGAGCTATACAAGCTGTAACTGCTCTTGAGATGTTCCACTTTCAATTAGCGAGATAGCTGTTGCCTGTGTTGATAAATCAATATTTACTAGTGTATTATATATTTTTTCCGTCACTGCTTCGCTATGCTACACGCCAGTTCTGGGGACCGAATTTTGACTTTCGAGCGCTCAACTCTTTCACTCAAAAACTGACAAAAATAATTTAAACCTATATTAAAATAGCGAGAGTAAATTGAAAAACCAGTGGTATTGAACACTCGTATTTAATTATATCGGTAGAAAGTTAGTGCCTGCAATTTTGACACTACAATCGTAATTACTTTTATTTATATTTCGAGCACTCGAAAGTCATCAACGTTAAAGATATATCTCACTTGCGTACCTTATTCCCTGGTAAGAATGCAAATAATACAAACTCAGGTATTTTCCAGTCATTGAGTACAGTTGCCAAGCTTTTATATTTACATTCGTTGTGTTTTATCGCTCCTTGCATCACCGAGAAGTCTAAATGGAATTACAGTTTACGTGGCAATGTGCCAGGCTGGGCAAATGTATTATTTCTTGTAATCAGTGAACTATTTGATTGTATCCAATCAAAATGTATTTTGTAAACTTATGTTGCTTGCTATGGTTTTCAATAGGCACTCGAATTAATTACATATTGTTTTAAATTATGCAAAATGCGGTTGAGTTTAATTCTTATCTTTTAACCCACTTGTTTGCAAAGCTTATGTTTACTATATCATTATTGTGTTATATTTATTATTATGTTTGAATAAATGTTATCAGACTTATAGACATTTGGACAGATACTTTGCAATGCTAACGTCAATAAAATATCTCACTTCTATCTATAGGGAGAATACATCTCGCCGAATTTAGCATTCAAAGAGCCGGTTGATTCAAACCGTAGTATGTTTAAAGTTGTTTGTTTGTAAAGTATGGCAGTTCTCCATGAGAACGCAGCTGCAGGCATCATATTAGAAGAGTTAAAGCATCTGGCTCCAATGGTTGTTCTTTACTGACTAAATTATAGTCTGACCGCTCAACTGTGGCGGTGCGGGAGTATCCTTTGCCGTCTCCCCTCTTGCTATTGTCCCGTAGCAGGCGTCATCTCAGTCAAATGATAGGCCAAAGTACGGTGGAAACAAGCATTTATCGGAGGTAGCTTATCAATGACCACCTGCTGAGTTTCCGTCTAAATTCGAGGTAATGTATGCGCTAGCGCTACTGCGAAATATCTAGATAAGGTTGTGAGTTAAGGAATGGTGAACTGAGTTTTAATACCCCTGGATCAGCGAGAGTAACTTAATGGTTTTGCATTATTTGGCTTTAGTTTTATTGTTGTTGTTTAATCATTTCTTTATGACACTGTTGAAATTGTGGTCGATCAGTTTGTTTTTATATAGTTCCTTCTTGCGACTTGCAAACAAGACCACTATTAATCTTTTAAGGCACAGCGACTGAAAAAAAGACATTTGCCAATTATCCTAAACACATAGAAGGTGGACTAGGAACTGCGTATGCTAACATTCATAAACAGGACTCGCATGTTAGACCCTTGCAGAGATTCTGACATAAGTCAGGGAGTAGAGATTATAATACGTCACAGCGATATGTTTTGTACGTCCGTTTGATTGTCAACCTCTAATGAATCTTAACGAAACGTTTCGTTTTCTTGTCCATTACTCTAATGTCGGCTTGAGTGTAGTGTCTCACAGGTGGCAGACTGCTGGTGTGTGTATTAGAGCGAGGCCCGTCAGGGCTAAAGCGAGTGTTCTCGGTACTGAATAACGCTAGTCTTAGTTTTAACGGCTCTTCAAGGCTCGCCGAGCGTTAAATCACAACACTACACATAAGTGTGGTATATAAAACTACAATCCTCGTTTGCAGTCAGTGGACAACAACAACAAAATGCGCATCATCGCGCTGTACATCATGTCCAAGAACGGCATATCGGAGGAGAACCTCAACAAGCTGGTGTCGCACGCGCAGCTGGAGCAGGCCGACAAGCAGACCCTGCTCAACCTGGCCAACCTCGGGCTCAATGTGGTCGTCGACGTGAGTAATAGAATTCTCTATCCGATACAGGAAGAGTCAATTCTGTCGAACGAACGCGAATATCCTAAGACTATTAGGTCGTTTTTTGCTTGCATTTTTTTGACAGGGAGTTGCTCCAACCAAACCGTCTATAATCGTAAGCGGTGTTTGTAAAATCTGAATGTATGGCAGTGGCGGAGCGCCCGTACAAGCCGACTCCCAACGGCTTGCTTTAAATTTCTTTTTAGGCAAGCCTATAGTTATATACCCTCAACTCTTTCATAACTTTTTATTCCGGGTGGCCCATTGAAAATTTTCACACGCCGCCACTAATGTATGGAAAGTTTGACAAATTCCTACCGTAATGAAAGCTGCCGGCGCCATGTTTCACTTTGGTCGGTCTGTAATCGCTAATCGTAAGTTGGTGCAACCAGCCCTCACTTTACTGTCAGACGTACTATAGAAAACGCCGTGTGGCGCTTAAGTATTTTCATTCTACGAATACCAGGCGCACGGCCATGGCTGTCCTTTTTGGCACTTTGGCTAAACTCTCACACAGTTCGGGTGCAAAGGGTGCGTCTTAAGGATCGCCACGATGCTGGACTCTGCATACAAACGTAGTTTAGTTCTCATCTTGAAACAATGGGATCCTCCATATCTAGTTAGGTCGGAAACTAGTTTCTCTTGCTATACATTAACCGTCAGTTTGTGTCAACTATAAATATCTAATAGTACGGTCGCGTTTTTTAATTTATGACCCATTACGCAAAAATATTATTTGCATTCCTATACAATATGACAGGACTGACAACCTTAAGTAGGTCCCAAAATTAACGTTCGTGACTGAACTTATCAGATACACCTTGGCCGACGCGCGACGCTGATACCATCACTCGGGCTAGCTTTAGTATACTAGGTTAAAGTTCAAATAAATATAGTATTATACATTTTCTTTCGATATCTTCTCGCAGGGCAACAGGAAAAAGCAATACCAGGTGACCAGGAAGGAGAGAATCACAGAACAGACTTACCAGATGTCACGATGGACGCCTGTCATGAAAGTGAGTATCATGATTTCGTCAATTCTTGTGTGACAATAAAATTAAGTCTAGTGTTGTGCACACCGCGCGTTTCCTTGATTATACTTGCGACTACTTGGTTATATATACACGGTGTTCCCGGGAATTTCCGTTAACTTCGGCATATTGCAGAGTACATTCATAGAAACAAATAAGCATAATTACTACTTGAAAAAAAGTATATTTATTTTACAAAATAATTGAATGTAGCATTAACAGTGGTTAAAGCTGCAAATCTGATTAAATTAAATTATTGAATATATTGATAACAGTAAGACACACTACTGTCTTGGAGAAATTAACTTTATTTGATCTAACCTATGCCCTCTTGCAATTAACGGAAATTGACAAAAACACGTAGTATATAAAAGAAGTCATGTTTAAATTGTTTTTTAAACACTCATGCTACCTGAAATATGTCGTTTACCGAAGAGATATTACTATTTATTTCACTTGTGTGTGTTCAATTAAAGAGTGATCTGACCTTTGTTCACAGGACATCATCGAAGACGCCATTGAAGAGAAACTTGACCAGCGCCACTTCCCGTATCTCGCGGGTCGCGCCCAGACATCCGGATACCAGGCACCCACCAGGTTTGTACACCTTGATGTTGTAATACATTTGTATCCATACTTGGTATCCCCTATGTGTATTTATGTAACCCTCAAAATGTTGCATCACTCGATTCACTCGCTCGCTAATATTAATTCGATAGAAGGAACTACACTTCGTTTCTGTAAATATATCAGACGCCACGAGTTTCCGCCCGCTTTTTACAAAGAGCGCAGGCGGAGCTGCGGGACAAAATAAAGGCTATCCGTCCAGTGGGGTGGTATTCCACTTGTCCAAGATCTTTGTCCAATGTGCATTGCGTCTCACTCACTCTTTATGCAAAATGTGAGATGCAAATGAGCGCCCTATTCTATGAAATCATTTTAGAAATTAGATGAAGAGTTCTGACCATACAAACGTATAATACACTAAAACTTGCTCTTAGTCATTATTGGATAAATGTTTAAAGTTTCTAGCCCCACTCCCGAGATATCATGTTATATTCTTCCAATCACTTAAAGTAATAAATTTTCAAATGACCTGTTTGCAGCATAAAGTATTTAATTGTATTGCCTAATTTGTAATTTAATCAGAGGCTGACTATTCTTAAGCCGCGGGTTTACAAAGGCGCACGCGACGCGGAGCACGCGCGCCAAGTCTTTTCGTTATATTTTTTTGCTTAGGGCGCTCTCGACATTTAATCCGCCTCTGGATTTAATTTATTTTGTGTGCGATCCAACGCGTTAACACGATCTTTTGTTGGTGACCAGCGTCCGCTACGGGCACTGGCACAAGGACAAAGCCCAGCAAACCGTCAAGAATGTGCCGCGTCTAATCGTCTTCGTTGTTGGAGGTAAGCCATAACAATATTTCTTTTGTATAACGCCCTGAATTAAAAAGAATAGGTAGAATTCAGATGTACAGTCACAATTGACGAAGCTATTCCGTAGCACACACAAAGGAGATCGGTCGCTACTAACTCGCTGTGCAATATATGTTGAAACGCATTGGCTCCACAGGCAGCGTCGCATGGGTTATCTTATCGCATTGTTACAGGCGTATGCTTCTCCGAGATCCGCTGCGCTTACGAGGTGACCGCCGCCCTCAAGAACTGGGAGGTCATCATCGGCTCCTCGCACATCCTCACACCCGACAACTTCTTGTCCGACCTCAACTCTCTCACCGCTTAAAATTGTGTGCACGTGGCATTTCAACAACCTGCATCAGACCGTATCGTTCACAGAAAGCAATAATCATCTGCCTTCCTGCCGCTGCCTCGGCAGCCCGATCGATCACCAATTTGCTTCAGACATTTTGGATCTACAAAAATAAGTTTTTTGAGTACTACTTTACTAAACATGTTTATTACGTTATCGTATTTGCGCACTCTTTTCATAAAATAGGTAAACAAAACGTAACCAAACATGGGAGAAACTAAATATTCCTAGTTATAATGACAAACGTCGGTTTTATATAGGCGGTCGGATCTTATCTCTAGTGTCTTTCTGTTTTGGTTCTGTTATAGTTCAGTATAAGCACAGAATAAGTAATAGTACTACGTACAGGCCCCTATTTCACCAACTGGACAATTGTCACCTGACACTGACAATTCGCCATAAATTGCTTGTTCTAGAAGTTAAGGTGGTCGCTAGAGTACCTGTTGATCCAGCAATGTACGTTGTTAACAAATTCCCTGTTTTGGTACGCTAAACGTGCCATCTCTTTCTATCGCATGCAACGCGCTCTTTCTGAGGCGGAGCTTTAGCTCGACCTATTAAATTGTGGGTGAGAGCCAAATTCTTGGCCAGTAGTTAGCCTGGTTAGTCGGTAGTTAGCTTTACAAACTGAATAAGTGGAAAAGTACCGTTGTGACACAAAAAAATACCGTAGAATTGTATGGTTAATTTTCGTGTCACAACGGAAAACTTTCATAGAAAATTTAATTGAGTTAGTTAAGCTGGCCAAGAAGTTGGTCCTTACCCTTATACGATTTATACATTACTATAATAGTGTATCTTACTTACGATGATACGATTATTCTTTATTTACTAAGGAGTACCCAACTACACGAAAGGCTGTGTATTTTGCCTTTTGGTTATGACATCAAAACTGTCTGTTTCTGTAAAATGTAAGACGGAGACACACAACTGGGGTACCTATATTATAAGTAATGTAAAGCAAAATTGCTTTTGAAAATTCTATATGTATAAAACCAATATAAATATAATATGCGGCGCCAGCGGCGGTACCGAAAGGGATAATAGGTACTAATCGTTAATAGCGGGTAGTCTAGGAGGTAGCAGAGGCGTGTTACTTTACTCTGAATGGCCTAAAAGCGATCTTTAGCGTTTGCAAGAATCCATTTTCAAAGTACTTGTCGACTGTACTGAAAAATTATAAATCGTATTTCATATATTTTTAATAATGTATGTACACATAATATATGAATAGCTGAAAAGAATATATTTTTTAACGTAACATTTTTTACCCTTTTTAACCAGCTACGCGACGCAAAGGAGGGTAATGTGTGTGTGTTGTGTCTATGTATCTATGTTTGGTCCTTTCGTTGGTATTTAGAAGAACAATGTTTTATCATGTGATTTCGTTACAAATATTTACATAAAACTGAATGAAAGAATACTCTGCAAAACTAGATATGTTGCCAGCTCGCTTCGCCTTGGGCGTCGCGGCGCCTGCTGGCGTGGCTAGTAGATACTATAGCTTATTCTGTGCTAGTAACTACCTATTCAATTTTTAGCAATCATGACCCTTCATGATGCTACTGTACGTTTTAGCTTTTTTTTTGGTTGGCATATTTGCGAATGACGATGCAAAGTGCGAACGCGTGCGTTCCGTAGCGCCGCGCGGAAACCGCTTAAAGACAGGCGGTCGGCATGTACTGGTGTAGCGGCGCGAAGAAATCACAGGGTGAACGGCCCCTGGTATAAGATAGTGGGTGTCATCATTACCGATAGTGTCCGGAGTAGTCGTAGTGTTCCACCAGCTGACTCTTGCGCAGTATGCCATAGTGCAATGCTAGAAGCGCCTCACTAGATTGTGATATTTATCTGAATAATGCGCCGCGCGACAGTAGGGGCCCGTCGGTGTGGGCTAGTAGGTTATACTTTATTCATATTTTATTGAAATGGTCTAACCTGATTAGTTTTTACTTTGTACAAATTTTTTTGTAATTTATGTTGTTCCAATATTAATTATTGTTGTTTAAATTAAGTTGTTAAAGAGAGAATCGCGTTTCTGCGCCAATATAATAATGTTTAATAAAAATTGTGATGTTTGTAATATTGGAGGCATTATATTCGCTTTAATTATTTAAAGTTGGAAGTATCGAAACTAAACCGTTATTTATACGATCCCTAACAACATGTCTACACAATACGCTATTTGACAAAAGTCAAAGTAGCTTCTTTTTATGAAACGTCAATAACGCTCCGTTAGTATGGAATTTGTAGGGATTACAGGCTTGTGACGTCACAATCAAACAACGTCCTTATTGTTCGTTTTTATAAATATAAAAATCTTAAAATTTACAACTTAAATGAAAGATTGACAGTTTCTCAGTATTTTCGTCACCTATATCTGTTGCTAATGAAAAGCAAATTATTTTCACCATTATCAAATACCCTATTTTATGTAGGTCCGAGGTACTCAATTATGAAATGTTTATAAACGTACTCGACAAGTATATGAATATCAAAAAGTTTATATAGTCACATTAACTCATTTAAAATATTGTTTGCCGTTTTATTTTAAGCTAATATTTGGTGTATTAGTTATAATACAAAAATTATGCAATATCATAACAATATTTATAACATTAAGTTACCAATAAAAAACTAGCATAAACAAACTTCGCTGAGATTACATTGGTTAATAACATTATATTTATGGTAAATTCGATCGAATGAGAGTAGAAATTGAAGTTAGAATTGTGGTGTTCAAACTCGTTTTCAGTTAAACAAAATAATAATATATTGATGGGTAGAAGCACCTTATTGATTAATCTGTTGTATCTTTATAAATTAAACTTATTTAATCAATAGACTGAACAGATTAAAGTTAATGATTTCGTGTAGTATTTAAACGAAAATCCGGTTTGACGGGAGCCATTTCAGTACTGACGTTTCAATAGTACGAGGACACATATTTTATAAATCGATAATGATAATAAATTATTAAACGTATAATGTAATTTCAAAGATTGACAGAATGACTTGTCAATGTTAGATATCGGTTGTTTATAATATAATTGAGATAAGAAAGGTTTGCAAGTACTGAGAAAGGTACCTAAATAGAATTGACACTCACTAGCAGAAGTACATTTTCGCTTGCGTCAAACCGGGGTTGTCTATGCAAGGCGGTGAGATACACGCCACTACAACGCGGTAGTATTGTTAGCTGTAAAGTTCGCTTGTTCATAGTTTAATGCCAAATGCTAGATCTTACGCGGCGCTAGACGTCGACGCTCGCATTCGTTCATCGGTGTTGTAATACATTGATTTTCACTATTTCATCTCTAGTTAAGGATTCACTAGTTATACTATAATTATATCATTATAATGGTTACTCTTTAAAGATTAAACTTGTTATTCTCATGACGTCGCCTTTAATAGCGACTTCAAATTTTCTACATTCCAACCTTTGATTGAGTGGGAGTTTAGCTATCTCGCACCCGTGCTTGTTCATTCTTTCACACTACATTATAATAGTTTTGAATTTAAAGCTACAATGTTAGTTCATTTTTAACAAAGTATATGTTTAACAAATAGGTATAAAATAGCGTAAATTTAGCAATATCGTACGGGGGGTATAATGATGTTGGATGGCTCCAGGCCCGTGCCTAGGACTCGGGTGGCCGGGCCCGGGATGTGTGTGGTTTGATTGCTTTAAGATCTGGAGCTCGGCCCAGCTCCTCGCCGCGGGTCTGGCTGGTTCATCGGTGTAATAGGATGTATTCAATCTATCAGTTCTTCAATCCCAGTATTAGAATTGAGCGTAGATCGTGTTATATATAATCGTGTTTTAAACTCGTATTTAATATTTACCACTGTTGACTACTTACAAACTCCGAGTATGTCGTGTCCAAATCTAATGTAAAGTCAAGAGTAAAACATGAAATATCGGGCAAGGCTATTCTGGCCAGAGGGGTTGTAGTCAGCGTCATATAGTTAGTAGCAGCCAGAGTAGCCAATAACACACCCTTATTCTTACAGTAACAAAGACGCGTACCGAAATATTTGGCCACCTTGGCTGCTACTCACTGTATGACGCTTGACTGTACAACAAACGACTATAATTTTACACAGTATTTATCAGAATAGAAATTAAGCAAACATAATTGTTGTCAAATCTGAGTATTCCGTCAAGACTGTCTGATCTCGGAATTATAATATCTAGCAGTCGTAGAAGAAATTACGTTTTCTTTATGTGGCCATAATTGGCGTTACTCGATTTTAGAACGGTACTCTTATTCGAATGGGATAGTTTTACCCTTGACTATACCAAGTGAGACAAAACACTAAAATACATTGTTAAACAATTACAAGCGTTTGTGCAGAAATGTATTACAGAGAATATAGTTAAACAAGGGTTAATTGTGTGGTTTTCATTTTCTAGTATATCAATATAATGTTAACAAAATACATTTTTTTTTTCGATATATCCTAGATATTCCAGATGAAACATTGAAGTGATATAGACTTTATAATAGTAACATTCGCGCAGTATTTCATGTTATAACTTTGATTAAATTATGTAATCGTCCAATCAGATGTTTTATTTTTCTCGTGAAATAGTTCATTGTGGTTATGTAGTCAGAGGGCGCTCGGGGTTATCTCGCTGTCCTGCGAGTTCCGCCGGGGCGGACCGCGCTCGACGGTCAGTGTTCACCCACAGCCCTTGCGGACCACACACTTGCAAAATGGCCAAAGACCTGGTAGTTCTCGCTTATTCCGGCGGTCTGGATACGAGCTGCATCCTGAAGTGGTATACACTATTGTATTATGTACCTATATTACACACTCATTACTGCCTACATAAATATATGAGTTAATGTTGATTGTTAGAGAAACATTTTTTATAATAATGGCTTATTACTTAGCTGTAAGAACTGAACCCATATGAAGGCATATAGTCACTAGTTATCCTACATATGATTCATTAAAAAAAATCGGATCAAGTGAATGTAACGATAATACTAAAATATTTCTCTCTCGTAACAAATGGTCAGTTTGCTATATTTCTATTTGACCTTTTAGGCTGATCCAAAAAAACTACGACGTAGTGTGTTACATGGCTGATATCGGCCAGGACGAGGACTTTGGGAAAGCACAACAGAAGGCTAAAGGCATTGGAGCTAAAGATGTGAGTTTATGCACGGTCATTTTATTAATACAATATTTTCATCATGTAACATTTTAACACTGTGCGTCTACCATATTAGCTTACGTTTTCGAGCGCCAAAGACGTTGACGATAAGCCGAGCCCTTAACGTCATGTAGTCAAATATCATCCATAATTACCGAACAAATTGACACAGACCTACGCGTATTAATAATACTTACTTTACTTTTCTGCTGACGCTGACTTATAACACCGGCAACTTAAAAGCCAGTCTGTGGTGTCAAGCGCGCATCATTTGTTTATGGGCTTCCAAAATGATATTCTAACTCATTAATTGTCATTAGGTGATCGTGGAAGACTTGCGCAAAGAATTCGTATCCAACTATATGCTGCCTGCCATCCAAATGGGCTTGATTTACGAGAGCCGGTACTACTTGGGTACTTCCTTGGCTCGTCCGTGCATATCCGTGGGCATTGTGAACGCTGCCAAGAAGTTAGGTGCTAAGTTCATCTCCCACGGGGCGACGGGCAAGGGGAACGATCAAGTGCGTTTCGAACTGAGTGTGTATTCTCTCTGGCCAGAAGGAAAGGTAAGCTAGTTTCTCTTAATTAAGAATCAAACCTTATTGGCCGGTACAATTACTGTAGCGACAACACAACACTCACAAACAGAAATTGTATATAAACTGTTATATAGGGTGTAATAATATCAAACCATTTCCGAATTGACCACGATAAGTACCAAATTGTGGTGTTCATGTTTGACTTAGGTATACGCACGGGATATTTTACAAGTACCTATAGTTAACTACGGCGGTACCATAAAATTCATATTCATAATATAAATGCGAAAGTGTGTCTGTCTGTCTGTCTCTTACCTCTTCTCTTCACGCTTAAACCACTGACCCGATTTAGATGGGTATAGAGATAGTTTAAGTCCCGAGGAAGTTCATCTAGGATAGTTTTTATCCCGGAAATAATCCCCTAAGTTGGTGAAAGTTTATTGTTGGAGCCACGTTATAAATGAGTTCCACGCGGACGGAGTCACGGGTAGAAGCTAGTACGAAAATGAAATGAACTCGGTAAAAGTTGTGTAATTAGCAAAATAAAAGACGCCTACTCAGACAAGTTCCAATTCAGATCATCGCTCCATGGCGGATCCCAGAATTCTTCGAGAGGTTCCAAGGTCGCAGAGACCTGATAGAATACGCCAAGAAGGAGAATATCCCTGTCTCCGCTACGCCCAAAGCGCCCTGGTCTACTGACGAAAATATCATGCACATAAGGTAAATCTGTGAAAAGTAGCTCTGTGAAACCAGTGTATCTATGATAGGGTCATTTCGCCGGTTAGCGACCACCTAATTTTATGTGCCGGTTGGCGACCACTTAGCTGAGTTGGTGAACTGAAAGGATATTTCCTCGGTTTTTTAGTAGATTTCTATTCTAAAACAACAACAAAAATGCATGTACAACTAGTTTTCTCAATAGGGTCTGTAGAATTGATGTTATCTTCAATAGAAAAAACCTTCTCCTTCAGGTGGTCGCTAACCGAAGGTGGTCGCGTAACCAGCGTAATGACCCTAACTTGATTAGTAAAAAATTGGTTGTACCCTTACCTGCTCTTGTAATTCATTAAAAAAAAACTTTACAGCCGCAGTATAATTATACTGCGGCTGTAAAGTTTTTTCCCCTAAAACGTGTACTCTTTTGCAGCGCTCATTGTACCGGTTAGCGACCACCTGCAGGACAGTTTTTTTTTTTCAATTAAGAAATTAATAATTTAACTGTCTTTTTAACAAATCATGGGCCGCAGGCGAATTAAGTTTTCCTAGTTATTTAACAGGAGCAGGTATACTAAATAAGGTTTAAGGATCCCTACATTTCTTCTTGGCCTTACGCCAAGAAGTAATGTATGAAAATCCTAAGTAAAACCATTATTGTCCTCTACTCTAACTTTTTAAATTGGCTTAGGGTATGCGCGCACGAGCAAATTTTACCTCCGCGACTATTTTGTCTCTCACATCAAGTCTATGGGTCAGTATGGAAGTGCGCACACGGAGTCGCGCCGCTACGTGCGCACTTCCATACTAACCCCTAGACTTGATGTGAGAGACAAAATAGTCGCGGAGGTAAAATTTGCTCGTGCGCGCATATCCTTACTAATATTAAACTGACAAAGGAAAAATTACATACTGCCAACCACCACTAGACTCTGCAAGCATACTTGCGACTTAAAAAAAAAAACAAAATCTATGGTACTATACTTATGTGCGGTTAAACATGGTGCTCGAACGGCTTGTTCAAAATCATGTCTAAAAAATAAAAAAGGCGGCAAATTACCTATTATTTAATTGATTACCTTGTATTTATTTTAATTTAAATATTTCCTCACATCGTTTGAGAAAAGCACTATACAATCCTCGGCCGGAACAGGGATTGCTGGACGAGTTTGGAGTAGACGGCCGAGTCATAGACGAGCTACTTCACGGCCTCTGCAGTAATGTACTATTCAGTTCACCAACTCATGTGAGTGGTCGCAAATCGGCACAATAAACGACTACCCCTACTGAGCAACTGTTCATTTTTATTTCATCTTTTTATTTATACAGTCATTTCGCCGGTTAGCGACCACCCAATTTTATGTGCCGGTTGGCGACCCCTTAGCTGAGTGAACTGAAAGGATATTTCCTCGGTTTTTTAGTAGATTTCTATTCTAAAACAACAAAAAAATGCATGTACAACTAATTGTCTCAATAGGGTCTGTAGAATTGATGTTATCTTCAATAGACAAAACCTTCTCCTTCTCCTTCGTCTTGCATCAAAGTACCAAATCCATTCCAAAACACCTCTACCGTCCAAGGTAAACCCCAATGACAGTTTTATAAAAAAGTCGTCAGCTTTAATAATCTCAACTACACCTAAAGTACTACCTACCGTATCTTGTACAGCTATGAGTCAGGGGTTCTGGAAGACCCGGCAGCAATTCCACCGAACGACATTTATAAAATGACCAGAGACCTCGCCCAGGCGGAAGACTACCCGTGCGCGATCGACATCACGTTCAATAAAGGTATTTTTATATATATATTCGTGCTAGTATCTTTTAAGTTTTGCCTATAACTAAGCCTAAGATTCACTGGTATAAGTAGGGAGCTCCTATTGTACTCATAAACTGAGCAGAGGTCGCTACGAGAGCCAGAAGTACAAGCATGTCCCCACAAGCGGATCCAAAAGTAGCCGAGACCTTACTAAAACCCCCATTCCCAAAAGTAGGTAGTCAAGCATCCCCCCGAACCAAAATTCTTGATCAGCCACTGCTGATGTTCCCTATTGCAAGTCTGATTCAATTGGTGTCAAAATTATAGCGCTCGTGTTGTAACAGTCATGACTCATGAGCAATGGGAGCATGACCACCACCCTAATAAATAGTTTTATTGATGTATTATTTTTTGTTTTAATCTTAATGTCTTATTGTAGTATATATCATGTGCTGTTGAGTCGCCGTCAATAGAATTTGCTAACTACGTAAACAAACCGCCATAGTGAAAGACAATTTCAATATGCCGCCATATTGAAATTGTCTTTCACTATGGCGGTTTGTTTACGTAGTTAGCAAATTCTATTGACGGCGACTTTAGTGATATGTAGGCATATTTTTTCTAAGGAATAAATAAATAAGCTATACGATTAATTTCATAGGAGTGGTCGTCTCTGCCCAGATACCGAGCGGTCACGAGAAAGCTCTTTTGGTCACCGACCCGTTGGCACTGGTGGAGACTCTTAACAAGCTGGGAGGGCAGCACGGCATCGGCCGTATAGACATCGTCGAAAATCGTTTTCTTGGGCTAAAGGTACCGTACTACGACGAAGTGAGGATAAGCGAGTCAAGCTACATCGACGTGGTAACATTAAAGACTTCTTGATACAGGATGGCATCGAATAAGTAAGCAGAATTGTATTTTAATATGTATAATATACGAGTGGTTACCTATCATAAACTCGAAAATCGTATTACAGAATATTAAAATCCCGAAAACGTTTCCCTTTGTTGGCTGAATTTTTGTTTGCCCGAAATTTCTTTTCCCATATTATTATTTTCCCAATTCTCAGTTCGTTGTAATTTTATTTCGCTTATGTTTCGAATAGACACTTATTAAAATTCCGAAGGATCATTTGCCAACTAGTTTTAAGTGCCGAAAAGTATTAAGTCCGAAATATTATTATCCCGCTATTACATTAAAAGATCGAAATTGTAGCATGTCGATGCAAATCCTCGATACATTGGTTTGCTATTTTATCAGCGTAGGCGTCAATATTAATTGCTTGACCCTTAGTGTGGGTAAGTGAATACAGACACTTTTACCTAACCTAAACCTAACCTAACCGCCAGCGTGTCGACGTCACCCCGCTTCGCGGGGTGCCTATTTCCGCTCTAAGGGAAAGAAGCTAACCCTAACCTAACCTACAAATAATACCATTTTTAGGATCATTTGTTATTTTTTACTGCGGGGGGCTTTGCTTTTTAAAATGCACTTCTTTAGGGTTTTTAGCATATCTGAATGTTTTTTTAATCGTGTAAAATGAGATTTCGATTTTACGTAGCATCGGAATTATGAAAAGGTGGTAAACAATTCGGTTGTCAAATAATAAAGTTGGCAATCGTTCGTCGGGTTATTGAGTTTCGGGAAAACGACCATGTGGGAAAACAAACCAGCAATATTTCAAAAGTATGGTAAACAAAGTATATGGATTATAAGAATTCGGTTAACCGTTTTCGGACAAGTGAAAATCGGGCAAGTGTTTTTCGAAACTTCGATAGGTTACCTATACGAGTACATATTGAAAAAGCGATATTGCTTCGTTTAAAGCAGCCCTGCTTAAAACGAATCAAGTTATTGAAATGTGTTTGCAAAAATATTTTTACTTTTACACTTTTTGACATATGTTGGAATTTGGTATTGCAGAAGGGGTGGTTTAGGGGGGGTGGTGGTGTAGGGTGACCAAACTGAATTAAAAAAATATACAGGGTGAAGACTAAGTCGTAAACTGAATTGTTTGTTTCTATCGCAATATTATCGCTAAAGGCATATTCACTATTTTAACTCTAGAAGCAAACAATAAAACTTTATTGATAATAATTTTAAATAACAAAAACATCAACCTTATCTATGACCTCCCTATTCGACAAGACTTGGTCTGTAGCTTAAAGTACCACTTGTTATGTTGAATTATTTTATCTTATCAATCGAGTACATAACATAGGTTATCGAACAAGATCATCATGTTTATTTCAGAAACCTACATTGTACATTTAATAGTCCAGTCAATCAAAGAAAAAATTTTTTGGAAATAATTTATAATAGCTTATTTTTCATGTGTATCGGATATATTATCAATAAAATAGTTACCCAGCGACAAAATGCGCCAAAATTTCAGACATCAAAAAAATGATAAATTAACTAATTTCTGAAGTCACAAAAAATATTAATAAATATTTTTGTCTTTATTTTGGTTCATTTACATTTGCTCTATAATATTCAAGATAAATCTTACAAAAAAAGAGTGCATGCTTCATTTAAATCTACATAATTACTTTCGGGTGGAAAGTTTGTTGGATTCCTGAATAAACATTTTAAAATGAAATCAACAAAAAAAACGCTATTATAAATTAATCTTTTTCAATACCGTATTTTGCCTGGAGTATAGGCAAAAACGCTTATTGGTTTTTAATCGTAGCTTATTTTTAAATAATTTAACGCTAATTTCACACGTACTTTAAGAAATGTTCAAAATGGTCGCCTCCTAATTCATATCACAACTAGTAGTCTTTGACTCTCCTTAATACGAATTCGTCGGCCTTTACTTCGTCAAAAGCAGCTGTGTATGTCACTGTGTCGGATACCTGCTCATAAACCCTTCTCTTGATTTCACCCCACAGGTAATACGAGGGCTGTTAGATAAGTCCTTTTAAAAACTATTTATAAAACCTTTTATCGGGTAAATGGCATTAACACTGGCAGGCACAATCTTTCAAATGAAGACTGTCAAAAATTCAGCAAAAAAGACCAAGTTTTTGTCAGTTAAAAAATTGTTTGACTGTGATCACTCGCAAATTTTCGAACAAAAACGCGATTGAAAGCTAATTTCAAAACTATGTTTGGATAACATGAAGCGTAATCCTCGGATTTTTTTGAGTCGATGTGTCACTGTGGACGAAACTTGGGTTCATCATTATACACCTGAATCAAAACAGCAATCAAAACAATGGATGGCGACTGGTGAACGTGCCCCAATGAAGGCCAATCTGTTTTGTCGGCTGGGAAGGTGATGGCGACAGTCTTCTGGGATGGCGAAGGAATCATTATGATTGATTACTTGGAAAAGGGAAAGACTATCACTGGCCGTTATTACGCAGAGGTTATTGGACCGTTTTTATGCCGAATTGTTGGAAAAACGACCAAAATTGTTCCCCAAGAAAGTCCTCTTTCATCAAGACAATGCCCCAGTGCACACGTCAGCTATTGCAATGGCCAAAATCCACGAGTTGGGCTTCGAGCTGGTTCCGCATGCTCGGTATTCGCCGGACCTAGCTCCGTGCGATTATTACCTATTCCCAAATCTGAAAATATGGCTTGGAGGGCAATTTTTTTTGACAAATGAGGACTGCATCGCAGGTGTAAACGGCTATTTTGAAGACCTCGACAAAACGTATTTTTTGGAGGGGATCAAAAAATTGGAAACTCGCTGGAACAAGTGTTTGGCCCTCAATGTTGAGAAATAAATGTAATTTGTTTAAAAAATATATATATTTTTTACTTTTTAAAATGACTTATCAAACAGCCCTCGCAGTCCAAAGGCGTTAAGTCAGGGAGTAAGTAAGGAGTACTTCGTCGGTCCATAGGATATTTGTATCTTGGTTCTGCAACAGCCACCGACAAAATTCTACCCTTTTCGCATAATCTGCAACACGAGATCCTGCAGGATTTTTTCAGCCCGTACATGTACGGGCTGAAAATGAAACGGATGATGGCCAGACGCATTAAGCAAATCCCCAAGTACATTTGACTTACACGAAAGCATAGTCCATAGTCCCGGAGATTTTGAACCATGCGACGAATCAGGTTGTGTGTCGGAACTGCCACTAGTGACTCGGGGTAGTTCTCGAAATGCTTACTCGTGTTTGCTCTGTACTATCCGTCCGAGCGTAAAGTCTTACCATAACGAAACGTTCAATAAAAGTGTAAGGATATGCTGCCGGCATTTTAAACGCAAATAGATATTCTCTTCTTAACTTCTTTTAAAAAATGTCTTCCATCTAAGTTGAGATGATTTCGCCAATGTCAAGTTTGCTAATAAAGCGACGTTGTTCGGTAGTTTGGTCAGTCGTCAATAATGCAACCAGCGTCAGAAGCTCTCTTAAGAAGCAAGGCGTCTACCGCTGACCGCATAATGTTATGACTTTTGAATTTGTCATTATTAATTTAATCTTTTTTCAACATTTTAACTAGCAAATACAAAAGGTTGAATGATTAATTTTAGTATTTTTAGTAACATGCTATGGGTCTATGACAGTTTAACGTAGCAATTAGGGTGACCATGAGACGAAGTAAATTACTAAACTAAATTAAAAAAATATATTAAGCAATTCACAAACAACGTTTACTTACATAGCTATGCCAGTTGTCACGTCCACATGTAAAACTAAAGTTGAACAGTCAGAAACACATATTTCTGTTCACAACTTAGCATTCACTCTGTATAATCGTAACTACATTCTTTATTAATAAATATGTGGGGATAATCTTACGCCAATCGTCCTAGTCCTGAAATAGGCAAAGTTTGTACAGTCACCTACATCAATATCTGACTAGACAAAGGACGCAATAATATCTGACTTAAAGCTCTACAATACAAATAGAGTTCTTTTAGATAGTTTTGAGCCCCTTGTTCAGTCATATCTTATTGCAGGTGACTGTACTATGGACTGGAACACGGCTCACACACATACATAGATAAATGTATCCTAAGTACAATACAGTATATTGTTTAATTATTCATCAGTTTCATCAAGCTTATCATTCCACACCACGGCTTCGATGTCTATTTTAAAGACAGAAACAAAAAAGTACAAAAACAAAATTAGAACAAATATTTGGTACCTACACAATATGAAACAAACATAATTGTTTTCCATCGTATTTTCTCGTAAACATTCGTATTTGTAATGCTACTTCAGTCAACCTCAGTACTTTTTGTACCGAGACTGACTGAAATAGCAAGACACGTTCGTACGTTTCCATGAAACTACGGTGGAAAATAATTATGCACTCCATCTGTAGTAGGGTTATGGCGCCAATTACGCGACGTCAGCGACCACCCGAAGGATAAGGTTTCTTCAATTAAAGATAATAAATAACATTTCTATAGACTAAGCAGACAGTGAGCCGTATGCAATTATTTTAGTAGACTAAGTAGTTATATATAATAGGAATCTACTTGAAGAACGAAAAATATATTTTCAGTTCTCCAACTCACGCAAGTGGTCGCAAACCGGCACATTAAATTAAGCGGTTGCTAACCGACGCAATTACCCTACTCATTTTAATAATTTCTGCACACCTATCGCAATAACGTCCAACTATTTGAATCATTATCAGAGAGTTGTCTCTCAGCTATTGTGTACAGCCGAGTTCATAAATACATATGTATATTATGTACGTTCCCAAAAATATCTAAGCCGCCTTGCGCTTTTAACAATAAAGTCGTGTTCACATAGTCTTGATTACTTTATACGTGCAAATATTTTGACTGTACGATAAACTTATTTGCAGTCTCGAGGATTGTACGAGACACCGGCCGGTACGATCTTGCACGCCGCTCACCTCGATTTAGAAGCTTACTCTCTGGACAGAGAGGTACTCAGGTAGCAACACAAATATTTGTATTCTGGAAAACTCGCACCCTTGATACCCCTTGAAAATAGTTGTCTGACTATACAGGGTGGTACGTTTAAATGGGGTAGTGAGTATCCACTAGGGCTGTGTCCTCGCAAACCACTCGCAAACACCTCAGACACGAGGAAAACATCCAGGGAGAGACGCAAGAGCGAGACTAGCAATGCTATTGGTGGACCGGTTGGATATTCTAACCTTAGGGTGGTATTTCACTTGTCCAAGATCTTTGTCTAATGTGTATTTCCATTTCACATTTTGCTTAAATAGTGAGTGAGACGCAATGCACATTGGACAAAGAACCTGGACAAGTGGAGTGGCCCCACAGAACAGACTGGAGGTCTATAAAGATAACTTCCTTAAAAACGGCTACAGAAAAAAAACTTACGTACAAAAGATCCTCTGTCTAACAAATTCTATGTCTGACAGTTAGAAAATTCGAATCGTGGCTCGTTATCTACTGCTCCGTAGCGTAGAACCGAGTTTAATCGAAGCTGCACGAGGAACAGGGCTGGTGGGGTTCTCTTAAGATCATGTCGCGTGGTGCCAAGAATTCCATCCGTAGCTTAATTTAAGTATACGTACTAAACATAGACTATACGATCAACAGTAACTGACTGTCTTCTTTTTAGATTGAAAAAGTACCTCCAAGACAAAATGGCTGACTTCGTTTACAACGGCTTCTGGTTTTCGCCTGAGGCAACGTACACTTCGCAGTGCCTGCAGCTCTCTCAGCAAACTGTGACCGGCACCGTCACCGTGAAGCTGTACAAGGGAAATGGTAGGGCAACGAACAATGATATCTAACAGAATAAGCCTTATATTACATACTAGCTGTACCTGTGACTTCGTTTGCATGGTAATGTGGTGGGAATAAACGGATTTCTTCTCTCAGTTCTAATTTAACCTATCAAGTAAAATGTTGAACAAACCTATTTTAGCTAAAATGCCGTTAAAATTAGTCTTTATCTGTCACTCTGATATTTAAATCCGTAAGAAAGGGAGAAAAGACATTTGATTTATTAAAGGAATTTTAATTTTTATGATTATTAGGAAAAGATAAGTTTAGTAGATGTTTGTGGCAATAGATCCAACAGGTAGAACACATAAATACTGACAAACCAGTATAGTCACAAATACTCAGTGTGTAATCTTGCAGAAACTGAAATACACTTTTGGCTGAATTCTTAATACTGGATAGTTAGGCAACCCCGCCATTTTGCCGTCACTGAAAGAAGAAGAAATTAATCATTTATGAGGTCAAATGTTTCGGAAAATGTATTAACCGTCGCAGTCGGATAAAAACTATCCTAAGCGGAAGCTAGAATAATAAGGTACTGATAAAAAAAGTTTCATATACTTCCGTTCATGGGAAGCTGAGATCATTCGTGACATAACAATGCTTAGTTTGATACTGGCCGATTTTTTTTTATTCAGAGATTTATTATAAGTGTAGATAAGTACATTCATATTTAATGATCAATCGATCAATTTTACAAAGAAACGTCCTATTTTTTTTTCTTTGTCTGAGGGTCCCATATTTTGATCAGATAGCGGCAGAAACCCTAAATATAATAGGCTGGCATGCAGCGATTTTGGTATTTTTGTCCATGCTGTTGCTTTCAGAAAGCCCCAATCTGTTTAAAGGGCATTAATTTAAGAAGTATCTCTTGTAAAAAATATTGTACGATTTTGAATTTTGGTTACTGCTCCCTGAATTCATCACACACAATCTAGCTACAACTGAGATCTATGTTATCTGATAAAAGAGTTCCTGGTATTTTTGTAGAATTGAATCGTCTGTCTTTTTTCCTGTTTCAGTGACCATACTGGCCAGAAAGAGTGCAACCAGTTTGTATAATAAAGAGTTGGTTTCTATGGACGTCGCTGGTGGATTCTCTCCTGAAGACAGCACCGGGTTTATCAATATAAACGCATTGAGACTGAAGGAATACTCTCGATTCACCGCCCAAACAAAATTTTAATATGCATAGCTACTTATTGTATTGGCAGCATACATGTTATACCTAACGAATAATAAAAAATACAATGTCGAGTCGTACCATTTATTTAACATCCAGAACATCAATTGACCTATAACTCGAATAATAGAGTATTGGCTATACAAGTGCCTGGCAACATTCACTTATGCTAAAAACTTTAATAAAATGTAATATCAAAGAATAGCAATAGCGCATTAAAATAAAATTATTTCAGGTACAATAAGTCAATAATAAACGTAACGATAGGTATATTGGAAGTATCTTAAGTTAGAATAAATACTATGTTTTTAAAGTATATTGACAAGGGTACAATTTATGTCCACGTTTGAGCACAACCATTTTTTTTCCTACATTCGATGCAATCTACTGGAAGGTTTCTAATTAAAGCAAGCTCCTTTCCGAAATACTGTTGGTTTAGTGTACAAAAAGTAGTCATATGACATTGTAAACATACAATAACTAGAATTTAGAGCATATTTAAATAAATTTAGTTTATTTACAAAAAATACATTTAGATATTGCTTTAGTCTATTACTATGAATACTATGATTTATACGTATTTAGATTTTTCCTCTGCGTTGACGGTTTTTTTTTTACTAACATATAGGTATAACACTTCTAAACATTAATGGCCATAAATAAGATAACGCGATGGTTATGGGTATAATAATTAACACTATTTTAAAATAGGCCGAATAGTTCTTCATAAAGCATTGCTTCATACATTTTATATAGGTAGGTATTTTCCTAAGTTAATCCCTTATGTTACATATAAGTATGTATGATTTCCTTCCGCCTCATATTCTGTGTTTTTCAATACTATGAATATTAATAAAACGCAGAAAGATAAAAACTGCTTCAAGTACCGACCTATGATAGTTCATGAATAGAGAGTTTCGACTGCGTTTCTGACTTCATTTCATGCCGTGAAGATTCAATAGTGGCGACTGTATGTGGGCACTTATCTGCGTTGCCTACCTTAAACTACACAATAAGTAAGAATTTCGAACAACTGTGCCCAGGCAAGAGCCCATTAGGGACACGAGTCTGCTACCGAGCGGTTCAAACAACATCAATTCCTAACACACAAAGATTACTAACACGATAATATTGATAATCAATTCAGGTCTCATTATGTCTAACATGCATTTGACAGCGATTAACTACTTATTGTATATTCGTCCTGTGTCAAACAATATTCCTTTATTGGGTATAGCTATCTGGAGACAATTTCTTCATGTCTGCCTGTTATCCAACTTATGTCACTACTAATTAAGTTCCCTATTTAAGTTTGTTTGGAGATGAATGTGGTAGTCATGTGTTTCCATTTTGTTATACCCAATTAGTACAGTCATTATAGATTTTGACCCGTGAATAAGTCGTTCTTTGGTCCTCACAATTTTTCTTCTAGGATCGATATTTTGGAAATTAAACCTTGAAAAAAGGTGGGAACCAAGATTGTTCAGAATTTGATTCTCTACAACTTTGTTTCTTTTCATTCATGCCGTAAAACGTGGAACAGGAGATAATGATAATATTTTGAATTTGTCGCGTTTTTCAGGTTTAATTTCCAAAATATCGATCCTAGAAGAAAAATTGTGAGGACCAAACTTGTAGAGAATCAAATTTCCCCTACAATTTTTGTTCTCACGGTTTTACTATAAAATCAAAAATGGCCGAGTTATTCAAGAAAAACCGTTTTTCGGATATACGCAGGAGCCTGATTCAGTCTACTTTTTTAATTTACACTCCCAATGACCCCCCCGAGGGACCTACGAAAAAAAATCCAAGAACTAATTATTCACGGGTAGGGTCGGTTTTCTGGATAGGTATAATGACTGGGCCAAATTACCTACCTTGTACTTATGTAGCTATCTCTTTTATATAGATAATACTTAGGAGGTAAGTGTAATATGTAAGGATACCTCATAAACATAAAAATATGATAGATATGTTAAGGAATGTTTTATCGATATACAATTTGTTACAAAATGGTCATTTTGGTACTACCTACTTCACATCGTATCAGTGCGTAACTGACGCGCACACTTGGCTTTTACATATTCACTGTAAATCTTACTCATCTGATGAAGTCATTGTAAGAAGGTAAAATGTATATCTATAATTTATATTTTACCCTTAAGCCATGTTAGCAATAGCATTATATACGTGCCGCTCAAGTATTTTATTTACTCTTTAACCTTTGGTCCTAACCCGTATAGTCAACATTTTACGTTATTCCCTGCATCCCTGATCGATGATCTAATGTGTATATAGAAAACAATGTTTTATTAGTTATTTAAAGAACGACTCTATAATTTACTACATCAGCCTTCATATTCAGTCCTAGCGATATGCTCACATTTTAAATGACTTCCTAGTTTTCATCAATTCTGTAGTTCCCGTACTTAGAGACCATATACTTAAGGTTTAATTAATTGAAAATTAAGGGAAAAAATTAGTTGTTGCATGTATCGCATAACTCTGGATGGAGGCAGAAATGTGTACGGTAAATCGTGTAGCATTGATAGCCGCTCCGGCCAGTGTTGAGTTCGGTTGCAATGTCGTCCCAGTTTCGAAAGTTGTGACGATGGGCGATAAATTCCATTGCCTTCACTTCAACTAGATTCCAGTCACTTCCATTGATGGCCGGGTGTAGTAAACATTTCCAGTACGTACGACACTCTTCTGGACTTCGCTTTGCATTCAGGACAGTCGCTACCCTAACCCAGTCATATTCATGAATCTCATCTAGAGGCAATGCAACGTACCTCAGAGACTTTTTATTCACAGCAGTGATTTGTTTATTAATATCATAAATTTTGTTTTCTATGGCTCTTGCAATAACTCTACCCTTCTTCAGCAGTCTTGCCTTCTTTTGTTGTAGCTCCTTTGTCTTTATTTCTCGGGACAAATCTCTTATGACAGTACCAAGTCTTCGTTTCTCTGGTCTTGTCCATTCTAGTCGCATAGACTCAAATTCTTCGGGAAATTCTGGTTGAGCTGCGTCATTATCATCTGTGGTAGGGACAACCTCCACATCAACGTTGAGATCATTGCCGTCAAAGTGTTGAAAATCATTATCGCAGGGGTTTTCTACCCCTGGTTGGTTGCAAGTGTTAACAGCATGCCCAGTCGGTATTGCTTCCTTTTGGTTGATATTGATTTCATATTTTGCTTCTTTAGGTTCCTCTTGTGGGTTTGCCTGTAGGTAACATTTATTTCCTTCACCAGTCTCGATCCGTTCTCTCTGTAACAGTGCCAATTTATAATTTAGTTTCTTTTTCAATAATTGTAGTTCGAATTTATGTTTTAACATACTTGAAATGATTACCTTCATATTTTTAGTTATCCTCTCTGCAAGTTCAACGGTCAGCGATAAATTAAGCTTTAATGCTGATAATTCATCTGAACGCTTTGAAGGAGACAGACAAGCTGGAGCTCGGGATTCAGGGCTCGAAGAACGAGACAAAGCAGATTCTTGAAAAGCATTTTCAAGGAAATAACTAAATAGCTGGGCATTCTTCCTCCGTGAATAATATTTCGTTTCAACCGATCCGACCGGTTGCAGTATTACGGGAGCGCTCGATGAAGATTGTTCCAATTTACTCTGCGCAATGGCAGCTAGTATGCGATTGGTAACTGGTATTGCATTGGGCCTAGTGTTTGGCTGGGGATCAATCGGAATTTTAGCTTCCCCTTCCGGAAGATAAGCATCTAGGAAAAAGGAGGCCGAAGGTTGTGACGACCCAAAACTGGCACTTTGTGGTGGTTCTGAGCCACTTGTTCCGGTTTCCGAGGCAATGTACATAGCTTTCGAAGGAGCACCGGTCACTGTAGATGTTCTCTTCTTATCGGCCACCACGGATTCTGGAGGCTCCGAAGCGTTATCTGTTGTCCGACTAGCTTTGCAAGGAAATGGCTCTGAATCGGGAGTTAATGTATCAGATGTTGAATCTGGGGCGGTCTGAGTCTGCGAAGTGCACGGTCTATCAGTAATAGAAGCGAAACGTATAATTTCTTCTGCCAATATCAGATCACGAGCATCGCGGGTGGGTACTGGCCATGGCTTATCACACTCCTTTTCCATTTTTTCTTCTTCTGCGTTACTGTCGTCCTCACTGGGATCAAACAACTGTATACGAGCAAAATCTTTTAATACTTGATGTTCCGTAAGGGACTTTTTTGCCATGTTTCTCGGAATGAAAGACACGAACCACACCCTCACAGCGTAAACTTGTTCTGTCTATTACAGATACGGATCAATACTTACAATACTAGGATTCGAGCAAATCTAGGTACGGAAACATAATACCTAGAAAATCAATACGCTTTCGGGCATGTTCGGCTACCTAGTCGGGTAAGTCGGGAATCCGGTCGGCGCACACCTGTCGCCCTTTCTCACTGTAAGTATTTCGTTTAGCGTCTGTTTTATTTTGTTGTAAAGCGCCAAAATTAAGTGATATTAATTCAGCCGCTAACTTGATTATACGGATATTCAAACTTACTTAAATATACTCAGCTTGGCAACTTAGTACAGTTTTACACATTCAGTAAAACATTGGACAGTCTTGCATAATGTGAAGGTACATTACCGTAAACTTAATTCACCAAAACTATTTTGGAGATAGAACTTTACAAAAACGCCTGCCATATATTCTAAATAGCCTCCCCGAGGACATCCGACTCGAACCCAATTTAATGCGTATTTTTAAAAGAAAATTAAAGAAATATTTATTAGATACACTACCTTAGACATTCTAGTATAAGTGTCGAACTAACTATTAGGTACTTCTTGTAAAATTGCACTTGGTATAAAAGTCTTCCTGCAGACAAACTGTATTAAACAGTTTTGCAGGGCTTTTGTTATATATGTAACTTTGTTGTTAGCTTAATAAATAAAATAAATAATAATGATCTGGCGAGAGGGCACTTCATAGAGTGAACCTCATACACCCCAAAAGATCTTACAACCCTTGAATTTTTCTAAGGAGAACCGAGTGCAGGTAAAAAAAGTTTCTGTCAAAAATATCATTCTTGGTACAAGCTTTTATTGCCGACTGTACTTTTCTGTATACCATCATCAACTACTCATTGAGACGATTCCAACGAGCCCAAACTCAACGGGCTTACGTCGGTTAAGTACTGAATTCCCATCGCCACCTTCCGTCTCCATCATCAGATCAGCTCGATGGTACCATAATATTGAATTGTCATCCAAGCTTTACTTATACCCAAAATTTCAGCTCAATCGGTCACCGGGAAGTGGGTCAAATTTAACTTGCAAGATTTGATCACAGACAGACAGACAACGGGCCAGGTGAAAGTAAATAAAAGCTTGTAAAAATGGAGTTATTTAACATAGGCCGGGTTAGCGATTACCTAATTTCGTGTGCCGGTTTCAGACCACACAAATGAGTTGGCGAATTTAAAGATATTCATTGTTTAGTAGATTGGTATAATAATAATAAAAATGCATATTTAGGTGACCGTGCGTTAGCAAACCGTGAGCCGTACCTCACGATTTGCTTAGGGTCTGTAGAAATATTATTATCTGTAATTGAAGAAACCTTGTCCTTCAGGTGGTCGCTAACTGAAGCTGGTCGCGCAACCGGCACAATGGCCCTACTTAAAAGTACCACTTAAAAGTAAACAGAGGATTGAATGAAAGAAAGAAAGTTAGAATTCAAGTATTTCCACGTCCATGTGCAAGACCACAATCAAATACCTTGTACCGGTACCGTCGTTTTCCTAGTGGTGTGGGGAGTAAGTTCACCAGGACCCGGGTAAGGATTCACTGGCCAAGTACAGCCAAAATCTCATATAGCTAGCTAGATACCTTAAGCTTCGAACGAATCAGAGCAACCTCGGGTTGAGGCACGCACCTATTTCGCTCAAATTCGTACGCGCTCACGCGCTGTGCGCGAGCAGCTCGCGAGCGGCGCGCGGCGAGCCGTCCACAGGCGGTCTTTTGACCGTGCTCAAAGGCGCCTCAGTGTGCGTGCCTCGCGTAATTTGGACGTGTATCCGAGCGTGCCGTGGACAGAGCGACACGTTCTGACTTGTTTGTGGGCCAGGCGCGCGTATGAATTTGAGCGAGTGGATGAGCCGTGCATGTGTAATCGAGTTTGTTCGCAAATTTATTAATACAATTCGGTGAAATTGATAAACGTAGCCGCGGCTATCATCGTGTCCGACGCCATTTTGAACGACGCACAAAGTCGGCTCGCCGCGAGCACGCTGCCTCGCCCGCGCATGTTTATGTGCACCAAATTGGCTCGCGAGCAGCTCGCCGTGCGGGGCGAGCATGCCTCAGGCTGAGCCGCTCAAATTCGTACGCAGCTTTAAACAGTCGGAAACTCATGAAGCCCTTACCATCGGTACCCAACCGAGCATAGAAGAGTTGGAGAAGAGGCCGTGCGGTCGTTTACTACAGTCGTGTCACTAGAACAAGTTAAATAGGTAATTTTAGTTTTTTTTGGACAGTTCTCAATTCATAGATAACTGCGCAGAGATCGAACACTACAATTAAATGAATGACCTTGGTTTTCTCGCTCGATGCTAGATAAAGCGAGAACCCGTCTCTCTTAGTAGAACACTTAGAACAAGAGGTATAGTGCGAGAAAAATCGAGTATGTCGCGGCCGTCTCATGATAGAAGTGCAGCACGGCTATCACAAAACTGCGCGCGAGCTCTCGATTTCTCTCGCACTATCCCTCTCTCTCTTATTATATTATATATAGATAGACGTGCCGGAGTAGTGTAACGACATAGTTCGTTTTCAAAGCTGTCGCTTTTTTTAAAAAGCGCGCGTCGCTTAACCATAGACAACCAATATGGATGATCCTGTCAAAAATGACAACTGTCACTTCTGTGCTACTGTCAGTTGACTTGATATAATGATATTAACGCTTTTGCCTTTAGGAGGAAAGGAAAGGCCCGTCCGAGGCTGCCTAACCTAACTATTATCACTTTGATGCATCAAACAATTTGATTCTTATTTTTGAATAAAATAGCGTAAAGCACGAACGGAATTATGCATAGAAACTTACCTCAAAACAAAGAAGCGTTGTTGAAATCTTACACAACTCGACTCAAAGAAGATGTAAAGAGTATGCTGGACAATTTTGAAGGTATTACCGATTTACTTTCTCATTATTTTTAAATTAATAACTGTATTGTCTGTAGCTCTTTTGTTGCAAGAACAACTGCACTTTAGGGCTTGGTTTCACATTGATTATTGATTAGTGCGAGTCCATACAAAAGCTACTCGCACTCGCAGCAAATGTATGAGCTCGCACTAATCACTAATCAAAGTGTGAATCACACCTTACTCAATATGACATACAATTTTCAGAGATTATCAAACTGGCTAAAGGTGAAAATGAGTCGCAGCTCAATAGGATGACACAGATTGAACAAGATACTTTTGAAATGCAAGTCAGAGCAGCTAATATTGGTATGTCTGTTACTTAAGATGTTAAGAGTGTAAGCATACAATGACTATAAACTACCGGATAACTCATGCAATATGGACACCTTCATAGACCTATGAATTTGTTTACCTAATTTGCTTTACATTTAATTTCAGTGCGTGCTGGAGAATCCCTTATGAAACTGGTATCTGATATAAAGCAGTACCTGATTCTGAATGACTTTCCATCGGTAAATGAAGCAATTACTCAGAACTCCAAGCTTTTCAGGACTAAACAGCAAGAATGTGACCAAAAACTGATGTCTTTACGAGATGATATTGCAGCTGATCTGTATGACCTAGAAGATGAATACTTTACTAGTATATACAAATAGTTTAAAATAGATAGTTTAAGATGTAACTTGTAAGACCCTTTATATTAAATCATGATTTGATAAAGGAGCATTATTAATTCATTAGTTAATTTTGTTATATACTGAAATTAGTATATTTTAATCCATTAATTTCTAAACAATAAATTTAATGACTGAATACTATGATCAACATTATGGTAGTAGCATTCTGTAAATCATTTCTAATAGTGCTAGTGGTATGCCAAAATATGCAGCAAATGGTGTTAGTCTTGAAAATCGGTACGATTGATCTTTAGGCCAAACGCATCAATTTGACCCGTAGCCCGACAAAAACAACGAAAAAGGAGAGGAGTTATGTCAACATCTTTTTTTTTGTATGGAATAAAAATATATTTTGTTCTGAAACCTATCGAGTGTGGTACCTTATGAAAGGGCTTACTAAGCTGATTCTAAAAATATATTACATCATTATGTTTCAGCCATTTTTGTTAAATTAAAACAAAAACAATTTATGAAACATACCAAGTTTGGGCTCCTCCTGACATGATATGGCTTATTTTTTTTAATACAATATACCACAAATGATACATGATATCCTCATATTTAACATCAAAAAAGCAATTTAGAAAATAATTTCATATAGTATTTTTTTATAATTTTTAAAAATTACAAAATGTGATAAAATCGCCATCAGTTGAAACATCTATAAAAAGTTCAATTTTAGACACTGAGGGCCTGTGGTTTGGTAACACTCGATAGGTTTCAGAACAATTATTATTTCTCCATACAAAAAAAAGATGTCAACTTAATTCCTCTCCTTTATCGTTTTTTTTTCGTCGGGCTACGGGTCAAATTGATTTGTTTGGCCTAAAGATCAATCGTACCGATTTTCAAAACTTTAACACCATTTGCCGCATATTACTGAATTACGGGGTGTACCGCTAGCACTATATCGAATATCTCAATCTGTTCCTATTCTGTAATCATCATATAGAAAATATATGGGAACAACATCTGTTTTCATTTAGATTATTTAGAGTTAGATTATATTTGTTATTTAGAATGGCATTCCCATTACCCGTGTGGTGTCGGGTTAGAATTTCACCACCCCCTTTCTTCTTGTGGGTGTCGTAAAAGTCGAGTAAGGGACCAGGGTTGAAGTGTATTGTGGGCGATGTGCTAGCAACCGCAACCTATCACTGCAATGTTATCGATCTTTTATACCCACATTTATGCTAAAAGTGGCGCTGGAACACACGTTTCATGTGCTCTGCCTACCCCTTTTGGGAATAAAGGCGTGTATGTATGTATGTATGTATTCCCATTGCAAAGAATGCAAGTTCTTTGCTTCCTCAGGCATTACACTTCCCTAATTTAAAGTAATGGTAGAGACCATTAAATAATATCATATAGTCCTTGTTACAGTGGTGTGGCAAGATATAAAAATTAGCCAAGTGCGTGTCGGGCCACGCGCAGTGTAGGGTTCCGTAGATGCCTGTCCGTCTTAGTTACATCGACACACGCGCGCCAACTAAATGGTGCAGTTGTGTCGGCCTAATTTGTACGAAAGTTGGCCTTTTTAAATACATTTTAAGTTGGTCGACTATTACTCTGTAACTAGTTATGCCTACTTAGCCGTGATACGTTTTCCTTTTAAATTCACTATACGTACTGCGGCCACGTTTCCTCTGGTACACTTATCCTTACCGAGCTATTCCTACTGGTAGGGATAGGTGCACTACACATTTCCACTATTCACTGGCCATTTTGTACATTTATAATGTATGGTCTCCTGGTATTTCGAGGAGCCCCGCTTCGCGGAGCTCCTATTTCTGGTCTGTTTGCCCTTCGGACATCTGAAGATACCTGGAAATATAAATATATGCAAATCCTAATAGCCCCACCATTAAACAATTGGAGCTGTAATTGATTTATTTATATACCCATGCCGAATTACAGTTTTCTAGTAATAAGGGTTACTGAGCTTAGCCGCAGACGGACATTACGAAACTACACTCGCGGGCAAAGAATACGGGTCGGTAAAATACCGTCATTTTCAGGTTTTACAGTTAATCCTGTCATGATATTTATTTAATTTTACATATAAACTGCTAATAACAGTAAAAACCCATGAAAAAAAAACAACGTTAACGGAGCGAGATATCGCAAAAATCGTGATTTTTTGATATAGATATTTTTATGATAGGATCCAGGAAATTGTTAATACAGTTGGGTATTGTAAAGAATAGCATATTATGTAAATAAAACAAGTATTAAGTATTTTAAAAAACCTATTGCAGTTATTTAATTTAGGGTGACCCGTATTTTTTGCCCGCGATTGTATATATCATATCTCACCCACAAAGTACTTTTTTAGGGTTCTTTGTTGACCCTAAAAAAGTTCTTTGTGGGCAAGATAAGCATATACATATGGAAGATGGAACTAATTGTTTTTGAAATAGCTGAAGATAGAGGCAATTATAAATACTATCACTGTTCACCCTTATTACAAAAACCCTTATCACAAAAATAACATTTTCTCAAACATGCAATGAAATATTGACGTTGTTTTTCATAATGGACTTGAAAGTGGATTTTCATAATGGACTTGGAACTTTGGAAGTGTCACGTTTCGGGCGCAGCGAGACGAGAGACCCGTAATGGCATTTCATACAGAATTGGCCTGCAAGATGGTCATTTTTAATTTCCAGTCCACAATTTGTGGCACAAGATCACGGCGTTCAGCCATGAAAATTAAAGTTTGATATCTTGGAGTTTTTTAAATTCATAAACCGACTTCAAAAAAGAAGGTTTTCAATTCGGTTGTATTTTTTTTTATTTTTTATTTTATCATTTTCAATGTTTGTTACCTCAGAACTCCGTCATTGATGAGCCGATTCGTAAAATTATTTTTTTGTTTGTAAGTATATGCTTCCAGGTGGGTCCCATTTTTTCAAAAATTCTATTGGATGATGGGATCCATGAGGAACTGAGGGTACTCTTCAATTATATTAGGCACGCGTGTTATGATTTTGATATTTTCTGTTTTAACTAGTTTATTTACACCCGGAAATCATAAATTTGGTGGAGTGGAATTGATGATGAAGACCACAGATGACTTATGGAATTCCTCAATTGTGTAAAATAAAAGTACAAATGTACGTCACAGATTCTGATAGGATTTCGTTGAAATAGCAACGAATTAAGTGCCAAGACGATCCTTGTGGAATCAACAGAAGTCTTCAAATATTATCGGGTCACATACAGCAATTGGGTTTTTTTCTCTAATAATCAACGCATTTGCTCTCGGAAATCAGTTCATGTGGTAAATTGGAAAAGAATAATGTGGAAATGTTCTCGTGGCTTGGCAGAGTACTAAATTGAAGTTGGTTAAAACTTTGTTTTTAAAGTAAATTATTTCATTGCATGTTTGAGAAAAGCACTATACATATCTCGGCGTGAAAGAGGTTGCCAGACTCATAACATAACTATCCGACCTCGCTTGGCCGTCTATATGTACTCGGCCGGCAACCCCTTACTTCCCGGCCTCTGTAGTAATGTACTATTGATATTTAGTGATTAGTTTGCGAGATATTGGGCGTTTAAGCTCTAATTTTTTCGAGTTTGTGTCCCCCCGCCCCTGCTGGCTAAATGGCTACTACTGAGGATGGGAAAAAAAACATGGCAGTAATACATATATAATGAATTTAAAAGGAAAACTATCACAGCTAAGAAGGCATAACTAGTAACTGAGTAATAGTCAAACAACTTTTATACAAATTCGGCTGACGCACCCGCACCATTTGGAGCGCATATTGATGTAACTAAGACAGACAGGCAACTACGGAACCCTACAATGCGCGTGGCCCGACGCGAACTTGGCCGATTTTGTTATCCCATTCAAATAATGGTTTTTCTCAAGTAAATTTTCTGTTTATTAATTTAATCAAGCTAACTCTCCAATAAGCATCTATACAAATCACATGAACCCAGATTAATTAGCACTGAAGGTGTAGTGGGGTCCATTGTTAGGGTATTGCTTGATGGTCACAGGCCTTCCCATCTTCATGTCTTCAAGGTAGATGTACAGAGCAAAGCAACCTCCTAAAACTCCAAAGAACCACATAGCCTGGTACCATACAGGGAAGCGAGGCCTCATACTGATGTCATAACGGTCTTCACCAAAAATTTCGGCTCTTGCATTGAGCTGCAACAAAGAAAATGAGACATGATTTCATGGACACATTTTATAGAAATTGAAAAGAGGGCTAGCACAACTAGTGGCGCCACTCTTGACTACGTTATACCTTCTCGCACAGCAAGCGATGACACCACCATCTGTGCTAATCCCATTGCCATGGAAGCCAAGGAAGAAACTAATAATTGTTAAAAAATCTTACAGGCTCATTGAAATTCCTCTTTAGCTCAGGTTGGTCATAAGGATAGAAAGGGTCTTTGGAGTCAGCGCCGATGTCGGGCATCTTGGGGTAATCGCCGTAACCCATTTCTTCGGGGAAGGGGCGATATTCCTCTATGCTCAATCCATACTTCTTAGCTGCCGCTTCACGCTGTTCCAAGGTAACCGGGTATGGGCCAGGTTTGTACTGGTAATTCCAATCTACGAAATAAAACCGTGACGTAACAACCACAATAAGTACAAATTATCGATATCGTATAGAAACAAGACTTACGGTTCCGAGCGGCATTGCAAAATATTACAGCTGTCTTACGAACTGCGTTTGGATTACTTAGAATTGCCTTTTTCAGTAAAGCTAAAGCCATCTTTATTTGCAAAACTCTAAACCAGAAGTGTTTTTCTCCCTCAATCCAAATTGAATCTTTTTCTATTTGACAGGTATGGCTGATGAGTGAACAGTTTAAATAAACCTTCATTCACTATGTGAATGGTTGGACTAAAACGTAGTGATTATATTCTCTTTGGGTTGGACCACCTAAATTGGGTAGTGTGTCATGCATGTGTATGTCTACAAACCATACAATTATCACTTCTGATTTGTCAGCCCCAATTTCTGACGGGGTGTATACATGTCATGATTTGTCAGCCCCAATTTATCAGAAGCCGACTAATTGCTATCGTCAGCAGGTCTATCATGAGACGGCCGCGACATACTCGATTTTTCTCGCACTATCCGTCTCTCTCTTATTAGAACACATAGAACAAGAGATATAGTGCGAGAAAAATCGAGAGTATGTCGCGGCCGTCTCATGATAGACGTGCTGCACGGCTATCATGCGACGGCGCGCGAGCTCTCGATTTTCTCGCACTATCCGTCTCTTTATTATTTACTACAAATTATTTTTACAAATTATTTTACGAATTATTTGAATATTTTAGAAAGTGATTGTTATTTTATTATATTTTTTATACTTTAACTTTTTTACTAGTCAAATAAATTTTCTTATTTTATATTTTAAATATTTGTTGTATTGTAATAATTAACTGTAACGTTTGCTATGCCCTAACGGGGTCCTGTGCATTGCCTAGCTCTATTAGCCCCATCATAATTGGGTGTAGCGTACAGATGTAAAATTCCGGGTGTCCTGCCGTTTGAACAAAAGTCGTTTGGCAAAATTACACTTGACAAACAACGTTTTGCAAATAAATGTTTCGCCAATTGATCATTTTACTACTAGTCATTTTACAAATGACTCACTTTTCCAAATTATCAACAGTTAAATTTACATTTTATAAATAATTATTTGACTAAATGAACATTTAGCAATTGAGTTATCAGATAAAACTACTATTGGTCTAAAAACGTTTGGTACAATGTATTATTTGACAAGTGGTTCGTTTATTAATAAATCTCATAATAGATATGGTCTGGGTCAAATTAATACACATTATTTGAAAAATTTGGTTTCTTTAAACCAATACGCAATTGTTTTGCTATCTTCGTCAGTCAGGGATACAGTGTTTTTCAAAATATTGCGAAATGTCTGTCTATCTAGGTCTCCGTTAGGTACGACGACGAGCGAAGCGAGGAGGAGTGTTAGGTCGAACTGCGAACTTACAGCGCGTGAGCCGAGCAAGCGAAGCGAGCGTGCCGCGGCAGCGGCCGGCGAAGCGCCAGAACCGACTATTTTTAAAGAAGTTCTTTTTATTAAATAACATTTTGTCAAATGACATTTGGACAAATGCTTAATTTGCGAATCATATTATTTGCTGAAATGAAAAAAGGTCAATTGACATTTTATTATTTAACCCATTTACCAAGTGTAGTGTTTGCTAATTGATCATTTGCTAAGTGAGTTTTTGTAAGATGATACTTTTGTCAAATGTCTCGTTTGCCAAATGATCATTTGGTGAAACGTTGTTTGTCAAATTACCATTTGTCAATAATTTTTTGGTCAAACATTAGTGAACCAAAATTCCGATCACATGTTCATGCAATTTCTCAGTCTAACTCGTTTGACAGTTGGATCAGCAGTGCAACATGTCTCCAGACGATAGCAATTAGTCAGTTTCTAATAAATAAATTGGGGCTGACAAATCATGACATGTATACACCCCATAAGCTCGCAATACTGCACTTCACTTTTCTGTCTTATCTATGGACACGACACGACAGCGACACTGACAGGGTTAAAATATTATAGGATAATATAATCGAAATTTTCTAATACTACTGCAAATTTATTTAATTCTATAGATGTCTAGATAGTAACAAGTTTAAAGAAAGAAACACCCGCATGATGGGCAACGAGGGTTCCCAACTCAGTGGCTTGGAGATCGAAGAAAAAGCGACAGAAATTACTGACTTTTGGTCCCACTATACAGCGACTATAAACGATAGTTGTAGCTATTTTAGCTTGAAGAGTGATGGTTCAGTGTCTGTTTTTAAAGGGGAAGTGGTCTTGGGGCCCCTGTGGGCTGTATCAACACCTCTAGAGAAGTTCTCTAATGTATGTTCATTTTCCCTCTTATCAATTAACGAGCCCATTAAATTGCCACGCAATAATTAGAGGGACTGTAGTCACACGATTGTTATCAGGTAACACTTATTTCAGAATCTGCTGAAGTACAGGCACCCCTGCATCTTGCGCTATGTGTCGGCATGGCAGCAAAGATCGACTTTTTACTTGGCGACGGAGTACGTGCAGCCTCTCTCGCATGTGCTCGGCTCCCTGACCCCACTCCAGATATGCATTGGCTTAAATAACATATTGAGAGCACTAGTATTTCTGCATCAACAGGTTTGTATTGATACTCTATTCCTTTCACTTTAAATAGTTATTGCTGTGCACTGTGCACAGCACTTTGCACTTTATTAACAAGTAGTACATATTGCAATAGCTTTGTCAATGGATAAAAGCTAAACTTTATCAATTAGAGATGGACCGACTATGGATTTTGCCAACCAGCCAACTACCAGATTAATTGGCGCTGAAGTGGCCAACTATAAATGTGGGTGGATAGTAGGCTTTCCCTGGTACAGTCACGAACTTTAATTTGGGACCCATTTAAGGTTCACAATCCTGTCAAATTGTATTGGAATACAAAGAATATTTTAGCAAAAAGGGTCATAAATTAAAGATTTCTATCATCAATCAATCTAGACAGGACCACCGGTGGTCCCTGAAAGCATCAGAAATGGTCCGCAAAGCCATCAGAAAAATATTAAATAAGTGCCAACGAGTCGACACAACAACCCGCAAACAGTAAGTGGTCCATGGCAAAACAAGTCAAATAGTCCCTCATCACTAAAAGGTTAAGAACCACTGACCTAGACTATGGGTATGGGCACTTCAGTTAGATTAGTCATCATCATAATCATAAAAGCCTTTATTGCCGAAACTAAAATGGTATTACATTATATTTATAAACAAATTTACTTAACAACTAACATCGGATTGTCCAGATTAGTGGTCAGCGTGTCTTGTGACACATAGGCCTCTCCCAGCTGTTTCCATTCCTTTCTATTTTCCTTGGCTTTCCTGGTCCAGGTGGCGCCCCTATAGACTTGATGTCACCTTTTAATTGGTCTATCTCTTTTTTTATGTTACCGTCTCGTGGTTGCCATTCTGTAATTATTTTGGTTCCATTTTTCCTTACTATGTCCGTGTCATATGTTATGTCCTGTCCATTGCCATTTTAACTTTCTTAATTATGTCTTCTACTTTTGTTTTGGATCTTATTTCGTCTGCTCTTTTACAATCTTTCTATTCCTCTTTGGCAGGTTCTAAGCTTTTGGAGATGCTTCTGAGTCAGTGCCCAAGTTTGGCAACCATAGGTTATACATGGGAGGATACACAAGTTAAAAACTTTTTTCTTGGCTGACATAGCAAAGTGCTTACTCTTAAGTATCTCCTTAAGCCACTAGAATCTCTTCCAAGCACTCTTCTCTCTACTTCTAAAGTCGTTCGGTCTCTGATATTATTTTTCCTAGGTAAGTATTAGTTCTGTACATATTCAAAATGTTCATTATCTACCACTATGGTCCTATCTTCTCCGTTTGTCATTTTGTTAGTTTTTTATTTATTTATGGTAAGTCCGGCTATTCTGCTTGCCTCTGTCAGCTGTTGTAGCATGTGTTGGAGCGTTGTCAGTTACCAGGACTACATCGTCAGCAAACCTCAAGTGGTTAAGTGTCCAGCTGTTCATATTTATGCCAAGTGTATCCCATTGAAGGTCTCTGAATATGTCCTCCAGTAAGGCAGAAAATAGTTTAGGTGACAATGGGTCTCCTTGTCCTCGCTAGCTATTGGAAACTGCTGTTTCTAATTTTATTTGTGCTGTGCTATATGTATATTTTTTTGGCACTCCTTGCCGGATTAGAGCTTTCCAAAGCGACTCATGATTGATCGAATGGAATACGTTGCCATATTTGTCATATTTATTTATATTAGCAAGTATATTGTCTCAAAAATACATATATGTTCCTATTTTAATTAGGTTGTTCTTTGTAGGTATTTGACTTATCTTGAATGGACTTTTAAATATGGTTTTCTTGTTTACAGGCTGGTATGTCGCACAACAATGTCAGTATGCAAGCAGTGTATGTGACTGGGGATGGACAGTGGAAACTCGGCGGCTTGCAGTATCTCTGCTCATTCCAAGATCTTACAGCTGCTTACTTGAAGCATGCTCGGATTCACAGGTTGGTGTTAATAGTTATAATCTTTTACAATGACATCAAAATTTACAATTGAGTTCAAAGATATGTATACACTTTGCACCTTATTCCATTGTATTAATGCGATATCTTTGACATTGACTGTACATATGCTAACTAAATATGAAATAAACAATAAACTAAATAACAGATTTCAAGATTCTTTAGCCGGATGCAGTTGCTTACCTTAAATATAATATTATAAAAAAATAAGTAGAAATTTTTGTAACACATAAGTACGACACATGTGACAAATAATTAAAACCAAATTTACAAATAAAATAAGGGTTCATAAAAACAGTCGAAGAAAAGAAAAGAAAAATTAAACATTATTTTAAGAAATTATCATTATATATAACATAATCATTTCTAGCAACTATTTACATATATGCCTAGTTGCTAATTGCACTTTTGTATATCCATGTAGTAAAGTATATTAATTATTATTCTTAGATACGACAAAGCCATAGACCCAAATGAGGATTCTCAGGAGGTCACAAAGAATGTAGACCAGTATGGTTTTGCCGCTCTAGTAGAAGATGTGTTTGCTGGACATGAAGATGGTAAATACTGAAAGTTTTGCAATAAATTGGCTAATTACCTAAAAAAATATAGCCCGTTAGTTTCGCGTGACGTCGTCACGTTATGCTAAAAAGTGTACTAATATAATAATATAATCTGACCTCACACGGAACTTTAACGGGCTTAATCTTCATAATTTTTGGTTTGATTGACAAATAAAAAAATACATGTCCAATATTTTTTGATATTTGAACTGACGGACTAAATAGAATTGTTCTTTTACCCCGGAAAGTACCCAATTTTATGCAGCTTGCTTTTGTTGAAAACAATAAACAATTATATTCAAATTCTGGGAATGTTTGCGTGATAATTGTTTACATAATGGTCCCTTATGTTTTCAGATCAAGTGCCCCACTTGCAGGAATTTAAACAATATTGCAGAGACAGTCTCCAGCATGGTGACCCCGAAATGCGGCCCAGCCTCTCCGAAGCCCTGCTACACAGCTTCTTCAATCACGAATTTATTTCTATTTATAAATTCCTTAATTTCCTACCCCTGAAAGATGAAGAAGAAAAATGCGAATTCTTTTCAACAATTTTAGAAACCCTCAAATGCTACCAGGAGGATACTGTAGCAAAACAATTAGGTGGTCTATTATTATCAAGATTAACTATGTTAGATCAAACAGCAAGAAAGAACGTCATCCCATTCATCCTAAAACCAAAACATGGTAATAGTCATCTTATATTTACAATTTTTTATAGTTATTGGACTTGCATATAAGTATGCAAGTCTTTGAGCATTTGTTCTTATTTGTTTTTCCAGAAAGATCACAAAATTGTGAATATCCTGGATTTTTCAGTAGTAGTGTATTCAAGGAACATGTAAAACCAAGACTTATGCAGTTGTTTGGAGTGAGAGACAGCCAGATAAGGATGTTACTGCTGACGCACTTCTCGAAATATGTTCACGTGTTTTCACATGAAGAACTATCCCATCATATTCTACCAGAGGTAAATATCATGCTTAGCAATGAAGTGATAATATAGCAGTTTTTGCTTTTTCCTATTTCGAAAATAATATATTTTTTACATTGTTGCAGTTACTGCTCGGCATCAAAGACACAGACGACAACTTGGTGGCCTCAACTCTAATATGTTTAAGTGAGCTTGTGCCTATTTTAGGCGCCAGCACAGTTGTAGGCGGCAAAAGATCCAAGTTCTTCACTGACGGACGCCCGAACTCAAAGAGCAGTCCACTCGCGCCGCCGCTGACCAGGACCCATGATAAAACGTTTGCCCAAAGGAAGTCTCTGAAAGACTTGTCATGTTCCGAGGAAATATACAAACAGAATCACGATAAGTCCGAGGCTTTTGAACCTGAACACATCTCACATTTGATTGAAAGGCCTTCACCGGTGGGTGGTGAGTCAGTGGAAGTAGAAACATTAAGAATAAATTCAAATATAGCTGAGCTAAGCGAAGAGGATTGGAGTGATTGGGAAAACACCAACAACACTAAAAAGGCTGTATTTCAGCAAACTGACCTCAAAGAGTATGAGAACATTCCTCTGGCTGTCAACAGCGGGGTCACCAACCACAAACCATTAGTGGAATCTTCACTTCTACAAAAAGCTGCAATTGAAGCAAAAAAGAACATAATTGATATTTCAGAGTTGGACATAAAAAATCAGAAATTTGAAAATATCAAGAAAGCTGCAGACGACTTTGACTTTTTCGCAGACATGACCCCTGTCATAGAAAAAACGAGTGTGACCGACCTCACGACCGCCGACCACCTATTGTCGATGTCGAGTAGTAAATTAAACTTTGTTCCGGACGACGGAGCCGATGAAAACGAAGGGTGGGGGGAGAACTGGAATGACTAAACTGGTAGTTAGTATTGAATCAAAAACATTCGGTAGAGTATTTATTATTGAATGAGACAAACTGGTACAAGCTATATCATTCTTCATGAAATGTACATATGTATTATAGAATATGAAGGTGCAAACACCAAGATGTATTATGGATGGATTGACAACAGATGATTGTCATTCATTAAGCTGCGTACGAATTTGAGCGGCTCAGTCTGAGGCATGGCAGCCCCGCGCGGCGAGCTGCTCGCGAGCCAATTTGGTGCCCATGAACATGCGCGGGCGAGGCAGCGTGCTCGCAGCGAGCCGACATTGTGCGTCGTTCAAAATGACGTCGGACACGATGACAGACGCGGCTGCGTTTATCGTGATTCACCGAATTTTTACCAAAAATAAGAGAAAATCGCCTCGGTGGAGTCGATGGCGGATGAAACAGTTGTACAAAAATCGTAATTCATGTGGTGCACATTTACTTCACCAAATTTCATTGTTCGGTACGCGGCACGCACACTGAGGCGTCTTTGAGGATGGTCAAAAGACCGACTCTAGGCTGCTCGCACAGAGCGCGTGAGCGGTTACCTATCATAAACTCGAAAATCGTATTACCGAATATTAAAATCCCGAAAACGTTTCCCTTTTTATCAGTTGGCTGAATTTTTGTTTGCCCGAAATTTATTTTCCCATATTATTATTTTCCCAATTCTCAGTTCGTTGTAATTTTATTTCGCTTATGTTTCGAATAGACACTTATTAAGATTCCGAAGGATCATTTGCCAACTAGTTTTAAGTGCCGAAAAGTATTAAGTCCGAAATATTATTATCCCGCTATTATATTAAAAGATCGAAATTGTAGCATGTCGGTGCAAATCCTCGATACATTGGTTTGCTATTTTATCAGCGCAGGCGTCAATATTAATTGCTTGACCCTTAGTGTGGGTAAGTGAATACAGACACTTTAACCTAACCTAACCGCCAGCGTGTCGACGTCACCCCGCTTCGCGGGGTGCCTATTTCCGCTCTAAGGGACAGAAGCTAACCCTAACCTAACCTACAAATAATACCATTTTTAGGATCATTTGTTGTTTTTTTACTGCGGGGGGCTTAGCCCCCCGAGCCCCCCCCCCCCCTCCTTTTGCACGTTTTGAGAACTCGTGCAGCACTCTTGTTGCCTAAATGTTTGGACCTAAGCGCCTTTTCTATCAATTGTTTATTTTTTAAGGTCACAGTTTTAAATGTAACCTAACCCATTTATTAGTCAAAGTTTATTTTCGCATTGCAATTTTAAAATGCACTTCTTTAGGGTTTTTAGCATATCTGAATGTTTTTTTAATCGTGTAAAATGAGATTTCGATTTTACGTAGCATCGGAATTATGAAAAGGTGGTAAACAATTCGGTTGTCAAATAATAAAGTTGGCAATCGTTCGTCGGGTTATTGAGTTTCGGGAAAACGACCATGTGGGAAAACAAACCAGCGATATTTCAAAAGTATGGTAAACAAAGTATATGGATTATAAGAATTCGGTTAACCGTTTTCGGACAAGTGAAAATCGGGCAAGTGTTTTTCGAAACTTGGATAGGTTACCCGCGTGAGCGCATACGATTTAGAGCAAAATAGGTGAGCCGTGCGTGCCTCAACCCGAGGCTGCTCAAATTCGTACGCACCTTTAAATAATTTATAGCTTTTTTATATTTCCTTATTAATAAACAATTTGTGATAATAGTAAGTGGCATTAAGTAATTATCAATGATCAGTTGGAACAGTTAAGAAATGGAAAGACAGTAAGGGAACATGTTTAACAACAGTCTTAAAGTATTGCATTTTAGAAGTTTAATATAAATTCGAGATTATAACGGCAAAATAAATTCGAGATTCTGTTCAAGTTTTATATTACATACCTGTATAATACATTACACGCGCACTGATTGGTTGCCATTTAATTAAAATATCGATAATGATTCGATGGCAAGACGGGTCGCGTTATTATATGCTGATATATATCCGTATCCCTTGTTTTTACGGGCGGGCGACGGGTGCACCGTGGAAATGTTCACGTCAGTTACATAAACATTCGTTTCGTATGCAACGCGATATGATGGTGTCGCGTGTGCAGAGTCGACGCGCACACTGCGACGCCGAACGCCTCGCTTCTTCTAGGCGTGTAGAGAACACTGGGCAAAGGGATATCCCAACTTTTTTTTTGTACGTGTTTGCTTAGCTTTGACAGTTGTATCTAAATCATATCATAAAGATATACCTTGTTTGAATTTTCTAAAAATAAGACAATATACTGCCCGTGCTGAAAAGCTGTATGATAAGTTGATAAGTGTCAAAAGTGTAAAATAGCCCAAGGGTCAGTGTAGTGTCATATAATTTATAATATACACTATAAATTATTGATACTTATATCTATTGGTATTTTATTTGTTACAATACCTAATTGACATTACCTAAAATGCCCACCTAAAAAAAAGTAGATGCATAATTGGATCAGATAGGGGGGTCTGGATCAAATTGTCCGTCGTACAACGGCAAAAACTCCGCTGTGGCACGCATTGAAACTCAAATAAAATTGCATGCGAAAAAAGGTGGCACTGCTTATTCGAACAGAACACAACCCTTTTTGCGTGGCACAGGCCTGAATGGAATCTTTTTACTACAGATATAAATTTAATTTAGCTCACAAGAGTAGTGCACTGCCGAAGATGAGTTCGACCAAATAAGAAATAATCTTGTTTTAGGACCTACGAGTTGTAGTTACGCTGGGCTTGTATTACTCGAATAAACGGAGTCACATTATTGATTGACGCGCAATTTGTGATACCTACGTATATTTTATTTTATATTTGGATCGGACCAAAAGATATGTTTATAAGTGCCTGGTCATATATTTCTGATCAGATCTCTCATTGTAAATGACCGTACCTCAAAGTTTTGTACTATCGACAACACAGCTAACTGACCATCGGTGCACCTCAAGTGCATTGCAATAAGGTTCTATATAAACACAGGATGGTCAGTTAACAGTGTTGTCGTTTGTACAACATTAAATGCAATAAAGGATATCAAATTGAAAGTTAAATATTTACTAAATAGAACATTTAAATGTTAGGAACAGGTCTATGACTACGTAAAAAGAGTTGTACGCCAGCACACGGCGCACTTTATACAAGAAAAATCTCTTTTTAACCGACGAAAAAAACGGAGGAGGTTCTCAAGTCAACGCGTATATTTATTTATTTTTATGTTTTCATAGCATAATCGTAATAAACTTATCTATTTCAATGGGTAGTGTAATGATTGGAGTATACAACATACAACACTGGAATTTATTATAAATCGCGGGAATATTTTTCTTCTATTTTTAGTGCAGACAAATATTATGCCCGGCCTAGTTCGGGAATAGTATACATTGCATAGTAATCTGAAACCTTATTTACTATCCTGTTACATATAAATATTATGATTTAAAACCTAAATACAATTCAAACCTGTAAACTGGGTGAAATATAAATTCTGGAAGTGTACCGGTTTCGATTGGCGTGGCAAATAGAGTGGGAGAGTCGTTGAATGTATTATTTGATATTTGGGTCATTGTCAGTCAGTAAAACAAAAATCGTCTTTTTAGTGGGCAATAGTTAAGGGCTTATGTTTATGTATAATATGTTTTTATCGCATATAATTATAGAAGAGGCGACGCCGTTTATGCGGATTCAGAGTTCAACCAAAAATTAGGCTTTAAAGCCCTTAGCTTTGGCAATGTCCACCGAAAAGACGCGAACCTAAATCTGACAATGACCCATTTGCGTTTCTACCACGGTTTGTAGCAATATTCGCGCCTCTCCCTATTGGGTAAGTAAGGTACCCCAACGCGTAATACCGATTTATGAAAACCATGAATTGAGAGGAGCGTTACTTACTTACTACTTAGCGTTACTACAACAATAAAATTTATCGTCTATATCCCAAGCAAATCGACCAGGGCTGATACGAATAGGAGTATCACAGCGCACTCACAATCATATCAAAATACTTAATAATAGGTAGTTTTATACGAATCTAGGAGTTATTTGTAATATTCTAAATAAATGGCCGGACTTGGTGTACAATGTCGGTTACTGAGACCGCCGTTGGATAATCGCCCTACCAGTGCGTTTGCAGCCCTACAATGGTCCGCCTGCAGCGATGCGAACAGGTCATTATAGTGAATAACATTCCTCGTCCTGAACCAGCCCGCACCCTACCTCGACACGCAACTACTCGTACAGCTAGACTCGTGTGTACATTTCAATTGGAAAGGTTGTTCTGTATAACTAGACGGTTAATACTTGTTTGTCCATAACTCTAATGTAAAACAAAACTTTATAAATAATAATGTAATGAACATATAATATAAAATAAGCTATTCCTTAAGGTTTGATTAATTAAGGTTTTATAAATTTATAATGATTTTCCGCCACTTCAGCTAGAGGCTGTCGGTTAGACCGTTTTATCACTAGCCTTGTTTAACTTTGAAAATCATACAATGAGTTCGAAATTCTTATGGGAATATATTTTGACTACGCATAGTATGTGACACACTGAACACATTTCCATGCAACTCCTTTGTTCCCATACTATCATACGGGGCGTTTAAAATAGGTATAAGCCCGTATGAAACTTACACGCGATATAAGTACGCTTGGCGTCCTTTGTGTTGGCAGCATTGCCCACGAGTGGCACATATGAATAAAAATACTTGGAAAATAAAATGTTAGGTACAAAATTCAATCTAAATATACATATTTAGGTACTTAAAGCCGCTTTCTATAATAAATTATAACTGGTTATTGTTGTATAATCGGAGGCCTAAAAATAGTAGCAGACTTTACTAATCGAGAGTATTTGATTTCATATATTTGCTACTTAATTGATGAATTATGTTTGGTTTATAAATCGCAGCCGGCTAAAAAGCTCTTAATTCATAATCGACTAGAACATAAACATACAAGAGACAAACTTAAAATTAAAATTTAATTGTACTAACGAAATGGTATGTTCCCTTTTGACGAACTTCAAAGCACTTGGTTATGAAGTTCGTCAAGTGAGGTGAATGAAATCATCCTTTTCTATTCTATTATGTTCTTATCTCTTAAATAAAAAATACTAACTTAGTGACCCAAAATTTGTAGGAACTGGAGGTTAGAACGCCTACTGATACACTTAATAGTAACACTGTATTTAATGAAAAATACTAGGTGAGAACGCGAGTAACACACAAAATATCGAACTATCATTAATATTAGGTATAGTAGAGTATTAACCTTTTCAACGCCGTTTATTCAGAAAATACAAAAATGACACACACACAAGCAAGTATAGTTTGACTACGCCAAAGCTCGGGCTAACTGTAGGCGTGTTTGGCGTTAAAAGAGTTAACACAGTACCTACCTGCATTCAGGGACTTTATGTTCACCTCGCTTGAGGTAAGGTAGGGTTCACTTTTAATTTTAAAGTACCCTGTTCTTTAGGATTATATGTATGATTGACTGAAATATTTAAGTGCCAGGCGGTAGGAAAGCGGCGTCAGTTGGCAAATTATGATTCAAAACGTTCATGCTGACGTCAGCCGTTTCCCCGCCGCTTGCCACTGACACGCTCACTCCCAACGTCTCACGCCAAGACGGAAACAGTCTTGGCGAACACAGACGATTGCAGCCACATATCTAATACAATGCCTTAGCCGAATAAACATTTACTCGTAATACCGTTATCAGTAATTAATTATGATACTAAAGTGCTCATTATTTTTAATAGCCAAATACCTTACTTGTTTCGTTATCATTAGTTATAAGTAGTGTAATTTTATCATGCTGATTTTTGTTTCATTTACTTTTATGTTAAATGTTGTGGTGTGTACCTATTTTATATAGGTATGCACCAACCGATTTTTTCACGAGTCACAGAGGTTACCTGACTATAAGCGTAAAAGTACATAAATGAGATAACAATTTCTAGAAACTTTTTTTTTGCCGACCGAACAAAATCTATCATTAGATGGAATTAAAAGATGCAACACAACGAACTGCTAACATTTGAATCGATGTTGCGAAATAAGAGTCCCCAGTAAGGTCGATTCACCATACAAACGTAGTTACGCTCTCATTTTAAAACTACGTGTTGAATTGTAACGAAACTTTGCATATACAATGACATGACATGACATGAGGTATATCTATGTCTGTAATTACTTTATGTAGCTTCAGATACCATAGTAAAAAAAATGCAGCGAATTTAAGTTGTTCATACAAAACTTGTTTTTGCTGTATTTCGTTTGTTTTATACACTGGAACCATATAAACTAATTACAGACATAGATATACCTCATGTCAATGTATATGCAAAGTTTCGCCATAATTCAACACGTAGTTTTAAAATGAGAGCGTAACTACGTTTGTATGGGAAGATGAAATTCGGCCGAGCTTACTGCGGACTCTTAATGGCACACATCTTGTTAATATCAGGAAGTATTTTCTAAATCTATTTACTGATAAAATCTTGATTTGTAGGACCTTATGTACAGGCACAAGCGGGTGTTTAACGCATGGCATAGGTATTTTACAGGCCACGTGCCGGTATGTATATTTTCACCCGTTCTTTAGCGGATTAAGATTTGCGTTTAGTTGTTTTATATTTATATCTCACGTTAAAACATTTTAGATAATTCTGCTACTATACTACCAATTACTAATAGAATACACTAAAACAATGCATTCTGCTTATAAAAGACCTCGTGTTTTATTTTAACATAGGTAAAGATGTTGATAGCATCAGTTCTTGATAGTAATCTGGTTTAGAACAGCTTGGTCAAGGTCTTTGTTAGAAAACAGATACCCTCTGGATAACCCATGCCTGCCTACGTATTGCTGCCGTCAAAACTAACTTTGTTAATAACGAGACAGTATAAGTTTCGCAAGGTCGACACGCATCGCAGTGTTCAACAATAATTGCAGGGCACATTTGATTCTGCAAGATCAATTTGCCCGGTCATATTATCTGTGCACCTCATCGGAATGCTACGCGCCTCCCGCTTCACACCGTACACAGAGCGCAGCCCCCCTATTCCGTAACTTGATTTAGGCTCACCTCAACGCTCACTCACAAATATATCTTGACACCTCAATGCGTACTAATTAAGCGCAGGTACAGGTCTAGTTTCGTGACGGGTGATCGGCGGGGTGAGCCGCTTTAGCGCGTAGCGAATAACAGCCCAGGGCTGTTTATTCGCTAAGCGCTAATACGGCTCACCCCGCCGATCACCCGTCACGAAACTAGACCTCTACCGACGCTTAGTATATATTTGTGGGTGAGCGTTGAGATGAGCTTAAAACAAGTTACAGAATAGGGGGCTGGTATGCTGTCACGCGGTGACGTGCACTGATATTGTGACTGGGTTGTTAACTGTGTTGTGACAAACGCCAACACAGTTAACTGACCATCCTGTATTCATATAGAACCTTATTACAATGCACGGATGATCAGTTAGCTGTGTTGTCGATAGTACTAAACTGCGAGCATGTGACAGTTTTAGCTCGATATGTCCATGTAAAAGCATCGCTTCGCACAGAATAATAAGTAAATTGAATACTTCTATATTATAGGCTAATCTTATAAATATATACTTAGATTTCACTCGTGAGTATGTGATGGCACTCGGCTTAAAGACTTGTCTCGCGTCAGCTCCCAAACCGCTAAATTAGCGTAGCACAGCGCGGGGGGAGCTTCATCTCACTAAATGTATCTATTCTATTGGAACCGCTTTGGTTGTAGCAGTGGTAGCGCGCGGTCGCTGCCAACTCGCGCGCGCAATTAGCAAAACAGAGCTATAAGAAAGTAGATAAGGATGATGTTACACTGCGCCGCATCTCCGGACGGAGGTGCGGAGCTGCATACAAATTTCGCTGGACGGAGGTGCGGTGCAGTGTGCCGTACCGTACGGAATTTATATAGAAACTGAGGTACTTGCATACAACGAGAAACGCACCTCCATCCGGAGATGCGGCGCAGTGTGACATCCACCTAACTGTGCATAGTCGTACCGTGTTTCGCGGTCTATGCAAGGGGGTTTAATTAAAAACAGGTTTAATTAAAAAAAAAATTAGCGCGCTACTAACACAAAACGGAGTCCAATTCAGTAAATTTAGTGAAAAGCTCTCATCTGGTATGTTTTAAAAATAATTAAACCACTAACAACAAAGACAAAAAGCGCCGAGTTAAATTAATGACTAGGTAATAAAAATAATAATATTAGTTAACCTATTACAATGTATACCTAAACAATGAGCATACAAGCTTTGGTTAGAACTAACATTAGTCTTATTTGAAAAGTTATAAAATTTATAAACTAAATAAAAATGATAAAGGTTCAATATCATCACCTCGTGTGCCCTCGCTTTACTTATATGGCGATTTTCTTCTGCATGACAAGGTCCTTAGAACTCTCGTTGAATACCTCTATCATCTTCTGTCGCGCCATTTCAGAAAGCACTTCGATGTCGTCGCGAGTCATTCCTTTGGTGGGTATAGGCGGCAAAGTTGTAATGACTACTTTCCCTGAAAATTATGAAAATGATTATTATTATTATTTTAAATTAATTTTTTTTAAGCTTTTATTTAACTTGCAGTCTATGTCAGTATTAACTTTTAAGTTTGTTTATGTCAAATTTGCCAAGTTCCCGGAATCTATACCCAATTCCAACTCAATAACGAAACCATTTACAACGCAAAAAAGTAGATATTGTTATGTTTATAAAGCATTTCATGATCGTAATAAGTAAAACTAGTACAATATTTCCCTTGGATAGATATCCTAGACTAGATAAACGAAGAGACGATTTTTTCCGTTAAAAACCTAATGTAAGGCGGATGTCACACTGCGCCGCATCTCCGGACGGAGGTGCGGAGCCGCATACAAATTTCGCCGGACGGAGGTGCGGTGCAGTGTGTCGTACCAAACGGAATGTATTTACAAACTGAGGTACTTGCATACAACGAGCTCTGAATCTCCGTCCGGAGATGAGACGCAGTGTGACATCCACCTTATATGCTTATATGGAATGGGGTATAATGGAGATTAAATTGTATGATGACAATGCTATATTAACTTAAAGGTAGTCTCATGACGGAGACAAAAAATGGGCATAGCAACCCCTAAACTACACAAGAATAAATATGAACCTCGTGTTTGGGCTCCTCTCAATGAGTAGTGATGACTGGAATAAAGTACAATCGACAAAAAAAGCTGGTACCTACCTACCATAAATGAGATTATTGACAGAGACTAATTTTAGATATATTTACACGCCGAATGTAACTTGTGTGCCTAAAAGCCTATTTAAATTCTTAATTCACTCAATGATTATTTTCCGTTTTGCGACAGAAATCAATCTTAAAATTGTATGATTAATTTCGTCGCACAACGGAACTTGTTCTATTACGTTGTTATGCATGGCTGCTTTAAAAATAACATTAAAAATAACCTACCAAAAACTAAAAAATCATTTCTAATTTGAATATTTGGCATGGTCACGCAAAATATATAGAATATAAGATGTTATTATCTACACAGTCACGGAATTAAAAGTTTCATCACTCTTGGACCTCAACACCATTAAAATAAAGTCGAAAAGTGACGAATTCTTTAATTCTTCGACTATTATGCCAAATATTATTAGTGCCAAAGACGGAGACAAGTGGACCGGAAAGACATGGAGGCCTATACGTTATCACGAGTAATTAACATAGTTAGGAATATATTCATACATAAAGAAAATATATTGTTAAGGAATAAAAAGGCTAAGTTAATAAATAATGTAGGTAGGTATTTGAAGGAGCGAGATAAGCGAACGGTTTCAGCTTGATGGCGAATAATTCTTTCGTATGTCCGGCTGTCCGGCCGTTCTCCTCTACAGCACGGTTATCACGCGACGGCACGCGAGCTCTCTCTATTTTTCTCGCACTATCCGTCTCTCTCTTATTAGAACACTTAGAACAAGAGGTATAGTGCGAGAAAAATCGACAGTATGTCGCGTCGCGGCCGTCTCATGATAGACGTGCATGCAGGTCGCATTTCTCAACCGATTCTCGTGTAATTTTGCGAGCTGATTCGAAGATCATATTCATATGCATGGATTTTTAAGCCAAATTAGTAATCGGCAAAAAAAAGAAAAAAATAGCAAATAAAATTTCTTGTTGTTTTTTTTAGCGCGTGTGAAATATCTAGAGTTTAGACATATACTTATAACTAGCTCCTGCCCGCGTGGAACTCGTTTATATCGTAGCGTACACATTTTCACCCCCTTAGGGGTGATTTCCGGGATAAGAAATCTTTTCATAAAGTTTTTATTTCGTAGCTCAAAAAAAGTTTCCCCCACACAAACTGCACCCCTATTTAACCCGTTTAGGGGTGGGTTTTCCATAGCCCTGCAATTACTTTTCTTGTATTGTAATAAGGAGTCCACCATACACAAAGTTTCCCCTATACAAATTTTCAACCGCCTTGTGGGTGTAATATTAACTGAAAACGTTAACTGGAAGAGATCCCTTACAGGGATAAGTTCGCCTTTGTACCGTTTTATCTGTATTTTTTTTTTGTCTGTATTTTTACCTGTGTCTTGTCAAGGGCGGTTCACTCTTTGATTTCGCCGCGCCGCTACAAGGACATGCCGGCCGGCCCTAAGCACAGGGTCTACTCGTACTCGTATTAGTGGTTGCCGCGCACTGCTATGGGACGCACGCGTTCGCGCTTTGTATCGTCATTCGCCTCGTAAAAATGCCTAAATAAAAAAAAAGCAAAAACATACTGTATCGCAACGGGTTGTAAGAATAACGACAAATATTCCGATCATTCATTTTTCTCGCTGCCGCCGGGACAGTCGGAGAATGATACCGAAAGGTAAGGAAATGTGTGATTCTGTTTTGCAGGTATGTACCTACTCGATACCATATATCTTATATACCCAAGGTAGCTACTGCCTACTTAAAGAAGAAGGGAGAAGGGCGGAACGTTTCTATATTTATTCTTAACATACATACAAAAAATTTAACAGCTACGTCTTCGAATTTATTCTAAAGGTGCTCATTTACGTATCCTATTAAATGAACAAACCAAACAAACAATATTGGTAAAGACTTCAGATGAACATTGAAGTCTAGTTTTGCATAGGTGCCTATCAATTTTAATAGGTCGAGCTGCCGGCAACCCTGGGTTTAAGAAAGAGCGCGTTGCATGCGATAGAAAGAGATGGCCACATTTAGGCACGTTTGGCGTACCTAAACAGGGAATTTGTTAACCTTCTGTACGTAGGACACCTTCTTATTCTGTGGTCTTGTGTACAATAAAGTATTTACATACATACATACATTTTCAAATATCCCTTCTTTGTTGGTACAAACGACAACACTGTTAACTGACCATCCTGTGTTTATATAGAACATTATTCTTATTACAATGCACTTAAGGTGCACTGATGGTCAGTTAGCTGTGTTGTCGATAGTTCTTACTTACGTTATATAAACTACCTATTGTGAAAAAATCTGTTTTTTGGGCTGGGCATGTCTGTCAGCCAGCCAGGACTTTTACGTTTATATATAACCATTCATTTCAGGCATCTAAGGCCCATAGAAACACATACCTTAAAGCCTAACATACATACTAGCTACAATACATATAAAAACTAATTATTTACCTAATTATATAATAAGCTATGCTAAAATCAGCAAGAAGTTTTAAGTACGTATTTTACCTCACCTGGTTCAAAGGTTTTGGTGTCACTGTCCAGAAAGTAGTATTGACTGAATACCACAGGCATGATTGGTATTTGAGCATCAATCGCCAGGTAGAATGCACCTTTTTTGAAAGGCTGGATGCTGCCCCTATTAAACCGTGCTCCTTCCGGGAATACCCAGAGTTTAGTCTAGAATAATAAATATTCAGCTTAACATTTATAAATTAATTAACATATTTAAATGTTACATCCATTTTATTTATTTAAGTAATTTTCTTCAGATTTTAGATTGTGTGAACTTTTCCACTAGGACCTATTGTCATATATTGGTGTTATATCTTAGAACGAGGGTTGTGTCTCTTAGTCCCACATACATTTAATAAGGCCTTAATTATACAAAAAGAGGAAATTAATAAACTATATATATTATTTTGTAATTTATCTGCGGAAAAACAAACCTTTTCCTGAATAACATGGTCAGTAGCATCTCTCATTAGCTGACGAGCTCTATCAGTCTTCAAGCGATCAATGAAAACCAGTCCTGACAGCCAAGCTCCAAACCCGAATGCACCAGTGAACATCAGTGGTCTCTTTGCAACCACTGTGCAGCGCTTCATGCGCGGCCACATCTCAAACATTCCTAACAGCATATATTTAGAGGTGGTCATTAAAGCACAAGTAAGTATAAGGCCGGCCCTAAACAATCAATTGGATTACACAAAATTACGAATTGTGCAATGTTTTTGCAATGCAATGATTGAACAAAAGTTTGAGCAAGTTTAATTTTCTGTCTAGAAACAGTCTTGTACAATATTATGAAGGCAGCGGCAAACGCATCAAATTTATTGCGTGAAAATATTGATCGTTTGATCGCAAGGGGTAGCACCATAAAAATTCTGTGCAGTTATTGTAGGTCTAAGAAAATCAAACAAATTTCATACAATATTGCTTTACAAATAATTGTTTTCTATAATTTGAGAATTACAACAAACTTTTATTTTTGTCTCACCTAATATATCCAGGGAACTTTGATGGTTGGAAATTACTATGTAGCATTGTTCACTATCCCAATGTTCGAGCCCCCTCAGCTCCCATTCTATGCCCACTATATATGAAGCATAACGGCAAAACCTGGAAGCAACACTGTGCACCGCGACGTATTAGAATATGTTATTTTTTCTATTATTTAATTATATATAGACATTCAAGAATAAAAAATAATCAATATCTTACACTAAGTTAGTTACGTCGCGCGGATATAAAAGCACCACGGGCAATAAAACAGTGCAGACCACTAGTACATATACATAGTATAAGAAAAACTTCAGGTAATATCGAAAAACATCACTCTTTTCATAAAGGAAGGGCAAGGTAAATATAAAACCCGCCAAAAATAATTCAGGATACGAATAGGAGGAAGCCATAACGAAGAATGACAGCTAGAAAGAAATGTTACAGCAGTATAAAAAACATTTGTAATCGTGTTGCCAATATATGAAACTATAAAGCTTATTTACACATACGTCATCTGCTGGTTAAGGTGCGTACACACCACGCCAAGGAACGGCTAATGTATTTCTCTCTTATGGGGTCTATATATGCCATGATTTGTCAGCCCCAATTTATCAGAAGCTGACTAATTGCTACTGTCTGGAGGCATGTTGCGCTGCTGATCCAACTGTCAAACGAGTTGTACTGAGAAGTTGCATGCACATGTGGTTGGTTGTTGCATCTTCGGCATGTTGTACTGACAAATTAGGGTAAAATCACATAATCTGTATACCCCATTACACGTGTTGAGCAGAATTGCAGCTTATAAGACATCCTAGATGGAAGTTATGGTTCTGTTTGTTGGTAAGCATAACAAAGGTATACACCCCAACACAAATAGATGTCACATAAATTCTTCGCGTTCGTTGGTTGTGTAGGAACCTTTGCTTTAAAACAGTCTTATCACGAAACGAATAATTCCTTTTATTATTATATTTTTAGACATATTAAATCAATAACATATACTTGTCAACTACTGTTTTTCTATCTATTGAAAAACCATAGACAACTCCTGTTGAAATAGGTCCACTGCAACACCTACTCCTAATTTTTAAACTGTCTTTCAATGTAATGAAGATATTTGTTGGTCAATTTAGACAAACAATACATGACAGTTTAACAATTATAGACACTGCAGTAATAACAGTCTTAAGAAATAAGATTATTAGTATGTCCCTGAAACTTCAGTCTGTTCAAGGGTTTCGTCATGATGTCAGCCAATTGGATTTCGGAAGGACAGTATTCGACATCAATTATGCCTTTAGCATACTTTTCATATATATGATGATAGCGCACGTCAATGTGCTTGGATCTTTCGTTAAAGGAACCCGTTTTGATCAACTGTATAGAGCTCTGATTGTCGACTTGCAGAATAAGCTTGACATTTTCTTTCACTAACTCTTTCAGTAAGGATTTTAGGTACATGGCGTCTTTGCAACTATCAGCGGCAGCTATGAACTCTGACTCTGTCGATGAAAGCGCCACGATAGGCTGCCTTTTTGATGACCAGTACACAGGACCATTTTCAAGCATCAATACGGTTCCAGTTGTGCTCCGTCTAGTCATCAGATCACCCGCGTAGTCAGAATCACTGAACGATCGAATGTTGCCTATTGGAACGTTTCTTTTAAACATTATACCTTTATCTTTAGTCCCAACCAACTCCTTTAGTATTTTCTTGACTGCAATCACATCATCTTTAGAAGGATTTTCAGTTTTCCTAGTAGCTCGGTTCACAGCCTGAACTATGTCGGGTCTTGTTCTGGTAGAAAGATACAATAAGCTTCCCACGACTTCCCGGTTTGGATAGTCCACCTTCTCCTGGGAAGTTTCTTGTGACAATTTCTAACAAATAGTACTCGGTATAACGGAGGGTTTAGCGTTCTCCATCCCATATTTTTCCAAGGTGTTATTTATATAATTTGTTTGTGTAAGTTTAAAACCTTCTTTTGAATGTTGTATTTCCATTCCCAAATAACTGGTAGGATTTTCGTTTTTCTTCATTTGAAACGTGTTTTCGAGTTGAGTCAAAATCTGCTTTATGTTTTCTTTGTCTTCAGCAATAACCAGTCCATCATCCACATATAGAGCAATGATAACGGACATTTCTTTATTTACAAAAACACATCTGTCATTTTTTATGCTTTCAAAGCCTAGATCTGTCATCGTTTGAGTGAAGGTTTTATTCCAGGTAAGAGGCGCTTGTTTAAGTCCGTATAACGCCTTTTTCAGTAAGCAGACTTTGTCGGTTTTATTATATCCTTTAGGCACTTGCATAAATACTTTGTCTGACAATTCGCCATAAAGAAATGCAGTTTTTACGTCGAAAGTCAGTATCTGATAGTTTTTGGCCGCTGCAATGGCAAATAAAGTCTTAAGAGCGGTTTGACAAACAACCGGACTATAGACTTCGTCGTAGTCAAGGTTTCCTTTCTGCTCGCAGCCTCGGACTACCAGCCTCGCCTTGTAGGGTCCATCGTCTTTTACGCGAAACACCCACTTGTTTGACAGTATCTTATGCCCCTTTGCTTCTTCTTTCTTGACCATGACCCAGGTCTTGTTTTCTTCTAACGAGTTCATTTCTGCTTGAATTGCCTTCTCCCAATTTGCTTTTTGCTTACTGGCGATTGCTTCTTCATAGGTAAGCAAAACAAAGTCATTATATTTTTCAGGCGATTTTCTAGTTCTTTTAGTTTTTATGCCTCCTTCTGAGCTGTCATTACTTGCTAGTTCAGTTTCTTTTTGTTGTTCTTGTTTTTATTTTTCTATATCTTGTTCTTGTTTTTTTTGTCTTTCTTGTTCAGTTTCTTCCTGTTGTTCGTATTTTTTTTCTTCTGTATCTTGGTCCTTATCTTTTTGTCTTTCTTGGATATCATTTTCAGAATCACAGCTTACAGGGTCGTAGTATCCAAGATTATCATCATTTTCTTGTGAACTGGTATTTTTCTTTGGCTCGGAAGCTTTCTTATTATCATTATCTTCTGTGTCTTCGAATTTAGGTAGGATTACTAAAGATTTATGGTTTTCAGTAGTGTCTGTTTATCAAATATTACGTCCCTCTGGATTGTAATTTTCCTGCACTCAGGATCCCACATTCTGTATCCAACTGGAGCATATCCGATCATTATTAGCTTCTTGGTTCTGGTCTCTAGTTTCTTTAGATATCCCAGACGCTTAACATATCCTACACTCCCGAATGTTCTTATATTTGCAAGATTTGGTTTTTTTTTAATACCATAGGTCATACGGAGTAGTTCCGGTTGTTTTCGAAGGTAAGCGATTCTTCAGGTATGTAGCTGTTAAAACAGCTTCTCCCCACATTTCTCTATCTAATCCCGATTGAAACAACAAAGCTTTCAGCTTTTCCATTTAATTGTGGACTATGAGGGATTGTATAGTCCAATTTAATGGCTCTTCGCTGGCACCAAGTTTTAAATTCTTTTTCTGTATATTCACCACCGTTATCGCACCTCACCTTTTTTACTTTCAAATCTAATTCTCTTTCAGCTTCATTAATGTGTTGTTTAATTATTTCAGGAACTTCATATTTATTTTTCATCAGGTTTGTGCAGGTTTGTGCAGCGGTTTCGCATGTTAAAATATATTGTAGATGCTTTCTGTCGATAGACGAGATTATGAGGGCTTGCCCCTGAGCATCCAGCTTTTCATCGAATTTTTTTTCTGCATCTTTATTTTCCGTCACGTCCAACAAACCTTTTGCTCGCAGAAATATCGTGAGCCCAAACTTCCAGCCACGGTAAGACTCGACGCCGGTTAATTTTTCGATATTCTAATTTTCAGATCTTGACATTTTTCTGACTTTTCTTTTTTCATGAAAACTTACGATGTTTTTATATTTTTATTTTATTTCACAATTTTGTCTTTATTTTTAAAGCTTAAAACCCATAACCTGTAGAAACCTGTGCTTTAAAACAGTCTTATCACGAAACGAATAATTCCTTTTATTATTATATTTTTAGACATATTAAATCAATAACATATACTTGTCAACTACTGCAAGGCTAGCACGTGACGGCGCGCGAGCTCTCTCGATTTTTCTCGCACTATTCGTCTCTCTCTTATTAGAACACTTAGAAGAAGAGGTGTAGTGCGATAAAAAATCGAGAGTATGTCGCGGCCGTCGTGTGATAGACGTGCTGTTTTTCTATCTATTGAAAAACCATAGACAACTCCTGTTGAAATAGGTCCACTGCAACAGATCGTTCTTTTGCTCAGTGTGTACCCACCATTAGAGAATGTTCTAAATAATATTTAGACCTGTATTTAGTTCTGTGTTTGTTGGTAAACAATATATTATATTGCTTACCAACAAACACAGAAACATAACTTCCAGCTAGGATGTCTTATGCGGTATATAGTTTAATTGGGTGTGACGTACAGATGTAACAATCCGACCACATGTGCATACAATTTCCCAGTACAACTCGTTTGACAGTTGAATCAGCAGCGCAACTTATCCAGACAATAGCAATTCGCTTCTGATAAATTGGGGCTGACAAATCATGACATGTATAGACCCCATTAATTTTATCACTGGCGTTGTATTGTCCCACATCAGTGTAAGTAGTGTAATAGTATTGTGAGGGCTTGTAACAAAAGGATAGACTTAGTTATAGTCTGTCATACAAATTTACCGCATTGAATAAACATTTAAAAATGTTTACATCCATTTGAGCACCTCTCGTTTCAATCGTGTATCAAATTCCTTATTTGATAACTTGTTTATGGTTTCAAACTTTGGCAACATCGTTTTATGCTTTGGCTGGCAACTATTGAAGGAATTGTTAGTGGTGGTGGACGTGTTTAAAAAACCTTTCTTTTCCGGTGGTGTTCTTGAAGTGAATACCGCTGTTTGCACTTTTAGTTAAATTAAAAATGGTGAGTGGTTACACTTAAAATATTTCTAAAAGCGCGAATAACTGATTGTGTTACTGCCTGTTTGTGTGTTAATTTATGTAATTTACTTGTGATCATGGTAATATTACTTGATTAAGCTTTCCATGATATATTTTGTATACCAAGATTCCTGTATTTTGCTTCGAGTTGGATATACCACGCTACTGCATTTGATATTGTTTCTATTAGTGTGTGATTGTTAATTATCTGTGTATAGTTGTTGAAACACATTTGCTAGAAATTAACCTAAATGTTTAAACACATTTGCTAGAATATAACCTAAATGATGAAACACCGACACATGCGCGTCATCTGAGGCTACGGAAGATGCAGGATTGACCTGCAGTGTGATGTTTTATTGCACTGTAGTAATGTTTTGTTCTCGACCGTAGCACATAGTGATTATAAAGTGTCTCTGATGTCTAAAACAAACTCGAGAACTCCCAAATTTGTTATGAATGAAAACTAACCTCTAGTATTTCTAGGCGTTCGTGAAAGTTGTGAAGAATAAGCAGTACTTCAAGAGATTCCAAGTTAAGTTCAAGAGGCGTCGTGAGGGTAAAACCGACTACTATGGCCGCAAGCGTCTCGTTGTTCAGGTATACTTATATATATTTTCACAGCAATGCAGATGTACCTGCTTACTCTGCGAGTTTGTTTTTCACGTGTTATTTTTTTAGGACAAGAACAAGTATAACACCCCCAAGTACCGCCTGATCGTACGCCTCTCCAACAAGGATGTGACCTGCCAGGTCGCCTACTCCCGCATTGAGGGAGACCACATTGTATGCGCTGCATACTCCCACGAGCTGCCGCGTTATGGCATCAAGGTGAGTTATACATTGTTTCTATTTTCAAGAAATATGAAGCTGGCACACCGGGTGCGCCAAAGTTCATAAAAATTGCAACTACGAATATTGGATATCCGAATTTTTTTCTCATACAACTTTATCTCATAATTATCACTATTCATAATTATTTGTGCTAATAGCTATCGTAACTCCAAATTGTCTGTTTATATACTTCATATAACGATTTTTAGTAATATAGTTTAATATCATATTTATTTCTTTACATACTAGTAGTTATTGCTAAATTTTGTATTCATAAAGAACAACCGCTATCTAATGCCAAGATAGTGGTGTATATCTAATGCCAAGATAATGGTGTATAGGTTCAAGTAGGCAGTAGAACAGGGACTAAGTGGCAAAATCAACTCTGATTGCGGAAAGGTTAGGTTGTTGAGGTAATTTTTTTTTTATAAAAACGGAAACACTTACTGATATTAGGACTAACAAGATTTTGATATATGTCCATTATGAAGGAAACTGTTATGAAAAACCAAATGATGTGTTCAAGTCTGTTCTTAGTAATGACATTATGGATAAACATTTTATGGAAACTATTCGTTATGAGTTACAATTATAGAAATTTAGGAACATAAAAGGTAAGAAGAAAAAAATTATGAAGTGATGATTATGATTACAAAGCAGTATTACTAGAAAAAATCGGCACATCAAGTTTAATGAGCCAATACGGACCCTGGCACACCATGTTGAGGCAATGAATTCTATGTCAGTGAAGAGATTAAATGATGATTCTGAACGGGCGGTCTGAAGAGACGTACAAACTCGCAACACCCTGTTGTTATATGTTCATTACTGATACATATGCCCAAACAATTTGCGTATATATAGTATTGTTATTTGTGGTAACTGTTACATTGTTGATTAGGTGGGTCTCACAAACTACGCGGCTTCCTACTGCACTGGTCTGTTGCTGGCTCGACGACTGCTGCAGAGGCTAGGCCTTGACTCCCTTTATGTTGGTGCCACACAAGTCACTGGTGATGAGTTCTACGTACCAGAATCCAGCGGACCCAGCGCTTTCAGGTGGGTGTTACCTCAGGGAGTTATTATTATTATTAAATAAATATTTGATGAAGTGATGACAATAATACGGGCGGACAGAGAGCAACGTACAAATGCTAACAAAACCATGTTGAATGTATTTACTGATTATGAAAGCCCTTTACAAATAATAGTGTGTTGTATATTCTGTATTAATTCTTACCTTACCCACAGATGTTACCTGGACGTTGGTCTGGCTCGCACTACCACAGGCGCGCGAGTCTTCGGAGCCATGAAGGGTGCCGTTGATGGTGGCCTAAATGTACCTCACTCTGTCAAAAGATTCCCAGGTTATGATGCTGAAGCAAAGAAATTCAATGCTGATGTTCATAGGTAACAGACTGACATTGCTCATGTTTAACTGTAATTGCTTTTGGCTCCATTCATCCACCAAATAATACTTTTGCTGATTATTCGGACAGCCCTATTGGAGCAATATAAACCAGCAAGGTTTTTGGTTGTCAAAAGGTTGAAACTTAACCTTAAAACCGATTTTGCTGACAATTATGTCTGTACTATACATAAAATACAGTTCATAACATTAAAGATATCTAACTGATGTATATTTGTGCAGATCGCACATCTTTGGTGTACACGTGGCCGACTACATGCGCAACTTGGAACAGGACGACGATGATGCGTTCAAGAGACAGTTTGGCAAATACATCAAATTTGGCGTCAATGCTGATTCGGTAAGTCTATCAACTACCTATGGGTACAGTCAAGTGCAAAAATATGTATTGATAACATCCTCTCATAAATAAGTTCCAAAACCTGAATCCGCTGACAAGTATTTATGAGTAAGTTTATGCACCCATATTTTTACACTTGATTGTACAATGTATGATTATAAAGTTTTCGAGGCAGAGAAATCAAATCCGTTACTCAAACGTCTAACCAAATTACTGTTTTACAAACAAATTGCAAACAGTGTCGAAGTTAGACAAAAGTACAGGCAATATAAAATAACTTTTTGATTGTTTTTTTTTCAATGAGTCTCGTTTATTGCTACAATCAACTGTTTAATGTAGTCTCATTCTAGCAAATATGCGTGCGAGTTGGGCAAGTTACCTGCACGAGCAGGTAGCTGTCATATGATCTCGATCTCATTCTGTATATCCATATTTATGTACGTTGATTTTTTAGATTGAAAGCCTCTACCAGAAAGCACATGAATCCATCCGTGCTAACCCATCACACAAAAAGAAGGAAGACAAGAAGGATCCGGCTAAGCAGAAACGCTGGAACAAGCGCAAGCTTACTGTGGCCGAGAGGAAGAACAGAATTCAGCAGAAGAAGGATTCCTTCATCAAGCGGCTGCAGGCTCAAACCGAAGCCTAATTAATGGCATGTAAAGTAAATCAATAAATGCCATTCAAGGGGTCATTTTAATTTGTTTTATTCATCTACTTTTCCTATTGACCTAAAAGGTGGCTTCTTCTCTGGTTCCCATCTATTTCACCAATGTCAAGTTTACTTGTAAAGCGACATTGTTCGGTAGTTTGGTCAGTCAATAATGCAATCGGCGTCAGAAGCTCTGCTTAAGAAGCAAGGCGTCCACCGCTGACCGCATCCCCGACGAAAAACCTGAAAAGCTTTTAGTAGTGGAATTGATGATGAAGACCACAGATGACTTATGGAATTCCTCAATTATGTACATAAAAGTATATCACAGATTCTGATAAGATTCCGTTGAAATAGCAACTAATGAAGTGCCAAAGGTGATCCTTGTGGAATCGACGGAAGTCCTCAAATATTATCGGCCCACATACAGCGATTGGGTTTTTTTCTCTAATAATCAACGCATTTGCTCTCGGAAATCAGTCCATGTGGTAAATTGGAAAAGAAATGTGGAAATGTTCTCGTGGCTTGGCGGAGTACTAAATTGAAGTCGGTTAAAACTTTGTTTTTAAAGTAAATTATAGACTCTTTCTTCAAATAGTAAAGTGACACTGACAACGTTACAACTTCTTTTTAACCCCCGACGCAGACACCCCCCGTTATATTTTTCAACTTTTCTAAGTTGTCCATGAAGTTTGGATATGAGCCTTAGTTGAAAGCAAAGAGAACCACTACGTTCTAAGAGACGGGGCCTTCAACTTTTGGATGACAGTGACTTTGTCATTTGTCCTGACAACATACATGATTTAGATTTTTTGCCATATCACAACACAAAAAAATAGTCTACCGCAGCAGGAAATCATACCAACAACGAGGACGATACGGTCTATAGCGATGTAGTACTAAAACGATATCGATAAAGTACTTCCAGCACGTCTAGCATGCGACGGCCGCGACATACTCACGATTTTTATCGCACTATATCTCTTGTTCTAATAAGAAAGAGACGGATACTGCGAGAAAAATCGAGAGCTCGCGCGCCGTCGCATGCTAGCCGTGTTGGGGCATCGTGGGTTCACGGCACTAAAAATAACATGAACATGTTGATGCAAACCCTAGTTATTAACATTTTGGGTTTGAATTCGATGTTGCTGCTCGTGCTCCCTAGCATTAGCAGGGCATAATGGATCTAAACGAGGCAAGTATTCACAGAAGCTTCTACAAACCTACGGGAGGCAAGGCAAACAATCCATTGACATCTACGCACTTATGAATGGTTGCAAAGTACGCCAAGCCTCGGTACATAAGACTTAGCTATTTTTAGATGAGTTGACCCTGTGCTGTGTATCTTCAGTTTTTGAACAGCTATAGAATAATAGACAAAGGAATAAAACAATAAAATAATGGTATATACATTTATTCACAGGACGTAGTGTTTAATAATAATTACTGAAAAAGATAGAAAGTATATACTTTACACATATATATGTAGGTATGCTGCAACTACCTACCCAATTACATTTATGAGTTATTTTAAATTATTACAAGTGCTGTATGGTATCGGGAATTGTTATCTGTTGGATCGCATACAATTATTTGTCATAATAGTTACGCATTTTTTTTTGCCGAATTAGTGTTAAGCCTTTTCATGTTATGGCATAAAATTGAATATTATGACATTACAAGTGCAACGCTCGACTTGTAACCAGAGTAAATGCACAAAATCATATCCAAACAGATAAAAACCACAATCACGAGCCTACGGCGCTACCACGAACTTCGAAATCGGGTATATCCATCTATATCGCACTTAGCTTACTCGAGTGACAGGGATGCATGTATACGAATTTCGATTTTCGTGGTAGCGCCGCAGCTGCGGCTCCGTTGGTGGGTGAAACACGTAAAAAAAAAAACAAGTAGGGGACAGCTCGCACGTAGTTCAATGAGGGTTTCCAGAATGTATTATGTCACCAGCTGGCAGCACCATGGCGAGAGGTCTAGGTGTCAAAATCCACCAATCAAATTGATGATTATTAAATATGATTGGTGGATTTTGACACCTAGACCTCTCGCCACGGTGCTGCCAGCTGGTGACATAATACATTCTGGAAACTGCTTATCCTTATTCCGAGCTGGAAACCCTCATTCGCCTTGCGAACTGCCCCTCCCCTTCGTCCCGCATTGCGCAAGTTATTTGCCGGCACCTGTACCCTCGATTCATTTTATCATCAAATCATAGTTAATCCAATATTATGACGAAAAATATCGTCAGCAGCACGGCTAGCACGCGACGGCGCGCGAGCTCTCGATTTTTCTCGCACTATCCGTCTCTCTCTTATTAGAACACTTAGAAGAAGAGGTATAGTGCGATAAAAATCGAGAGTATGTCGCGGCCGTCGTGTGCTAGACGTGCTGGTTGTATAGTGGTGGAAAACTGTCAGCTACACACACGTAAACGTTTACACGAACACGTATAAACAAAAAAACTTTCATTTTTGGTATCAAAACGAAAAAACAATCAGCTATAATGTCAGGAAAAATACCTCAAAAAATACACATGGCATCTGTCAAAACATCAGCGGCTGACGGCTTTTCAAAAATTGCAACTATCATGTGGGCTTCAAGACTTAGTTTGGCTTAAAAAAAAATATTTATCTATTAGTGTTTTGTTCCATCATCCATTTATATTCAAATAAAAAAAATCGATCAAACTAAACACTACCTGAACTAAAACTACTTTGCCAGCTACTTTATAGGAATTTGTAATGAATACAGATAGTCCAGTTTTGTTATCATACATTCCAAATAAATGCTGTCGTATATGTTTAGTCCATACAACACGCCAAGCTTTAAACTTATTCGACGACAATGAAGTATCCAAGGGAGTTCTTAGTAAAATATATACATGTTTTAACATAAAACTAAGTTCGGAATCTGGCCTGCCAAGTATGATGTGCAATAATTGTATAGAGGAATTAAATATAGCCAATAACTTTAGATCAAAATGTTTACAGTTTGAAGAGAATCATGTCAATAGTAAGGATACCAAAGTAGAAGCTGAATGTGGTGATACAGAGAGCAATGTAAAGAAAATTGTCAATCGTGAAGATGTTCCTGTTTGCATAATGATGGATAATTATGATCATAATCATGATATTTTCTCAGATGAATTAGTGAAGTTTAAGTCAGAAACTGACGAATTAAATAGTCAACTATTAAATGACAAACCTCTTACAGACACACAAAATGAGTTTCAATGCGATATATGTCATAAAGTTTTGAGATCGAAGTTATCACTAGCTAAGCACAGTGTGTGTATGCATCAGAAGCGTAAGCATGTCGGTAGAGTCACTGGCTATGGGGCTTCTCGACGGTACCACTGCACTAAGTGTACTTATTCCACTCCTCACAGCCAAACATTAGTGAACCACATGCACAGGCATGATGGTGTCAGACCGCACCAATGTGTATGTGGGAAAAGCTTCACACAGACCTCAAGTCTAGCAGCGCATCGCAAAACGCACAGCCACACAACATTCTACACATGCTCGGTGTGCGGAAAACAATTTAAACATGCCTTCTCTTTGAAAAGGCACTTACTAGTTCATGAAAAAGGCAGTTTCAATTGTGAAGTTTGCCAGAAAACCCTTAAATCGAAAAAGAGCCTCCAGGACCACATGCATCGTCATTACAACATTCGTAACTACAACTGCGAAGACTGTGGAGATACATTTGTGACCTCATCTGAGCTACAGAGTCATCGGCTCAAACATAGCATAGACAAGAAAGTAGAATGCCATTTGTGTGGGTACAGGACTAACACCAAAAAGAGTTTGATAGTCCATTTGAAGAGGTAAGATTAAAAAGAGTCCTTCACACTTCTATTCAAATGGGACACTGAGGAAAAATCTGAAACTATTAGAGGTACAGAAGTTTCTTCTTGGAGTCTCAAGGCCAATCATAGAACAACTTAGAAAAGTAGAAAAACCCCCGACATTTTCATTTCAAAGTCCAATATCTCAAAAACAGCTAAACAGATTTTCATTAAACATGGCTAAGAACACTTGGGATAGAATTGTCTATGACACAAAAAAAAACCGCATTCAAATCGGTCCATCCGTTTGGGAGCTACAATACCACAGACAAGATACACAGACACGTTAAACTTATAACACCCCTCTCTTTGGGTTGGGGTTAAAAATTAAAAAATGCAATTCATGATTAAGGGTCGCCAGTATGCTTGATTCTCAATACAATAGTTTGGTTCTGTAACTATTAGACATACAGAAATCAGAAATTTCTTCTTAGGATAGGAGTCACAATGCTGATTATAGAAAAAATAAAACTACATTCAATTAATAAGGTCACCAGTATGCTTGATTCTCAATACTTTGGTTCTCATTTTAAAACAAACACTATGGGATCCGCCATATCTAGTTTCTGTTGCTAGAATATAAAATTCACGGAACCCCTCATGTGCATGGTCCGACCCGCACTTGGTCGATTTTTGTGTTCCTTATTATTGCGACCGTATGTGTAAAATAATAAGTTTAGTGTAATGTGGTTATTTCAGGCACGCCGGCAACAAAGCGTTCAAGTGCTCATCATGCTCGCAGGCATTCTACACGGCTGGCGAAGTGCGGCGGCACCGGCGCGTGCACTCGCGCGACAAGCCCTACCCGTGCCCGGCGTGCGCGCAGCGTTTCACGCACAGCTCCTCGCTCAACAAGCACGTCCTCAATCTGCACCACATACATTACAAGTGGGCAGATTTCAGGGCGAAAACAAAATAAACTTCCGACAAAATGTTTGAGGTTTTATTGCACTTTTTTTTTTACGGTTCCGTACCTCAAAAGGAAAAAACTGAACTCTTATAGGATCACTTTGTCGTCCGTCCGTCCGTCTGTCAAGACCCTTTTTCTCAGGAACGCGTGGAGGTATCAAGCCCTTGGAGTTATGGATCAAACTTCTAAGCCAACGCAATCAAAAAGATACAGCCGTTTATGCCGCAAATTTTCGAAACTCGCAAGGGAATCAAAACCTACAGGGTACTTCCCGTGAACTCAGAATCTTGAAATTTGGTACGAAGCAACGTCTTATAGCAAAGATAAAGGAAAAATTGCGAAAACAGTAAAATTTTAGTTACATAATAAAAATATTTTTAATAATTTTAAAGTTATACCTACAGGTTTGTACGGAACCCTCCGTGCGCGAGTCCGACTCGCACTTGGCCGGTTTTTTTGCAGTCATCAAGTAATCGTGACGAGCCGAAACTTGACGGGTTCGTCTTGTATCATTGGACTTTCTTTACTCAAACTCAACAAGTGAATGGGTGGTTGCCAAAAATTTACTTAACAGTACAATAGGATCAAAAAGCTATAAGTCCAGTCAATGAACTGACAACTTTTATGGAAAAAATATCAATTTTGGAAATAATTTATAATAGCTTAGATTTCTGTGTAATGGATATATTATCAATTAAATAGTTGCCCAGCGACAGAAACTGTCAAAATTTCAGACTAACTAGCTTCTAAAAAGTCAGAAAAAATATTAATAAATATTTTTGTCTTATTTTGGTTCATTTACATTTGCTTTTTAAAATTCAAGTTAAATCATACAAAAAAAGACAATGCATGCTTAATTTAAATCTACATAATTACTTCCGGGTGGAAAGTTTGTCGGATTCTTGAATACAGCATCTTAGAATAAGATTTTAAAATGAAATCATCAAAAAAAACGCTATTATAAATTAATGTTTTGCAAAACCGTATTTTGCCTGGAGTACTAAATAATAAGCTTTTTAATAATGGCTGGCTGAAATTGATTTATGCATACTAAATTTTACGCCCTATCCTGTATGTGTAGTTCTTCAGTTCACATGCAGCTCCTTCCACAAACGTACTTACCCTGCACCAAATACACTAATTATAGTATAAGTGGGCGTACCTCATATGGGGAAGAAATAAAAACAAAGCACTGACAGAAATTGATTTAATTATGCCAAAGCACGCATTTAACTAGTTCATACTACATTAAATCTTACATTTAAAATCCCTACTAATACATTCCTGATGAAGATTACTTAGTCAAAATATATTCAAGTCAATATGAAAATGTCATAACGCATCAATGAAAGCATAGTGCTATATTTAAATCCATTTTATAATATCATTATTACGATTAACCATATTAACCGCTAGAAAATCTAAATACTTAGTTATTAAATAATCAATTATATGTATACTTAAATTTTCTGAGATTAGTCCTTATTTTATAGCAATTCATATTCTGTTTTACGATATATGATTCAGTCATTTGGCGATAAAAAAGATCATGAAACATTTTACATAGGGAATCATATCTCATAAGATGTCTGTTTGTAAAATGGTTGTACAAATTCAGTATATATAGTACTGCTTGCTAGTAACGGTGCACAATAAGGCCACAGCCACGTTGACGTGTTCCCTGCGTACGCGACGTCGTTGTTACCATTCATCGTAGGCACGTGTCGCGTCAAAGTGACGTTGGCCTTAGTGGTATTGTCCATATTGTGAGGCTGGTTGCGGTTTCGTGCTACTACGAGGTGCATGGGGGACGTCACGAGTGCAGCGAGTCGCCGGAGGCGGGCGAGGTCGAGCGCTAATCAACCTCAAAGTCGTCGTCGTCGGAGATGTACTTGCGCGGCTTGCGTTTGCGCGCCGGCGTGCCCTTGCTCTTGCCCTTGAGCTTGATCTTCATCTTCACGGAGCGGCTGGACTCCTCGTCCGACTCCTCCTCCTCCTCCTCCGCCGCCTCCGGCGCCTCCGCCGCTGCGCCCGACGTGGCCGCTGAACAAATAACTACATTAGATTCGTTCCTAACGGACCAGGCAAATGTTTCTATTTCTACAAGCCCCGATGCAGAAGTGTTCGTCCAGTATTAAATAACCATCACATTTATTTTGATATTTATTACATGCTTAGATTAAACGACTAAGTAATAGGAACAATAATAGTAATGTTTAATGTAGTTTATTTTCATTGTTTAACTGAAATTCTAAAAGGCTTGAATTGTAGAAAAAACGGGCTCTTTTTTAAAAACTATTTATTCATTTATTCGCTGCAACCATGGTATTTACAGGATGTTCTCAAGTCTAACCAGTACAGACATGGACCCTACTAGGGTGTAGCAACATACTTCAATACTAAACTAACCTAAAAACATACATATATTTATAAAATGAACATGTTAATATTTTTATGAAATCTTCACATTAGATACACTTATTTGTATTTGCAATTTGTACAAAATTTTAAAAATTTAATGGCCCATGAACTCGTTCAAAAAGTGCACAGCGCCGCTAAACAAGTTTACACTTCAAAAATCATTATTGGTATCCTTATATTTTAATTTTGTTAGTGTGGAATATTACAAACTCATCATCATATCAGCCGAAACGCGTCCACTGTTACAAATGGGAGAACCTGAAAAACTGCTCTGACTAGACAAAAACTAATGCGTCTGGGCTAGTAGCGAGTACAGCGGGATCGGGAAGCGTGGTGGGTACCTTTCTCAGTATCGTCGGAATCCTCCGAGAGCTGTCCCGCGTCGTGCCGGCCCCGTATCTCGACGAACGCGCCCCGCAGCCGCACCGAGTCCGCGTAGATCAGAGAGTTTTCTTCGTTGTACGCCTGCGCGTTTTCGCACAACGCGAAGAAGTCCCGCTCCAGGTCGTCGAGCTCGTTGTACTGTGAACAAGATTCGTATACACCACAAAATCGTAACTTTACCATAGAATAATGAATAGTACCTAAAGGTACAGAAGGTCCACTGCCTAAGTGATGATTTTTTTAATTTTTTGGCCGAAGGGAGCCAAGTTCCGACGTCTTCGCGGTCGGATACCTGACGGCACGAAATTGCGCAACGTCGCAGTAATTGTGTGTTTTGTAGTTATTAATGATATGTATGTTAGTCTTTAAGGTATCTGTAATATGGGCCTTGTTGCCTGATTTAAATAAATAATTAATCATAGACTGACGCGTTACCATAGATAACCTCCATTTTCCGCCAAAATTACAGTGGGATAGGCCTGACATTACTTTGTAAACGTGCGCCATACCATAACTCCTTTTGGCAGTGGCGTTGAAATAGTAGGATATTTATCAATGTACGCGAAGCAGGAAGATACTGTAGGAAATACTATTATTCGACAAGTTACCTTGCCATCCTCGATCCTATTCAAGATCTTCTTGATGTCGAGCGGTTTCTTGATGATATCGTAGTAGTCGGGCAGCTCGCGCCGCGACGGCAGCTTCATGAACGGCTCGGACAGGACTCGGCCCGCTCTGCGGACATCAAATTTGTTAAAAACACACACATTACATCCTTTCCCAACAAAGACTGGACACTATTGCCCGTAACAAAACAATACGACATCTGGATCCCCCGGATGTTTTGTTTTTCATGACTGGTTTAATTTCTTCAAATATTTCCAATAAGATTTCGGATTTGTGTAACTTATAATGTAGTTGTAGCAGCACTCACTCGTCGGTGTAGTCGATGACCTTCTTCATGACGGTCTTGAGCATCTTCTTGAGCTGGCTGGTCTCGGTCTTGCTCTTCTTTTTGGAGGAGCTCGCCGCGTCCTCATCCTCCGACTCATCTTGGCGGCTGACAAATCAAACGAGTATGGTCAGAGCTGCTAGTTTCACTACTAAAATCCAAAGTTTCTTACATAACGATTCATTTCACATAAAATTAGCGTTACATCTAATTTGACATGAAGCGCAGAGTGCCAGATATCCTGGTCACAGCACCAAAATGTCATTTACTTTACATTATTCTTATGACCGGTTTTGTTGAAACGTAGCTAGGAATCATCTCGATCACGTTAGCTTTCGGTCAAAAAAACCCCATTAAAATCGGGCCATCCGTTTAGCATCTACGATGACACATACGGACATGTCAAACTTATTACACCTCCTCTTTCTGCGTTGGGGGTTAACAAAGGATTCTAGGTAATAAAAGATAGAATATTCTAAGCTCACCGCCGCTTGCGTCCTTTCTTCCGCTTCTTGTCGAGCACTTCGTCGTCGTCGTCCTCCTCGTCGTCGTCGTCGAACTCGTCGTCGATGGCCTTGAGCCACTCCTTCTCGGTCAACGAGTCGGTGTAGTCCACCTCCTTGCGCTGCCGGGAGCCGCGCCCCAGTATCTCGTCTTCGTCTACGAAGCTCCAGCTTTGGCCCTATTGAGTTTTTTTTTTATTTATTTAGAACACAAACAGTCGCATAAACAAATATATATGGGGTACACATAGAACATACATAAAACTAAAGACCTGGACTGGAGGTTCATTAATGAGACGCAAAAAAAGCTTAAAAGAAAAATATTTATACCGGTCCTCGACGCAGTATCAGTGTAGGACATAAGCACAAGTTAATGTAATAAAATAAGTATTATCAAACCGCGATTAGAATACACTTCGAAAGTACCATTAGCACAAAAGCTAGAGAAAGCTTGGAAAATCCTCGTACTGAAATACATACTTATCAACAAAGGTAGGTACTATCGACAACACAGCTAACTGACCATCGGTGCACCTTAAGCGCATTGTAATAAGGTTCTATATAAACACAGGATGGTCAGTTAACAGTGTTGTAGTTTGTACTGCAGTAAACTATTTATATACCACCGCGCACCGATGTGGATAAGGAGGGTTTTACAACGGTGTCGAGCAAGCGCAAGCCGCGCAAGAGTCAGTGTGGTACTGCAGAACCGGTTGGTTCCAGTCTGCGGGTTGTCACACCGAGCAAGGCGCTCTATGTATCGCGCCTGCATTACACCGCCACGGCTGATGATGTGGTGGAGTACGTTCGTCAGAAGACCGGCTTCTCGCTGAGGGTGTTCCAGCTGCGTTCGCGCCACTATGTGCACTTCAGCTCGTTTGTGGTGCGCGTGCCGCGACCACTGCAGGAGACCATCGCATGTCCTGACTTCTGGCCGAAGGGTGTCGTGTTTCGACGGTTCCAGGGCAATTTGCCGAATCCTATACCGGAGATGACGATGCAACGGGGCCACGCCGTTTCGTCGCCTAAATAGTATTATTTGTTATTTTTGGTTTCGTGACGCATTGGTTATTACTGTAATGTCACGTAAATGTATTTATCAATAAATAAATAAATAAATATGCTGTCAAATGTGAATATGTGTATTTAGCACACTAATTATCTATTTTACTTTCTTTGTACCAGGTGATGATACAGACAGCTCTGAAGACAATGATGTTATGTTATGAGGAACTAATAATAACAATAATAATAAGCCCGCGGGGCAGCTTGTGGCGAGCTGTTGGGGAGTAACGACCCCACGGACCCGAATGCTCCCGAGAGTCGGTCAGGGCCTTCGTCTCCGGCGTGTCTTCATCGGTCGGAGTGGAACTCCAAGGGGGCCCGCAGGACTCTCAGCTCTGGCTTGCCTTCATTGGCTGTCCAGAGAGGAGTCGTCAGAGCTATATGCTCCAGGGGTGGAAGTGTTAAAGGGCATAGAGCCGGAGAAAGCGCAGCACCACCTCTCGACACTGCCGTCGTAAAGACGGCCAGGAGCAACACAGGGGTGAGCGGCTAGTCACCGCCTGCCTCGATAACTTTGTGCGCGACAATGTTATGGCTCTTTGCAATAGCCCAGTTTCATAATCCACCCGTATCTCATCACCATAGACCAGTTCTCTATCCATTTTCATTTTACCCAACGACTGTTGGAACCGGTTCACGGGTATCTACCGATGTACCCGTGAATAGCTTCTAGCAGGTGTATTACATCACATTAAACTTCGTCTTCAAAGGACCTCTACGTGTTGGATCTACGTAGTCGGTCCCAAAGTTCTGTCACTGGCATATTATTTTTAAATTTAGAAGATGATTTTAAGAAAATTTTATTGCATTCCATTTTTGAATGTTTGACAATTATTTTAAAACAAAAAACAGTCATTCGTTGCAATTTCTCACGATGGAGTGGACATAGAAAGAAAACCGAATAGCTGTTTTAGCATTGCACCGCTGTGGGCACTCGCCAAGTACGATTTTCAAGTTGCTCAAAAATTTAAAAATAACGCTTAGGTTTGTGTACCGTACTATTGATAGGTACAATGAAGTCTCCAGTGTTGAGGACAAGAAAATAATTGGCCGGCCTCGCTCCGTACGAACACCAGCAGTGATCAAAGCGATCAAGGCGCGCATAGCAAGAAATCCTGTCCGAAAACAGAAATTGATGGCTTTGCAGATGGGTGTCAGTAGAAAAACCGTCAAAAAGGTTTTAAACGCAGATCTTAGTCTACGAGCATACAAAAAAAAGCGTGGGCACTTACTTAATGCCCGTCTAAAAACAATAAGGCTTAAAAGATCCAGGAAGTTGTTAAAGCGGTACGCGAAAAATCGACACCGTGATATCCTCTTTACAGACGAAAAGATTTTCGATATTGAAGAGAAGTACAATAAACAGAATGATAGAGTGTACGCTAGGAGCTCTGAAGAAGCAGGAAAAAGAGTTCCGCGGGTGCAACATGGGCATCATCCATCATCAGTGATGGTCTGGTTGGGTGTATCTTCTTACGGGCCAACTGAGGTTCATTTTTGCGAAAAAGGTGTCAAAATCAGTGCGAAAGTATACCAAGAGACAGTTCGACTTTAATAGACTTTATAAGACACGAAGATTGGCCTTCCTCTAGTCCGGACCTTAATCCTTTGGACTATAAAATTTGGCAGGTCTTAGAGGGGAAGGTCTGTGCTAAACCACATAAAAATTTGGAGAGCCTAAAGTCATCTTTGAGAAAAGCAGTCACTGAGATAGATATGAAAATGGTGCGTGCTGCGATAGACGACTGGCCGCACCGATTAAGGGCCTGTATTAAAAACAAAGGAGGTAATTTTGAATAATTTTGAGTAATTTTAATTCTTTATTAAATGTACTTTAAATCAGTATATAATTTATTAAAAATTGATTGCTACTTTTGTTTTTATCATTATTTTCATTTGTGACAGAACTTTGGGGCCGACTAGGTATATCCCCACGCACGCTTCATATCATCGATCATCTCCAGCTCAATGATAAGGTTTAAGAGAAAAATACAAAGCTTACTTAGTAGTAAAATAACCATAGTACAGGTCGACACATTTTATTTGGCATTGGCGGCTATACATTTAATATGGCGCGCTGAGCTCTTTTTACGTGTGTCGACCTGTAGTTGGCGTACTTGCCGTTGAAAGTGCTAAGTCACTTGGGATAGTTTCACTTAAAGTTGTAGGTTAACTAAATTGATGTTTCAGTCACGTCTAACCTGTCGGTATTGTTAGGAAACATATGCGTTTGATATTGACGATCGCTTGTGTGACGACCCGTAAGCCTTTAGTTGGGTCATAGAGCGATTTAGGATCTCGTCTCTCCTGTGAACAGTGCAAAAGTTAAAGGCTATTCAGCCAAATTTTTCAGCTCTTTTTTAAATCGCGACAAACATATTAAATATGCATGTAAGCCATTAAGTATTGACCACAGAAAAGACGACTTTTGTTTTTCTGACTGTGTATGACCCAACTATCCGTTAAGGGACATAAACAAATTCCCAATAGATAGTAAGTCAGGGCAGCTAGCATGATCGGTTTTATGGACAAGTTTTGCGTGACCATAGAACCATACTTGGTGTGTGGATTACCTTGTTGCAGACGACCTCGTCTTCGTTCTTGACCAGCCAGTCGGGCAGCTCCGACTCCTCGATGAGGCGTGAGTGTGTCTCGGCCTTGCGCCGCTCGATGTCCATCTGCTTGAATATCTCGAGCTCCTCCTCGGAGCGAGCTATCATCTCGTTGATAAGGTCGTCGTCGGGCAATTCGTTCTCCTCCTGATTCATATTAAAATGTGTTTTATAAGAGCCGATTAGATTAGTATATAAGCTGTCGTCCTTACCCTATTAATACATTTCTTACGAGCCCAGAGGAGAACAAGTAATAAAGTTCTATATTCCAAGAAAAAATAATGTCAGTCTAGTTTATTCAATAAAATAGTACAGTGTTTTTATGGAAGTTTATGTAGGAGGGGGGCTCCCTAGTTGGGGCATCAGCACCGCACGAATCAATCAGTCTGTAAGCATTGTGTGGAGTCTTGATTCTTTGAATAAAATTGTGTTATGTGCATTAATCCTTATTTAGGTATTATTAATAATTGAATAAGGAGAATAAACCTCCTCATCGTCGCCGTCCTGATGCAGGATGGTCTGCAGGAACTGCTGACGCTCGGAGCCGGTGGATTTCTGGTCGAACATACCAGCCTGGATAACCTTCTCGTCCATGTTTAGCTTGTATCTGGGAAATAATCAATCAAATTACAAGACTGTAGGAAAAGAGGTAATTAGGAAGTATTGTTTGTTAAATACTCTTAGGACGTGACGATAAGAGAAAATAATGATATCAGTTCATAATCAGCATTATTGTGAAAAAAAGTATAATAAAGCAAATAAAAAAATAATGAAAAAGGCGTTTAGTCCCGCGACATTTAAACCACTATCATGAGCTTGGTAATCAATAGTTTACTCTCTACACCATTCAGTCATATGACAATGTTAACGAAATTAAGGTACAGTCACGTGCAAAAATATGGGTGCATACAACTTACTCATAAATATATCCCATAACTCTTATGTCAGCGGATTAAGGTTTTGGTACTTATTTATGCAAACTAAATTAGAAACACTTGTTGTTTAAATGTTCAATTTGAAAAAAATTATTACTATCTCGTGTCGTGATGAAATGCACGCAATCTATCTTATTTAAAAAAAAAATCTATGTGCATCGTGCATGCGTGCCAAGGTGTAGTACCTTGTTTCCTATTGTCACGCTAGGTGACGTGACGTGAGCGGAACGCGTGTGTTTGTATGTGTAACATGTATAAATACGAGACTTTTAATGCGGGGTGAAGGGCGCGCGCGGGTGTCAGGGCGTGACTTAAAATACCTACTGTTGACGTTTGGTAGGGCCTTAAGACGTGTCAGACATTTTTGCTTGCATTGTTATGGCAGATATTAATGCACTGTGCCCAGGAATCGGATGTTGCCGAGTGAAGAGGACGAGGCTTATGGTGTTTTAAAAGTTTTTATACAATAGTTGGCCTTAACAGTTATATGTTATGATATGACGTATACAGAGGCTAATAATGACATAGTAAAAGAACTTCAGTAAAGTCCTTCTTGTATTATAGTGGGGCGTGCTCGAATAGACTATTATTAGTCACGTTATTTTTTATCTGTGACTATGAGTATGTAACAAACCTCGCAGCAGCCAGGATCCGCTCCTCGACCGAGTTGACGGTCATGAGCCGCAGCACGCGCACCTCGTTCCGCTGCCCGATACGATGCGCACGGTCCTGGGCTTGCAAGTCCTGAACACACAAATACCTGTCTTAATAGATTGGTCTATTTTTAGGAAAACGTTTTTGTAGTATTAGATTTATTCATTGGAACTCTTCTTTTTTTAGGATAGTGGCCAGTTATTGATTAATCGGATGATATCGCTGTTCCAGTGCAAAGACTAAAGCACAACAACAAGCCGAATGGAGCAACTCCGCGCCAAAATCGGTCCATGAGTGTCAAAACTATAGCGTTTAAAGATGGCGCGTCCCCGAAAACCAAAGGAGAGCGCGGCGCGCCAACGCGTGCATCTTGAATGTCAAAATTCAACCATGAAACATAGATTTCAATCCATTTATCGCCGAGACAAATGACGCACTAGTGAACATCGAAACAACACACAGGACCACGAGCAACTGACAGCTACGTATTAGTCAAGTTATTGCATGCAAACGGCGCGACCGGGCGCCTAGGTGAATGCCCATCTTTAGTGAAACCCCGTATTCAATTCAGGTTATGAGTATGATCAAATCAGTGGTTACGGCTCATCACAGGGATTGGCAGTGAGCAATTAACGAAACGCCGGTGCTGAGGGCGCATGATTGAAGTCATGAATTCCCAACGCTTGTAAGTCAGAAGATCAAAAAAGCAAATGTGTTAACTACATGTCATAAATACGTGCTTGCAACTAAGATTTATCACGAATGAGCCAAATTTAACTTCTTTACAAACTCAAACAACATAAAGTTCGGAGGGAAAACTAAACTATTGTTACAAAAAAAATGTTTTTCAACAATAAATTATCATAATAATTAAGTACTAGGTATCTACTATTTGACTAGGCTTAAGTTTAGCTAAGTTTATATTGCTGTATTTGTTAGTGTGTTTTTATATATAAGAGTCCGCAGTAAGCTCGGCCGAATTTCACCTTGCCATACAAACGTAGTGCGATATACCTCATGTCATTGTATATGCAAAGTTTCGTTACAATCCAACACGTACTTTTAAAATGAGAGCGTAACTACGTTAGTATGGAGAAACGAGCTTACTGCGGAATGTGTAATTGGTATTTAATCGTTCTTGTATATTAAGTACTATCTTCGTACCGTTCGTCATAAGCAAAATAATAAAACATGATATTGACCGCCCCCGCTGGCCGCGCCAGTCTGCGAGAGGCCTAAAACTCTATTGAAATGTAGGCCCTCTGGGCGTTAATACGCCACGTGGCGGTCAAGGTACAATTGTGTACATTTTTCGCCTTGTTACGAAGCAATAATGTGTAAGTGTAAACATATCTCTAACGAGTGTACGCACCTGATGAGGGTTCCAGTCGCTGTCGAATATGATGACGGTGTCAGCGCTCTGCAAGTTGAGCCCCAGGCCGCCGGCGCGCGTCGAGAGCAGGAAAATGAAGAACTCGGAGTCCACGTCGTTGAACTTCTTGAGCAGCTCCCCGCGGTCCTCCGCTTTCGTCATACCGTCCAATCTACAAACATTTCAGTTACAGAACGCGTCACGTAAGTTTGCGTCTGCGAAGTCAACCGCACCACCACAACCGAACCACTTTGACACGTCTGCGACGCTACTAGAAGGTAAAATCACAGACGCAAGCTTATGTGGCGTACTCTACACAATACTCTAATTGTGGGGCGAGGGTCTCCTAGACGCCACCTGCAGTTCGGAATAGGAATGTTGACATTAGTCTAGAATCATCCAACCAACTTTTACTGTATGGTGATTGCATGGAATCAGCGTCCATATTTTGATCTTTGTGTGTTTAAGAATCTTTAAAATCGTAATATTAAGTCGAAGCGTGATGTTTGTCGAGTGTTTTTTTTACTGTTACTACCGTACAACTATGTATTCTAAACAACTTCACAAACACGTTTTTATAATTGCTCTACTCCCTATATCCTTAGCTAAATTTGAATCCAAGACAATTCCAACAGCTTAAAAAAGCTGCGATTGCCAATTCGCCGTTTTTAACGCATTGTCGTAATGTTGGAGCGCATCATTTGTGTTCAATGCTGGCTTTTGAAGTGGTTCAGTAGTTAGTGCATCAGACTGACCTCAAGTAGAGGAAGGCGCGCCACGACAGGTAGTCCTCGATGATGGTCATGCACTGCGTCATCTGGCAGAACACCAGCACCCTATGCCCAGTCTGCTTCAGCTTCGGCAAGATGCGGTCCAGCAGCTCGAACTTGCCCGACGCACGGTACAGGTCAGGACTGAAGTAGAAATACATTTATATGTAGAAATCTATATTAAGCAATTAATTAATTAATTCTACACAGAGGTTATAAAATGTTGTATAAGATGGTGTAACAAGGATAACGCTATGCAACATTATGATGATGAAGCAAAATTGTAGTTGTTTTGTAACATTATATTACCTCCTTGCCCCACCACCACACTCTTGGGGCGGGTTGCACCAAACTGTCTGTAATTGTAAGGGGTGTTCGTTGAAATCTGAATGTATGAAAAGTTTGACAAGTCTGTGGAATGACAGCTGCCGCCGCCATTTTTAATGTTGATCGGTCTGTAATCGTAGGTTCGTGCAACCCGCCCTTATGTTGGTATTGTCGTCACCGGTTGTTATGTATGTTGTAACCGGTCGTCAATGATATGAAATATTCATGCTCGTCAAACCAATATTTGCCGGGACTTTAACCCAGGACCGTCGGCTTCGCAGGCAGGGCAACCCACGAGGCTAAACCGGTCGTCAATGATATGAGATATTCATGCTCGTCACACAAATATTTGCCGGGATATGAACCCAGGACCGTCGGCTTCGCAGGCAGGGCAACCCACGAGGCTAAACCGGTCGTCAGTCATATGATGCTAGAGGCAACCCGTTAGGCTTTGTTGTTGGGCATTGTGTAATTCTATATTTGCGAAACAATAGTTATTTGTTATACAAGGGTGCAAAGTTGTATTTTAACCGCGAGTGTGGAATTGAAACACGAGCTAACGAATGGATTCTAGGGTTGAACTACAAGCTAGTGAATGGAGTTGATGGATGACCCACGAGCGAAGCGAGTGTTGCAACTCACGAGACGCAAAATAACTGCACCCGTGTGTAACACAAATCTTTTCAAGCTAAGCGAGGAAATTACTACATAAGAAAAAAATAATTTCTGTCAAAAAATCATTTTTGGTACAATCTTTTATTGCCAACTGTACTTTTCTGTATAACATCATCAACTACTTCATTGAGACGATTCTAACGAGCCCATACTCATCAAGGTTACGTCAGTTTAGTACTGAATTCCCATGGCCACCTTCTGTCTCTATGACCAGATCAGCTTGATGGTCTGTACAGTCAGCATCATATAGTTAGTAGCAACCAACGTTGCCAAATATATCGTAACACTTCCTTACTCCTATAGTAATAAAGACATGTTCTGATATATTTGGCTACTTTAGCTGCTACTAACTATATGATGCTGACTGTACCCTGATCATGGAGACAGACTGTGTCAGCTTCATATAGTGAGTAGCAGCCAAGGTAGCCAAATATTTCGGTTCACGTCTTTATTACTGTAAGAATAAGGAACATGACGCTGACTGTAAAATAATATTGAATTGTCATACAAACTATACTTGTAACCAAAATTTCAGCTCAATCGGTCACCGGAAAGTGGGTCAAATATAACTTGCAAGATTTCATTACAGAGACCGGGACGGTTGAAACTAAATAAAAGCATGTAAAATATATATATATGGGCGAAAATTGTCCTGTCTAGACTGACCTTTAAGTTACTAATAACACGTTCGGATTTCAAACATTCTTTGCACTCTTTCGAGGATAAAATGCAGTTTTGCTTTATGTTTTTAAAGTATAAAAATAACCGGCCAAGTGCGTGTCGGGCCACGCGCAATGTAGGGTTCCGTAGTTGCCTGTCATTCTAAGTTACATTCGACACGCGCGTGCCAACTAAATGGTTGCGTCGGCCGAATTTGTACGAAACAACAAACAAAGTTTATTCTACCATATTGTCGGCGTGATTGATTTATATACGCATGCCGAATGACAGCTTTCTGGTGACAAGGGTCACTGAGCTAAGCCGCAGACGGGGACCGCGGAACCATAAGGGTCCGAGCTAGTGAGGTGAAAACTTATTTATGTTTACCCGGACACGACCCCACCGCCGGTGCCAATGTGGTCGCAGAACTTCTCCTCGATGTGCTGGAACATGAACGGGTGGTTGCACAGCTTGCGCAGCTGCACGATCGTGTTCATCAGCGCCTTGGCGCCGCCCTTGCCCTTGTTGCCCTTCTCAGAGCCGTCCGTGAGCAGCACGCCCTTCGACTGCATGTGCCTGTCGGGGAATTGATCATCAACTCATCGTCTTTAATGTGGGGGGCGGGAGTTAGATGGGCACTTAGATGGGTGAATAAACTTTTTTCTGTCACTAGTTCGAGAACCATGGCTTCCGTCTGACAATTTAACAGTTCCGATAGTGACTTTTTAAAACTGCTATTTTATGGATTTAATCATCAAATGTGGGGTTTTCTTGTCATGTTTTACCGCCGTTTTCTAAGCATGTTAGAAGTCCATGTTGTAACCATTGTACTAAGAAAATCTGTTATATTGTCTCCTGGCTAATGGGACGGAATAACAAAAAAATAGTTGATTGACCCAGATGCATACAGTAACAAAATAGAATACAACTATATAATACACAGGTAGTAACCAAATTAATGTCAATTATAGACTTTGGAAAACTGGTCACGGAGTCTCAAATGTGACGTGTATTTCATTGTACAAAAGCCATGGATTCCGGAAGCCAAGTGACTGGATACCCTTTGCATCGGGGGGTAAATAACGAGATTTTTGAATTGCAAAAAATTTAGTGTCATATTTAAACTGCCGTAGAAGTTGTCAAACTGGTGAAAGGAACAACATGTTCAGGGGCCGTAGACAAGGTTACAATCGACAAGCGCTAACGCCAATAGAAAATAATACAATGTAGGGGAATGACAGATGCCGACGAAACACTTTTCGTTAACATCTGTCATTCACATACATTTTATTAGTTTATAAGCGTTAGCGCTTGTCGATTGTGGCCTTGTTTAGTCCCCCAGCTGTTCGTTCTGGAAGGTCGAGAAACAGTACATACTTGTAGAGGACGCGTTGCAAACCGCTCATGTCGCACTTGATGATGTACTCGACCTTGTCGGGCAGCTGGCTCTCCACCTCCTTCTTCAGCCTGCGCAGCAGGAACGGCCGCAGCACTTTGTGCAGACGACGGATAATGAGGATCGTCTCTTCTTCGTTCAGTTCCACCTGACACAGACTAGATTATAGAACAGGTACACAGCAACCACTTTACAGGCGTAGTAGGCCTTAGGTACTAGCAATAACATTTGCGATTATGCCTATATACGACCCACTGCTGGGCGCAGGCCTCCTCTCATGGACGAGAGGGAACGGCCAGTACTCCCCACGCTGGCCCGGTGCGGCTTGGGGACTTCACATACACCTTTCGAATTTCTTCGCAGATGTATGCTGGTTTTCTCACGATGTGTTTCCTTAACCGGAAAGCTAACTGTAAATATCAAAACATAAGTTCCGAAATACTCATTGATATGAGCTGGGATTCGAACCCACAACCGCCGTTTGGCAGCCGCATGCCTGAACCACTAGGCTACCGTAGCTTACGATTACGACTTTATTATTCCGCAATCTGTCACGAACTAAACTGAGACTCAATCAGGGACGGTATAACTGAATACTGGTAATTTAGCACGAATATAATACCGGTGTATTATTTTCGTGCTAAATTACCGGTATTCAATTTCGATATCTCGCTTATTATTTCATATCTGTGTTGTAATCGCCTCATCTAATGATGCAACGACATTACCTAAATACCGCAAAAATATCACGAACGAGTAGCATATTTTTTTTTTTATTGAGCGCCGGCAGCATGAATCAGTCTTTGAACGATTTAGACGTCACCAAGAAAATTACGTAAATTATGGTGGAAGTTTATGCGTCAATTCGCCAGTCAAAGGTCTAGTATTAAGGTGGTTTGTACTTCGGAGCTGTGCAGTGTAACCATCGTTACCTTCTCCCCGGTAGTGGCGAACGGCGCGTTGAACCACTGTTCGAACGTGGAGCAGCTCTTGAATATGGACGGCAGCAGGAAGTTGAGCAGCGCCCACAGCTCCGGCAGCTTGTTCTGCAGCGGCGTGCCCGTGAGCAGCAGCCGGTGCGGCGCGATGTAGTGCGTGTTCAGCACCTGCGTCAGCTTGCAGTGGTGGTTCTTCATGCGGTGGCCCTCGTCGATGATCATGTACTTCCACTGGAGCTGTGGGACGGGCGTGTACATACAAAACTGTGGCGTGATCATCCGCTTTGGGATACATCCAAATGTTATGTTAGGTGAAAGCGCAATGTGAAGTTATTTTTTTTTATATACGACGGTGGCAAACTAGCGTACGGCCCGCCTGATGGTAAGCGGACACCGCAGCCTATAGACGCATGCAACTCCAAAAGAGTAACATGGGCGATGCCGACCCTTTATATGTTGTGAGAAGTCAAAAAAATCAGTAATCTAAAGGATAATTTCCACCAAACCCAGAAGAGCCCAGGTTGTCCCGTTACAGCTGGTGACCTGTCCGGCACTCACCTTGGACAGCCAGCCCTTGTCCTTGATGACGTACTCGTACGTGGTGAGCAGCACGTTGAACTTGGTGGAGCGCATCTGGGTCTGCACGAGCCGGCGCGACTGCGGCGAGCCCTTGTACGACACCACCACCACCGTCGGCGCCCACTTCTCGAACTCGAGCACCCAGTTGGACAGCGTGCTGCCAATTAGGACACGTAACTTGGTAACCACTCTTTAATGGGCATGCATCTTGCGAAATTTACATTATCCGAAATAGTTCCCGAGTTATTGATGTTCCGCGTAGTGGAAGTTTGGTCTATTGGATGGTAACGTATCTCTAAAGTGTGGTGTTTTGGTGGGCCACAATCATCGGAGATCGAGGTAACTTCTCACTTTCATTGCATAGTGTATGTTGTTACGGGAAAATACTTCACTTTCGGATACCAGCGCCATACTAGAGTATGATGTTAGGCATGTCTTCTGGATCCGAAAACAAACAAACACCATCAAAATCGCCGCGGGCGCGTTTGGAAACGTGCAAATTACACCCAAACCATGCAACGTACATACGGGGTGTTAAATGGAAGCTGAATAAATTGTCTAACATTCATTTGTACATTTTATTTCTATAAAAACGCTAGTTTAAGTACTTATAGACACGTACGTTGCATGATATCAATGTAATTTACACTTTTCCAAACGCGGTCGCGGCTATTTTGGTGACGTCAATACTGGGGAGACCGACTCCTTAGAGATTGTCTCCCGGCATTTTTGGAATCCAGGAGACATATATGCCTATCAACATACTAAAAGATGGCGCTGGTATCCGAAAGTGAAGTATTAGTTAGGCGGAATCCCGTAACAACACGCACTAACAGGCATACAATTGTACTCCAAATCAACCAGAATTCTAAGTAGTTTTTACATGAGAAAATCTTGATACGTAATACAAATGCAATAAAACCATTACCATTACATTACCTTTAGTATATAAAGCTTACCTGAGTGGAACAATAATAAGGAAAGGTCCATTGACTTTCTTTTTCTCCATCAGGTAGGTAACGAGGGCGATGGTCTGGATGGTCTTGCCGAGACCCATCTCGTCCGCGAGAATGCCGTTAAGGTTATTGTTGAACAGTGACACTAGCCACTCCAAGCCCTGGTCGAAAATTACACTATCAAATACACATTCAGGGATTGTATGATGCTAAACCATTGATAACATATAAAAAAAGAGAAAGATAATTATAGAAGTCTTACCTTTATCTGATACTCTTTAAGGTTGCCGTTGACCAGGATACTGGCTTGCTCCGTAACCGACTCGTGCACCGTGTGGGCGATGCTACGGAACGAATCGCAAGTATAGACAATTTATTTGTATAGACTAAGGCCCCAGAAACGACTACATTCGACTTGGCGTGGACTGCCACCGTTGCCAAGTCGTGGTCGAGTCGTAATATCAGTCTGACAGTGAGTGGTAACACAAGCATTTATATCAAGATTACACCGGTTTCCTAACGATGTCCCTTCACCGAAAAGCCAATGTTGAATGCCAATGAAATGTTCTTCTTTTCTACCGACAATAGCCTTAATTAGAGTATTGATGTTAACGGTTTTATAATGATCGTAAAAATGTCCATGTTTCTTTTATTTATATATATAATATATAAATAATATAATATATTTATTATTTTTTCTTCCACTTTCTGTAACAAGCATTTTTTTAATTGTGTTTTTCGTAAAATGCTGTGTAAAAGTGGCTGGTGTTCCCCACTGAAAAAGCCCTCTTTATCACATTTTTTTTACATATATTGGCTCGAAAGGAAACTATATTAAAACGTCGGTTCATTGTCGGTACAAAAGAAGAACGACCCAAATATCATACGATATTCCGTACATAAGTGATGACCATGTCTCATCTGTTACCTGTAATAAGTTTGTTCCTCGGTCTTGTACTCGTCATCCTCGACCTTCGCGTTCTTGATCATGTCGCGCGCTTTCTCCTCTTCCGTCTTCTCCTTCTCGCTCCTTTCGTCTCGGAGCTTCTCTTTCCTTTCTCGTTTCTCTGTTCAACCAGCACAAAACAATTCAATTACCTACCTGTTTGGGAGGCTTTCATGGCAATGCCATGTAAGAATATACGTTTGTTATTCGTTAAATGGATCTATTAAACATTGTGTGTAACACAGCGATAGAATAATTATAAAATTAGCATTATTAGGGCGAGTTTCCACCAGAGATTTGATATAAGCTGTTTCGATAAAAGTGCAACTTAGTGTCAAGCATGCGAGGTATCTAATATCATTTCATTGGAACTCCCTCAAGGAGTCGTTGATGACTGTCCAAATAATACCGTCAGCAATAAAAGCTTGTACGTCATAGGTAAAATAAAGCCCTTCTCTTACGTAGTTGCGACCTGTTCCAATAGATGCTACAGTGTATTTAAAATGACTAACACAAACAAAACAAATTTCTATTCCAACACAACTACATGCAGGAGGGGCTGCACTTGTTTTTAGTTGTTGCGCCTGAGTGATTGTGTTCTGTAACCGTGTCACGGTGACTAGACTGTTGTCTCCGCTCGACGTACCGTCATCGTCCTGGCTGTCGTCGCCCGAGTCGTCGGAGTCCGAGAGCACCTCCCAGCCGGGGTGCGCCTCCATCCAGTCCTTGAGCTGCGACAGCAGCGGCGCCTCTTCACCTTTCAGTACCTGATCATTTCATTATTAATATCAAACTCCATCATCATATCAGTCGAAAGACGTCTGCTGCTGGACATGGGCCTCCCCCAAATTATTAATTTCGTTCAAGCAGATTACACGGTATGACATTATTGAGACGCCAAGTCACTGTGAATGCACACAACGTTATTCAAGTACTAACGTAGAGATAAACTCTTACATTCATCACTTATCTTCCAACTGCTTGCAATAACATCGCAGTCAGGTGCTGCGCGTTTAAATAATGTAAAGTGATATCTAAATATAGAATAGAAATCCTATTTTTTGAAATCATTTATTTCAAGTAACACATGACTCATAGATGAAATGTGTTAGTGATTTTTTACTTATAACCTATGTTGGGGTTAATTTATTATTTTATATATTAGAGACATGCATCTCGCAACAGTGCACTGTCCGCTATAGAACGCAGGGTGGGGTAGAGGCTGGCCTGCATCCAGCGCACCAGGGATGTGCATCACTTGCGCATAGTCGTATAAAATCTATTTATGCGCGCTTCAGCAAACTTCCCTGATGCGCTACAGAAGCGGGGCAGCCCCACCAGCACCTGGAACGCGTTGTTGTATTGGACCCGAAGGGCCCCATAGGCCCGCTGCGTATAGTGGGCCCATAAGCTGCACGTGTACAGGGAAGTGCAACACGCTCTAAAAAGAGTTATCTCACCTCCCTAGTTCAGCGCGCAAACTTACGCGCAATCATGTTAGCCGTTACCGACAGGGCCCTCTGTTAGCGCTCGATATCCATGTCGTCTTTTAGGTCTGAAGTGACCACATGGCCTAAATATTTGAAAGTTCCCGCCTTTTCCAGCGGACCACCATACAAATTGATGGGAGGCACCTTAGGTATCCGATAACCTAGTAGTAGGTAGGCTTCAACACTATGTACTGAGATTTACTCTCACAAATATTCAAAAGTTTTCGCAAACCACAAGCCGATGCGCTCAACAAAACCATATCGTCGGCGTAACTCAAATTATTCAGACAAACTTTGTCAATATGGCAGCCGATATGTGTTTTGCCGAGCGCCTCGAGGAGATCATTTATGTAAAGGTTAAAAAGTGTGGGCGACGTCAAACCCCCCTGTCTTACCCCACACTGGGTCTGATAAAGTACCTGACCGTCTAACACTATTGATCTGACCCTATGGGGTACCTCAGAATTTGTATAGTCTTCTTAGGCAATTTAGTGGCTTCTAGTTTCTCCCATAAGATATTGTAGGAAACCAGGTCAAAGGGCTTAGACAGGTCCAAAAGGCACAAACGGCGTATTTCTACATAAATAAGGTTAAAGGGTTAAATATAGTTGGCAAATACGACTCACCTCCCCAGTCTTGGGATCCATGACACTGACCCGGGAGTCGGATGTCTGCGAGCTGTCATCCATTGCGTCGATCTCGCCGCCCTCCAGTAACTTTTTCTTTCGAGATTTCTGCGAATATTTCTTTGATAAATCCCCTTATTTAGATATTGTTATAAGTTAACTTAGTCAACCTGACGACCCGAATGAATAAACAGGATAAGGTTTATGTGACAAATTCTATTTGTAGAGAGAAATAACACTGTTTCACCCGATCATATTCTCACCCGTTTCCTGCGCTCCTCCTCGTGTTGCTTCTTCCGCTGTTCCTGTTTGTGCTGCTTGACCATCTTCGTGAGGCTGGCAATGTAGTCGTCGGTCTGCGAGAGCAGGAACACGAGGCGCCTGTCTTTGTTGCACTCACCCGTTTCCTGCGCTCCTCCTCGTGTTGCTTCTTCCGCTGTTCCTGTTTGTGTTGCTTGACCATCTCCGTGATGCTGGAAATGTAGTCGTCGGTCTGCGAGAGCAGGAACACGAGACGCCTCTCTTTGTTGCACTCACCCGTTTCCTGCGCTCCTCCTCGTGTTGCTTCTTCCGCTGTTCCTGTTTGTGTTGCTTGACCATCTCCGTAAGGCTGGCAATGTACTCGTCGGTCTGCGAGAGCAGGAACGCAAGACGCTTGTCTTTCTTTTGATCGATAAGTTTTCGGTATCCCTCCTCGTCTTCTGCCATCAGACTGATGAAGAATAACAACATTATTAAGTCTTATTTGTGTACGTGCTGGGCGTTGCACTTTACAAAAACTCTTTATATATCGTCATGTTTATATACATTTAGTGCCGATTGCTATGCCTAAAACCCTATGTCCCATTATATATATGACTAATCATACTAATATTATAAATGCGAAAGTGTGGCTGTCTGTTACCTCTTCATGCTTAAACCCCTGAACCTGTTGAGATGAAATTTAGTATGGAGATATGCTCATGTTCGAACTAAACGGCTGCCTGGCATCGTTTTGACACCCCGCCCTAATGGCAATGGCAGCCATTCTGTGGGGCCATTTTGTAGCGCTACTTAGACTTCTATGGTTTTTAGGGTTACTTTCGGTATGTTAGTTGGATACGGACCCAAAGGGTACAACGGGACCCTATTACTAAGACTACGCTGTCCGTCCGTCTGTCTGTACGTCTGTCACCAGGCTGTATCTCATGAAGCGTGATGGTTAGACAGTTAAAATTTTCACAGATGATGTATTTCTGTGGCCGCTATAACAAGAAATACTAAAAAAAAGGAAAAAAATTAAGGGGGTACAACAATATACAACAAACGTGTTTTTTTTGCCGTTTTTATAGATAATGGTACGGAACCCTTCGTGCGCTTTTTTTCGTTCGCTGCGCAAAATGTAAACATTCTAAAAACAAAATAACGAACGACCCTAAGAATTCGCCACGTGAGTTACAGTCACGTTCAGACTTCCAAAGTTACAAACAAAAGAAAATTTCTTTGAACTTGTTTGGTGCGCATAACAAAAAAATAAATAAAGCAATATTGCAACCGAGCCGCGAGGGCACGATTACGTGTTTGTGTCGACGAGCGTTCTCCACAGGGAGAGAAGGAGAAATGCCTAAACAAATCTAGACGAGCATGTTGTAACCCTTCATCCTTTCAACCAAAAAACAATAACCATACTAGATGTTCAATATTGAACCGAATTCTTGCATTACAATAGGAAAAAGGAAAAAAAATGTAGCGGTATATTGGAATAAGTAAAACACGGACAGTCAGCGTCATATATGTAGTTAGTAGCAGCCAGAGTAGCCAAATATTTCGTAACACACCCTTATTCTTACAGTAATAAAGACGTGTACCGAAATATTTGGCTACCTTGGCTGCTACTCACTATATGACACTGACTGTAAAATATTTTCTATTTGATATCCAAGATAAACGAATAAACGTAGACGAATTTGTTCGTTAAAATTCTAATCTCATATCGGTACAGTCTCCCGCGTATTACAGACAACCCAGGCGAAGCTGTGAAATAAAATATAGCCTATGACCACCTAGAGTCCACTCTATACAAACCGGATAGGTAGTTCTGGAGATTACCCCTACAGAATACAAACTTACCTGAAACACTTTTCTCTTAATAGTATAGACACAGAATAAATAGTACTACGTACAGAAGGTTCTCTATTAGCCAATCCCCTGTTTAGGTATGCCGACCGAACCTAAATGTAGGCATCCCTTTCTATCACATGCAACGCGAAGAACTAGGGAATGCCATTACCGGGCAAATTTCATTACCGGTAAATTACAGACTTGCGTGAGGCAAAACCGGTTAATCGGTAAATTACCTGTATTTTGAATTTGGTTAATAAATAGCGATTTGACGATTATTTATCGTAAAAACAAGCTACGATTTATAATTAATTAGTATAAAGAGTTATCATGTGCCGTAAATGCCGTAATAATCAGCTTCTTTAATACATATTTAAAACTCGCTCAGAGGTAGGAAGCCCAAAAACTCAATTGAAAACGTTCCTTGGGAATTAGCAGGTAGGTAGGTATTGTTCTTAGTTCTACAGATTTCCATTAAAATATCAGTACAATACAAAACAGTACCATTAGTGAATATGGAGTCACGACGGTTAACGTGAATATTAGTATTCTAATATTACAATATCTCACACTCTGAATATCACACTTCATCGGCGTTGGCGGTTCACACAGTGCCTGCGATCATTCTCTTGACGCCCAAATCTACAGATACGTAATCCTACGGATTTCCAATTATAATAAAAAAAAACATTAACTGAATAAAAGAACATAATCAAAATAATACAACAAAAACTGTCTACTGAAATGTCAGGTGACAGAGACAGTGTGAAGGAGACAGTCAGCTTGGAATACGGCCTGCGGATCAACAGAAACAAGATCAAGCTGGAGTTCGTAGACAGGTCCATCACCACTCGTCGCCCGCCGTACAAAATCTGGACACCGTAGAGGATTTTATATACCTTGGCTCCCTAATACGCTCCAACGGCGACTGCGAGATGGAAGTGGTTCGAAGAGGTCCGATGGCCAGGACAGCGGTCAAAAGATTAGAGAAGATATGGAAAAACCGCGGGATACGGTTGAAAACAATGATTAACTTGATGCGGACCCTAATCTCTATCTTTTTATACGCTGCCGAAACGTGGACTTTAGAGGCGTTCGAGATGTGGTGCTGGCGGAAAATGCTTGGCATCTAGTGGACAGCCCGCCGTACAAACAAATCAATCCTGAACCAATTCAATTGTACGGACACGTGGCTAAAAATGAGGACAGTCTAGAGAAATTGATACTGGTCGGCCACGTGGAAGGGAAGAAAGGTGGAGGAAGAGCGCCTATTCGGTGGCTAGATTCTGTAAAGTCTTCAGCAGGAACCGACGCTCAGGCTTGCCTGCGTATGGCGCAATATGCGCAGTGCTTGGAGGAAGGTGGTGCAAGACGTTTGCAGTAGTCACGACCCTCAGCAACGAGGAAAAGACTAAGAAGAAACTGACTATCTGTCGACCAACGTAGTAGTAAAAAAAGTATTTCGCCAAATAGATGTTTCTACGGGCTTCAAGAGGCGTATAACCAACCATTCCGAAAAGAGTTGGATAGAGAACAGAATAGTAACCGTACATTTTACTAAAGACCGTTATCGATTGTAATGGGATTTGGTACAGTCAGCATCAGAAGTAGATAAGCAAAATAACACGCTCAAAATTACCTACACAGATCCTTATTCCCTTGACATTAGAGTTCGTGTGTAGATCATTTTGAGCACTAGAACTGCTAAGCAATTTCTGCTGCTGACTGTACTACTGGAATAGGTTTCGAGATCCAATCCTGGAGTCGGATTGACACAGTTGCGTTCTCGTATAAACATTATTTAGGTCCTATAGGCACAATAAAGTAAGATAACGCTAACAAGTTTATTCAATTGACATTTTTACATGACAAAAGGAGGGTTATTGAGATATCATCATGACGATAAAGTATTAATAATCGTTGAAATGTATTAATTTATCGATAATTCGTGTTTCGGTAAATTACCGGTAAATGATTTCAATTTACGGGTAATTTACCGCCCTCATATTGGGCCAAATTACCGGTTAACCGGTATGCATTCCCTAGATAGAACGCGTGCGAGCCGCGCTTACATACCGGCCGGGGCCGGTAGGCTGGCATGTACTATTAGCGGCCCGACGAAATCACGGAGTGAGCCGCCCCTGGTATAGATAAGTGAATGATCATGGTGAATCTCTTACCGTCTCATACGCTCCTTCTCTATGCGCTCCTGCTCCTTCTTCTGTTCGCGCTCCGCGTTCGCGTGGTGGTTCATTATGGCTTTGTTCATGCGCGACAGTTTCGCCTGGTTGTTGCGGTGGTACTCCTTGAAATCCTTGGCTGCAAACATAACCCGGATTACCATTAACACATTCACTTTCAACTATACCGAAGCGCTTGTTGTTATTATGTTAAGTTAAAGCCTACTACGCAACCACTGGCCGCCACGAGTGGCTCAATGTGCGGCCGCTGATCAAGATACACTGTGACTTATAGGGTTAGTGTTCACCGACTGCTCCATGGACTCACCATGCTGCAGGACGGTCTGCAGGAACTCTTGGTGCTTCTGGCGCCGCTTGCGCTCGGCCTCGAGCTTCTGTTGTTTTTCCAGCTTCTCCGTGGCGCGCGCCTCGCGCAGCCCCTGCCGCTTGGTGCGCTTGTATGCTTTTATGTTCACCGCCGTCTCCAGTGTCGTGTCGCGGCGGACTTGTCCGAGGATCTATACGGAGATTAAAAAATATAATTTGCGTCAGTGTAAATATATAGTCCTCCCACAGATGACCTCCAGTAAATAGAGCCTATTTAAGTAAATAATACGTTAATTCATCCGTGCTTTCGTGTACTATTTTAATACGAAAATTCACCATAGATTACATTATCCTTGTCATTGTATTGTAAAAATTATTTTGTTAAAAGTCTCTCAGGGGTCCATTTCACTAAGCTACAAGTTACAAATTACAAGCGGAAGTCTCTTTTCAATACCTTTTGATGGAAAGAGACTTTCGCTTGTAATTTGTAACTAGTAGCTTCGTGAAACGGGCCCTAGGAGTCATAATCATAACGTAGATAATATATACGATGTACTTAAAGGTTTAAACCGCTCGTTGCTAATATACCGCATTACCGAAATACCAGATTTTGCAAAATACCACATTCTTGATTTATCACCAACCACCAAACCATTAGCATTTTATAGCAAATTTGCAGTATAGGACATTCGATATAAGTACATAGTTCCATGAGCACTTTTCAACTTTATAACCTGGTGTAACGGGAATATGGTAAGCCCAAAGTGTGATATATTGATAATCCAATATTTTGCAAAATCTTGTATTTCGGGAATGCGGTATATTAGCAACGAGCGGTTTAAACTGTATCAAGAAGGCGGCGTGGCGGACTGCCACCGTCTTACAAGCTATGAGGTAGAGGGAGACGTAGTAAATTACTATCTCGCTCTATTTTATAGCATCCAGAGCTAATGAACGGAATATATTATTGTAGTACAGTCGACATCATATAGCTAGAAGCAGACAAAGTAGCCAAATATATCGTAACACATTCTTACTCCAACAGTAATAAAGACTTGTTGCGATATATTTGGCTACTTTGGTTGCTACCAACTATATGACGCTGACTGTACCTACTGGAAGTTTTTTGTTGGTTTATAAGTAGATATTATATAAGTTTTATTTTATTTATTGGGTAATTTGAAGTATTGCAGAATAATATATAGTGTCGAAATTAGCTATTGCTATGTAGTATACTTATAATGGGGGAGGCCTATGTCCAGCAGTGGACGTATTTCGGCTGATATGATGGTGATGATGATACATATAATGTAGAATGAAATAGAAATTAATAATGAATACTACATAGCTACAATATTACAGAATCGTATGAAATAATACTTTGATCTGTTTTTTTTTTACATTGTAGGTATAAGACGGCACCAGAGGAGCGAAATCGGCGGACTGCAGTCTGCCGCCTGATATCGGCCCGCGTAGATAGAAGCCGGAGGCATGGCGACCTGCAAAATTCTATCCGCTCGGACGTCTGGACGCGGCAGTATACTACTACTAGTGCCACGAGCAGGCCCTAATAATGCTGGACTCCGAGGACAGCGATTGAAGTCATTTCGAATCGTCTTGGAGAGCAATTAGGACTAGTGTCACGATATGGTCCCATTACGACGTCTGAGGGATCTCGGAAGTGGTTAGAGATGTAGCTTACATACAAAATACAGTGTGTAGTAGCCTCCTTTTTTAAATATCTATCGTTAAATTTAAATAATCGCAATTAATTACCAGTGGCGCTAGTGAGCACGTTAACGCCCTCTTATATGATGGGGATTATCATCAACCACATAATTTTATCACATCATCCCGTATCAGTTATTCCCGGTTGTGCCCCGAAAGGAACCCGGGGTCCGCTCTGACACCTAACCTTTCAACCCAGAGGGAAAACTAGACCTTATTGGGATTAGACCGGTTTCCTCACGATGTTTTCCTTCACCGAAAAGCTGACGTTAAATATTCCGTACATAAGTTCCGAAAAACTCATTGGTACGAGCCGGGATGCGAACCCACGACCGCCGCATGCCTGAACCACTAGGCTACCGTAGCCGTATAATACTTTTTAATGACATCGTTTTTATTTGTCTTCCATACCTAGCTATAGCAATCTTAAAATATCATACATAACATAAGCCTAGCTAGCACATTCGCGTTAATGTCGAATAAACATCGCATTCATAAACACGATAATGCAGTAAATGTTGTAAAATTCCTAGAAAGAACTATTTTTCAACACAATTGCTCGTAACGTACCTCTTATTGTGTCGCTTTTAGGCTCATAATCCTGGATATTAAACACGCGTGTTTAATAAGATTACGATACTTGTGTGTTATGGTTATATCCCGATTAAGTCACGTTGGCACCTTGCAGCAAGATGTATGCATGCACACGGTGCATTCTTAAACTAACCGGGTTGTACAGAATGTACAGCTTTTTTTTTAATTCTCGGCAAATGGATTCTTACTCGACTAAACAAATTAAATCCTTTTTGTTAGTTAATTGACTATTTCTTTTTGGATATGATATAGAAACGGTTAATTTAGTAAAACTATTCACTTTTGATAACATTTTACATGAATTAATAAAGATAACATTTTAAAACGAAATAATTTATTTTATTTTGTATTGGCTGTTTAGAGATTTCATCTAATGCGCGCGCACTGCGCAAACTTCAGAAAAAAAATTGATGCGCGCCATTATAGGTTATTTCACAGATATTTGTAAACATTGTTAATGCGTGTTTGGTTATTAACAAAAGTGTTGATTCGTGGTGACTAGAAAAGTGATAAAAAGAATGGACGCCACTAGAAATTCTTGACGATGTATTCAACATGTGAGTAAAAACCTGTTGACATCAATAAGTAAGGAAAATAACTTGGCAGGCCTATCAAATTTTCATCTTATGAAAAGGATTTTTTACTCGCAAAATGTGTTGAAAAACGTCGTATGAAACGCGTGAGCTTTGATAATTACATCCTCGGCTCTCTTATCACGCTCACCTGCGGCTCGCGTGATAATTCCGCCTCTGATGTAATTATCAACATACCTCACTTGTATCACAATGTACTATTATATGACTACTCGATATGATTAACATACTTTCTTATGTTACGTGGTGATCAAAATAGTCAAGGAACGAAACGATAATTTGATAATAATATAACAGTGAGAGCCGTTCAAAAAGTTAAACCATGTTAACAGCCAATCGCAGCGCCGTTACCGACCTCCCCGCAACCTGCACCTACCACCAACTGTGGTGACCTTTGAATAGAACGAAATCACTTATAGGCTCTATCTGGGAGTCCTCATCTATTTCGACTCTATATGGCACCGGGAAACTTAAAACGTGCTCTTAAATAGCCTATTGCATGGCTGAAGGTAAAGTCTATCATGTAAACAAACACTTCTCAAAGACATTATTACACTTTTGTCTGCCGTTGTAGACTTAAAACAAACCCACAAAGTATTGAAATCAACCAATAACCACAGAAAAATATGATCTATATATATATAAACGTAAAAGTCCCGACCGATTGACATCAACGCAACGCCCAGCCCAAACCCCGTTGAACCTAGAAAGCTGATTTTTTCACAATAGGTAGTTTATATGACGTAAGGGATTTTTGAAAATTCCACCCTCAAGGGGGTAAAAAGGGGGCTTGAATGTTTGTATGGGGATGGAGTGAAATTTTAAGTGAGAGACTTGAAACTTTGTGTATGGACTCCTTATTACAATACAAGAAAATAAATTTTAGGGTTTTGGAAAACCCACCCCTAAGCGGGTCAAATAGGGCTGCAAAGTTTGTACGGGTGAAATTTGGTATAGAGATAGTTTGAGTCCCATAGAATAGTTTTTATCCCGGGTCAGATCAGTCCCTAAGGGCGAAAGTTTGTATGGAGCTACGATAAAATCGAGTTCCACGCGGACGGAGTCGCGGGCAGAAGCTAGTTTCTAATAAGATTTTCTTCAATTATTGAAGTAACGACCGAATGACCTTAAAAAATATCTGCCATCATGTCTAGACTGTCTATGAATCACACATCATGTATATTTTATCGTCATTTCGAATAGTGATAGACAATGACTACAGAGTCACTGTCTAAAGCCGTCTTTGACGTCTTGTTTTTCTACATGATAGGACATGCAAGGATGAATAGACTTTAGTGAAGGTAGAGTTGGCCAGTAATTTTATACGTGTACACGTAGGAGAGTTTAGGCCTCCGTGTCAGTACTATGAGGGATAACGCTAACTACATAAAATTGCCTTTTGCGTGGACTTAGCATTTCGGGTCTAAAAAACGCGTAGTTACATACAGTCTCGATTCATAAACCTTTGCCTTAGTGATACTAAAAAGACACCAGCTTTACCTCAGCTCGCAGTTGTTTCTGGAAGTTGAGCACGCGAAGCGCTCTCAGTTCGATTTGCGCCTGCAGCCGCAGGTCGTCCGATATGTTGGCCGGCAAGTTGGACAATACATCCATGCGATGTGCGATTCTAGAGGCAATTCTACAAACACACCAGTACATTCATAGTAAAGTTGATGGCATAATACCGATTGGTTTAATGACTAATATAAAATCATCTAGCATTAAAACATATGAAGACTTACCGGTTTTCTCTTTCATTTAGTATTTGTAATGGATCGAGTCCCGAGGGTTTGGGTATACTTGTGATGCGATTTTGTTTCGCACCTGGTGTGGGCGCACCCGGCTGTAAGAGAAACAAAACCGTATATACCACTAGTATATTAGTACGATATGGGAACATTTTGCATGTGCTATGTGTCCAATGTTACCTGCTGGCTCGTAGGAGCGGTGGCGTTGCCGGGGCCCGGGGGCCGCACAGGGGCCGCGCCGCGTCCTCCCATGGGCTTGTAATATCACAACAATTAAGTACAACTAAATCCAATTAATAACATATATATATCAAAATACGTGTTATCTCGATTAAAAATACTGATCAACTGCGGTCGTGGAAAGTCCATGTATATTGCGTAGTTAGTTACCGGGTTGACGAGCGGCGGGGTTGGTTGTGTGGGCGGCGCCATCTGCGCCGTCATCGGGAGCGGCGTGGGCGGCGCGCCGCCGCCGCCGCGGCCAGCGTCGCCCGCCGCACCACCCTTGCCCGCTCCTAAGGAAGCGAAAAAGTTAACCAATCGGTATTTTTAATTTATTCTCTGCAACGAAGTTTCTCAACAGTGCAGTGATCAGATACTTACTAGTGAAAGGTAAGTCCAATATAAAACTTTTTAAAAAAGGGAACCGCCTTCAAATAACCAACCCACTGAAAAGCACAAAATAATTTGTATCCAGTCCCTATCCTCTCTGTATTATCTGGGTATCTACTTAGTTTTTGAAGTCGTAGCCAAACCAAAATGCAGGTGATTACGAGTGGATGCAATTTCTGTAAGTTTTCGAACGCGCTATTATTATTTCTTCGAGGTATTATTGGTTTGGTATATTCGTAGTATTACTTTCTGTTTGGCAGCACTCTTTTTGTTTTTGTTGGTTTGGCACCGACTTCAGCTCATTTATTTTATGTTTTGCGCTAATTACTAGTTAGTTCATAGTTAGGTTCTGGTCGGTCATACATTACAATCAGTGAGTGAACAATCAATCATCCCCTGTTTTCCTACCCTTAGGGGTAGCCCTTTACAATAAAAAAATAATTATCAAAGTCGGACTGCTCTGTAAAAAGATATACGTGGTCATACATTAAAAAAATATACGCGTCGACTTGAGAACCTTCCGCGTTCTTTCGTCGGTTGAAAATAAGGATTTTACCCTCACATAATATCATGACAATGTTATTAACGTTACTTGCGCAATGAACAGCAAATACGAATTGAGAGACCCACAATGCAATTTATTTGCAAACGTTTTTAATTTCGGTTTTGCTTATGCAGCAAATCACCGATTAATAAGACAATGTAATCGTTATCCATACCGGCACCCGCTGACAAGCCCTGCTGGCTGTACGGGGAGGGCGGCTGTGCCGGCGGCGTCGGGCACTCGGGCGGCGTGTCGCCGGTGCGCTTGCCGGCCGCCATCAGCGCGATCTGCTGCGACACCGGCTGGTTGCGGGCCAGGTTGCGGTACGCGGCTATCTGAGCCCTGAAAGCGTCAAAGTGTTTACGGACTGCACACTGGGGTTTCTAGAGACGGTTTAAGGGAGCAATGGAACTTACTTTAGTTGACTCAGCTGATTGTTAGAGAACAGGCCCTTGCTTGGGTCCTGAGCGTTCGACCTCGCTCTGAGAGCTAGGAGCTGCGAGTACCGCGGGTCTTCCTGCAGCCCCTTCTCTTCCATGGAATCGATAGCCCTCTGCAGCGCGTGAAGGTTATCCGGGCCGGGCGTCGCCATGGAACCCTGCATGGGTGAGGACGAGGAGGCGCCGTTGGACGAAGAGGAGGGCGTCGCTCCTTGGTGTGGCGGCGTCTGAGCCGAGGGCGAGTGCTGCTGCCCCGCGGGAGGCGCGGGGGCGGACTGGTTGGGGGGCGTAGCGGGCCCGTGCGCCGAGTAGCCGGGCGCGGGCGTGTGCGCCGGCGGGCCCTGGCCGCCCATCATGGCGTGGTGCGCCATGTGGCCGGCCGGCCCGTGCGGCGGCCCGCCCGCGGGGCCGTTGCCTGGCGGCGGCGCGCCCCCGCCCATTGCCATCGGTGCCTGCGACAAATATAACAACGGTCACTTACCTTTTACTACTTTTATTCAAACACTAATTCACGTCTTCTCTCTAGAAAGCTTGGACAATGCGTATAGCGATACTCAACTGACCAGCGTGGCCTACTCGATTGTAATAACGGCTTAACAATGGTGCACTGCTCTTGGTGTATTTTATTTTTAAGCTTAGTAACTACAGTGATAACTTACAGTGAAAATATTGTACATAATTACACCTTGTACAAATTAGTAGCTTTAACCAAAAAGGACAGGCAATTATTATATATTTTACATAAAAGCTATAATCATTGTAATTTTTTGAATGGAATCACCAATGAGGCAGCTATACCTATGCATATTGCTGTTAAAGACGAATACTTGGATGCGTTCGAAGATTTACTTAACCAAACTGACGCACTATACACAAAGTATCAACATTTCAATTAGTGAGTTGGTTTACAATTACTATAAATGACTAAATGTACAATACTTATGTCTCATACATATTAAGACATACTTGTAAATTATCTGTGCAGTGTCCTGAGATCATGGCAAGATGACTTAACAGACGACAGTATAGTATATGGTCAATTTCTTAGTTTTCCTACAATACTAAAACTTTATCAGTACTGGGAGACTAAATATCCAAATATATTTCAAAGAATGGTCATTGGAAAGACGCACGACAGTAGGGATATTATTGTCTTGAAAGTTTCTGTCATTGCTTCAAAACAACCACCAGGCACACAACACACCACTCCTGCAGTTTTCTTCTTGGGTGGAGAGGAGGGGAGGGATTGGATATCCCCGGCTGTACTACTCATTTATATCAAATCCCTTTTGGAAGAAACATTCACTTGGCCTAATGGGTTTGAAGCATATTTTCTCCCAGTATTTAATCCCGATGGCTACGCCTACAGTATGTCCAGAGTAAGTATATCAAGAATCGTACGTACAAAGTATAATTGAGAAAATATCAATAAATTCAAGATTGTACCAATTTAAGGATCGGTTTTGGGCCAAGAACAGAAAGATACTTGAACCTAAAATTATGTGCCACCCACCTGACATTGCCACGGGCGTTAATGTTGACCGGAACTGGATGTACAGATCTAAAGGTAATATTACGGAAAATGTGTGCTGAATACTATTTATAATATTTTTAGGGTTATTTTTATAGCTAACATGGTTACAACAGAACCTATTATAACTATTATGTAAACTGCTCTGTACGGTTTCGTAGTTAAAATGTTGGAACTGGGCCGCCGATGTTTGCCACATGCACCCACAGAGGTGGGCTCATACTGCTACCTGGTCATTGACACAGGCGGCGAGGCAGGCCCAGGCGGAGATGGCGGGATGACTTGGACACTTGTCCCACCGCCGGCGAGTAGCGAGTACTCTCATAGTAATTCTTACTCGCTTTTACTAGCGCGAGTAAGAATTACTATGAGAGTACTCGCTACTCGCCGGCGGTGGGACAAGTGCCTTGGACGCGTTTTGTTGGAGCGCGCGTGTCGATGACTAAGACAGACAGGCAACTACGGAGCACTACACTGCGCACTTTTAGATACACTTATAGACACCAATTTTAGATACTGTAGGTATAAATAAAATAAATAAATAAATAAATAAATATAAGGGGACAATCTTACACAAATCGACCTAGTCCCATAGTAAGCTCAGTAAGGCTTGTGTTATGGGTACTAGACGACGATATATATAATAGATATAAATACTTAAATACATAGAAAAACATCCATGACTCAGAAACAAATATTTATGCTCATCACACAAATATTTGCCCTTACCGGGATTCGAACCCAGGACCTTCAGCTTCATAGGCAGCGTCACTACCCACTAGGCTAACCGGTCGTCCAGGTATGCATCTAACGTTTAATTTACATACTTACAAAGTGCAAGTATAATAAAAGCTTGTAAAAATATGTAAGATTGTATTTTTTTTTGACTAAAGTGTATTTTTGAACGAGCGAGCGAAGCGAAGGTTGCGGTACGCGGAACGAAGTTCTTGGTTTCAGCTTGGACTAAAATTCTTTCGTATGTCCGGCGTCTGTCTGGCGGTTCTCCTTTACAGGTCGCAGCATTTCTTAACCGATTCTCGTAATATTTTTTGAGCTGGTTCAAAATTATGTAAAATTTTTATATCAAGCCATTATGCATTTATAGTACCATAGTAAGTACTTCACGATAAAAAAAAACCGGCCAAGTGCCTGTCTGTATTTTTTACAGTAGCGTTCTCCAATATCTATACAGACAACATTTCAAAAATATCTACACGTGTGTCTTGTGTCAGTAACAATACAGTCTCTGTATAGATATTTTTGAAATGTTGTCTGTGTAGATATTGGAGAACTCGACTGTACATCAATCATAACTCGGACAAAAATTTGGGCTTTAAAGCCCAATATTACACAAAAGGACCACTAAGTTGAAACGTGGTTTTTAGAAACTCATAATGTTTATGAACAAGCTATCCAACGATACCCAATGGTTTAACGAGAAAAAAAAACCCCACTTTACGTGTAGCAGAGGTACCTTAATAAATAAATATAACTACCATATTGTCGGCGTGATTGATTTATATACGCATGCCGAATGACAGCTTTCCAGCAGTAAGGGACACTCAGCTAAGCCGCAGACGGACAAACGGACAGACGGACATGACGGACATGGCGGAACTATAAGGGTTCCGTTTATGCCATTTTGACAACATTAAGACGGGCTCGCTAGTTCTACAGCTCACAGAGCCACTGTCACTTGAGTTAAATTCAATATATCTTCCTTATACCCTTATCCACAGGCTGTGTTTGCATATTTTTGACCATAATCACTTTCGATTAAAATCGATTGTAAAATAGTATTGAGTTATGTCGCACATTCCTATTTTATATTTCATAGGTGAGAGAGCCTGTGACAAAATGTACTTCGGGCACTATATCTCAGAATACGAGACATATAATTTATCCCAATTATTGGACGTAATAGCACCACAGACATTGGCGTTCTTTAATCTCAAGGGATTTGATAACCTGATCACTACACCATTTGCAAGTAAAAATATAAGACAAGATAATCTTGCCACTATTGTAAGTAAACTTTTATAATTCAGTAAGTATAATATTCACTGACACAGAACAGAAACTAATGAGACACAGAATAAAAACTGCCTGTCTGTCTGTTACCTTTTCATGATTAACCAGCTGAACTAATTCCGATGAAATTTGATATGGAGATAGTTTAAGACCCTTGGAAGGATATAGGATAGTTTTTATCCCGGAAATTATCTTTTAAAGAGGGTGAAAGGGGGAGTGGAAGTTGGTATGGGAGTGTGATAAAGCACAAGCGTGTGGGAAGGCTAATAGCATATATATTTGCTTATAGATTGTGTACACTCAGGGGTATTAATATACGGAGGACATGAACATCTGTACAGGACTCTATTGTCTATGTCATAAAGGCGTGTGCAGATATTTCTCCTTTTTATCTACGTATATTAATACCCCTGACTGTACAGGTGTAGTAAAGGCGATTAACGAGTAGACGCGGACGAAATTGGGCAAAAGCTGGTATTTTATATGAATACTTATTTATAACTTGGAGCCTGTGCATGTGCCCCTTACATTAAATTGGATAGAAATGGCTGAAGATTCAGATAATATACCAAATTTATTATCTGCTCAGAGAGTAGGTATATATATATCATAGAACTAGTGACACATCTATATTTGTACATATAGATGTATATTACACACGGTGGAAACGATAAGTGATATCGCTCGATTATTCCTATTCCTCTACTCATACTACATGTATGAAAACATTGAACTTCAGAATAGATCTAGTTTTTTCTGAAACCTATTATTGATACCGTGTGACAGAGCTCGTGAAGCACTTTCAGGATGAGTAACCAGTTTTTCGATATCTTTGTAGTAGTCTTAGTGTAGTTTTGAAAAAATATGCACACATTTCTATGATAATGACAGTTGTCAAGGTTTAGGTATTTGATCGCTCCCTGAGCAAACAATATACGGCGACCCTAATAAGAGAGATAACCAATTAACTGTGCAGATGAACATCAACCATAAGGCTTCTATCAGACTGCACGTAGGCAGCGCATGGATATAGCAGCGCGCAGATATCGAACAATGCATGAACATGTTATGCACTGCACTGTCTGGAATGCAACACTGCACAATTATCTCCCCAGTACCCACTGACTGACTTTTCTCATCAGCAGCCCTTGCGTTGCCATATTGTAATTTACCCAGCCTCTTTGCTGCTGCTACTAAGCATTGCTTCAGCTATAAGTTTCACATGCTCTTACGACTACTTGTAGATTTGATTCATCAAAGTTAGTTTTAAATAAAATTTCTGATTGTTCCATATATTATCAGTCTTTGGCCTTTTAAAGTCTGTCACTCTTTAGTACCACCCATATTATCAGTACTATCACAGTAATGGAAATTACTCTGAATGGTACCTATTGTTCATTATATACTGCAACTAATCATCTTTGCTTACCATAGAAGGAACTATTACGACACACATCTCAGGAATTGGATGCGACATTCAATAAGTCTTATTACTATGGGATTACTGGAAGTCTTCTCTGTAAGTATATAAATAAATAATTGGGTTACAAAGGGCAATGGCTCTCCATAGCGATGCCGGGAGATCTTTGTGTGATGGTGCCAGTGAATGAGTAATTGGGGTGGAAAGGATCTCGAGTCGACTGATGACCTGGTAAGTCGCAAGGGGAGTCCGCTGGATGCGGGTGGCGTAGGACCGGTCATTGTAGTCACAACTCACAACACAACGTAACACTTTGGAGCTGACCTATGTCCAGTAGTGCTCATCTTTTCTGAAGTGATGTTCCCAAAAGTTAGAAGTTTAACATAGGACTTTATAATAAGCCCTCCTGGCATTTTTTTATCTGTACCAAATCCATGGATATTGTGCACCCATACTCTTAACTATTATGAGCAGAAAAGACAATCACTAACCTAATACTATTGCTACCCATTTCTGTTTTACGAGCTTCATATTGATTGTTTCAGATACTTAGGCCAGCCTCACACAGTCGGAATCAGTTACTGAATTCTGTATCTGCACTACTCAAAAGCAAAAAGTATTCCCTTTGGTAGAAATTCTGCACACAGTGGACCCTTTCATATGCTCTTGAGTGAATCAGATTATGATTCAGTGACTGAATTCTGTTCAGTGTGAGGGAAGCCTTATACATATAATATATATAACCAAGTATGGTGGTCCTGTTACACATCCTGTCTCATTACTAGAACAATTTAAGCTTACCTGCCAATTTTTTTTAATATGTATATAACCAATACAAATATTTGGTATAGGAGTTACACAGGTCTGTTAGATTGCTTACCCCAAACGCAATTTTTCTTTGTAGCTAATTTTCTTTAGGCATTTTTTCCCGAACGCGTTTATTCTAGTCGCTTTTTTCCACTGCAGCTTATTTTCAGTCCTGTTGCACGCGTATTGTATTTTATTACGTCAATCGCAAAAGAGTAGGTAGGTTAGGTTCGTTAGGTAGCTTCAGATGCCTGAAGGACAAATTGCCCAGAAATAGGAGCCGCGCGCAGCGTAGCTCTGTAGAAACTGTTCAATTGAGAATAAAATGAATGCTACCATAATATAGTAACGAAGGTAAATTTTAAGAATCGGAAATTAGGAAATTGCATTTGGGAAACAGATCGAACAAATCGGAGTAGGGTTCTAAAAATATATCTTGTATCATATATGTTTAACTTTTCTATCTACACACAAATAGTTGATAGCTGTTTTTTTAAAAATATTTAGGATACTATTTTAATCAGTTCCTCAAAAAATGTTATGTAGTGTAAATTAAAAACAATTTAGTCCAATAGTCTTAACAGTTTTGGTCTGTTTAGTTTATATAGCAATTAAACTACCAGGGTAAACCATACAGTACAGTCGAGTTCTCCAATATCTACACAGACAACCTTTCAAAAATATGTATACAGAGACTTTATTGTTACTGACATAAGACACATGTGTAGATATTTTTGAAAGGTCGTCTGTAAAGATATTGGAGAACTCGACTGTACCAGCTAGTAATATTTTTATATATTTTGTTGTTTATTCCCTACAAAATTTTCATAACATAACATCATCAGTTGGTGCAAAGAATTAAGACTCCATGTAAGACCAATAAGATTCATTCAGAGTTATTTTGTCCTTGTACAAGTATTATTTTGGCCTTGGCCGGAGTAGTTATAGTATTTTTAATGTAATGCATAAAGTAATTGGAATACTTCGGAATAGAAACTGATTACCTTGTGTATCATGTTTCAGTTAATTACACGGGTAACTGTGCAGACTGGGTGAAGCTAAGCTTGAATGTGCCAGTGGTCACTACATTTTATATGAAACATGAGGATAATGTGATACCCAGCAAATCTGATATTGGACCATTATCTCAAGAATTTGCAATGGGTGTAAAGGAAATTCTTTCAATAACTCTTGATCTTTATGGACCACTGTTCAAGTCACAATCATGTCCCATGTATAACATTAGTTTTATTTTCCTTAATGTGTGTATTATATTCTGTATTTACATTTCAGATTGTGCATGATATTAAGATAATTTGCATATAAATTTGTGTTTGTTTTAAATGTTAGGTTTTAAGGATAAAGTATTGAATATATACCTGTCCTGGGGCCATGTGACCAATTTGATGCTGCATGTAGCCATGGGGTGGGCCCTGCCCAGGCATGTTGGGGTGCTGCGCGCCACCAGGCATGGACAAGCCGTTCGGACCGGAAGGATGCGACCCAGTCGGCATGGCGTGCCCAGGGCTTCCCATATGCCCTCCCACCATATGAGGTGGCATCTGATGCGAGTTCGGCGGTATTCCGGGGTGCTGCTGTGGGGGTCCGTTCGAATTCGGGTGCGGCGCCGGGCCGGGCGACATATGGTTCGACATCTGGCCCTGTGGTGCCGCCGACTGGTGCGGCGTCGGAGGCCCGTTGACATGCTGCTGGTTGTACGGGCTGTGCGGCGACTGAGGAGGCGCCGGGCTCTGTGTAGGTGGCCCCATAGGACTCGGCGCCTGCGGTGGAGGCATTGGACTACTTTGTGGAGACGGACTAGCCATCTTCAAGCGGTTATATGCTGATTACACCATGTCACACTTGAATCATGCGAATTCGCGTCGCTAGATGATATGGCGGCGCGTCGCCCAATGTATTGACTAAATTTACTAATCTTCCGTCACTTCAAATACACATTACAAATAACTAGATATAAAATATGTGCTTTACACGTCTTCGGCACAAATAAAACGAGAAATTCCTAAAAAATTTAAAGAAATTCGAAAAACAAGCCCACACAAGCGAGTGAGAAAGTAGATTGGATTTGGTTTCTTGGTTGGATTAGGCACCGCACCACAGACTACAGCTACCATGTACGGCCACTTTACGGCTATACCACAGACATCAAGATACTCGAATAAATAAATACGATACGTCAGTGACATGAAATGAATATCAACCCAATACAACCAACATTGAAAGCGAAATTAGTACTAATAAATGCGCTTTTTTAAGCGCCGTTGGATACTGCTTTATGGGGTATACAGAATATGTGATTTTATGGGGTGTATACCCAATTGTGACTTCGACATGTTGTACTTACAAATTGGGGTAAAATCACATAATCTGTATACCCCATAAGGCCTGCAACACACTGGCGCGGCCTGCGGTGGCGGACAATAGTAAGTTTGACAGCTATGGTCCGCCGCGCCAGTGTGATATGGGCTTAACAATCCGACCACATGTGCATGCAATTTCTCAGTACAACTCGTTTGACAGTTGGATCAGTACGTTTATCATGAGACGGCCGCGACATACTCTTGATTTTTCTCGCACTATACCACTTGTTCTAATAAGAGAGAGAGCTCGCGCGCCGTCCCATGATAGCCGTGCAGCAGCGCAACATGCCTCCAGACGATAGCTATTAGTCAGCTTCTGATAGTTCTGATAAATTGGGGCTGACAAATTATGACATGTATAGACTCCATTAGAGAATTTCCAAGGTTTTTTTTATTCTTTGGATTCTCATGCAAGTGCCGACTGTGCTGTGCCGGCACTGACTGCTCTCAATACTATACTCTTTGCTCTCAGCTTGGGCGAGGGGAGAGTCAATAAATATTGTTTGACAATTTTTCTTAAACTGCTAATTATTTTATACCGTAAATTAAATATTATTCTGCATGAACGCTATTGTCCTGGTAAAATTGAAGACTTCCTGTTATTCCACAAGGAATACAGTCATAATTACATATAAACAATTTACGCATCAATAAGAAGCAGTTGCCGGCATGCTGTAAATACAATATTATATTCTAGTAGAAGTACCATACATTCACCGCCAAAATATTGAATTGATGAAGAAACAATGTATGAGGAAGATGATTACAGTGAAGAAAACACTTGGACATACATCGCATTATGTGGTGAACCAACTCTTTACGAGGGGTTTAGATTTGCAAAAGACTTAATAATAGCTAACGTTATCCTGCGTTGCGTCATACAATATGTGCCGATGCCACATAACGTGCGACACAGCGTGTCCCTCGTCATCGGGAGCTTCCTGCTATACATGAACGTCGGTGCCGCCTTCGTGTGGACAGTCGGCCTGGCTGTCGGCTCATACATCATACTTACGTTTCTCTGCTATTTGACGAAGAAGCACAGGGGTTTAACCATCTCTGTTATTACTATTGGATTTCTGCTATTGTGTGAAGTGTATGTGATCAATCCCAAGATGTGGCAGCAAATTCGAGGTATCCAAATGGTAGCAGCTATGAAAATAATATCTGTAGCTATTGATCTGGATAGGAATATGTTTAAGAACATGATAAATCCTATTGAATTTGGTGGTTACATGATGTGCCCAGCCAATTGTATTCTCGGACCATGGATTTCCTTTCATTCATACAGCACTTACTTAGATGTAAAATTTTTGACTAGAAGGTGGATTCAATTAATTGTATTTCATCTTGCATTGTCTATGCTTTTCTTAGTTCTGTCTAATTGTATTGTTCCATGGTATGTCCCAGATAATATTACAAAATGGTTAGTGGCATACCGGGATGCACAAGCATTTAGGATGTCCCATTATTTTGTGTCCAGCATGTCAATAGTGACCATGCTAAGTGCGGGGTTTGGCCTCACCAATGACTGTCACTCTGAACTGACAGTCACAAAACCGTTTTTTATTGAGCTTCCCAGATCTCTGGTGCAAGTGGTAGTGTACTGGAACATGCCTATGCACCTATGGTTAAAAAATTATGTATTTAAGACTTGTCAACCATTTGGACATTTTACTGCACTGCTATCAACTTATATTGTATCATCATTGCTCCATGGTTTGAATTTCCAGTTGGCTGCAGTTTTGTTGAGCATTGGAACATTTTCATATGTAGAATATAACTTCCGATTCAAGGTTGCATCTGCACTGGAAGTATGCTGTTTGGCTAACCCCTGCTTGAAGGTGTGCCACCACAGGCACAAAAAGAACAGTTTCCTAGCTGTGCTCATCAACACTATATTTTCCTTGACAACAATAATACATCTGGCATATTTAGGAGTAATGTTCGAGGCTTCCTTCTCTGTCCAAGAGTCTGGTTATTCCTATAATCACATTCTTAACAAATGGGAAAATCTTAATTACTTCAGTCACGGTTTGGTCGCATTCACATACATTATCTATTTAATGATGTAATGTTAAGCAAAGTTATTTATTTATAGCAAAGAATGTCCTTAATATTAACAGTAGTAGTATTTACACAACTCAATTACACATCTGTACAGTCAAAGTCAAAGATATGTGCATGTTTTTCGCCCTATTGCAATGGAATAAGGTGAAAACATATGTTTGACATCAACTGTACACACACCAGCTAGGGTGACTTACTATTTGCACTCACTGTAATCACTCCTATATAATGATATATTACTAGTAGAAATATTGCAATAGGCCTTAGAATTTGATTCAGAGAATAACATTGATATTGACTTTACTAGACGTGGTAGTAACTTGGGTAAGTGAAGAAATAAAACAAGTAATATGTTCTTTATCATCATGTAATAGAAAATACCCTTCTCAACTCAAAACAATTTAATACTTTTTTTATTAGTATTATTATGCATACTTTGTAATTACAGTGATTGGTCGTGCCAATACTTAAGTGTCTGAAACCAAACTGAAATCTTTTTAATGTAGTTATGTAGGGTTTAAATATTAACAAATTGGCTTTTAAAGCTGATTAGTATATTACTAAGGAACACAAATATCATTGTAATATCAATCTTTCAATGCCTCATCTTACAACTTTTATATTATTGATCTCTTAGTATTATTTATGTATCAAGAATATTTTTTTTACCTTCTATTGTAAAAGAAAAATACTTTCTCTTTTAATAAGAAAATATGCATGAAATTTTAGATCATAGTTTAAAGCTTCACCTGAATAAAAAGAAGTGAAGTTATTATGTTTTTTTTTACAACCAAGTTATTTTATTGTGTCTTATGTTAAAGTGCCTTCTGGCAATACCCCTGTAGGTCATAACATTTGCAGTAAAAGTTTCATCCTCATTTTGCACCAACTGTATTCTGCAGTTCACTTTCTCTGCGGTAGGAGTTTCAACAACAGCCTCAAGGTTCTCAAGTGAATCCTTGCCAGAACTGAAGTATTCTGGTCTTGTGTATATTAAAGTCAGTTCATGCCCATGCACACCTTTTTGAACAATGCGAAGTAGGTTTCTCAAATAAACATCCATCTTGGCAATTTTAAAACTCTGTTCTGACCAGTAGAAAGCTGTGAGTGTGTCAATCACACATAGTGAAATGTTACTGTGTTTTGTCAACACATTTTCTAAGTTTTGTAAAGTTGTATACAGTTGAGTGGCATCAAAAATATCGAATATGTAGAGATTAATAAGCATATCTTTTAGCACATTTGCGTAATCATCGTCACCTTGATCAAAATTATATCTCGAATTAAGCTTATTCTGTAATGAAGTAATCAATGCCTGCATGCTAATGTGACCATCTGTATTTAAGATTAGAACACCAATTATTGAGCCATTAAATTTTGCAGAAAGTATAGCTTCACAAATCATATCAATCAGTACAAATGAAGAGCTTCTGTTACTAAATATTTCAATGACTTCTCCTGGTTTTGGATCTGACTGAAACAAGTTAGGATAAAAGTTTCCCACTTGGGTTTTTTTGGTCGTCAATCTTGTCAGCATCTGTATTCCGGATTCTACTTTGAAATTAGTTTTCTCCATGATATTTTGTAAGTTACGTCCTGGTTAAGCAGTAAAGTATAAAACAAAATAACGGTCTGTTCGCTATATCAGACTACAGCCATACCTGTGTGCAATTAAGCCCTGGCACAAATTACAAAACTAGACTAGTTTGAAACTAATAAATTAAATATAGTGTAACATATAAATTTTAAAAGAAAAAATCGTAAAGCCGCCAAAACAGAAACACTTAGTATTTTTTTTGACATCTGCGGTCTGTCGTCGTCGTCTATATCTCTGGGCTACGTTCAGATACATATGTACATTCGTAGGTAGAGGACTTATCCCTCGACTTATCCTTTCTCTATGGATACGATACTAAATTCCCGAGAATCGGGTTTTGGCACAAGTAAGATAGTGATGCGCGATTTTGAATGATTTTCCTATTCGAATAATTAGCGATTAGCAATGTCAATAATCGAATTGGAAATTAGTAGTAATCATATCAGCCGAAAGACGTCCACTGCTGGACGTAGGCCTCCCCCAAAGAGCGCCAAAGTAACCGGTCCTACGCCACCCGCATCCAGCGGATTCCCGCAACCTTTACCAGGTCATCAGTCCACCTTGTGGGGGGCCTACCCACGCCGCGCCTTCCGGTACCTGGTCGCCACTCTAGAACCCTAAAAAAATAGTAGTGTACTACTAATGCTAATAATCGTATAATGACTACTAATTAGTAGTAACTAATCGTTGCTACTAGTAATTGCTCGTAACGTACCTCTTATTGTGTCGCTTTTAGGCTCATAATCCTGGATATTAAACACGCGTGTTTTATAACATTACGACACTTGTGTGTTATGGTTATATCCCGATTAAGACACGTTGCTACCTTGCAGCAAGATATATGCATGCACACGGTGCATTCTTAAATGAACCGGGTTGTACAGAATGTACGGCTTTTTTTTAATTCTCGGCAAATGGATTCTTACTCGACTAAACAAATTAAATCCTTTTTGTTAATTAATTGACTAATTCTTTTTGGATATGATATAGAAACGTTTAATTTAGTAAAACTATTCACCTTTGATAACATTTTACATTAATGAATAAAGATCATTTCAAAACGAAAATATTAATTTTATTTTGTTTTGGCTGTTTTGTACTGGCGCGCACTGCGCAAACTTCACGAAAAAAAACTGTTGCGCGCCATTATACTCAGGTTATTTCACAGATATTTGTAAACTTTGTTAATGCGTATTTGATTATTAACAAAAATGTTGACTCGTGGTGACTAGAAAAGTGATAAAAGAATGGACGCCGCTGTAAGCGTGACTCTCCTTTCATACAATAGTAATGTATGAGTAATGTTAACATCACGTCGACTCGGGCTGCCCGAAAATCATGCCCGAGTCGGGCATGATTTTCGAATTAGCGAATGATTATAATAATCGAATTAGTATCATTCAAAGTCGCGTATTACTAAAGTAAGAGCAGTTTCACACCAGGGGGGGCACACTTATAAATGTCATCACTTTTCATAGAAGACAGCGACCTCAGACGCCTGGGAATGAATTAAAATGGCAGCCATATTGTATGGACTTGTCAAAGTTGTCATCGCCATTGTCAGCCATTGTAAACTCTGACGCTCTGTTGTTTGGATGTTTATGCGCTTTCTTTTCGAGGTTCTCTTGTTATTGCAAAAGTTATTGTTAATTTGTTAGTTGTTCTTATTTTTCTTTAACGTTGTTATTGTTGTGTTTTGTTTTTGTTGTTTTATTTGTTTTCAAGTGTTGTTTTGTTATAACATGAGTCAAATTCCGAAAAGATATTGTGTTTTTGGCTGTGACTTTCTGGGTAAGTAGTTTCTCTTATTACACTATTTAGATTAAATTCAACTCACGCCGATACGCCCTGTGTATGTGTTAAACTTTGCAGACATATTTGCTGCACGTGGTATGTTCTTTTCTAGACTCTTTCTTTAAAAGCTTATTAGCCAGTTCAGAAAAATACCACGCCAAGTAAATACGAAAATTAGCAAGTACTACTCGCACGATTAAAATGAAACCGAAAAATACGTTGTATTTGCTTCGCGTGCTATTTTTCTGAACTGGCTAATGAGCTTTGTCAAAATCTATCAAACTGTTTGGTCAGTAGCCTATGAAATATAAATATTCTTGTCTCAACATACATTAATTTAAGCTATACACTTGAAAAGCACTACTTCTGAGACAGTCTGGTAAAAGTACTATGTTAAGCTGCACAGCTATCACAAGACGGCGCGCGAGTTATCTCAATGTTCTCGCACTATCCGTCTCTCTCTTATTAGAAACTTAGAAAGAGTGATCATCTTGTGATAGCCGTGCAGATTTAGTACGTAACCAAGTCGGTAACACCAACTTCCTAATAAGTAACTAAATACTTTTTTCATGGTTGTGATCCGTTGTGTACATGTCCTATTTTCTATGTACTGTTGTGGTAGTTAAAATCCATTTATGCTAAAAGTGGAGCTGGAACATACGTTTCATGTGCTCTGCCTACCCCTTTTGGGAATAAAGGCGTGAATGTATGTATGTGAATGTATGTATGTTTTGGTAGTTAAAATCCAATTTTCTTCTTGTTTACGCATCTTCAAGAAAAGGCATAGTTATAAATTTGTTGTCTTACAAATACGAATTTATACAGCGCTGTCGGTCATAAACAGAATATGAAGTGTTTTGAATAATCACTTTCTTATTAAACCATTATTTCCTGTGTGTGAATTTTGAGTAACACAACAAGTCATATTAATATTTTGGACTTATATTTCATTATCGCCAAGAGCTCCAAAGTGGTATTTTTGTATAAGAGACTAGTTACCGGCGTGGCTTCGTCCGAGTATTGCAAAGTCAACCCGCTGGACTAAATATCTAAGCCTATGTCCATTCAGTAAGTCGTTCTATACACAGGTGAAAGAAATTGTGTAAGGGATCCCCATGTGGTGTCGGATTAGCATAGCACCCACCTCTTTCTTCCTGTGGGTGTCATAAGAGTTGACTAACGGAACAGTTTGAAGTGTGTTGTGGGTGATGCACTTACTAGTGTTTCTATAAAGATTACTGCAATATCACGTTTTGACGATCTTTTATATCCACATTTATGCTAAAAGTGGCTCTGGAACATGTTTCATGTGCTCTGCCTAAAGGAATAAAGGCGTATGTATGTATGTATGAAAGTGGTTCCAGTGGTTACCTACATATAAACTTAAAACCTTCAATCTCGCAGACTCCGTATTATTAATATTTAGTGTATCAATCAAACATTCATTTGTTTATTTGTAGAACATAGGTGTACTGTTGTACAAAGTGATTAAATACATTATGGGATCCACTTTGTCTTGCCAATATAAATTATATATAATATCGTAGCATGCCTGGCGAAATAAAACAAAAAAAAAATATTTTAGTTTTGTAGGCATGAAACATTTACCCTTAAAATTTTTGTGAGTATATAGTATGTAGAGCATAAGAAAAAAATATGCAAAGAGAAAAATGAGAATGGTAAACTTATCATTAATAAATTGTACCAATCATGTAAAGTACTAGAGTCTGGCCATCGAAACGTGATACTGAGATTTATATGGCAACTTTTTATATGGCAACAGTAATGAGATTGTCAAATGTGTCAAACGCTTTAAATTAGTGTGATGTCCTAATCTTGATACTTGATATGGTAACTAAGAAAGTAACTGTTCCATAATAAATTGGTCTGTTTTTGGTTTCTAAGAGAATTAAAGGGTGGCTTACTGCTAATATTATTCACATTGAAGAATATCACAAAAAGTTCAATTATCATGTCTATAATTTTTAAGCAATTTCGCACTAAACACGCTTTTACGCACAGTTTCTTCTCTTTCCTGGGCCCTTTTCTTTATAATAAAATAAATAAACAATGCTCCGTGTACGATCAAAATAGCAAAGTATGCCAAACTAAAGTTACAGCATGGTTGCTAACCCTGACCTACGACGAGACAGAAAATTTGCTTACTATAGTGAATTAGTTCTGCAATCGCAAGCATGCTTTTGATAAATATAGTTTTGTAATTCTTGACGCGAGGTAACAAATGTTTAGACAGTAACCTAGTTTAGGCAATAAACTTGTATATTGGTCCCCTAAGAACATTTCTTTCAGACGCATTGGCGTATTAATATTGTATACGAATAATCCTGTTAGATATAAGTTGTGTTGTTAATAACTTAATTAGATTATACCCACTTATTGTACTATTTTTTGCTAAATAAATCCTTTTATTATTTATTTATTCAGGTTATTTTGTGTACACAAAGTAATGTTCCTTAAATTACTTAAATATTGATTGAAGATTTGCAGTAATTGTAGCAGAAAGAATAGTAAATATAGATGACTAGTCAGCAAACGAATATTTATTATAACTGACGCTGTATGAGGAGATGTATGAGAGATCATAACGAAAGAAGTATGTAAGGTAAGGACCATATTAATCTAGCACTGACTGGTATTAGCCTAGTACCGTCTATGATGACCGGTTTAGCATAGTGTGTAGTAACTAGTGGTCCTGCCTACGATGTTCACGCCCTGGGTTCCAATTCCAGTAAGGGCAAATATTTGTGTGATGAGGTGTGTATGAATATTTGTTTCCGAGTCTTGGATGTTTGACAATTTAAATTTAATACTCTTTATTGCACACCTCAATAGTAACATAGAAAACAGCGACTTACTACCTATTTCCACCGCGCGCGCGCGCGCTCAGTGCAAATAGGTAGTAAGTCCCATACGAATTTCAATTCTCGCCCATCCACGCCCCGCCTCGCCTCGCCGGTGGAAAACCACCTTGAGAGCAAAAGCTAACACCAGGCTGTCCTTTCGCTAAAGAGCGATCTATTCCAGACAGCCTTTGGGTAGCGGAGGGAAAATAAACAGTCATAACTAGGTGTTTTCCATGTATTTTAAGCTTTTATGCTTACGATTTGTTTAAGATTTTCCCCTAATCTTGTTTATTTATGTGACACTTTTTTATCTCTACCTACCCCAATTCGATATGGGCTTGAGTATATGTGTGTACTCTGCAAAAAATAATAAATAACATGTATTTCATTATGTTTCAGTCACATTCTGTGTACCATTACATCGGTTTCCTAACCCGGAAAAAAAACCTACTGTTTGATGCTTGGGTGTCAGTGGTTGGAGACAAACAAAGAAACTGACCGTATGAAAATATACAAGTCTAAAAGGCTGTGTGATCATCACTTTGATCCCAGTGACAAGATGTCAGTAGATCGGATAAAGCCGTTAGCAATCCCATCAGTGAATTTACATCGTAAGTATAATTGATATAATCTTAATTTTTTTATGGTGCAAAGAAATTACAATGGTCAGTAGTTATCCAAATTATTTGGCAAAGATTCGTGTTGCATCCCTTTTGTTTTCTACTTCAAATACAGCTAAGGGAAGAGCCTGCATCGAAATGTTTAGAATGCCAAATATTTGTTGAATGCTATATAAAATCATTTTATTTAAATACATGTAGACACATACAGTACTTATATGGAAAAGCATAAGCTTTACACCATAGCTCTGCCAGCCTTTTTTGTGAAATCCGAGAAAAGCCGCCGACAGTAGGTAATAATAATACAAGGAGGTAAAGTTAGTGAGATTTTAACTATGTAGGTTTGTGTGTAATGGTAATTTCTGAAGCAAACTACTGATCCCATTTATTAAGTTTTATGTGAGCAGGGTATGGAATTTCTTGAAAAATATATGTTAATAATATTGCAATTTTGGGTTCCAGGTATACAGCAAGGATGTACTACTTTTTTACAAGCAGACCATTGCTATACAAATCCCCTACGAGGAAGTCTCCAATCTGTACCATTAATGGACATAACGAATCTACCGGGGCCGTCAAGACTTGCAGTTGAGCCAACCGAAGTTCCATTACCATCTGGATCTTCAGAAATAACTTGTCTAACTGCAACTGATATGTCCCAATATCGAGCACCACGCACGAAGTTTGACGCAGGTGAGAAAATAATGTTTATTTATTTATTTATTAGGTTTACCAACAATTGTTTACACCATATATTACATGAATAGCTTGCAATAACAGTTTTATGCTAGATGTAACAATCACTGACAGGTAAACACCACATGCATATTACAAAAAAAGCAGTGAAAAACTAAAGTTAAACAGTAACCATAATTATCGAAATTCTCCAAAAAAACAACATGGAATTTAAAAGCTCATTTAGGTTAAGGGGTCTATTTCATAATAGAATGTTGGGCGCATATACAAAATTGGAGGCCTAGGCCGGCAAGATGGTCTTTTTTAATTTCCATTCCACTATTTGTGGCACAGGATCACGGCGTTCAGCCATGAACATTAAAGTTTGATTTCATGGTTTTTTTAAATTTATTTCATTGCATGTTTGAGAAAAGCACTATACATACCTCGGCGTGAAAAGGGGTTGCCGGCCTCATAACTATCCGACCTCGCTACGCTCGGCCGTCTATATGTACTCGGCCGGCAACCCCTTACTTCCCGACCTCTATAGTAATGTACTATTATACATGCAATGAAATATTGACATAATGTTCCTTAGCTGTGAATAGGGCATGCAAACCAGTTTTAACCGAAATCGAAGAAATAACGTAAATTTGGAAAAACGGGTACTTACGGTTATTTTCGGATACAATTTTCCTTAGTAAAATTATTAAAATAATTTTAATTATTCCTGTTATTTTGACAAATAAGTATACTTATTTTTAGTTACAAATTACAATCATACATTTAATCTACACTAATATCATAAAGAGGAAAGATTTGATTGTTTGTGTGTTTGTATTGAATAGGCTCCGAAACTACTGGACCAATTTGAAAAATTATTTTACCATTAGAAGCCGACATTATCCCTGATGAACATAGGCTACTTTTTACCGCGGGAAAATGCTTCTTTCCTACGGGAAAACGGGTTAATTAGTAGGAGATCTTAGGGTCACCACCTTGCATTTTTGAGACAAAGCAAACCGTTTGGAACAGGTGTTCCTGGGGGTGATCTGAGCTGATTTAGCCCGGTTGCCACGAGGTTCCCCCCAGCAGGTGGGCAGGGGAGGGGGGAAAAGTGCCTCCGGCGCGCCTCATTCTAAGCTTTATATCTACCTACATCTAGCAACTATATCAAGTTTGGTGTCTTTTTCGTATAATTCGAGGATGAAGCAGTCATTTCTGTTATTAAATTGTCAGTCACCCATACAAAAAATACGAGAAATTCAAAATTTAAAAAACATTCACTTTTATTTCGAAAATCTTCTACAGAATTAAAACTATGAGGATTTGCTCTACAAAAAAAATACCTGTAAATAGCCCAGGTATCCTACTATATAGAATACTAAACTTGTCATACATTTTTCGTTTGTAACTTTGTTCAAAAAAATGTTTTACGTCGCGCGGCGTACCTGCATTGTGAGGGCGGTATGCAGCTTTTAGGATTTTGAAGTATTTTTAGACGATTTCTGATAAGTTGTTATTCTTCTAGTTATAGATTACATTAATAAATTACTTCTGGACGTGATATATATACAAATATAAATGAAATCTATACATATAATAATGCTGAAGAGGGTCGAAAGCCTGTACATGGAAGATATTCGAAAAAAGTAAGTTCGGGACACTTAGAATCGATAACAGAACACGTTCCAGCATTTTTTAGAAGTTTGTCTGTTTATCTATTTATGTGATCACGCATCACGTGAAAACGGCAGAACGGATTTTGATGCAAACTTTACTAATCTGTCAAGAAAATCGACTCGAACACATGACTCGAACTAAAATTAGGGCTTTAAAGCCCAATAACTCGCAAACGAATAACTGATTTGAAAAATGGTTTTAGAAACCCCATAATATTTTTGAACGAGCTATCCAACGATACCATACCATGTGGGTTTGACGAAAAAAAAAATTACATCCCTGCTTTAGGTGTAGGGGAGGTAAGGGGTGTAGGTATTTTTTTAAAAATTTCTAATTTTTTGTATGGGTGAGTGAAAATTTAGTCACAAAAATGAATTCTTCATCCACGAATTATGCGAAAAAGACACTAAACTTGATATAGTTGCTAGATGTATGCAGATATAAAGCTTAGAGTGAGGCGTACCGGAGGCACTCCCCCCCTCCCCTGCCCACCTGCTGGGAGGAACCTCGTGGCAACCGGGCTAAATCAGCTCAGATCACCCCCAGGAACACCTGTTCCAAGCGGTTTGCTTTGTCTCAAACAGGCGCTAAGATCTACCAAATAGGACAACGGGTAGTGAGAATTATCCGTCCATATTATCTTTTTCACATAACTTCTAGACGGCTGAACCGATTGGGTTGAAATTTTATATGGGTATTTCGATGGTTTCCTGGATAATTTAAAAATACAATTGGACCCAGTAGGTGGCGCTGCTGTCGGTATGTCAACTACTAAACGGCCGAACCGATTGGGTTGAAATTTTATATAGGTATGTGAGGGAGGGAGGGGAGAGGTTTCTTTTTTGACTTGACGCTCGCGTTCGCACCACCGCCTGCCTCTGCCCCTGCGCCTAAGCGTCACTGCGGTGCGGGTGGGGAGACAATGTCAAAATTTGAGAACGTCTCAAGTCCACGCGCGAGAGTCGAGTATTGAGTGTTCACAACGGCTCGCAGAACAAATTTTGAGAATGTCTCTAATCCGTGCGCGAGAGTCGATAATCGAGCGTTCACAGCGGCTTGATGAACAAAATTTGAGAACATCTCAAGTCCGTGCGCGAGTTAAGTATCGTATGTATAATATGGTACCCGCGCGAAGCCGGGGCGGACCGCTAGTATTGTATAATTGTAGAACATAATTCTCCCTGCGATACAGTTTAATACTAAACCAGCTGCTTACGATCTTATTGTATTAAATATGCTTGTACTATCAATAAAAAACTTTAAATCTTTATTATTTATTATAAAGCACAGAATTCTTACATTCACCAAACAACACCAAGCCGATAGACACTGACAGTCTCGACAATACATGACGTATGTGTATTATTGCCATATATTATGCCCTTTACAGCAAAACTATCTTATGGTCAAATAGCGGCTTGTCGGGCTATATGTATATGGGAAATAAAATTATAGAAATTGTTTTTATACAAATCATAACATACCCATTATATTAATATTATTATTGCCTTCTCTCCTCTATGTCTAATATAATGTTATTTTTTTTATTTACAGAAAAAACCTTCGAGTTTTTACGAGAAAAAACGTCCCAGGACTGCGCAAGAAAAGTGCGACGTAAGCAAAATGAGATTAGAAGATTGCGGCAAAAAGTTAAAAACTACAAAATGCGTCTTCGGCAGCTGAAAAATGCATCATTAAAAACAGAGTTTGAAAAGCTGACACGAAATATGCCGAAATCATCCAAAATATTTACGAGGATGCAATTCATGGAAGGGCATAAGAAAAAAAAAGGCCATAGATTTACATTGGATGAAAAAATACTATCCTTGTCATTGTACAAAAAAAGCCCTAAAGCTTACTCTTTGATGAGTAAATATTTTACCTTGCCGTCAAGGCCAAAACATTATTGGCGCAAGTGAAAATGCAACCAGGCATTAACCCAATTATATTTAACGAATTAAAAACAACAGTTTCCAAAATGCAGCCACAGGATCGTCTGTGTACTTTAATATTTGACGAGATGTCGATTTTTCCGCAAATATTTTATAACCCGTACACAGACGATCTTGTAGGTTTCGAAAATGTAGGAAGAGCAAAATCAAAACATTTTGCAAATCATGCCTTGGTGTTTATGGTGAAAGGTGTGAAGAAAAATTTCAAACAGCCAGTCGCATATTATTTCACACAACGGTTGTCGACACCGAGACTTAAGGAAATTTTAAAAGAGGTAGCTACCGAAGTTCAAACTACTGGTCTCAAAATAGTCGCAACCGTTTGTGACCAAGGCTCGCTAAATTCGACTTGTGTTAACAATTTAATTTTAGAAGCTAAAAAGAATTATATTAATGAAGGTAAAGAATGGAAAAATGATGTAATAGTCATAAATGATCAGGAAATAATCCCTCTTTTTGACGTTCCACATCTGATAAAAGGAATAAGAAATAATTTGCTAAATAAAGATTTAATTTATAACGAACATCAGAATGGAACGAAAAAAGTGAAGTGGGAATATTTCCAAAAAATTTTTGCCGCTGACAAGGCTCATGGTGAGTTGCGGTTGTTACCGAAAATAACGAGGGAACATGTGGACCACAAGAATAAAAAAGATGAGGGTTAAACATGCCGTTCAAGTGCTCAGTCACAGTATGGCTGTTGCTACGGACAACTTGGTGGCAAGAGGCGATTTACCGCAAGAATTATTAAATGTCATACCATTTCTAATATTAATTGATAAATTGTTCGACTCCCTCAATGCTTCAAGCTTTTCGGTGCCACACGGCAAAAAGTACAGAGCGGCCGTTAAAAGGAACTCGCCCCACCATGAGCTCTGGCAAGAGGCTCTAAAATTACTAAAATCGATTAAATTCATAGTTATAAGAGGTGACGGGTCAAAATTAGTAGGTAGAATGTACCAACGGTCAATAATTTTATTAAAACTATTGAGGGTTTCAAATCCTTGTGGCAATTGTTGTCCAAAAAATTTTGTTTGGATTCAATGCTGACACGCAATTTTAACCAGGACCCGCTCGAAAACTTTTTTGGCAGCATTCGCAGTTTGGGTGCACGAAATGTGGCACCCAACTGCATGGGGTTTGAGGGAGCATTTAAAACTGTTATTAAATAATATAAGCAGTGATCATTCAGTCCACTCCAATTGCGAAAAAGACTCGAATTTACAATCATTATCCTTTTTTATAAAACACAAAGATAAAAGTAATGCTCCCTCGCAACCCCAAGACATAGTAATCGATCAGCCTCTGGATGTCATGCAAAGTACTGTAGCTGATTCTGGGGATGATCAAAGAACCTATGTCTGTGGATGGGCGTTGACAAAATGATTACAAAAAGTGTCTAAAGGGTGTAAACAATGTAAGAGCAAGCTACTAGGCGATTCAAAGAATGCAAAATATAGGTTCATACGAGGCAAAGAATATGAAAAAGATCGAGAATGGCTTACTTATCCCTCTGATTGCCTAGTAGCTTGTTTCCATGATATACAAAAAACAACAATTGCTTTTCTCAATAGTGAATGTTACAAAAAGAATATTAAAGAACATATCATTGCTTTTATAGATTTATTTGTTGATTTTTCCTTTATGAACTGTGAGAGTCATAAAGATAAGTTGAAAGACTGTTTTTTAAATACTACTATCAACATAATTATTTACAGTTGGTGCAGAACAGTAAATAGGATTTTAGATGGTAAGATTAATTATGAGGGAGACGATATTGTAAAAAAAGCTGCACAAGTGTATCACAATACACATAAGTCAATAAAAAAATGAACGAAATCACGTATTTTATTTCTTATTGCTCTTCCCTAATAAAAAAAATCTCAATGAAGAATATGACCCAGTTTTCATTAAGTGATATTCATAGTTTAAATGAATATTACAGTTTTAATGACATGAAATTAACAGAATAGTTTGAGGTCATTGAAAAATATACGATGAAGGATTGCTTAGCATGCGGACTTTATAGCCCGGATATTAATCGTATATTGTGGCAAGTTTTGTATCGTTATTGTTGAAGCAAGAAGTTAATATTTTTACGTCACACCTGGCCATAATGCGAGTTTTACTGCACGCTGCGCGTACGGTAAAACTCGCATAGTGGCCAGATAAAGACGTAAAATTGTGTACTTACCACGGGCGGTAATTCGTAAAGCTCCAGATCGCATATTTATGGCCCTCACCTTCGGTTCGGGCCACAAACAACTGCGATCTGGGCCATTCACGAATTCACCGCCCTAGGTACGTAATGTAATTTATGCGCATCTATAGCATGGTCATTACGGTATGCAATTTTAATTAGACGCTGTAAAGTTTGTGTTGATTTATTGACGCGTAGTGGTAAAATATACTTACTATAGACTATTATTTCTGTCGGCTTTATTCTTTCGAGTCAATAACGTTTATTAATTTTACATTCATTCACTTTTTTCGAAAGTATACTCTATACCAAGTACATTTTTAAAGCGTCAATAAAATCGATACAAGCTTACAATGTTTGGTTATATTTGCATACCGCAATGTACATTACTATAGATGCGTATGTATGGAGTAGTGCTACAGCCATATTATACATGCCTATATATAGCTATATATCTAGATGTCACTATTAGTTCTTGCGCAGCCGTACAGGGGCAGCACCGTCCATACATGCACATTTGACGATAGAGTTGCCACTCTTTCTCCTCTATATTACATTACTCTTTGTTTCACACATGTGGTGGTATGGTATGAAACAAGTATGAAATGGGTCTTTCGTCGGGGATTCGGTCAGCGGTGGACGCCTTGCTTCTTTAGCGGAGCTTCTGACGCTGATTGTATTATTGACGACTGACCAAACTACCGAACAACGTCGCTTTATAAGCAAACTTGACATTGGCGAAATCATCTTAACTTAGATGGAAGCCATTTTTTAAAAGAAGAAGATGAAATATCATTTGGAGCAGTGGGACAGGCAACCAAACGTGTAAAAGTACTCTTGTGGTCTATTAGCAGCTGCCACGGCGGACGGCCAAATTTAGTACGGAGTGACCTTGGTTTGGCCAAACACCGTGCTTCTGGAGTTCCGGCACTTATCAGTCGTATATAGAACGACATCAGCCCCCCTAGCACACTAGGTTTTATGTCCGACGTAAAGCATTCGTCCCTCTTGCACTTGCATATTTGCCAGAATGGGAAGAATGCTTTATGTCCGACATAAAACTTGGCGTACTAGCCCCCCTGGAGATAATGCGAGTTTTGAAGACATAACGCTCAATTGGGGGCCTAAGCCCGGTTTGTCCACAGAAAGTGCGATACTTAGCCTCAAGCATACTGTCAGATATTACACGGACAGAAAAACCCCAGTTTATGCCTGCTTCCTCGATTTATCGAAGGCGTTTGACGCGATTATGAATTGCTATGGCGTAAGCTGGGGGAGACTGGATTGCCGGTGGAATGTGTGGCTGGCTTGAGGCACTGGTATAACAATCAGACCAATCAAGTCAAGTGAGCTAATGCTCTGTCTAGCGAATACAGGCTGGAATGCGGGGTTAGACAGGGAGGGATCACGTCTCCGAAACGATTTAACCTGTATGTTATTGGCAATCAACCCATTAACATACAGGGGCTAAGCAGTATGCATGCTCGTTGCTACGTGGGAAGCACCTGTATTAACAACGTAAGCTATGCCGATGATATGGTGCTGCTCGGCCCTTCTGTTGGAGCCATCGAACAACTGCTGGCTACTTGCGAGGCGTATGCCCGTGCCCATGGGCTTGTGTACAACCCCACTAAAAGTGAGGTCATGGTTTTTACGGCGGGGAAAATTAAGCCCTATTATGTACCACCAATTTGGCTAAGCGGTAGTCAGCTGTCGATCTTGGATAAGGTTAAGTACCTGGGACATATTATCACAAGTGATCTAAAAGATGATATGGATATTGAGAGGAAGAGCAGGGCGTTAGCGGTTCGTAGTAATATGCTTGCCCGTTGGTTTGCTCGATGTTCATACGAAGTAAAGATAACGGTTTTTAAAGCTTATACACAGTCTTTTTACTCGAGCAGCCTGTGGGTTTAATATACAAAGAGAGCCTATAGCGCCATGCGTGTCCAATACAATAATGCGTTTAGAATGCTGCTGGGGCTGCCGAGGAGGTGTAGTGCCTCGGGCATGTTTGCCGAAGCCCGTGTAGACGGGTTCCAGGCGATCATGCGCAAAAAGATAGCCTGGGTCCTATTAGGCAGGGTGAGAGCAAGAGTTAACAGCATTCTACAAGCAATATCGTCAAGATTTAACTGTCCAATTTTATCTTTCTGGGTTGGGCAGATTACGGGCGATGCCCAATTTATCATTTAATAATTGTATGTATTTTTGCCTACTGTCACTAACCTAATTTAGATTTAAGTCGCCTGTTAAAAATGGATCAACCGGTCTGAAACAAAGATTTTTATTTTATTTATATATATATATATATATATATATATATATATATATATATATATACATGCAGTCCACGGGTCCATCAGAAAAATAGTAGCCCTCGGAACCTTTTGATATATTCATTCGAGAAAATATATTTCTGACTGTTATTATTAAATACTTAATATTCGAACATTCATAATTATTGTAAAGGTCCAAAACAAATTGAAAGCCAGAATATTTCAATACTTATTAGAACTGTAAAGTTAGCACAACCTGTCTGTTACAATACCTTTATGCCTATGTGCGTAGATTATGCGTATAGAACATACCGTGCGTAAACCACTTAATTCCGAGAATCCGAACGCCGTCATTTTGACAGCTGTCAGTACTATTATAGTCAAGTCAATTGTCGTTTTTGTTCTGGGTTCTTCACGATACCTAGCACAATTTTATTTTATTTTAATAAAAACTTCAGTTGGATTGGATTAGCAATATATTGTACTCTGTGTGGATTGGAGCGATTCAAGTGGAATGGGTAAGAGTGTAAAGAACGGAGAAAACTACAAATAAGATATGACTTCTTACTTAAAAAAACAATTTTTTTAATATTGTGGCTTTACCATGCTTTCCTAGTTTCCTTATATAGTGACAAACAGATGTTACATACAATTTAATGCTTTTTTTTCAGTGCAATATCACTCCGAAATGAACGTGTGTTTCTGGAGACCTTAAATTTACAAGGAATGAAAAATCCAAGGACTTAGACAAATACCTGTATCGTCGTTTCAAACAATCTACCTACTCTCATGTAAATTTAGATCACAAGAAAGTGCAGTTCAAAATGCAATATATTAATCTATTTTTATTATGTATAGTAACCTGCAGTCTTCTAGAATGTATGGTTGCAGAATTAATAACTCTGTCTTTGATGGGTGCAGCCGTTATCACAGGTGGCTGGTACAAATGGCAAACAATAAAAGAGAACTCATATTGTCGGTTCATGGAATGTTGCAATGCAGAATATGTGCCATATGATATTGAGAGTAAGTTTCTATAAGTCTAAGATTTTCATACTGCGAAGCCTGATCTACTTAATGCATCAACATCTGCCTTTATACCTTATCCTTATTCCAGTCCTACAGCTGGACACAGTCACATCCCTTTCATCCAAAGGAGGAGGCTTGTACTTAATGGTGTTTGTTAAATATTTACATTATACTGGGCTAAACAACATGAATGGTATATAATTAGGTGGCTTTGCACAGACAGGATTGTGAATTGATTCTTAGGAGACATTTTTATCTAGCATAATCTCTTAGTTGAAATGATGATGCTGATGTTGATAAGGGATGTTTTTTGTGTCTATTACTTTCAGAACTAAAGGAATCACTCTCCACATACATGTTTGGACAGCCATTAGTGAATGAACTAGGCAATATCATCAGTGCTCACAAAGAGGCAGTACTCAATAATAGTAATAGGAAAGCCCTAGTGATCAGCCTGCATGGCTGGTCTGGCGTGGGCAAGAACTATGCATCTAATATGATAGCTGAAGCCCTTTACAAGAAGGGCACAAAAAGCAAATATGTCAAATTATTCATGGGTGATAAAGATTTTAATTGTGAGGAATTGGAAAGAAAAAAGGTATTAATAGATAATAAATGTTTATAAATCATTTTAATTTAATTTAATATTTCACCTGCTAGTAGCACAGGTAACAATTATATTATAACTCGGATGTTATTGTGTTTATCTCTCATCAAATAGTTGTGTTTATCAACCCACCATATGCTTGGGCATGGATCCCATGCTAAACATTTAAACAACCCTATTGTTTTACATCTCAGTCATAATTTAATTGGACAATTTTGCCTTCCATATGAGTAGGATTATTTTCACTGCCCTGGAGACCTTTGCGAAATAGTAAACTGAAGGCACAAATGCACCAAAAATATTATAAAAACTTATACCTAATTTCCACTATTGGCAACCAAAACCACCGCTGTTCACATTATCAGCGGCGGAGCTTGCAAAAATATTATCATACCTACCATGTATTTGAAAAAAAATCCATACATTTTATTTTGCCCCAATATTGTTGCCGCATCTTACACCAATATCATACTGGATAATGAAATAGATTTGCTTTGGTTTTCAACTGAAAATTTGTAACACACAGTAACAGTTTATTACAAATTTCAGAAGGAAGTAATGTCCGAAGTGTTCAGGGTTGTGAAGAGTTGCCCAACCTCTCTGATAATTTTTGATGAGATACATGACATGTGTCCCAGCATCCTGGACACTGTGAAGCCCTTCCTTGACCACCATCAGTCCGTGGATGGGGTGGACTTCAGGTGTGTATTTGGGTGGTAGGGGGTTTAAAAAAAAGGGAACCAAAATCATACATTTTCTTAATGTTTAGGTTTCTTTCACCAGAACGGCACCACGATTCTGATAAAGAAAATATCTTAATTATAATTTGGAAAAATAGGCACACGACAGTGGAATAAAAAAACGACGAAATTTATCGCAATATTGCATTGGAGCTACCTTCCATTACATTCCAATCAGGCGAAAAATGAAATCGTCTCTTTTACTCGCAAATGTGCACTGGCCTTTATGATCACGATCGGCCTATTTATCTACGTGAAATTGTTGTGCACAGGTCTACTCATAGTGAAAGGCAATGGTCCTACACTATCAGTGTCTGAATATGTTTTACTTCACCCAAAATATGCTATTGGCCGGGTGCATTAACTCTGCTGTGGATGGTTTTTTTTTTCAACCTACACAAAAACTTTATTTCTCTATCTATTGAGTGTCCCATTGCTGGGCGTAGGCCTCTCCCCGTGATCTCAATGCGTCCCTACTAGTTGCCCTAAAACTGTCTAACCATTTTTCAGGAATAGCATATTCATCTTCATCTCCAACATTGGCGGTGGCCAGATAGCCTCGACTCTCCTGGACTTGTATGGACAAGGGGTGAAAAGGAATGATGTTGAATTCCACTACTTTGAACCTGTTATTCGGAAGACAGCTTATTTTACTGGTATATTTCGATTTATTTGTGAATCGAGTTTAAATTATTTGTATACCTACGACACTATTTTAAGTAGCCTTAACGCTCGTTCGTAAAGTAGGTATCGCTATTAGGGTGCGTATTTACCAGAGCTGTGCGATACGAGACGCTGAGGCAAAAAATCCACAAATAGCATTACTGGGCATGCTCTCTGTGACCTCGCATTGGGGTGATTTTTGACTTTCGAGCGCTCGACTCCTTTCAAAAAATGCCAAAATGCTATTTTGAAATAGTGATAGAAAATGGTAAAACGATTCGATACTCGTATTCAATTCTATCGGCAGAGAACGTACATGTTGACACTACAGTCGTATTTACTCTTATTTATGTTTCGAGCGCTCGAACGTCAAAGATCGGTCCCAGCTCTGGTTCATACTCACTCTTACCCGTCTTTGTGGCAGGTGGGTTCAAGCAGTCGTCAACGATCGCGAACCACCTGATAGACCACTACATCCCGTTCCTGCCGCTGGAGCAGCAGCACGTGGAGCAGTGCGCGCTCGCCGAGCTGCTCGCCCACGGCGTCACGCGGCCCACGGAACAGATGATGGCGTGAGTGGCTTAGCATACTTTTTAACAATTTTTTATTTGTTCGTTTGTTAGTGTGGGACAAATCTTGCGAGTTAAATCTGACCCACTTCCTGGTGACCGATTGAGCTGAAATTTTAGGTATCTTTTGGATGACGATTGAATATTATTATGGTACCATCGAGCTGATCTGATAATAGAGGCAGAAGGTGGCCATGGGAATTGAGTACTTAACCGACGTAACACCGTTGAGTTATTGCTCGTTAAAATCATATCAATGAGTAGTAGCAGATGACGGTATACAGAAAAGTACAGTTGGCAATTAAAGCTTGTACCAAAAATTAAATTGTTTTGTTTTTGTCAAACTTATTTAACTTGCAATGTTCGTAATTCGTATGTATGTTGTCCGTTTCAAAACTTGGTAATCATATTTCAACCACTTCCTGGTTTTCGATAAAGCTGAAATTGGATATACTTGCGTATGATTAGATGACAATGTAATAATATGGTACCTACTGTACAGCTGGTCTCATGACATGATGAATGCGGAAGGCTGCCATAGGAACTCCTAAAGGACACTAGTTGAACCCATAGTGTTAGGCTCATTGAAACGCTCTCGACGAGTAGTTAATGAGGACTGTGCAAAAAAAGTAAGCAAGCTTGTAAATAGTCTCACTTTTCCGTGCGAGGCGTCTGAAGTAATGGACATAGTAGTCTTTCTGTTACCTTTACACGCTTAAACTGCTGAACTAACCCTATTTAGATGGAGTAAGGTATGGAGATAGTTTAAGATGCTGGGAAGGACATAGGGTAATTCTTATCCCAGAAATTATCTCTTAAAAGTGAAAAGGGGAGTGGAAGTTTCTACGCGCGTGCAATAATTGGTGCTGCGCCTGTGGGAGTTTAATAGCATATTATAATGTCACTCTTTGGCGGAGACCTAAATCCAGCAGTGGACGTCTTTCGGCGGATATGGTGATGGTGACAGAGGCGAGAGTCACGGGCGAACGCTGCAATACCACAAATTGCACACCAATACAGCAGGACCTGCTATGTTACCTATTTATATTTTTCTTTCAGGGATGCAATGGCTGTGATAACGTACGGGCCAAGCGAAGCGCAACCCATCTTCGCAAACAACGGCTGTAAAAGATTCACGAAACACATTCCATACGTGGTGCAGAAGCACAAACCGAAAAAGGAAAAGAGTGAATTATAAGTTGAACTGCTGCTGCTTTGCCATGCACGCACTCTATGTAAAGTCCATTACACATGTAGCAATTTCCCACAACAACTTGCTTGGGATGCTTAAAGTATACATTTCTAGAGAGGACCTATGGTTGACCTCACCGGTTGTATCAGATTGTGCGGTCGGAGATGGTATCCGCCACTGTATCCCTCGCTTTAGATTTTTTTAAAGGCATCTGCGCTCTTGGCTTTGGTCCGACGCATGCCTTCCAAAAGGCATGCGGCGGGCCCCATGGTCCCGAGATATGGAAAAAAACATACAAATAATGATAGTATCGAGGGGAACAGTTACGAAAAAAACAAATTATGTATGGTAGTATACAAATCTCAATGAGTTTGACAGCAAGGGATATATCACTCGTCCACTGTTTTTATTTGCCGCAACTGAGTTAGTGTGAGGTTGCGGCAAATAAACCATTACCCGCCCAAATTAAGTACGTTGTTTTTCGTAAGCCGTCAGACATTTTAAAACCAGTTCTTAATTTAGCTGCATATGAGCCTTTCCGTCCCTTATGGTGGCAACAGTATAGCTCCTCTGTCGATATCTATACTCGACGTTGGAATGCTACGGTTTTTTTTTTCTGCCTACAGCAAGTTGGTGGGATACATTGCATAGTTTGTAGTGTCTTTTAATGTCCGCGCTATACTTACCTATAACGCGCAGAAATCGTGAAAAGACACGCGTAGCTTAGCTTATTCATAACGCGTTGTTCTCAGACTAATGCAATGTAGGGAAGTGTATCGCGGGCACCAGTTTTAATTGTGATAACTCAAGAAATCATGTTTAGTTTGTAAATAACCAATGAAGTCCTGTTGAAATCGTAAAAACAAAAAGGTACAAGTTACACTTGTGACCACGTCCGATTATTTATAGTTATCAGACAGATCTAATCTATGGTTCAAAAACATCCGGGAATTATCTACGACTATTAGATACTCGTAGACATTTTAAATGGAACTGTGTTCTACTTTTGTACCTTAATGTATAATGTTTAAGTATTTATTATACAAATTAAGTGAACTGTTAGTTTTTTTTTCGTATGTCAACGATTGATTTGATAACTTTAAAAAGGTAATTGTTAGTACAGATGTAGTGCATATTTGTTTTCCATCGTATTTTGGCGGAAACGTTTGTATTTGTCATGCTACTTCAGTCAACCTCAGTACTTTTTGTACCGAGACTGACTGAAATAGCAAGACACGTTCGTACGTTTCCGTGAAAATACGATGGAAAACAATTATGCACTACACCTGTAACTAATTATTTTAATCCAGAAATCTGACAATATAATTGATTTTATTAATATTTTAACCTTAACCGATGTTATAAATGCAACACATCACAATTAGATACTTAAAATGTACTGTTTTATGGCCGGTTCCAATAATTAATCCACCGATAGTTTTCCTTACCGGCAGTTACATTTTGACAGATTAGGTACCCGTAGAAAATGTGTCAAAATGTAACTGTTGGTAAGGGAAACTTTCCGTGGATTGATTATTGAAACCGGCCATTACTGAGCGTTGCAGCAATACCTCATTAATCTCATTATTTTGTGCCGCGTTAAGACACAAGCGACATATTGCGCGACACGATACGCGAGCTGTCATAGACCGCTGCACGGCTAGCACGCGACGGCGCGCGACTCTCTCGATTTTTCTTGCACTATCCGTCTCTCTCTTATTAGAACACTTAGAAGAAGTGTAGTGCGATAAAAATCGAGAGTATGTCGCGGCCGTCGTGTGCTAGACGTGCTGGTTTGGATATTCCAATATAGCAATTTTTCGTAGTGTTCTTTTTTATACAAGTGATTAAAATATGTTGACGAAATCTTTTTAGTAACGGTAGTTTATCTTTTCACGTAGGTAATACTAAACAAATACTTTAATGCCGCGCATATGTAGCAGTCACCAGCAGAGCCCCACTGGCTATTGCCAAGAAAGTAATAGGTTGTGAAGTTTGTCCTCGTACCGCTGGCTGTACACGTAGGAACCCGAGTTGACCCGACTGAGTAAAGAAGGCAAAAATTGCTGTATTGTATACATTTGCAACGCGCTGCACTTACTTAGTTCGGTAAATACATTTCTACTAAACTTTTAGTATATTACCTTACTCCCACTTCGCCTTCAAAGTGAGGATGTTTGTGTGGCGAAAGTCGTGTGTAGACACACCTTCACTTCACCTTCCGGCCTTCTTAGACACTTGGGCAGCTATTTTTCCAAAACATACATCTTCCCATGCCGAGGTTTCAGAATGATAATTGCCATAGTGATTTAATTCCTGGCCGTTCTATCTCGTGCCTGTTGTTATGTTCTGTTAGGCTGCGTTCAGGCGTAATGTTGCGCGACACAACGCGAGCTGTATGGTGACTAGGGTTTCCCTCTGCGGGGCTCTAGTCGCCTAGCAACTAATGTGTCGCGCAACATGTCGCCTGTGCATAAACGTGGCTTTAGAAGTATCCAGATTCATCTGTCGGTGCTATCAAATACATGAGCATGACGTGACTCTCTTGTCGAGGCGTAGAGTGCATGTTCAGATATTTTTGAGCACCCCCCCAGAGTACAGACGTGTTTGATGGAGACTGAACAGTAGCCTCTTGCAAAAATGAAGTGTACTTATTCTTTTAAAAAATGGCCTCCATCTAAGTTAAGATGATTTCGCCAATGTCAAGTTTGCTTATAAAGCGACGTTGTTCGGCAGTTTGGTCAGTCAACAATAATGCAATCAGCGTCAGAAGCTCCGCTTAAGAAGCAAGGCGTCCACCGCTGACCGCATCCCCGACGAAAAATCGAAGTGTACTTACTGATTTGTGAACAATCAGCATGTTTATTTCCACATACAATGTAGACTATTTTAATGTTATTGAAAATTCGGTTCAGGAAATGCATGAAACCCTCGAAACTTATTTTCGTTTTTTGGCGATGTCGTTGTTGTTCTTTTGATAATATAATGAGACTTCCGGATCCGGTAAGCTAGTCGGTGTACTGCAAGCTATTTACATACTGCATAGAGAAATATAATTTGGTTGTTGTCATAGGTACTTGTCATGGTACTTCAGTGATACTAATACTAATTCAAATAAAAGGTTTTTTTTACACTGCAACCTTGTTGTTTAATTATTCCGTCTTCTGGTGGTATCCCTGATGGTAAGAGGACTAAAACCAAGTATAAATAAATCGTCATGTGAAGTCAGAGCGTCAACCAAAGGGCGGTCTAAGACCATCTCGCTCACTTGCACTTGCATTGAGGGCTAGGGCTGGCACTGGTGACCAATGATTATAAATAAATTATAGATTTTCATATCCAGACTTCGCCAGTGCAGCTAGCTGTTGATACAACACATTCTAAAGAATCCATAACTCTGACATACCACTTTTGCTGTCAAACAGATGTCCCTCAGTTTGGTGGGATACTGCGCATGCGCATCCCCACGGGCGAGGATAGCGGTCCGCATCGTGTAGACAGTTGCAGGCTTCGTGCTAAACCATATTCTCATCTCGGTCTAAATAAATATTTGAGCATCTAACACACATCGACCGAGGCCCAAACAAAGCAAGGGGTGTACTATGGGGACTAGACGACGATAAACACACTTATAATAGATAAATAAATACTTAAATATGTACATAGAAAACATCCATGACTTAGGAACAGGAAGATCATGATTATATTCTCTTTGCAGATGTGCAAAAATATGTAAGTATTAATTTAATCCTCTCAGATATATGTATAGTCCGTCGATTCGATGACGGCGACCCTAGCAATTACGCATTTGCCCTATTGTGAGCACTGATATGGCTGCCTAGACCAAACTTACTCTTAAAAACTCTATTACATGGGGAACAGTAGAGTTGGCCAGTTGCGTTATAGGTGTACATATATACCTAAACCTTAATCCGCAGCACGGCTAGCACGCGACGGCGCGCGAGCTCTCTCGATTTTTCTCGCACTATCCGTCTCTCTCTTATTAGAACACTTAGAAGAAGAGTTATAGTGCGATAAAAATCGAGAGTATGTCGCGGCCGTCGTGTGCTAGACGTGCTGACATAGGAGCGACGGGACATTTTTACGAGTAAGTTTTATGCACCCATATTTATAGACAAATAAATGTATGAATAAAATACAATTATTCGTGATCATCACACAAACAAATGCCCTTACCGGGATTCAAATCCAGGACCTGTTGTTTCGTAGGCAGGGTCATTAGCAACTAGGCTTAAGTCAAAATATCTTATAACTTCGTGCCGTTCATCCCGTCCGCCGACGTTTTAGTAGAGACTATTAAGCACCTCAGTCGCAGGTAGTTGAAAGTTGGATTCAACGTGAAGTAATAAAAATTTAATGGTGTTTAAGGAATGCGTTAAATTTATTTCTGATTAAGTATATATATATTATATGACTATAAGCGGGAGCATGTTCAGCACAAGCAGAGGTGCAGGAAGTTGTCAGGGTAGCTCAGGTGTTCCGACAGCCACTGCACCGGCGTGTCGCGAGGCAGCACTATGCCGTGCGTCCGTAGTTTCACTGGAAAATATAATCCCGTTACGGTGAGTGTACATCTGAGCCGAGCGAGGCAGTGCCCGAGGAAAAAATGCACTAATAGGAAGCGATGCGCGAGCGCGCTGGCAATGCTATTAGTGGTTTTTTTCCTCGCTCCGCCTCGCACAGCTCTGGTGGATTCTCACCCTTAGTGAGAGTTCATATTTTAAGTTTTTTTTTTACAAATGTTTGCCTCATAACTTCAAATTAAATAGCAATTTTAATAGCGGATTACATGTAGTGTCGAATATCTAAATAATAGTTCTATCGAATAGTTAAACATTTTCAGACATCTAAAGAAACTTGCTCTTTATCAATGATGTTGCAGGAATTTGTTCTTATTGATACAAACATTGTCGCAATAAAATAAGCGTATGGCGCATAGGATTGACGTCACATTGTTAGATGCTCATATAAAAAATTCACCCACCATCAGGCTTATCAGGAAAAATTTCTGATACCATCTGCTGGAGTAGCTTCCTACTGCTGTCACTGTTCTTTGGGCTGACTAGATGCTGACTGAAAGTTCCGTCGTCGGAGTATATTCGTATTGGAATGTGTTTGAAGCCCTCATTGTCCCCATGAGACTCCATTAGTCTTCGGTTTATGGCCCAGAACTGATCGAATTTGTCTGTAAAATATGATGTACATGAGAATCGCCTTTCTCGGAAAGCGACTAAGTTGAAGTGGGTCTGAGCTGGCGATGTCCATCGCATGCCTAGCGAGCTTTGGGCCAAGATCGCCACTGACTGGCAGTACGGTACGGCAGCTCGAAACGGAGACGCGGCAGACCTAGTCTGGAAACAGAAGGGGAGGCCTTTGCCCAGCAGTGGGACACAATGGGCACTGAATAATAATTTGACAAATATACTGAATGACAGTCGTCATTGGTATGAAGAGGATGGTTGATGGTATTTTTACAGGCTTTTATTTAGCTTGTACTGTTTGTATCTAGGTTGTTCATCAAAATTTGCAAATCATATTTCTGCCACTTGCTGGTATTGGATTGAGCTGAAATTTGGCATACTTATGTAAATTTGGCCCAAACACAATATTATGGCACCACCAAGCTGATCTGATGATGGAGACAGCAGGTGGACATTGTAACTCTTTAATTACACCGGTTCTCTATTGTATGGGCAAAAAAAAATTCCCAGTGTCACTTCCCAAAAAAAATTTCCCAAATGTTCATTTGGCAAAAAATCACTAGTCAAATTATTGTTTCGCATTTTATCACTTGGCATTATCTCCTATGGCAAAATATTACTTCGCAAATTATTGTTTGGCAAAGTTTTATATAGTCAAGTTTCATTTGGTGAAACGTATTATTTGGCATAACACTCGTTTTCCAAATTATTGCATGGCATACGATTTATATCCTAATTGTCTAGCGAAGTGTATTTTAGTGAGATTACATATTTTGCTAAGCGGGAAGTTTTTTAATTAACATACAAATTATTACAAGGATTATTATATAAATAAAAATAGTTGGCTTAAACAGTTATCTATGGCAATTATTTTAACCTAACCTAAACCTAACCTAACCGCCAGCGTGTAGACGTCACCCCGCTTCGTTCGCGGGGTGCCTATTTCCGCTCTGAGGGACACAAGTGAACCCTAACCTAACCTACTTATACTACAATTGTTACGGTTGGTTGTTTTTTTACTGCGGGGGGCCTCGCCCCCGAGCCCCCTATTTCTGGCTATCCCAATCTAGTTAAACCCCTATAAACAAAACTGTGCCATTTGTTCGTTTGGGAAATAAAACTACTGCCATAAGTTTTGTGGGAAGTGAAATTTGGCGAAAAATATTTTGCCGAAACGGCAGGATACCAATTACACTAGATAAATTTCTCATTGGGACCCTTTAAACAAGTAGTTGATGCCTACAAATAAAAGTAGAGTTGGCAATAAAATATTTAGCAAAAATGTCATTTTTCAAATCAGATAAGCGTTTCTGGAGATAACCCAGGACATACAAACTTACCGAGCTTCCATCTCACAGACCCTTCCTCTTAAAATATTATCAGCATAGATTATTATTACCTACGGATAAACAATAACATAGTGCAACATGCACTCCTCCATACCATTCTGTAATCCAAGCCATAACTGATTGTGATCTTTTTTCTGCATGGTTGACATGACTTGACCTCGATGCTTGAGGACATCAGCTTCCTTGACCGTGGACATGTAATGTGCTTCCACAACATCTCTGTAATATATAAAAATACTCCTTGTATTTTTTCGTGAGTATGTTTTTGTATTGAATAATTCATCAAACCATTTTTAAGGTTCCATACCAAAAAGGTAAACTTAGAAAGGTTGAAAAATACCCCACATTTTCATTTCAAAGTTTAATACCTCAAAACTGACCAAACCAATTTTGTTGAAACATAAAGAATGGGCAGAATCGTATAATTAATGGGCGCCGAAAGATTGGTATGTTGTATGAACGTTTGTACGGAACCCTCATACTTGTGTCAGACTCACATTTGACAAGTATTTTTTGTAGTTGTTATTACACCATTTCTTTAGGCATGTCAGTAGAATAAAATAAATAATCATGAGTGTTTTTAGATACTGCTTCATATTGTCTCCAGGCTTACAATAATTTGTTGATACTATATTCAAATTAAAATAGTTTTTTATTATTAAATTCCATTTTCACTGATCATCATATTTTTTGATTTCAACACTTTTTTTAATTATAGTGTAATAGGCAATGGGTTAAAAACTTCCAATTAATGGGGTCAGAAAAATGATTCTGAAGTTTTGACTTGAATATTTACATATATTGACTTTTAGTAAAAAAAACTGGCGGGATTAAATTTGAAAATACGGAAATAACAAACAAAATGATCATATGCTAAATTACTTGTTAGGACAATGTAGAAGAACAGATTCTGGGAACTTGGTGAAGTGCACGGTCAGGTTCCATGGCAGCTGCGGGTCGTTTCCACAGAATAGGTCATACAAGAACCCTATTGGATAGTGCCACTTGAGGGGCTGCCCGTTGAAGTCCAGCCACATTTCACTATCTGAATTTTCTTGCGATGTATATCTTAGGAAATGTCTTTTCATCTGCGAAAACAAAAAATATCAGAGACATTGTGCTACCAATTTAACTAACAAAATGACCAAGTATAGTTAATCTTTTCACTAGTAGATAGTTTTCTGTAATTACCTTATCAGTGACCAAGGGAAAGTAACTTAATCTTGGGACCATTACATAGAACGGATCGGGCTGTTGAATTTCCATAATTTCTTCTTGATGTAATTGAAAACATATTGGTAACTTTCCGTCCCATATTTCACGCAATACTTCTCTGTCATTAGCCATTATAGATTTGATAAATATTAGGTAACAACACACTACACATAAATTAAGTTTTGAACTCGTTTTTCACAACAATGATTTCCACCATATGAAAAGAAACCTTTTCAATTCTATTCTATCGCTCAATGTCTGTCTGTCAGACACACTGTCAATATTCAAGGCTATTCGGGTATTTTTAAAACCGCCGAATTCATAGTTAGTTAATGTGTATACGTTGGTCAACATGCGATCAATATTTGCCTGTCCTTTGCTACAAGTTTGTCTCTTTTTGTAACCATTGTGTTTTACCTGTGCCATTCTCTGTGTTGCCATATGTGAAATATGTCCATGGCGATGGAGTTATAAAAAAATAAAAATAGGAATTGCATTTATATCATACCCATATGGTATACAAAAATAAAATTTGGTCAAAATTTATTAATATTTCATAACTGCATATCGCATATGCAGCAGCATATTATCGTTGCATAGTATGTAAACTTTTCGAAATAAGGGAATTTAACTTATTCCTCAGGGCAACACTAGAAATATACCGCCATCTTTACGTGTTTGTGCATACTACACGTGCGTAATTATTGTAACTTGTTGTTTTGTATTAAAAGTTATTAATTAAATTCATTATTGCCGAATTAACGTAACAAATATAATGAGAACTCCAATGCACGTAATGCTGAGGAGATAAGTTGAAGAACGCGGTAGATTCTTGAGATTGTATTTAGATATACTACGCGCTAAAATTATAAAAACCATGTTGGGTAAAAAGAGAAAACTGAATCAAAAAGACAATGACTTCGAGTATGACCCTGTGCCGCGGCATTTAGTCACATCCCATATTAAAAAGCAGGAAAAGCGATTAATAGTGATATTGGAAGGCGCCCAGTTGGAAACAGTGAAGGTAAAGCTTGTTATTTTTTGCTGTACATATTATACTTCGTTTTAGATTAAAATACAAAGTACATTTTATGGTCACGTTTTACGACTTTTATGTGACGTTTCTTTACATTTAGGCCGTAAAACGCGACTATAAAACTTATCGTGCTAGCCGGGCAGGAACAGACTATGGAATGTAGCTTAATTACGAGACTATTAACCAAGTTTATAAACATGACTTAAGTATATTAAGTATTAATAGTTTTTTTAGCGACACTTGTTTTACTGTTCTATTATCCTATTTTTCAGGCTGGGAATAGCTTCGAGCTCTTGAACTGTGATGACCATGCAAACATTCTTCGTAAGAATGACCGTGAGCCCGGCACCTGCAGGCCGGACATCACACACCAGTCTCTCCTCATGTTGATGGACTCTCCACTGAACCGGGCTGGGCTCCTTCAGGTCTATATTCACACTGAAAAGAATGTACTAATAGAAATTAATCCACAAACTCGGATACCCAGAACTTTCAAGAGATTTGCGGGATTAATGGGTATGTATCAACATCTACTAACAGGTCAAAAACTTATCTGAATGTGGTTCGCTAGTTTAATCTTGTGATAGTGCTCTTGTATCTATATCTTGTAATAGGCTAGTAGGCGAATCTAGTAAAACTTTATAGTTACATAAAATAATAATATAAAGCAAGCGAATTTATACTCATTTTGCTAAGCGAAGTTGTTATACCTATTACTGAAATATTTTCTTTCTAGGCAATAGGTATAATCAATTATCAGTCAATAGTTCGAGGAATAGCCTATGCAGTTTACAAATTTGAGTTTTTACAGCTTTCAAAACATAAAATATTTTCTTTCTAGGCAATCCTACTAATATTATAAATGCGAAAGTTTGGATGTTTGGATGTTTGTTACTCAATCACGCTTAAACAGCTCAACCGATTTGGATGAAATTTAGCATGTAGATAGTTTATAGCCTAGATTAAAATATAGGATAGTTTTTATTCCCGGTCCACGCAGACGAAGTCGCGGGCGGAAGCTAGTAGATAATAATAAATGATCAGTCCATAGTTTGAGGAATAGGCTATGCAGTATAAAATTTGCACATGGTTTAATTTAAGTCATAGATAATAATAAAAACCATTGAATACATTTTGAAGCAAATAGCAAACATACAATTGTTGAATCCCAACCTGACCAAAAATATCGTAGATTCGTAGCCCAGCAGCTACAGAAGAACATTATGTAGGTATGGATGTATACCATTGCATGGAGATGCTCGGCAATTGGCTTAATGGTGTGTACCTATTGTTCGATTCTTCTCAGTTGTGACACAGTTTTAAAAGTTGTCTTATCTTTTTGGGTTAAAGTATGCTGAATATGTAAGGCATCTGCCTTACATATTTAATTAATTGCTATTTACTAATTAATTATTTTTACTATGCGAAATTAATGGATTCTGCAATGGCACACTTGTTATACATTTAATTAAAACATGCATAAGTTGAATGATTTTGTGCTGGCAGCGAGTCACGCGATTTTTATGTAATTAAATGCTAACAAAGTAGATCATGTAACAGTAATTTGCTATAGCATATTTTAATGGCTTGCGTCTGGTGAGATATATTTGTCGAATTAAATAACACCATTCTCTTTTCAGTGCAACTCCTCCATAAATTTGCTATTAGAGCATCAGACGGCCCCATGAAGCTCCTGAAAGTCATTAAAAATCCAGTGACCTCTCACCTGCCTGTGGGTGTGAAGAAACTTACCATGTCGTTTAGTTCCAAAACAGTGCAGACCTGTAGGGAACTTGTTCCTAAAGATGAGCCAATTGTATTGATTGTTGGTGCCATGGCCCATGGGAAAGTGGAAGTGGACTATGCAGAGGACGTTATATCCGTAAGCAACTACCCTCTCTCGGCGGCCTTGACGTGTGCCAAGTTGTGTTCAGCTTTCGAGGAAGTTTGGGGGGTAGTGTAAGGAAGTAAAGTCATACCCAATTATATAGTCTTATTTATTACTTTTATCTGAACGGTTGAACCCCATCTGCTTTTTTCTATTGCTTTATACAAGTTTTTTTGTAGAGCTACTAGAACTGCTAGACTAATAGCTGTACTACTATTACTACTATTACTACTACTACAAAATAATACGGTATTTGATGAAAGTCCAATCAGCGTCTTTTTATGAAACTTTAAAAACGCTCCATTAGTGTGGAATTTGTAGGGATTAACTAGCTTGTGCCGTCACAATCAAACAACATCCTTATTGTTCGTTTTTATGAGTTTAAATACTTAATATAGCAAATATAAATGTTATATTTATGCTTTCCGGGGTAATGAGAAAACAATTACTTTCGCTGTTGTCAAATACCCTATTTAGTAAGAATAAACTATTTAAGTTATTTAATAATGAATTTCATATATTTGCTTGCTTAGGGTGATTTATCGAAGTAGAATAGATATTATGTTTCGTAGTTGCGTTTGCAGTATCTTTTCTTTATATTCGAGTACCACAACTGATACAAATAAATTAAATAAGAAGAGATGATTTATAGATTTAAAAAACATTATGATTTCTACACATTTATGCTTGCTTAGTGCGATTTATCGAAGTAGAGTAGATATTATGTTTCGTAGTTGTGTTTGCAGTCTCCTTTCTTTATTTTTCGAGTATACTAGGAAACGAGGAAGCAATCATGCAAGTTATCCAAGACACTGAATTTGTTTCAAGTTAGAAAATCATTTGAGATTAGAATGGTGGAACAAAATCAATCAGTTCAGGTTATCAAGAAGATTAAAATACTTCATACATATTGTAAGTAAATAAATCCATTACATTGTTTTGATAGGTGTTTGTAGATATGCATTGCGAATACAGTAAAGAGTCAAAATGGTCAATCAATGACGGTTTACGATAGGTACCATACAATCGTTAGACCTTATGCCGGTTTTTCATTACTTGTCAAAAAAATACCTTCGCTGGCAGGCATGCCAAATATCACCTACAGCCCCCCTAGCACACTAGGTTTTATGTCCGACGTAAACAATTCGTCCCTCTTGCACTCGCATATTTGCCAGAATGGGACATAAAACTTAGCGTACTTGCCCCCCAGTAAGGTGACATTTGGCATGCCTGCCAGCGACGTTCGGGTGACGTAGCGTAACGTTGCCGGACTTCGTTAGACTTGTCACGCGACACGCACAATGAAATCTCGTGCACGACCTTTTAGACATGTCAAGGGAAGTGGCGCGGTCGTCGCTGGCGACATGACACCCGGGACATGTTCCGTAGTGAATTTGGTCCTTACCTTACTGATTTACTGTCATTCAGTACAATTGGAAAATTAACAACTCGATAGTATTGGTCGAATTTGAATAATTACACTTTGAAAATCCTCGACATGAAAAATTGACCACCCTGAATAATGATCATATGTGATAACGTCAGTAAAATTTACATGAAACTGCGATAAGTAAGTAAACCAAATTATTTGGAACTAAATAAAAAAGTACAAAGTACACTCCAAAAATATGACCTATGGGAAATACGTCATATATGAATTTTATATAAAATTTTGATATTTACTTAAATTAGACAACATTGACTTTATTTCACGCGCTTAAATATGGACCTATTTCATACTAGTCAAATTCCATTTGGGCTAGATTAATTTTGAACAAGGTAAAAACATGTCATAAACAAGTATACAAACAATTACATTTTCACCAAATTCATTTTCGACGGGTCAAGTGCAAAAATACGTATCGATAACATCCTCTCATAAATAAGTACCAAAACCTTAATCCGCTGACATAAGAGCGGTGGGACATATTTATGAGTAATCATTGGCTTATAATTTAGTCTTACTGTCTTGGCCAGAATACTCTCTGTTTTAACTACATTATAGCCGTTTCAAGATATTTTGGTGTAGTGGCGTAGAGATATTTCTGCAGCTGAATTAAAGTGTCTGCATGTTTAACAAACCACAATGATAACGCAAGCCGCACGTACGCACAGCTGTCGCTGCTACGACCTTAAGGGGATGCCTTGATTTGAGTCGTACACGCCCACACACAGAGACACACTGATGCCTTCCGCCCACGGGAAAAAGAGATTAACTCTCTTCGGGAATCGTTGTTTTGGACAAATTTCGATAAATGCCTAACTTAGTGAAGTTTTATTAAAAATTCATTAAGTGAGATTTTAGATAAGATAAAATACTACCTAGTCGGTCCCAAAGTTCTGTCACAAATGAAAATAATGATAAAAACAAAAGTAGCAATAAATTTTTAATAAATTATATACCGATTTAAAGTACATTTAATAAAGAATTAAAATTACTCAAAATTATTCAAAATTACCTCGTTTGTTTTTAATACAGGCCCTTAATCGGTGCGGCCAGTCGTCTATCGCAGCACGCACCATTTTCATATCTATCTCAGTGACTGCTTTTCTTAAAGATGACTTTAGGCTCTCCAAATTTTTATGTGGTTTAGCACAGACCTTCCCCTCTAAGACCTGCCAAATTCTATAGTCCAAAGGATTAAGGTCCGGACTAGAGGAAGGCCAATCTTCGTGTCTTATAAAGTCGATTTTTTGACGGTCAAACCAGGCTTGAGTGGTCTTGGCTTTGTGTGCTGGCGCAGAATCCTGCTGGAACACAAAATTATGTCCCGAAAATAGCGTGTTGGGCAGATCTTTGACAACCTTATCCAAAACTGTCTCTTGGTATACTTTCGCACTGATTTTGACACCTTTTTCGCAAAAATGAACCTCAGTTGGCCCGTAATAAGATACACCCAACCAGACCATCACTGATGATGGATGATGCCCATGTTGCACCCGCGGAACTCTTTTTCCTGCTTCTTCAGAGCTCCTAGCGTACACTCTATCATTCTGTTTATTGTACTTCTCTTCAATATCGAAAATCTTTTCGTCTGTAAAGAGGATATCACGGTGTCGATTTTTCGCGTACCGCTTTAACAACTTCCGGGATCTTTTAAGCCTTATTGTTTTTAGACGGGCATTAAGTAAGTGCCCACGCTTTTTTTTGTATGCTCGTAGACTAAGATCTTCGTTTAAAACCTTTTTGACGGTTTTTCTACTGACACCCATCTGCAAAGCCATCAATTTCTGTTTTTGGACAGGATTTCTTGCTATGCGCGCCTTGATCGCTTTGATCACTGCTGGTGTTCGTACGGAGCGAGGCCGGCCAATTATTTTCTTGTCCTCAACACTGGAGACTTCATTGTACCTATCAATAGTACGGTACACAAACCTAAGCGTTATTTTTAAATTTTTGAGCAACTTGAAAATCGTACTTGGCGAGTGCCCACAGCGGTGCAATGCTAAAACAGCTATTCGGTTTTCTTTCTATGTCCACTCCATCGTGAGAAATGGCAACGAATGACTGTTTTTTGTTTTAAAATAATTGTCAAACATTCAAAAATGGAATGCAATAAAATTTTCTTAAAATCATCATCTAAATTTAAAAATAATATGCCAGTGACAGAACTTTGGGACCGACTACGTATAGTATTAACTTGATTGTGTCGTAAAATAATGTATCGTTTGAGTAGGCTATTTTTTTCTATCGAGGAAATTTTAAGCAATCATGTATCGATAAAATCAGATGAACAATCATAGTCAAGAATCATATATCTGAAAATCAGACGTTATTGTTTCTTAATCTAGTCATAACGGCGTTTCAAAGCACGCGATAATTTCCAATGCACCGCCTTAATTTTGCCTCTGCATTTAATTCAAAAGCGGAAGATACGTATTTAAAAAAAACTAGACGTAAGATTGTATAAGGCATTTGCTTTTATCTTTTTTTTATTTGTTTCAATTATTGCCATCGTCATGTTACAGAATGCTTCTCGATGCAGAACTGATAGGTACTTTAGCATATTCAAAGTAATTGGCAGTATTGGCACCTTCAAACAACATTGGTCCCCAGTAATGTAATAATAATGACATTTTCCGAAGTGAGATTTGTCCTACTTCAAATGGGAATCCATAAGAGCTATACTTCACCACGACAATATAAATTCATAGTTGAATATCTCCGTCTCTTTCGAAATTATATTACTGTAGCGACAGAGATGGAGATATACGAACTTTAAATTACAATTGTCGTGGTCGGCATCTCGGCTTAAATACACTTGGCTGTGACTAATAAGTAGTAGGTATATCTTCGTTATGTGCATTGAACTACTTACATTGTTAACAATTGCAAGGCTTTTGACAAATTGACGCTAACTGGACTCTCTCAAGAATTAACTGAGGGCTGGACGAGAACATCCTTGTTATACCCACTTGTCGAGACACGCAAGGCGTATTCACGCATTGCGAATTGGTGTATGGGTTTTCAAACTGATATTTCGTAAATTCTTAGCCGTGTAGCCTTAGTGGGATCCGGGTTTTAAAACATAAAGAGCGAGAAACGGCAATGTACAATGTTTAGTAAGAAACAGATGTATGTACAAACCACGAACTTCCGCTAGTGGTTTGTACTGTAAGGCGCTCCACCAGGCGTTTACCTCTGGGCGCTTCGGCTAAACTCAGGTTTCGCGCACCTCCGAGATGTGTGTGTCTTAGGAGGAGGCTAAATTTGAATATAATTATTGCTTAAATCAAACATGTTTTAATGAGTTTCAAATTCTCTCAATAAACAAATATAAAAATACAATAAAAATATAAATAGTATATTGTCTACTCATTCTTTATAATTCGTTTTTAGGGTTCCGTACCCAAAGGGTAAAAACGGGACCCTATTACTAAGGCTTCGCTGTCCGTCCGTCCGTCTGTCACCAAGCTGTATCTCATGAACTGTGATAGACAGTTGACCTTTTCACAGATGATGTATTTCTGTTGCCGCTATAACATCTATTAGTATTTCTGTTTCACAAATAAAAAATATTTAAGGGGGCTCCCATACAACAAACGTGTTTATTTGCCGTTTTTATAGATAAACAGCGTTTCATATACCTATGTACTTTGAAAAGAACAATAAGGCGCCGATGAACTTTGTAAAGGAAACCCCGGGTTTTTTTTCGTAGCCATTTCTAGACCAGTAACAAAATCTGAAAGTTTCAAATATATCAATATTATACTCATCGGGTTTAGAACCTAGGACCGACCGCTTCGCAGGTTGAGTCAATAGTTGAGTCACTACTTACTAGGTTAAACCGCATATGATATCCCAGCATGAAATAAAATAGCGAGAACCTACACCAAAAACCTAAGTGATTCTCATCTTCGTTGGATATTGGGAACTCATACTTAGTACTACCTTCGAACCTGCCTCAGGTTGAATAGCTCGAATATATTTTGTTCGTTATTTTTCTGCATATCTTCGAAGTATGTATAGACACTAACAGAAACAAAACAAATAAGCGTTCAGATTGCTTACAAGTTACACAACTATGTGGTTTTCCGTGTTTAGTGGCTTTTCGCTATTAGGCACTTTGCCAATGTCAAGTGGAGGGAGATTTGGCTTTACGGATCTGTGGAGTGGTCCTAAAAATTTTGCCCAAGGTCATAAATCATACAGAAATACTATATATATGAATAGCAATAATAATAGTGGATAAAAAGATACTTATATTCATACATAGTTATAACTTTTTTTATTTCTATCAATAAAGTAAGCCAAAGACGCGGCGACTTTGGGCTCAAAACTGGCCAAGAGTGCTTTAACATCAGAGGGGAGTTGAACTTTAAATCTTATTAGTAGATCATAGAGAGAGAATTAAGTTGTAGGACACTCAAAGAAAATGTAATCAATCACTGCTGATGATGACGAGCAATGTGTTCACCAATGCCACCAGCCATGCCCGCGCAGACAGTCAGTCCGTGCAATTTTTAACTTTAATTTTAAATAAAAATTCAGGAGAGCACACATGCTAGGCACATGCCATAGCATCATTTAAAATTAAAATTTATCCCTGGAGTAGCCGAAATATTCTGTTGCAAATCGTTACTGCAGCTTATTATCAGCGGCCCATAGTGTCGACCATGTTGAATATAATTGACATTTGGCAGCTTTGTCAGCCAATTCGTTTTTATGAATACCCTTGTGGCTGGGGAACCAGGAAGGTTTCTTTTAGATTCAAAAGTCGGCAGGATAGGAGAGCCTCCTTCATAAGGCAAACTAACGGACCCAACGGTGTTTAACTCAGTTTTTAATTGCATTACTTGTGATGGCTTGGATAGAGTAAGACTGTATGAATAAATTACTGAATTTACCAGCCTGTGTTCTTTAACATATTTGGCCACCTTTATGTACTTACTGAGTTAAGATTGCTACGTTTATTCCAGTGTCCGACAGAAACATGATTTTCAGTCGAAACCCAGTTTCGGCCATTGTCTCAGTTTCGGCCGAAACCAAAAGTTTGACGACTTATTGCAGTCAGCACAATACCGGTTGCGTCGTTGCATCTATGTTTTAATGTCACTATAGTCACCGTTACCTAACTTCACGGGTTTTAGAATCAGGGCTTTAAAAACCACACTACCCTTTTTAGGGTTCCGTAGTCAACAAGGAACCCTTATAGTTTCGCCATGTCCGTCCGTCTTCGGCTTCGCTCAGTAACCATTACTACTAGAAAACTGTGATTCGGCATGGGTACGAGGGCTGCTACTTATGTATCCGGAATAGAAAAAATAATCAAACGTACATTACTAAATATAGTTTTATTGTTTTTCAAAATATTCTTTGCTATGATCGATGCACTTTTGCATACGTGTAAACCAATTTTTTTAAAGCACTTTTGCCACTCTGATTGAGGTTTCTCCTAAACGTGTTGTTTGAACGCGTCGACCGCATCTTCACGGGTCGAAAATCGTTGAACACGCAATTTATTCTTTACATTTGGAAATAAATAAAAATCATTGGGTGCCAAATCAGGGCTGTACGGTGGGTGACCCGTTAATTCTATATCTTGACCTTCCAAAAATCGAGTTGTTTCGCGTGATGTATGACAGCTGGCGTTGTCATGGTGAAGAATGATTCTGCGTCGCTGGTTATCTTTACGTATTTCTTCAAACACTTCTGGCAAACAAATGGTCGTGTACCACTCCGAATTAACCGTTTTACGATTTTCTAGTGGCACTGTAGCCACATGGCCATTCATACCAAAAAAGCAGGCGACCATTTGCTTCAAGGTGCTTTTTGCACGAGTAACTTTCGTAGGGTTCGGCTCATTTTGAAACACCCAAACTGTTGATTGCTGTTTAGTTTCGGGATCATACGCATATATCCAAGATTCGTCACCTGTGTAGATATTATAAACAGCTTTTGAGTCACCCCGGTTATATTTTTTCAACATTTTTTTGCACCATTCGACGCGAGCCTCTTTTTGATCCTTAGTTAAATTGTGCGGTATCCAACGCGAACAAATTTTTTTTACAGCTAAATGTTCATGTAATATCTTATTAATGCTCGTCATAGATATCCCCAGAATTGCCTCTATCTCGCGATACGTAACATGACGGTCATGCATTATAAGTTTCCGCACTGCTTCAATATTTTGTGGTACAACGGCCGATTTCGGGCGACCTTCCTTAACTTCGTCCGTAAGCATACTACGTCCACGATTGAACTCACTAAACCAGTGATACACAGTAGTTTTTGATGGAGCTTCATCACCAAAGGTCAAAGTTAATTGATCTATGCATTGTTGTTGCGTTAAGCCACGCCGAAAATCGTAACAAATCATAGCACGAATATTTTCACGAGTAAGTTCCATTCTTGCAACGAGATAACATTTTAAACCCGCCAAAAACAAAAGACTAGCGTACTCAAGAAAAAAATATATAGCGGCCAGTATTAAAAGAAAGTTCAAATGTTACCATGGAGGTCAAAAATTGTGTTTAAGAAAGTTGGAATCCTGGATTCCGGATACATAAGTAGCAGCCCTCGTATATAAATCAATCACGCCGACAAAACAGTACAATAAAATCTTGAAAAAAAATTGTTTTTAGGGTACCTCCCCTACACCTAAAGCGGGGATGTAATTTTTTTCCTCGTTGAACCCATGGTGTAGGGTATCGTTGGATGGCTCGTTCAAAAAAATAAATATGGATTTTCGCAAACCATTTTTCAAATCAGTTATTAGTTTGCGAGATATGGGGCTTTAAAACCCTAATTTTTGTTCGAGTCATGTTCCCCTACCGGTTAAATGGCTGCTACTGGGGATGTGAAAAAATTCGTGGTAGTAGTACATATAATGAATTTAAAAGGAAAACTATCACGGACAAGTAGGCATAACTAGTTACCGAGTAATAGTCGACCAACTTAATGTGTAATTGAATAAGCCAAATTTTCGTACAAATTCGGCCGACGCAACCGCACCGCACGTCGATGTAACTAAGACAGACGGGCAACTACGGAACTCTACACTGCGCGTGGCCCGACACGCACTTGGCCGGTTTTTTATAGATGAACTTTGAAACTGTATCTCTCGGAATAGAGAGAAAACATGTGTGGACGAGCGCATTCTATACTATAGTGAAAATATTATCAATGAAATAATGGCTTCCATGCGACCATGAGGAAGCGCTGCGCCTCCTCGCTCTGTCGGTTGAATGAGAGTGCGAATAGCATCCTTAGGGCCTTTGCCGAGAGGTGAGACTCGCCTATCAAACAAAGGTGGATCGGTATGCACTCTTTGTTGATTTTGACGGGTGATATCTTATTTTACAATACAATACAATACAATACAATACAAATACTCTTTATTGCACACCTCACACAAACAAAGCAGTTAAAAAGAAAAACAATACAATAACATGTAGGTAGAGGTAGACAACAGGCGGTCTTATCGCTGAAGAGCGATCTCTTCCAGACAACCTATTTATTTTATTTTATTTTATTATATTATTTCAATTTCATTTAAATTGAAATTTCTTTAATTAATTTTTTATTTTATTAGATTTAACATCATTTTCTTCAATTCTTAGTACTAATTAATGTAATATATAATGTTTTAATTTTGAGCGATTTTGATTTTTTGACATTTTGGCAATTAATAATATTTCACCTGTTGACATTAACGATTTCATAATTTATTTCCAATTTTAATTGTATGATTTTGTTCCTTATATTTTATACTTGAATTGCATTGTTACTTATTCTTTAATGATGCGCCGGTCCTGTTCTCTTCGTTAAGTTGTTAAATAATAATAAGAAATTGTATAATTTGTATGTACCTACTACTAACATGAATTTAAGTCTGTCCTTACTAACAACGAAACGTTTATTTTTATTTAAATAAGTCTGTCAAAGTTTCGGTTTGGGCCGTATTTTGGCTAGAGCTAGGAGATAAAGACTAGCGGGCTTGGGACTCTCCTCGTCTTAAAGAAGTGCAAGGATCCCCCGTAGAACGTAGCCCGGACGATTTTGGGCACTGGGTCCATGCGCTTCCTTCGCGACATCGAGGCTTGGGGCCAGAATATGTGTGTCTCATAGTCTCATACATGCGTCTGTGATAAAAGCGTCGATGAGTTGAGTGTTGAGTTGGTAGGCATGGCCTCTCGTGTGTAAAAAGCGCCGGCCCCTTATACCACCACGGCAAAACGATTTGGTCCGTCGTTCACTTGTTAGCTATTATATCACACTGAACTCAGGCCCCGTATCATGGTGGTCGGCCTTATCACGCGATAATTGACAAGATAGAGCGTCAGCCTCGTTCTATCGAACGGTGTCAGCCAGTGACGGATGCTCTATCTGGTCACTTATCGCGTGATAAGGCCGACCATGATACGGGGTCAGAGCTCCATAAATAGCACACCTTCAATTCATTTTACAACCCCTTTGTTGCCCATCCACTCTCACCCACCGCTGCCAGGCGTCCGAATTAATTAATAATGATAGTATGGCACACTAACTAGAGGGATTTCGTTGCTCTACACGGTGTTCCCGGGAATTGCCGTTAACTTCGGCATATTGCAGAGTACATTCACAGAAACAAATAAGCATAAATAATTATTATTTGAAAAACAAAATTATTATTTTTTTACAAAATAATTGAATGTAGCATTAACAGTGGTTAAAGCTGCAAATCTGATTAAATTAAAATATTGAATATCTTGATAACAGTAAGAGTTAAGATACTACTGTCTTGGGGAAATTAACTTTATTTGATCTAACCTATGCCCCCTTTCAATTAACGAAAATTGACAAAAACACGTAGTATAAATTGCAAAGCTATTTCCTGTTAAGCTCTCCGTCTAATAGAGCAAATTGGAGAAAATAAGGCTGTCAACTCAATTTCAGAGATTCTTGTATTATAACAATGCATGCTTATCAATGTTATAATTACCTGTCAATATAAACATTATATTTAGAACTTTAATAACATACTTTTTAACTAATTCGGATGTTACGGCAAATGGCCTATTAGTTAGTCCCAAGTTTCTTCCAGAGATGGCGCTACACGCCTCAACAGGATACCTAACTTGCGTAGAGCTCTTGGTTAGAATTTGGGATGTACATATAAGCTTTATGATTTACGATAATATCTAAGTATATAAATATACTTACCTACATTTTAGTTCATATATATTGTTTCTCATGAGAAGATCAAAATATACGGAACAATTACTAAGAAAGAATAACAGGTAGATTTTGGATGGATTAGATGAATTTGGATGACTGTATTGACCTGAACACCCTGCAGTTAAAGCACAGATCTAAAACCTAGTAGGTATTTTCTTTAAGAGGGAAGTATACCTTTGGAATGCTACGTACTCGTCCATACAAAACAGAAATCGTTTTTCCACTTCTAAATATTTTCCAATCTCAATATTTTTTTAGTATGTGACACAATGAGATTCAATTTATCTATACTTCCCTCTCAAGATTCACCACGAAACGTCTGGAATAAATAATTAAGTAAACGCAGCATATAAGTCAGTAGGTATCAAAAGAGTGTCTTCTTTCCCCACTTGCACTCTGCTGCCTTTACTGCGCGGCAGTAACAGATGACAATGATAAGATAACATTTTGAATTTTAGATAAAATGTATACATAAGTGGTTTTTCCCGAAGATACATTATTATAAATTACTCTATCTCCGAAAACTATTCGTAACAATAACATTCCATTACACGAGAACAAGCATCTAAAAATAACTTCTAAAAGACGTTGGAAGTGTTTCTCGGTAGCCATTTTGTCGCCAATCACTTGCCACTAGTTATAATTATAGCTAATGAAGACATTCTGGTTACGAAATGAACATCACATGCGTTTCAAATGTCTATTTAATAACCCCTAAATATTAGAACCGATTTAGATGCTCGTTATCGCCACGAAGGAGTCCGTAGGTCGGTGGTGTCAAGACTGTCAAGAGGTAGGTACCTATAGTCCAGGGACCGGAACCGGTTTCCCTGGTTCGGGTTTTCCGTAGGGTTATTTTAAAATTGGTTTGTAAAACCCTATTGAAGGGTGTTAAGTTAAAGTAGGAATGCAAAAAAAACTAACCTAATTGTCTTTGGTCCAAGATGTCATGTGTCATTGTCATTGATGAATAAATAGCGTGTGTTAAAAGGTGAAATAAAACCCATTCGGTTCTTATATCATATAAACTAGTTTTTCTTCATCCCCCTGGTGCCTATATTCTAACAGGTTATGGGCCCAGGGGGATGAAGAAAAACTAGTTTATATCCATATTGGTAACCTTACGATATGGTAACCTTACTGATAGGGATACCTTATTGAACGAGTTAATTTGGTTTGTCACTAACCAATTTGAAAACACTGAACAAAACCCTATCTCAATATGGTTAACTTATGGTTACCACATCCGATATGCTTACCATAACAAGAGGGTAACCCTATCATAAGGTAACCAAATTGATAGGGTTGCCGAGGGTTGCCAAATCGATAGGTTTAAACCTAAAAAAGGATTTTTTAGGGTCTTGCTACAGTCATCGGCTTGAAGTCAAACGACGCTGTTGTAAGAAAGTGAAACCTTGTTTTTGAATTCTTCGCCTCTGCGTAAATGGCATCATTCTTCTAGGACCTCCTTGAGGGCAGGGCTGCTATTCGGAACGCGCTATTGCGCCTCACCTAACCCGTCACGCCTAAGGAAACGAGACCTCTGATTATGCGTAGTTACTATACGAATCGCGGCGTCAAGATATATTGGTGCCTGAACGGTGAGGTAAGTGAAAACAAGTTACAAAATAGAGGAACCCCTCTATTGAAAAGTTTGTCGACTGAGAGCTCGAGCCTGGAAACAATTCGAATCGAGTTCTGAAATTGATAGTGGGACTCGATTCGCTGTCTACCGCTACGCCACTGCCGCGTCTAGTCTGTTTAGTCGATTCGTGCCACGTGTCAACTCTAGTTAGTGACCGAATCTACTTGCGAAATCAACTTACCGTAAAGTATTTTTATTTTATTTTATTTATTTTTATTTATTAAGGCTGCACATTCGAAATTTTCGTGAAAATGAGTTGTTTTGTAACCGTTTCATACATTATAACGTAACATTTTTGCGTCGGAAAAAATATATCATAATCTGCAAGATATGCGACGGGTCATAGTTTTCGTAGAAATCCATTTTAACAATAAAAATTAGAGAAAAGAAATCTAGTCACCCCTATTTTTTCACTTGTAACCATTTTACTGCTCCATTTTTTATCAGAATAATATGAAATTTTATAAATTTCTTCATACAATAATGAACAAGGGCATCATTTTCTTACTTTCTTAATTTTCTTAAAAATTTATCTCGTTTTCTGAAATATTCCGCCAAAGTTCCTACGCCTCCCCGTTTTCGTCCATACGGTCAGTGCGGGACGAGACACGTTGCATGACGGACCTGTGTCAATTTGCGCTGCGCCGAAATTTTTAAATATTTGTGGAAATTGTGGACTATATTTGTTGCATAGAGTGGACAATCCGTTTTGTGATTCGTATAGTAGGTAACTAATAAACATTTGCGTATAGTTTAGTTTTTAGTGACAGATAATCTTGTTGCATAGAGTGGACAATCATTTCGTGGTTTGTAAAGTAGTAGGTACTATAGACAAGACAGCTGACTGACCATCCGTGCACTTTATGTGCATTGTAATAAGGTTCTTGTATAAATACAGGATGGTCAGTTAACTGTGTTGACGTTTGTACCTAATTAACATTTACGTATGTATAGTTTAGATTTTGTTTTCCCACCCACGTCCACCCTTGCATTGGTAACGATGCGCGATGACGCGTCTGTAACTTAATCTATGTAACGCTTAATAAACGACGGCGGGTTGTGCGACTTGCGCGGGGAGAGGGTCGAGGCTCCGCCCATACGCTCAAGGACTTTAGCGGGTATACAAGCCTTAATAGGCGACAAGAGGTATGAGCTGAATAACGCAGCGTGGCAGTGGTGTTAGTCTGAGCTGAACGTTGCCGGATTTCGTTGATGCTGGATGATGGCATTGATGGCGGCAAGGGATCGCTAACTGTGGCGACCATAATAAAGGGTGAGTACTATTAAATTGTCGCTAACATTTTCCGTTCTATTTTTCTGACCCTGCAACCTGTTTTGATAAAACTTTTCAGATATGAAATTTAAAACTTTGTTTCATCTTAGGTTTAAAAAAAACATTTATTTGTTTGTATCCGTCAAGATGTCATCAAGAGAAAAATGCGTTCGCGAATTAATTCTGCAAAAAATTTCAGTAAATCCCAATGTATCTACTTCGGAGCTTGCGAAATCATGCCATACAAGTCAGAGAACAGTGCCAAGGACCCTAAAAAGGTTAAAACAAGGTTTAACTACTGAAAGAAAGTTGCGAGAGGGTAATCCGACAAGAAAACGGAACAAAAAGTTAGAGTCAAGGGTGTGTAGGTTATTTGATCAAAATCCAGCATCTCTTCTCGAGATGTGGCCAAAAAAGTTGGTACTAGTCAAACAAATGTACAGAAAGTAAAAATAAAGTGCGGTATTTCTTCTTACTAAAAGCAAAAAGCCCCGAAAAGAACGGTAGAACAATATAACAGAGCAGTTAGACGCTCTAGATTACTGTACAGCCTGTTAGTTCAAAATACAGGTTGCTTAATTATTGATGACGAAACTTATGTAAAGGCTGATTTCAAATCGATACCAGGAAATCAATACTATTCTTCTCGCAACGTCCCGGGTCTGCATGAATCAGAAAAAGTAATTCCAGTGGAAAAATTCGCAAAAAAAATCCTCGTGTGGCAAGCGATATGCCAGTGCGGCATGCGGAGTTCGCCCTTTGTAACCATTGGTACTGTCAACACGGATATTTATATATCCGAATGCTTAAAAAAAAGATTATTACCGCTCATAAAAAAGCACATTTCTTCGACATTCTTCTGGCCCGATTTAGCGAGCTGTCACTATTCATCCCGAGCTTTAGAGTGGTATAACCTGAATTCTGTCGATGTAGTACCGAAGAATACTAATCCGCCAAATTGCCCAGAACTACGGCCGATAGAGAAATACTGGGCAAATATTAAAACAAAGTTGCGTAAAACGTGCCAGCCGGCCACATCATTACCTGATTTCAAAAAAAAGTGGATGAAATGTACTAAGCTGATCACAAATGATTCTGTGCAAAATTCTATGAAACGCGTCTTGACACTCTTGAGTAAAGTTCGAAAATTGTCTCATCGTGCTCTGATCAAAGAATAAAATTGTGCTAACGGATCTATTTTATCTTAAACTTTATTATAATAAAGAACTTTGACTAACTTGTATGTTATTTCTTTTCGTAAACTTGAATTGAAAAGGCGACAATTTAATAGTACTCACCTTTACTCACTTTAGGAGGCTCCTTAGCAGCTGTGCATTTCTCGATCAGTCTCGACGCACCTTACCACGCAGCTTCGCTAAATTCATAACACGTAAATATTATAAAGAGAAAAGTCAGTGAGATTGTAGCTTTGTAAGTTTGATGAATCTCTTGAACTACTCATCCGATAACAAAAATACTTTCATCACTGTTGAAAATGGACTTTCAGAATTGAACATATTTTATCCCGCGGCTTCGGCGGCTATGTTCGCTGCAATGCCTGCAGTAGGTGAGCCGCGCGGGGTGCTAGTTAGTAATTAATAAAAAAACAAGGATTTTCACAAGCTACTGTATAATTATCACATTTTAAGTGTTAGATTGTTTTGCTTGAATTTGTAGAAAACTCGTCGACAAATAAAGTAAAAATTTAGTATCAGACTATCAGTTAGACGTTGGTATAATAAGTTGAGTAGATATAGTCACCAGAGGCTCTAGTATAAGTTTTAAACAAAACGTTACGACCGCGTTCGCGTTTAGCTGTCAAATCCCATAAGTACAAATTGAGGGTAAAACGCAAACGCCATCGTAAAGTTTTGTTTCGGTAAAACTTATACTAGAGTCTCAGAACAGGGTGGTTGGCCGCGCTCGCGCATCGCTTCCTATTGGTCCATTTTTTCCACAGCTCTGGTGAATATTCACCCTTACTCGTTATCTACTTATGTCTAATAGGCTCTTTTTTTCACATACCCAGTAGAAGCTATAGCTATACATATTATATATATCTGGCAGGAGACCTTCCAAAAAGTTTGGCAAATGGATCCCTGAATCGAGAAAACCAAGAAAGAACACGATGGGTATTATGAGAAAATTTATATATTTATATACCTACCCAATTCAGGTATAGGTACCCTAAATAATTTACTTTAAAAACAAAGTTTTAACCGACTTCAATTTAGTACCTACTCCGCCAAGCCACGAGAACATTTCCACATTTATTTTCCAATTTACCACATGAACAGATTTCCGAGAGCAAATGCGTTGATTATTAGAGAAAAAAACCGAATCGCTGTATGTCGGCCGATAATATTTGCTCCCGCCCCTTAAAAAAATTTAAAATATTACATTTCATAATTTCATAAATTGCATTTATTTTCTAAATTCAGCAATATTTTTTATTTACACAAAAATGCCATCGCTCGTCGAATCGGCAAAACGTCGATCGTTCAAGTCAAAACACGAACCTGGTCTTAACTCGCCCAAAAATATATCGAATATACCCCAAAGCACCTTACTTACCCACTTATCGGATGGAATAATATAATTAGTCCGAGAGATTAACTGACTACCGGAATTAATACTTATGCGCAGTTCATTATAACGACCTGACGAAAAAGTTCGAACCTCTAGTCTCGTACGTCGTACCTAACTATACCTAATTAGATTTTTAACAGCCGATATTTGACAGCCGTCATCCCGGTACAATAAACGTCAATGATGACATAGCTGTCAAATATTGGATGTAAAGGGCATTATCAATTTATCACTTACGTAAAAGTAAGTAAATGTTAACCTTACAGATTACTTATTTGATAAAATTATCCCCATGATAGATTTATATATTCCCATGATAGATTTTGGTCATGATCAACTACAGTTAGCAAATTAAACAGCGTTATACTAGTTATATTAAACTTCATACAAGATTAAAAATATAACGTCCGGTTACTGCATCCATTATTTTATTAACGACCCGTAATAGCAGCGTAAGCGCCAAGCGCACTAGGGTGAGGGTCCCTGTTGCTAGATACCGACGCAAATAAGCACCTATCATTCATTATTATTTAGTTGAACTCTTTTTATAATTTGTCCCCAAAGCTTCGTACTTTTTTACGTCAAGTTAAAATGGACAGTGACCATACTTCTCAGTAGAAATAATATACAGGTCCCAAAATGCAAAAGATGACAGTACGCTACCTACACCTTTTTTAGAACGAACCTATCTACCTCATTCCAGATAACATAAGATCATCATCGGACAAATTCGTCTGCGTCTCTTCGTTTATAAATAAATGTAGGATATCAAAATTATCAAAGGGAAATATTTCACAAATTTTACTTATTTCGTTTAATTCGTGGTGTGCCTTTAGTCGCTAACAGATTGTTTCTTATCTGTGGGCGGATTTAAATATCATCCGGATATTCTACAATATATTGACAATCCTGTGATAAACTTCAATATGCATGTGATCCGGATTGTGATAAGCAAACACCGGTTTGGCGGGGGCAAAAATGTACCAGTGCTAGTGATTAATTAAAAATCGACTAAGTTTATCGACATCGATAAAAATAAATTTTTAACCATCATTATCATAACTAAACTAATGGCTAAGTTTGAATACGTTTAACTATGTGCAAACCTCTTTCATTTATACTTATCAGAAAAGAAATAGAACTGAGTCATATAGCAGAAATTCATCAATACTATAAATTGTTTGAATATGCTCCAATTACTACAGTTGACCTAGAAAGGTCATTTAGTTGGCTAAAATGGATATTGTCACCCAGGCGACGAAGATTAAAGTCTGAAAATGTGGAGAAAATTTTGATTGTATATTATGAAAATTATAATAAATTTAAAAAAAAAAAAATTACGCAAAAAGTTTATTTTTGTGTATGTAGTTTTCTTCTTCATTCAAATTCTTGAAATTACCCAACGGTTGTACGTAATTTTTATCGATATCAACTAATAAAATTAGTTTAATGTGTCCTCGCACTATTAAACGTCAGTACAGATTTGCCCCCGCCAAACCGGTGTTTGGCTGATAAGGGTGGATCATCAGTATTTAATCACCTCATGTTTTTTTAATCTTATATGGAGTAGGGTATTGTAATAGGACATTACGTACCTAGGGCGGTGAATTCGTGAATGGCCCAGATCGCAGGTGTTTGTGGTCCGAACCGAAGGTGAGGGCCACAAACACCTGCGATCTGGGGCTTTACGAATTACCGCCCGTGGTAAGTACACAATTTTACGTCTTCATCTGGCCACAATGCGAGTTTTACCGTACGCGCAGCGTGCAGTAAAACTCGCATTATGGCCAGGTGTGACGTAAAGGAATATACGAGGCGGTAATTTTTTTACATCGCTTCAAAGGTTCTAATTTGCAACAAATGGCGTCGCCGGCGTACGGCCGGAAACGGCGTGACATCCGTCGAATTTGTTACAACCCCTCACTAGACTTTTTCTACACAACACACTTGTTTTGCGCCCCCAACAAATACCCAATTAGCAGTTGCAATACAACTACAAGGATGCGTATGCTTTTATTTAGAATCTTGAAACAAGCTGTATTTTTGACACTGTCAAATTGACATTGTGATGACATTGTATTGTAATGTAATGTGTGTATCTAATTCAATAATTTAAATAAAATTATGTAATAAATTCCTGTAATGTAATTTTTTAAATGTAATTCTTCAATCGGACTTATTGAAAATAATGACACAAAAACGACATTTTAAAATGTATATAATAAAAAACCGGCCAAGTGCGTGTCGGGCCACGCGCATTGTAGGGTTCCGTAGTTGCCTGTCTGTCTTAGTTACATCGACGTGCGGTGCGGTTGCGTCAGCCGAATTTGTACTAAAACTAAAATTGGCCTTTCCAATTACACAGTCAATTGGTCGACTATTACCTACTCGGTAACTACTTATGCCTACTTGTTCGCGATAGTTTTCCTTTTAAATTCATTATATGTACTACTACCACGATTTTTTTCACATCCCTACTAGTAGCCATTTAGCCGGCAGGGGGACATGACTCGAACAAAAATTAGGGCTTTAAAGCCCCATATCTCGCAAACTAATAACTGATTTGAAAAATGGTTTGCGAAAATCCATATTTATTTTTTTGAACGAGCTATCCAACGATACCCTACACCATGGGTTCAACGAGGAAAAAAATTACATTCCCGCTTTAGGTCTAGGGGAGGTAAGTACACTAAAAAAAAACTTTTTCCAAATTGTATTGTACTGTTTTGTCGGCGTGATTGATTCATATATCCATGCCGAATCACAGTTTTCTAGTAGTAATGGTTACTGAGCTAAGCCGAAGACGGACAGACAGCCAGACGGACGGACATGGCGAAACTATAAGGGTTCCTTGTTGACTACGGAACCCTAAAAATGATAAATAGTATCGATTTTATTGCGGATTTTAAAAACGCGGTGCGGTAGACGTGGGTTCATAGTTTATTCCGTTGTAAAATTATTTCAATGTCTGAATATTTTTTTATTATCACTTTTTTAGAATGAAACGAATCCAATAGGTTCTGTCAATTTCTCTTCTTCTGTCAAAAAAATATAAAAATTATAGTACTTATTATCTGAATCTGACCAACTCACGAATTTATCAGAACTATAGGTATAGGTACCTATAGTTCTGATAAACATCGTTTGCATATTTTTGTTAGTATAAATTGCGCGGCTCTGTTTATTCAAAAGAAATATTTATTGAAATAAAATGCTAGTTTAAATCTACATTATCTACATATATGCATGTTGAGGTTCGATTGTATACACTCGACATACTTTTAAATCCCAACTGACAAAAAATATATCAAGATAATAACATGATAGGAGAGCCGCGGGTCAGAGGGATGGAATGGAATGCACCAAGAATGCACTTCATCCTGCTCTGACCGCGTCTATCTGTCATGTTTTTGAGTGGATCTTTGCGTCGTTATGTGAAACAAAAAACGCTTGAGAAGATCGCTCGAAACAATCGTGCGTTTTGGGGATTTAAAGTTTTAAACACTTATGATTTGACGACGACGCCTCAAGAACGTGGTAGTACTGTATACTGATTTAGTTATTGCAGTGAGGTGGTGCGACTTATGCAAGAGCTGGGAGCTCCGGCGTAGTTATAGGCCGCGCCTTGCCTCCTCGCCAGTCAAGTAGAACTAGATTCTCGGCAGCATACCATAAATGGATTAAGGACTGACTTGCGAGCCAATTAAATTCAATAATGTAAAGCGACTACTTATTTACTAAGAATGTGATGGTTCGGAAACAACTGTGAAAACGTATAGGTATGGCTGGACCCATTGAACTACAGCCGATGTGTTCGAATGACTACATGTATTATTTATATCTTATTCCAAAGAATACGCCAGTCGTTTTTTTCCGATTTCAAATAAACAGAACTTATGTTTTATGCAAGATCTTAGAAGGAAACAAAAACAGATCTGTTAAATAGAACGATATTTTAAACGAAAAAGGTGTTGCTAACTCGATGTTATCTGTTTTGACGAAGGATCAGAGATGGCATAAGGCCGCGGAACATTTCTGAGAATCCGTGCTTTGGGACGTCGTCCTGCCACCATCGCGTCAATCAATTTACATACTAAAATATACAGAACTACTTGTTTAGAAGTAACGCGATATTGCACGTCAGATGGGTGACAATTCGTTGTAAATATAAAAATAATCTTTCCAATGATCAATGCCTTTGAAATCAGTTTCCTAGTATAGGTACCTATCTACTTATGTTATAAGATAAGTGGGACGTTCGTTGAGGGAAATTAGGAATGCCGGTAATACCAAGTAAGTACCTATACATAGTCATTGCTGCGTCAAGGCAACGGGCGGTGAGTCAGGTGACGACGCCGACTGCAGTGGCGTGATGTTATGACACGTACGAGTATCACAGCAGTCTTGCGATCTATGATTAATGGAACATTTATAATTATAATACTTATACAGATCTACTTGCATAAGTTAGCAATAGAGTTACTTATCGCTGTTTGTCGTTGTCCTGCAATAAGTACGTAGTTGTCGCTATAATACGGAAAGCGCCGTTTATACCTATAGTTAACTGATTACAAATAGAGTGTAAATATATTAGAAAACTACGAAAAAATTTGGATACCTAGTACGGAGACTTCGCGTTTACATCATTTGATCACTTCACTGTCGCATAGCTGCATAGGTACGTCGTGAGGGCTTGACATGATACCTACCTGAGTCATGTCAAGCCCTAAACACAAATAATAGTCAATACTCGAGATGAGGTGAGGCAAAGACAACACTATACTTACTAATATTTTAGAGAGGCAGTTTTTATAACTTGTATGTCAGGAGTATATAATCTCGGAAACGAAAGTACCTACTCAACCAACAGAAATTCCTTCACCAGCATATATATTATCCCGCTGCTCCACCTACGTTTTTTGTAATACCGACAAATACTTAGGTAGTAATTTCATGAAAATCATTTTTATTTTGGAAAACGGACGCACCCTCTTCTAACATAATATACGTGAAACCTACATATTGCGGAATCAATGGTCGGTAAACAGTAGCAAGCGGATTCATTGTGTGTCGGATTAAACTAAACTGTCGCTATTATGGAAAGGAAGCGCAGGCGCAGGCAGGACGAGGCGTCGGCGACCAAGATGCGGGGCGCGGGGGGCAGCCGCATTGTATGCAGATGTAACGCACGCCCGCGCCGCGCGCGTCCCAGCCGCCATATTGGGATCGCAGTACGTGTGTGACAAAGCGAGTCCGAATAATACGAGTATCAGATAGATAGAGCCGACGGGCCAGACTGAGCGGCGCGCCGCGAGCTGCGCGCCCAGACCGATCGGCGCCTGCGCGCACAAAGGGCTCATTGTATTCCACGCCATCCATTTCTTTTAAAGGGACCCTTCATTTTTTCTACAGTCTCGATACAAGAATGACATACAAACAATAGGTTTCCGTCCCTTTATTGGCACCTTAGTTTTTTTGCCATGTATCAAATGGACCTACCTACCTTCCACAGACTCACAACCTGTTCGATTTGCCGCGAGTCCATTGATTTTCGCTTTTAGGCTGCCGATACTGTAAATATTTAATACTTTTCCAGTTAATGGATTTAATAAAATAATTGTGTTTTTATTTATTTATTAATAGTTAAGTGATCGTTGATGTATAGCCCATTTGAGAATAGAACCAAGATATGAAGTAACCTTCGTAAATGCAATATTAGTGAAACACCTACATACAGCACGGCTGTCACGGGACGCCGCGCGAGCTCTCGATTTTTCTCGCTCTATCCGTCTCTAAGCTCTCTTATTAGAAAGAGACTTATAGTACGAGAAAAAGAGAGAGAGCTCGCGCGCCGTCTTGTGAAAGCCGTGCAGGCAGCCAGTTCTCTTTCAAAAATATTTAGTTTATGAAAACGCAAGAAATATGACAACAGCAATTTTACCAGCAAACTGAATGAAAAAATGAAAACCTAACCTACCTACTTTTTAATCACGGAATTCCGTGATAGGTCCTAAGTAGTTATCTACTTACTTTAGAGTTACTGAATCCGAGCCAAGGCTGTACTGTGTGTTTCTACAATTGTTCAGAGAATCTTGGAACTTCACAAACTGGAAGAAATGTCCTGATTTCTACAAGCTGCAAAATGAAATACTTAGTTTACTTTTGTGCCGTATACATTGCCTCTCTCACGCAGGTGAATCCTTGGGCAAGCACAATGTGTACATACTTGTTGGTATAATTTTTAGCCGACAGGCTCTCGTTGAGGTAGTTTCGTCGGCGGTCGCAACGCGGGAGCGGCAGACGCCCACGGACAGTCGGCATCCCACGAAACAGGTTTCCTCTCACCGACCACGACCACGCCGTCGGCGTCGATGTTTGCTCACCATTCCAGTCGGAAGAAAATTCCGATTCCGAATTAACTAGGTTTCTATTGTCGTTTCAAGTTATACACAAGAAACAATTTGAAATCTAATCTTATCATCACCAATTGAATTTTGTTATACTTCGTTATAGGTTAGTTAGTAATACTGGGAATTTTTCGCAAATCGACATCCAATGTGCCTATTTGGCGTGAATCGGGGGGGGTAGCGCTACTCTAACCACCCCTGCACGGCTATCAGAAGACGGCGCACGAGCTCTCTCGATGTTTCTAGCACTATCCGTCCTCTCTTATTAAACAACTTAGAAAGAGAGGTATAGGGCGAGAAAAATCGAGAGAGCTCGCGCGCAGTCTTGTTATAGCCGTGCAGCTCCTCTAGAAAGTTGGTAAACGCCTTGGTGTTGCTGAATGCGTCCCGTAGTGTGTCTGGAGACCCTAGGTGCCTTTTCCTGTATACTTCTACCTGCATGCAGTCGAGTAGAATGTGTTTAGTTGTTTATTCTGCCGCTAATGCACGCTCTCCACACGGAGCTGTCTGTGATAATCAAATTGTATTGGTATATGTTCAAGGTGTTGTGTCCCGTTATTATTCCAACTATATTGCGTAGTTGGTATCTATGTTTCCTTACTAGTGCGATTGTGAGTTTGTTGTCGCGTTTCGACAGAATTTTGGTCTGTCTGCATGTGTCTATCTCCTCCCAGTATCTTTAGTGTAGGTCTATGGTGTATTGGTCCAGTTGATTATATATGTAGCTTTGTGGCAGGAGTAAAATTGGCCCTGGCCCGTATGCCGTTGTTTCTGAGCCTTGCCTGGCCAGGTGCCAGGTCATCCGCTGCATCGGTTCCTCTTGAGCCACTGTGCCCCTTGATCTATTGTAAATTTTATCTTTTTCTGAGACCGGATCATCCTAATAGTTCAGATGCATGTAATATTGTATCATGGCAAGCACATTGTTAACATTAGCAATAAGGTTTATGAATTAATTATTATTATTATTATTGTAGATGTGATGTTGCCACTGCTTAAGTGCTTGTAGTACCGATTTACTGTCTGAGAGTATCCGTATGTTTGTGTTCTCGACTTGTGGTCGCTTTATGCCATTGCAGGCTTCAAATATCCCTATATACGCATTTAGCCTAGAATACCGTGTTTTGCTCGCTCAGAACACACCACATCCCGTTCCCGTAATTGTTTTTGACCCATCTGTAAAAATTCTAAGGTCTGTTTGGTTTAGCCTCTCTCTCGATTCTTCCGTTAGTAATATACCACCTGAAAACTGCAGTTCTTGGTGTTGTCGATTGAAGCCTCCGTGATAGGGAGGCTTGTGATGAGTCTGTTATGGATCTTTGTGTGGTTTTGTGTTTAGTTTCGTCCATAGGTTGAGGCTTTTTAGGCGTATTGCAGTCGCAGCCGCTTCCGTTTGTATATGCATGAGTAAAGGTAGGTAGTGTAGTAGGTCCTGGCATGATTTCTAGTGCTGCTGTTGGGGTTTATTTATTTATTTAAACTTTATTGCACAAATATAAAAATAAAGGTGGAATTGGCGGACTTAATGCCTTAGGGCATTCTCTACCAGTCAATCATTGGGCTAAAGGGCTAAATAGAAACTAGTGGTGCAGCATCCTAAATACTGAGACTCGGATGGAAACACAAATCAATTAATTACATTAATATACGTACAAATATAATACATACAATATAAACTTACTTATACATAGGTACTTGAATAAGTACAATTATATGTGGGTACATAGAATTGTATCTATTTATTGTAACAAAGATAGATGGGGTTGTTATCTCATACAACCTGTAGCAGCGACACATGCTAGTCTTTGTGTTTTCTGGGTTTTGGTAGGTACAGTCGCCATCAGATATATCGGATCGGCCAAAGCGGTCACAAATATCTGAACACGTCTTTATTGTAGAGGCATTAGAGGCGTGTTCAGATATTTGTGAGCACTTTGGCCGCTCCGATATATGTAATGGCGACTGTAATTGCACTCGTGGTTTGGGTGCGCGGCCACCATACTATGGCACCATTTTGTATAGCCACAGTATGACGTGGGGAGCCAGTTCGTCATAGGTTCCCAGAGCGTTAGTTGTGCTATATGTACATACCTATATATCTCACTTATATCATCGCAGTGAAATGTTATCTCCATCCGCCTGTGGAAGTCCAACCCACGTGATGACAAACGGTGACAAACATCATCACGATTTCCTTCACAGTTGTACTGTGCACCCATCGTTATTAAATGCAAAAGAAGTCCCACCATTTATCATTGATAGTAAGATTAAATTAGATAGCCTATCTATAAACAAAATGTTGCGAGTTCCGTCAGGACTCCGCACGTCAATGATTTGCAGAAATTGTGTACTCAATTATTCATTTTAGGAGTCCAATAATACATATGCCATCGTAAAATACGTAGTACTTAGCCGGCTAAAATGGTCAAGATTTCACTTTACCAATATAAGATTCATTACGCGCGTTCTAGTTCTAACATGGAAAGGGAAGCTTCCGTGTGTGAATCTTGACGAGTTTGTTTACTTTCTCGTGTTTGCTTCATCTTAACATTTTAACTACGTATGCATTAGGTAGGTAATTAGGTAGATACGTATTGGAAATTAAAAAGTTTATTTCTGATTAAGTATAAGTTTATTATCAAAAATACCTACTTTGTTTGTAATATTGGTAGCAGGTATTATAATGTCGTGTATAGCGAGGCGGGCGTGTTTAATTAATGTAGTGATCTAATCGATGGAATAATCTGAGCCACAAATAACAGATTGCATTAGATGGCCGTGGTCAGTTGGCTTGGCGCCGGACGCTCTCGCCGGGCACCCATTGCACAAATGGCACCAGCGATCTGCACTAACGATTAATTTACATTAGAGGCCGGTCAGACCAGCCCTGGTATTCACAACGCTTGCCGACAACGGCAACTCGCCTCAGGAGAACTGATATATAAGTCTCACCTCCGATTTTACATTTTTGTTACGAATCTCGGAGTCAAATTATACTGGAGATGAGTCGAGAAGTGAGTTGAGACAGGTTGTGAATCGTATTGCAGTTGGCTACAGGATCTATTAATATGAGCTAGCTATCCTAGTTACTTTCTGTTTAGGTCTTAGAGTTCATAGAGCTGCTAATTTGACCATCAAGTTGAACAGTGTTTGTTGATCATTATGTTATTGATGTTGTAGGCGCGTCAATCCCGCGTGACTCGATCCGCCCTCGTATCTGGAATGTAAAAGCTCATTTCTATGAATTTCTTATGGAGCTACGACCATTTTGCTAAACATAACATTGACAGTGACGCATTCGCTGCCTGTGCCGATCAACACTTTACACCTACACTCCAATAACCTACACACAATAACTTAAACGTAAGTAGGTATCTCCCCAGTAACTGATCAATTGTTAAGATGTCATGTAGTTATTTGGCCAAGTAAAAATATGAGAAAAACTGCAACTAGTTATTTTAACTTAATTGCAGGTATATCTACCTATTAGCTAAATTTACGAGCCGGTTATTGACTCTAACGGCGAGTACTTCAATAATAACATTGTGCAATCAATTAGGTAGGTCCCTAATTCCCTATTAGCCTAGCGGCATGCATGCTTGGGCTAATAAATATTGAAGTCACTCCTGTTCTCAAAGGTCAAGGGCACTGAAACTTATTCCTGCCTTTGAAATGTCTCCGTATCCGTCCCCGATATGCCTTTGGTCTGAACAATTTGTGGAAATATATTTATGACTCGGACTAGCAGAAGCGGAACCAGTCCCAAAGAAGCCAGCGGATTGAGCCTCTTAAGCGCTTTTCAAAAATGCATCTAAATTCACCTGTGACAAATCTTATTTAACTTAAACCGAAACTACTGCGGTCCCATAAATGAAAACACGGTAGGGATTTCATTCCCGTTAGGTACTCATACCTACTGTTCACCGGCAAATTCGCGGAAACCTAGCGAAGCTTGATTGTAGTTCAATCAAATAAACATTGTTCACCTTTAAACCGAAACACAGAGGAGATAATAATGTAATATCGAGTTGAGAATGCATGCAGTCGATTTATCCGCGTGACTGATACTGATAGTGATAACATACATAAAATAGGTATGGCGCGATAACATCCTGCTATACCTGGCTATACTCAATTCGTTTCGAATTATAAAAACTATACATTAACCCCCTAATTCATAAACTTAAAATGCCTCCGTTATATTAAGGCTCCACATTCGAAATTTTCGTGAAAATGAGTTGTTTTGTAACCGTTTTATACATTATAACGTAACATTTTTTCTGTAGGAAAAAATATATCATAATCTGCAAGATATGCGACGGGTCATAGTTTTCGTAGAAATCCATTTTAACAATAAAAATTAGAGAAAAAGAAATCTAAAGTGACCCCTATTTTTCACTTGTAACCATTTTACTGCTCCATTTTTTATCAGAATAATATGAAATTTTATAACTTTCTTCATACAATAATGAACAAGAGCATCATTTTCTTACTTTCTTAATTTTCTTAAAAATTTATCTCGTTTTCTGAAATATTCTGCCAACGTTCCTACGCCTCCCCGTTTTCGTCCATACGGTCAGTGCGGGACGAGACACGTTGCATGACGGACCTGTGTCAATTTGCGCTGCGCCGAAGTTTTTAAATATTTGTGGAAATTGTGGACTATATTTGTTGCATAGAGTGGACAATCCGTTTTGTGATTCGTATAGTAGGTAACTAATAAATATTTGCGTATAGTTTAGTTTTTAGTGACAGATAATTTTGTTGCATAGAGTGGACAATCTATTTCGTGGTTTGTAAAGTAGTAGGTACTATAGACAAGACAGCTGACTGACCATCCGTGCACTTTATGTGCATTGTAATAAGGTTCTTGTATAAATACAGGATGGTCAGTTAACTGTGTTGGCATTTGTACCTAATTAACATTTACGTAGGTATAGTTTAGATTTTGTTTTTAGTTCAAGATGGGAAATAATAATAATAACAATAATACATACATACATACACGCCTTTATCCCTAAAAGGGGTAGGCAGAGCACATGAAACCTGTGTCCAGTGCCACTGTTAGCATAAATGTGGGTATAAAAGATCGACAAAATGTGATATAGCAGTGACAGGTTGCTAGCCCATCGCCCACAACACACTTCAACCCCGTTCCCTTAGTCGACTCTTACAACCCCCACGGGAAGAAAGGGGGTGGTGCTATTCTATCCCGACACCACACGGGTAATAATAATAATAATATTGGTGGAGATAGCCCATTTTTGAAATATCACTGACAGCTCGCGATGATAACTAGATCACAGCGAAAAACACGTCAAGCACTAGCGGAAGAACACGCACGCCCTCCACCTCCACCTGCCTCGTCGTCCACACCATCGTCCAGCACGTCATCGTCGGGCGATGAATTTGCGACCGCGCCCGACACTAGCAGCAGCAGTTCGAGCGACGAGTGCGGGTCGCCGCCGCCGCCGCCACGACCACCTGCGCGGCGCGGGCGGCCACCGCTGCCGGCACGCTTGGGGCCTGCGGGGCATCCTGCTCCGCCCATGGCTCCCGCTACCGGTGGTATAGTGCGCCGCATGCAGTGGACGCAATCAATTAACGAAAACTGCATGCGCGCCTACTATGGGGCGACAGAGGGAGGAACTAATCTGTCCGCGTACCGTGTCCGGATGCTGCCTCTGTTCCAGGCGCTTGAACCGGCCATCACCGTGTCTGCGCAGCGTCTATCGGATCAGGTACGCGTCATCCAGCGGCACAAGCGGTTGGATGACGTCACGCTTGATCGGCTACGCCTGGAAGTACTCTCTGCTCGTGCGGCCTCTACCTTGGCACAGGATCCGCCCGCCTTGTTGCCGGCTCCAATGCCTACTCCCGACCTGGCATTGGGGGCACCGCGGGTTGATCTTAGTGCTGACGAGGAGGACTGTGCGAACCAGAGCATGAGTACCCAGACCAATGAGCAACTGAGGAGGGCTTTGGAAGATGCGATTACGAGGTATCGTTCCACAAACAACTCTAGGCCACGACTACCACGCCTGCCCGTAAATAGACGCAATCTAGCGTTAATGGGAGCTCTAAACGGTCTGCTAGACCCGTATATACAGGCTAGTAAAGACTTACTTGATACACACTCAATCATGTACTGCGGGGCCATCGCGGCGTGCCATGTTGCTCGCGTCAAGTTTCCGGACGCTGACCGTGCACCTAGGGCCGCCGGGGGTGTCCCTGCATGGCAAGTGCGGATTGAGCGTCGTATCAATACGTTTAGGACTCTCATTGCAAAGCTGATCTGCTTCAGGGGGGGCAACAACCGCCCCCGAGTCATGCGCTTTGTGAACCAGGCCTTCGCGGGAACTGGTATCAGGCCCCGCGACTACATGGCCTGTGTCACGGAGCGCATAGACTTTCTGAAGCAGAAAGTCTATGCATGGGCAGGCCGTATTCGCCGCTACAGAGAGCGAGTGGATCGATACCAGCAGAATTGCCTTTTCCAAAGCGATCAAAGGAAGGTATACCGAAAGTGGGAGGGAGCCGACCTTCGTGTGTCCGACGGACAGCAGCCGGATGCTGCCATGGTTGACTTCTGGCGTAGTATCTGGTCAGTGCCAGTCGAACACACCGAAGGCGAGTGGATGAGTGTTGTCGAACGTGAGTGTGCGTTCATCGAGCCCATGGGGACTGTTACCATCAGCCCCGAGGACGTTAGTTGTGCCATCCGTTTGGCCCCGAACTGGAAAAGTCCTGGACCGGATGGATTACATAACTTCTGGCTGAAATGGTTTCGATGCTCACACCTGCGTTTGGCAACGCAGTTCCAGCAAGCCCTTGAGCTCGGTTCCCTACCATCTTTCTTGACAACTGGTATCACCTCCCTGCTCTATAAGTCCGGTAGTAGCACAGAAGCGAAAAACTACAGACCCATCACGTGCTTGCCTACGCTGTACAAGCTCCTTACATCTATTTTGAGAACAAAAATGAACGCACACATCGTTGCAAACAACGTTTTGGCCCCTGCTCAAAATGGATGTAGGGTTGGATCTCGTGGTACTAAAGAGCTCCTCATAGACATGACCATTTGCCAACGAGTCCGGCGGAATAGGGGGGCCCTTTCGGCCGCCTGGATTGACTACAAGAAGGCCTATGATTCGGTGCCTCATTCATGGCTCAGGAGGGTCTTAGAGTTGTATAAAGTTGATGCAGTTCTAAGATCCTTCTTAAGTGCTTGCATGGGGCAGTGGACCACAGTCATTCGTCAACCGGGGGGAGGAAATTGCCCTTCTGGTCCGCAGGACTCTATAAGGATTGAACGTGGGATCTTCCAGGGTGACAGTCTGAGTCCTTTGTGGTTCTGCCTAGCACTGAATCCGCTTAGCACCCTGCTGAAGGATTCGGGACTAGGTTGCCGGCTTCGGAGGGAGGGTGAGGTCATTTCTCATCTGCTCTATATGGATGACCTTAAGCTATTTGCACCGAATGGACATAACCTGTTGGAGCTACTGAAAACAACAGAAGTCTTCAGTAGCGCCATCAAAATGGAATTTGGTGTCGATAAGTGTGCGGTCATGCATGTACAGCGGGGGAAAGTTGTAAATTCAACAAATTTGCAACTTTCTGAGACAATGTCTCTCAAATCTATCTCCGAAGCAGAAACCTATAAGTATCTTGGTATGTCACAGTCATTGGGTATTGAGGGTGAGGGCGTAAAGCGAGCGGTGAAGGAGCGCTTCTTTTGTCGCCTGACCAAAGTACTTAATAGTCTTTTGTCGGGCGGCAACAAGGTGCGTGCCTTCAACTCTTGGGTGATGCCCTTGCTTACTTACTCCTTTGGCATACTAAGGTGGACTCAGACTGAGCTGGATGCCCTGGATCGAAGAGTCCGAGTACTGCTTACTGCGCATCGCATGCTACACCCACGCTCGTCTGTTATGAGACTGTACATCTCGCGGAAGTGTGGAGGTCGCGGCTTTCTAAATGCCAAAGACCTCCACAACCGCGAGGTGTGCAGTCTCAGGGATTATTTCCTAAACAACGAGTGTGGGATGCATCGTGACGTAGTAGCAGTAGACGGAAACTTCACCCCGCTCTCCTTGGCAAACGAGAACTGGCGCAGACTTAAAGTAATGAGCGTCGAGGACCGCAGGGCGGTGTGGAGGAGCAAGGAGCTACACGGGCGGTTCTACAAGGCCCTCACAGGGCCCGATGTAGATCTGCTCGCGTCGGTGAACTGGCTACGTTTCGGGGATCTCTTCGGGGAAACTGAAGGTTTTGTCTGTGCAATTGCGGACGAAGTTATCATGACGAACAATTACCGGAGGTATATCCTGAAGGACGGTACGGTCGACATTTGTCGGGCATGCCGCCGTCCCGGGGAGTCACTCAGGCATATTATCTCCGGTTGTGGTCATCTTGCTAACGGCGAGTACTTGCACAGACATAACCTTGTAGCCAGAATTATTCACCAGCAACTTGCTCTGCTATACGGTCTTGTGGTCTCCGAAGTGCCTTACTATAAGTACACACCTGCGCCAGTTCTCGAAAATGGTCGTGCCACGCTCTATTGGGATCGATCTGTCATCACGGACAGGACTATTCTTGCCAATAGGCCTGATATCGTGCTGACAGATCGATCGAAACGCCAGGCAGTGCTCGTCGACATCACCATCCCCCATGACGAGAACCTCGTGAAGGCCGAGAAGGACAAAGCCAGCAAGTACCTAGACCTGGCTCACGAGGTAACCGCCATATGGGATGTTGACTCGACGATCATCGTCCCGATAGTCGTTTCGGCGAACGGTTTAATAGCGAAGAGTCTCGACCATCACCTCAAGAGACTCTCGCTAGATGGCTGGATCAAGGGCCAGATACAGAAGGCGGTACTCCTGGATACTGCGCGGATAGTCAGGAGGTTCCTGTCTCTGTCGCCCTGACCGCCGGTAGCTTAGGCCCCGTCTCGCTGCCGGCTGCACCCTAGGTTAGGTTTTTATAATGATTTTATGTTTTGTATGTATAGTTCTATATTTTACTTTTTATAAATTTATTGTACAAACCTAACTTAAGTAGAAATAAGAATAAAGAGATAATAATATTATAGTAATATAATATTATTAATATAATAATAATAAATTCTTTATTTCAGGCCAGTTTGCCCATAGATTGTTAGTAACATACAAACTTACGATACTATAGTTAGTAGGTCTTAGCTTAGGTCTCACAAATTTTTCAATAATTATTTTGGGTCTTTGGGGTTAAATAAGCGCAGGAGGAAAATACGTAATATCAAGAAATTTTACAAGAGAAGAGGAAAAAGAATACACAAGTAAATACCTATTCTATCAAAGTATCAAATATCTAAACAGTATCAAAATTGGGAAATCGCTTAAACCAGACATTTTATTAGTAATCTATTGCCTACTAACAATATTGTTTTATCTGCTCATATTAATGACTGTCAAGTGTTAATAGAATAAGTTCTAATAAAAATAGTGCGCTTGGCAAATATTGTAAGTACCTACATATGGGTTGCATGCCAACTCCAAGTTCGATACAGAGTTATTATTTGATATGAAACAAAGTATGGTTAACGTACAACTAATCTATAAGTATATATTTACTCGAGGCCGATTTCTGTACAGTCAGCATAATATAGTTAGTAGCAGCCAAGTTAGCCAAATATATCGGAACGTACATTCATCGAAATAGTCTTTGTTACTATAAGTAGGAGTAAGGAATGTGTTACGATATATTTGGCTACTTTGGATGCTACTAACTATCTGATGCTGACTGTACACGCCATCATCATCAAATCAAGGAAGTAGAACGTAATAAATATACCGAAAATTTGTTTAAAACTTAACAACCTTACACTTACACAAAAGGTAACGGACAGACAGACACACTTTCGCATTTATAATATTAGTATGGAATATGGATATGGAAGTATGGATAGTATGGATTATATGTCTTTCCCGCTCACGGGACAATGACGTCCCGGACCTTTAGGAGGCGTGCGTGGAGCTCTGAGCCAAAACGTAGAGGCCCTTTTGACAATTTAATGAAATGCAAGGAGTACACCAAGCGGATGCTGTCTCTGCCCGTGTCATGGGACGCACACAGAAACAGCACCCGCTGGGGTGTAAGAGTCTATTGCTAGTTGATGGAATCTAAATAAAACGGGTTATTGGGTCAAAATGATGGACTAGTCTCGTGCTAGCACGGCTAGCACGAGACGGCCGCGACATACTCTCGATTTTTCTCACACTATACCTCTCTTTCCTAATGTTCTAATAAGAGAGAGACCGATAGTGCGAGAAAAATCGAGTGTATGTCGCGGCCGTCTCGTGCTAGCCGTGCTGACGGAACTACACTAATCGTAAGTAAATAGTATTATAATAGTAGAGACATAATTTTTGAACTTAATCAATTATGTAATTTATGTATGACAAATATCACGTTTCAATTAAGCATGACGAATGTCACCCACCCACCTACACCCTTGCATTGGTAACGATGCGCGATGACGCGTCTGTAACTTAATCTATGTAACGCTTAATAAACGACGGCGGGTTGTGCGACTTGCGCGGGGAGAGGGTCGAGGCTCCGCCCATACGCTCTAGGACTTTAGCGGGTATACAAGCCTTAAATCTGTTTAGTCCCTTCCTTTACGAACTCAAATGTCAAAGTGACGAAGCATGATCAAACATAGCAGAAAGGTACAGAACAGTTAGCTTATTACCTACTTTGCTCAGATATTTTTGAAACTGGAAACGTAACTACATATGTTATATGAACTCGACTTACCTGCTATATTTAAATTCTTTTATGATATGACGTACCTATGTAGATAAACAAGATAGAATAGTCAGCTTTTAAAGTTGGACAGTAAAAACTGCTGAAAACGCCGAGCGATGCCAAACAACTACTTACCTTCATACCATGTATTGTATTGCCAACGCAATATTATTTATCTGAGTATGTACCTACCTTAGCATTACTTTTCTGGTGCCATCAGTCGGCTCGGACAAGTGGCATTGATATCATTATCTGTGCGAAACAACTTGCGTCAGTATTAGCAGTGAGCGATAGAGTTGTATTCACTGAAACGGCGTAACTAAGCTGACAACGCGTGTGGTGGTGCACGTAGGCGCCGCTCGTGCCCCCTTAACAATACCTACCGCATATTAGCGATACAAAGTGAACTACGTCATTTCTGCTAACAATCGTAGTACAGACATATAATGAGGACAAAGGTTACATGCCCATATAAGTACATGCAGTTAGCTGCAGATTCATCGTAGCTACTGAAATGCATATCATAAAGTTGTAAACACATTCAGACTTTCAAATCATCAACTTCATTGGAAAAGAAGTTGTCACGCTCTAAGGAAAAAGGCAAACGACGACTATATAGTATCTACCTATTTGCTATGCGTCTACCTTTTCTTCTCCTTTTACGTAAATTGTAAGTTAATGTCATTTGTTAGTACCTATTTGAACAGCTTGAACAGCCTGGTAACATCATTGGTATAGTAGGTACCTAGAAATATAAAATATGTATCAAATTAAGCGAATATTATTTACGGCTCTAAAGGCCTCCACCCACCGAACGCGTGTCGTGCGCGGCGCGTGTTTTGCGCGGGCCTGCGCAGGTTGTAAAGCATTGAAACTACACTTCAAACAACATCGAACGCAAAAGTAACGATATCAGAAATAAGACAACCCCCAAGAAACTATTGGAATTGCAACTGTGATAAAAAGTATAGATTCCATTATTAGGCACAGTATAGATTACCGGTTAGGTACTTATAGATTTCACCAAATTGATAAAAAACTGCTCTAAGGAAAAATAAAGCATAGAAAAAAAATATTCGGATAAAAGAAGAGAAGCTAAGCAATTGTCAACAAAAAATATCTGTAAAATATGCGAATGGAATTATTGCATTCGGTAAAAAAAGATACCAAGAAAATAAACTTCGGCAAGACAAGAGAAAGGATAAAAAAAAGGATATAAGGTAAATTTTGCGAATGGAAAGATTACCAGAAAAAAAAAGATTTTGGCAAAAATATCGCCACACTCGCTGCTGAGTGTGGTAGAGATAGTGAGATACATATTAATTGTGTTGGTAGTGAGAGAGATATGACGCGAGGGCCCGCACTGCTGCCGCGCTGCTAAGTGTGATAGAGACAGTGAGATACATATTATATGTTTTGGTAGTGAGAGAGGCATGACGCCGCGTACCCCCGCGTTGCTACACGCCGCCCGCTTGCGGTGTCAATATACCGCTTCAACCGCGCCCGACATGCGCCGCGCACGACACGCGTTCGGTGGGTGGAGGCCTTAAGGGCGCGTCTATTTACAGGTAACAAGGTCTGTGATACTTCAGGCGAATAATAAATAATAATAATGACTTACTTATCTATATCTTCTACTTAGGTAATCCATAATAGTCTTCCGAAGTGTCGGATTCAAACACGGAAATAAAGGTAAATTAAAAAAAATACAAATCGCGAGTGTGCGACTTGTATTCATGTGCATCCAGAAGACATCAGTTCACTTAGTATTTTAAAGGTAATCAGTAAATACCTAACCTACATTAAGATGGGTTTATAAAGTACAATACACCTATGTACTTAACCCAAATTCGGTCGCTCAAAATTAAGAATCTACGAAACGGTCAGACCACCGATATATATGACATGGTCGGGATGGGACAATACCTTAATTACCATAAAGCAGTTCGATGAACGAAGCTATTTTATTATTGAAGATATATCTTATCGTCGTAGAAAGCTAATGTGAATGAGGCGAGCAGAGAGACCGGTATAGACCGGGCGGGCTCGCAACTTGATGACCAGAGACAGAGCTGTCCTCATCAGAAAGGGCCTATGTTTCTTGGAGGCTTTAAGTCCATACGGCATTCGAGACTACCGCAGCCCGCAGCAGGAAACCGGTTAGCGATGTTGGACATTTTCGCGTCACACGACGGGTTTATACCACATAAGCGGTGGCTAACATAAGAAACTTCAGCTTACGGGGACGGGGACCAGTTAGAAGTCAGACAGTTTAAGAACAGACTGTTACATTTGAGTCTTCCTTTTTAGTTTGAAAACCAGCACTATACCAATTAAGAAATCAATTTTGTTTATGAACGAAATATTCCACTTAATAGTTTGGCTTCGGTCTAACTAATAAACCTCTCGCATTTGCTTTTGGAAAGCATAAGCATATTCAGGATCGGTATCGGTACCTACGGATTGACAGGAATTGCTAGTGTTATTACATTCATACATATGAAATGTAAATAAAAGTTTATCTTAATTATTATATGTAGTTCTCTCCTGGTATCTCCTTTTCTAATTGAAGTTATTAATGATGATTAGGCTAATGATAATATTCCCAGAATGCAATGGTTACTTATTGGAATTACCTACACTTAGAACCTGTATTGCGAGCTTAACGAATTGATAATTTGATAGTATAATGATGGTGGAATGTGGAAATTGTTATTCAAGCGGTCGGTGCAGTAATAGCGTGTTATGTTTTAATTCTATTATTTGCTTAGACTGAAGTAAACGTGAGAAATGGAGCGCAGCATGCACAAGATGAAATGCCCTTGTGCGGCGCCTCGCTTGCCGCTTGCCTTATGCACACAAGTAGGTACTAGGATCTACTTTGTACTTATCTGGGATCTTAGTCTTATCCACTACCACTAGTCCTAGAATTATTATTGCTATTCGGAAGAACTATGCGTGATCGAAGTTCGATCTACTTGGTTTTCCCATGTGATAAGCTCGCACCGCCACGCCATTGTTATGTACCTATACTCTCTTAATAATTATATTTAAAATATTGTGAGTGTAACGCCTCGGAAAGGTATGTGGGTGTCTAACTGCTGGTAAATAATAGAACCTTGATATTCACTACTACACTATTAGCTACTTTATTATTACTTACTAAAGTTACTAAGCTTTATCCATCTAGGCCAGCTAGTACTAGTTAGCCATCTTCTCCAGGTTCAGGCTTAGTTTGTTATAGACAGATAGTAGCGACCTATGTTGCGGCGCTATTACGCTCTCTATGTTTTATCCTATATATTTTTTATATTCGGATCCGTTGAATTATGTTGTAACAGATACCCGAAATATCCAGATCCAACATATCAGCGGATATTCCGAAGCAATCTCTAATGGCTAGATAATAATTACTAGCACGAGTGTTCAAGTATTCTTTCTGCTTTTTAACAATTTTAACATACCAAAAAATACAAATATTATTCTCCTGATATTGCTTAAGATTAGAAATAGGTACAATTCGATTTCAACCTATCACGCAGTAGTCGCAGGTACACTAAATAGGCCAGATTACCTTTCTCCACTAGGTACTAATAGTACCTACTAAGTAGGTACTTAATTTAGTAGCTAGCAGGTAGTTGACATGAGTTTTTTTTAAACCACTTTAAAAGGATTTACGAAGATCTATCTTGATTTTTTATGAATTGTAATCTCTATGACGTACAATAAAGTATATTATGATTTAAATGTAAGATCTCTTAATCCATTTTTCTTACTAGTAGGGAGACGGGTCAATAGGAAGGCGGGCCATTTGAAACGAGCTAATAACTCCTAGGCTATTGGTGGTGTCGGCGGGGTCTCAAGGAATTATATTACCAGCTTTAGCGTCGGGACTTGTCTAACCATAAGTTTCGCGGCATCGAACGCCATTTGGTTTTTTTACACACATGAACAATCAGTAAGAATTTTGGGGATATTTCTTAGTCTATATCTCAAAAACAAATGATTGAATACAAATAATATTAAATATTCTAGTCGACTTTATAGATACTATCTTACTCGTACCCAGAGGCTTCCGATATTTTTCTACATAATTTAATATTTAAGAAGAGGATGTCGGGGCAGTTGAATCAAAAAATTGGGGGCAATAGAAACAGTACTAATTGCATATGTATTTTAAAAATCTGTACAAAAATACCACTAAAGAACATAATACTGACATAATCCGAGTAGAAAATGGGAGACATGGACAAAAGAAAAAAAGTTGTTGATCATTATTGTAAGTAGGTATTGTTATTACATATCCTGACTAGGGGTTAAAACATTTACTGAGCAGATTTTATTAGAAATGAGGACATAGTAGCCCTTTATGCCAATTTTTTTCCAGTTGATCCCAGTCTCCCCTAGATAGTTAGATACTTAGATACATTTACTAGATTCTTATAATGTTCCCATTGCTCACTGCCTCACGGACAGAAACACAAATAAGTCTTCTTTTGAGAAGCATCAATCCGATGTTGGTAGGTACACTTTATCAATGTTTTGATCTGTCCGGGCTAGGCCACAAAAACAATAGCAACATCCTTATACTTGGAAATAAACGCCATCGCGGTAGGTAGGTACCTGGGGCGCAGCTCAGACAATAGAATTGATTAGGACTGTTTAAAATAAACTATTAAAGATATACTGTTTAGAAAAGGGGACAGCCCCTTTAGGGTACAGGTACAGACCTGTTATTAGGTGTTATTATTTGCTATGCTTAATGCTAGTAACAGTAGGTTTAGAGACTTTAGTAACAAAGGGTTGATATTTGATAAAAATGCCTACATACTTCCCTGTGCCTTGGTGCCTGTTCGTAATGTTGATGTAATTGTGGTGTAATTAAAATTGTGGCGTCGTCCGTGTTGTGTTTATTATAAGCGACGTTTAACTATGATTTAAATGTTTAGTGAAAACATAGCGCATTTGTTTGCTAGTCGTTGTGCATTAGGAATGGGCCGGGCCCTAAGAGATTTACCTACTATGCCCAAAACTGGTCTTCATTCCATTTAGGTGAGGCTCGACGCACGTGTGCTCGCTCGACGCTAGCCTCCATTTGCTCTCAAGGTTTTGTCCTCAACGGACTTCCTACTATGTCTCACTTGCCGAGAAATCATTTTCCTTTGCGCTAGGGTAAGCATAAGTCGTTATTGGTATTCAATCAAGTAAAACTGAAGTTTTATAGTTCTAGGAATGGCTCGCGCATACACACGCTTATTTCCTAAGAGTTAGAGTTCAATGGTGGTTTTGTTTGTTGGTTGTTAGTATGTTCTGTAATGTTCAGCTGCTCATTGGTATGGCAAGCAGGCTGCGGCGTCGATGTGTCTGTGGGTTTGATTACTTTGATTAGGTCATTTAAGTACCTATTATGGTACCGTCGCGTTTGCAGCGGCCGTTAGTTTGACGCGCGTGTTGTATTTACTTATGGATTATACATAGATCTATTCAGGTGCTCTTTGTCCGTTCTTTTCTCGGAGGGACCCACAACTAACGAACAGATCTAAGAATAGGTAACCGTCGAGGGTGGTTTATTTTATACTGGTAGAAAGTCAAAACCAGAAATGAAGCTCAAGTAGGCTTTTTTCTCATTCAATATTAGACGAATTCTTATAAAAAGGAATATTATAGTATCACTGCGTCAGGCGTAATTTTAAAGGTTTTTTTTTTATAATATACCGTTTGTTACTTACAGTACCGTAAAATGGGTGAGTAGGGTGAAAACTGACATTCAAACCTCGATAACATTTTATCTTTACTTATACAAACTGAATGGTGTATATAATAAGTGTTCCGGACGTTTGTATTTTAGTTTTTATTTTATTTTGGGTAGTTGCATTTCATAACTTTGACGATAAACAGGAAAACCCACCTCACCCCGTAGTCCCTCGTAATTGGGGTGAGATGGGTTTTCATACAAAGGTGATTTTGGAAGATTGTTGGATCGTTTTTTTTTTATTATGAGTATATAGCTCCATTTTAAATTGGAATACATTATTTTTGTAGCAGTAGCCTTACAAAAAGCATCTCACCCCCCTTTCATACCTTCTCTCCCCATTCATAACCCAACTCTCCCCGCGAACCCTACTCACCCCATTTTACGGTAATACAAAACAAATCCAATCCCCTGTTTAGTACTTTTTTTAACACTTGCAAACTCAACCGCTCCCCACACAAATGAGGAATTATGCCAGGTATTTCGGTGACTTGGTGTTCGTGCTGTAAGCACATACCTAGTTAGATTAGGTAGGTATTGTATTATTTTACGCAACAGTTCAAAAACAATATAAGTATATTTATCGTCTTCACTGTAGCCTGTAGCATAAATATAGCTACCACAAATGAATTTCTTGAAATCGTAGGTACACAATACGGCGACTGCGTTATTTTATTACCTGACGTGACTTCTGTACCGAAACATGCCTTTTTGCTTAATCTGTTTCATTTCACATCAGTTGTAGGTAGGTAAATTGTAACTAATATAGTTATCAAAAGATACAAAGTGAAAGATATTATTTAACTTTTGCACCTTATTCTTTGAACATTTTAACGTACTGCGTTCGAGGTGAATATTCTTGAACCAAGAAATGATAATAAGGAAGAGATTAAATTATCTGAAATGAAATGAAATTATGTTTAGCCCATATATTATTTTTGTTTCGCGAGACTCATCGAAATAGAGAAGATAATCTGTGGCGTTCCTAATTTATTAATTTTGACTCAAGTAAGTATTTTTTCCCGTGCAATAACAATAATCTAGCAACTTAATAATAATAATAACGCATTGATATCTAGTTTGCTTGTAAAAGGGTGGACGACTTGTGTACCAACAGGCCTACCCACATTCTGGGACCACGTCCGCCTCTGCTGTTCGAGTACCTAGTAACTAATTATTCGAGGTAAGTACTCGGACTTGTGCAAAAACGAGCGTGGTCGGCGGAATATTACTCCACTCTACTCCGGCCAACGCCATGATGTCATGGTGGATTAAATTACCGAGTACATGACCTTGTCAGCGGGCACAACATCGTGATAGCTCGCCCGCCTCTCGCAAAACAACACATAACCAGCGGCAGGCCGTAGTTGTGAACGACACAGTTTCATACAAGGATGGAACTAACTACAAATTAATACGCCTTCATATTTACTTGTACTTACTTAGCTGAATAGGGGTGCATGCCAGCATGGTTAGAGTTACCTCTTGCTTAAAACATGAAACTTATAAGGATGAGTCATAGCACAGTACACCGCGCCGAGCCTAGGCCGTGCCTGGGCCGCCACTGGAACATAAATACTTCTAAAGGTAAAGAAAGTCTTCGTCACAGTCAATATTTTGTTGGCGATTTGCCGGGTGTCACCGTTTGACGGTGGACGCACGGACGCAGCATGGGCGAATGTATGGGAAGCTCGGTGAACGAGCGCTAGGCGGCGCCGAGTCGAACACGGTACAAGTCACAGGCACAAATATCATCCTGGAAGTATTTTTTGTAGACATGACGAAAATTTAAGTATTTCTAGGACCTCCATTTTAACAACTATTGTCTATATCATCTTTGTTTACGTTACCACATTTGCATCTAAAAAATCTAAAAATGCACATTGTTAACCTAACCCTACCAATAGTTTCTTAGGAAGTTTCTTAATGACTGTTTGCGTTCAATAACTAGGCCCTAACGAAATTCTAAAATAATAATGCAGGTACAAGTAGTCGCGGAATGAAAAGGTGCGCTACTTTTCTACTATATTTCAATGCTGTCAAAGGTCCAAAAGTGACGAATCTTTTTATTCCGTGAATAGGTGCAGTGCAGACCTAAGTATGAAATCACGCTTCCATCAATCTGATCCGAAATAAATGGGTTCAGGGAGCAAGCAAATCCATGCAGGAGACATGTCAAAAACGTCTCGTTATATTATTACAAGTCTCGTTGCTGCAACTGCTGGAGGAGTTCCGACGAATATTAAGGGGCATTCGAATATAAATAAGTACCAGGGAGACCGCGCTCAGCACGTCTATCATGAGATTCATGAGACTGCCGCGATGGCACTTTTGGATGACAGTGACATTGTCATTTGACCTGACAACTCATACATGATTTAGATTTTTTGCCTAACACAACACAAATAAAAATAAACGTCTACCGCAGCAGGAAATCGTACCAACAACGAGGACGATACCACAACGATACGGTACGGTCTATAGCGATGTACTTAGTACTAAAACGATATCGATGAAGTACTTCCAGCACGTCTAGCATGCGACGGCCGCGACATACTCTCGATTTTTCTCGCACTATACCTCTTGTTCTAAGTGTTCTAATAAGAGGGAGACGGATAGTGCGAGAAAAATCGAGATAGCTCGCGGGCTGTCTCATGATAGCCGTGCTGCTCAGCCAAGTTTTTACAAACATATATATGTTACCGCCCAAACCCGATTTTAGGACAAACTAGTTTCTCCTAGGCCAGACCAGTTCATCACAGAACCGAAATGTGTTATTTCACTTCCTCATATTAAATGTTCGGTTCGGCTCGCACTGCAGGGTCCCAGTACCTACATCTAACACTCCACCTCGCTTCGCTCGTCGTCGTACCTAACGGAGACCGAACTGGTTTGGCCGGTAACACATATACTTTTTGCGACAATACCTACAGAAATTTGAGAACATCCTCCTTTTTTATCACCCAGAAAAAAGTATTCGTCCTTCACTAATGAAGCAGTTAGGTTTATGGGTAAGTAGTTCGGTGGGTACAAGTACAGGCAGATATTCTGCCGGCAACTTGGTTAGTTAGGCAAGCCGCCTGCGCGGGCCCCAACCCCATATTAGCATGGTGTAATTATAATAAAGTGGCGGTGCCCAGATGACTGACCCTCGCTGCCGGTTAGGTGATAGGAAACTACAGAAGGTACTACAAGTCCTAACTGGCACTTTCATTAATCCATTATTCCAGTCTATGACGTCATGTCGATCTATAATCTTTATCGTTTGGTGTTGTTGCGTCTGCCAAGTCTGGCTTTGTGTATGTAAGATAAGGAACATAATACTCTAACAGTAGTACATAAGATATTATTTCGTTTTTACGCGACAGTGATAGACATAGGTACCAGTTACCAGTTATGTAGATGGAGCAGATTTGGCAAATATCCTAATCAATAAAATGAAGCCCGTTTCTGTTTCATTTATATGATTTGTTGTACTTAAAATTTTACTTTGTGCGCGTCTCGGTCGTTGACTGTATAACATCAAAAAGACGGCTTTAAAAAAAAAGTCGGAGTAGGATAGCGGACTTAGCTTTTCAACAAAATATGTAACATTTATATTAAAATCGCCTGTTGTCGAATAAAATACGTCATGTCATTTCACTAAAAAAATCTATCTACTTAGAAGTTTCAAAACCTCTAGATTCAATACGCATTTTCGTGAAAGCAGGGGTCGAGTACTTATCGATATTCGAATCGATACTATCGATCGCGTCATTTGCGGGATAAACCTGATGTCGCGAATCCCTGTATTTCAGCGAAGTCGAATTCCTTGGCTTATGCTCAGCGGTCTCGATAAAAGGGTAGCGAGTCTCAGCATGGACTTCTTCTGTAAATTAAACACCTGCTTCGCGACTCAGAACCTGCCTCGAATCGCCTCACGAAATCACCAATCACTCTAATATAAGTTGAGCCCGAAATTCGTAACAACAATGCGAAATCGGAGGTCACTTGACACTGTTTCTCCGCAGCCCCTCTATTCTGTAACTTGTTTTAAGCTCACTTCAACGCTCACCCAGAAACAAAGGAACATATCTTGTCGCCGCGATTTCTAGGTAGAGCCGGTAGAGGCCTAGTTTCTATAGCCGTGATGGGTGAGGTGAATCGCACTCGCACGTAGGCAGTTATTCGCTACGCGCTAAAGCGGCTCACCCCGCCGCAAAACTAGACCTCTGCCTACGCTTAGTTACTACGCATCGCGGTGTCAAGATATATTTGTGGGTGAGCGTTGAGGTGAGCTAAAACAAGCTACAGAATAGGGGGGCTGCTGGGCCTATATTTGTGGGTGAGCGTTGAATTGTGAATATTGTGATACAAGTGAGGTATGTCGATAATTATCAAAGCTCACGCGTTTTTCAACACATTTGCGAGGAAAAAATCCTTTTCATAAAATGAAAATGTTAAGTATAGGCTCCTCAGTTATTTCCTTTAGTTAATATTGATTTACAACAGGTTTTTACTCACATATTGTACATTGACAAGAATTTCCAGTGGCGTCAATTCTATTTATCACTTTTCTATTCAACAATGTTTACAAATATTAGTGAAATTAATAATGGCGCGCAACTTTTTTTTTCGTGAAGTTCGCGCAGTGCGCTCGCAAGTGAGACTAAGAATTTAAGAAATCTTTTAACAGCCAATACAAGAATCGAATAGAATAGAATAGAATAATAATTTATTGGCAAAAACAAGTACGGACATATACAAACAGTGACAAATACAGAATAAGAACATGCTAGAAATAAAAAGTACAGTTCAATTATTTTGGGGCAATAGGTCCCAGACTCAGCATGTGCTGAACAACAAGAGTCCAGCGCTGGTTTTCAGCCTGGGCCTTATTAGGGCTCGGTCGGTAGCAGAACCTAAGCGTCGGAGTTGGACGCTGTGCTTTCAAGTGCGTACGAATTACTAAAAATAATAATAATACAAAAGTTAAAAAGTTAAAAATAAGAGCGTGTGTGCGTGTGTATGTGTTGTATGTGTATGTGTGAGTGTGTGTGTGTGTGAGAGAGCGTACGTGCGTTATTGTGTGTGCGTATGTGCGTATATGTGTATGTGTACGAGCTTGCGAACGTTGTTGTCTGTTTGTGTGTGTGTGTGTGTGTGTGTGCGTACATGTGTGCGAGTGCAAAAAGTAAAAAAATAATGAAAATGAATACCCAAGTGGAGAACAAAACAACTAAGGGGAGATGACACGCCTACTTGTTTTGCCTATCTAATAAGTGACATCGAACTAATCGCTTGAATTTTAACAGTGACATTGGCTCACGCAGCGGAGGAGGGAGGTCGTTCCAAATCTTTGTGGCCGCAAATTTAAAACTCCCCCTAAAAAATGCGGTCTTGTGCAGCGGTATCGCAAGTTTAGTGCATCGTCTTAAGGTCCTTACCCGCGAGTCAGTCCCCATTTTAATTTCTCAAACAAGTAGCGAGGCCTCTGAAAGTCCATTATTTTTCGAACTGCGCAGGCCAGGTGCAGTTGTCTCCTATATTCCATGTTTGGAGTTGTGTTCTGATTTAAAAAAGGGGTAATATGGGCTCGCTTAGGAACCTCGTAGCAGAAGCGAACACAAGCATTTTGTAAACGTTGTATGGTTCTTTTTGTTTCTGCTAGGAGCCTTGGTCCATATACTGTGTCTCCATAATTAAATTGTGAGAGTACCAAGGACTCTACAAGAATCTCTCTGATCTTAACTGAGAGATACTTGCGAATCCTGTATAGTACTTTCAGCCGATAAAAAGCATTTCTCGATGTACCGGAGTTGACCATCCATGATCACGCCAAGGTTTTTTGCTGTTTCTACTTGGGTGATGGCTTCGTTTCCCACCGCTACTATTGGGTTTTGGTCCTTGATTTTTGAACGTTGCCATTTATTACCTAGAACTATAAACTGGGATTTGGCTATCCGCGTAGAGGTGGGCCTTGCAGTGTTTGAGGTTTTTTACTAAATCGGCAGTATATAAAATAAAAAGCAAGGGGCTTAAAATTGAACCCTGGGGTGTGCCGCGGCTGATTACCTGTGTTTTTGACCTAACTACTTCACCTTGGCTTGTCTCAAGCTCGACGTACTGCGTACGGTGGGTAAGAAATGACTGAAACCATTTACATGCCGTTGCAGACACTCCGTAGTATGCCATTTTAGAAAGGAGTAGTTTTGGATTGAGGCAGTCAAAAGCTCGTGAGAAATCCAGCAGTACAAGAATAGACCCAAGTCCTTTGTCTGACGCGACAAAACAATAGTTACTTATTTGTTATACAAGTGTGCAAAGTTGTGTTTTACCCGCGAGTGTGGAATTGAAACACGAGCAAGCGAAAGGATTCTATTGGCTCCTATACATGATGGCCCATCCTATGGCCCAGCGCTATGGCCATGCGATGGTTGAACGCCACTACACGATGGCGAAATTCAATTCAGTTGTAATCGAATCGTTTTGCAAGATGGACGTCGAAGCGTTAGCTGCTGCGGCAATTTACCTAATATTTATATATTGCGCTTTCTCCCCGATATAATTCCAAAAACTTTATTGTTTCGTGTTGAGGCCACGTACATTTCATTTCATTTATTTATTCATAACAATGGATATTGTGTTCAACATATATAGGTAAAATTACATTAATTACACAAATTACATAAGAACAAATTCCCTTCTCATTATCAGGTAACAATGTCAAAATTAAAAATAAGATTATATTATATTATGATATACGTAACAATAATTATTTTACATAAATTACATAATGGTGTCATGATTAAAAATACGTTAATTATCCCTAATTTACAATTGATCTTGCACGAATTCTGCTATGGCATAGTACGATTTCTTCAAAAGATACCGTTTCAGTCTCGCATTGAGCATTTTGCTATTCGTGATAGATTTAATCTCCGTACTAATTAATACTACACGTCATTTTCGATTTAAAAAATACACAGCACGAACGTCCACACTCAACCGCAGTCGACCGCGAGTGCGGAATGGCGCACGTGTAGATGCGTACCGCCATCGCTGGCCCACTCCCTTTGATGTGCGGCCGAAAAACCGACACCGCGGCCATCCTATCGCCATCCCGCCGCGCCATAAGCCATCCGACACCACTACCCTCTCTACACGCTGCACCAGCCTAGTGGACCAGTAGGATGGCCCATAGTGTGGAGCGGCCATTAAGTTGAACCACGAGCGAAGCGAGTGGTTCTAAAATAGAATCCTGAGCGTAGCGAGTGTTTCAACACCCGAGAAGTAAAATACATTTGGACCCATGTGTAACACAAAACTTTTCATCTCACTGTAGCGAAGAAAGTGCAACATGCGAAACAACTTTATTTATTTAAAATAATAATATAAATATATTTTTTAACAGTAACAGTAGTTTTTAAGTAAATAGTTTTTTTTAAATCTAATAATAACGTTAAGTAATATCAAGTAGAATTATGGTCCAGTGCGAGTCGGATTTTAGTTTTCCCGTACATTTTGAGACCCAGCGCCTGATGAAGGCAACAAGCCATTTTTTTAAAGTTCTTAATTTTTTTAGTACTTATTTGTTGTTATAGCGGCAACAGAAATACATTTAAATCACTCAATCAATCATTTATTTCTTAGACTAAGCAGCTAACTGACCATCGGTGCACCTTAAGTGCATTGTAATAAGGTTCTATATAAACACAGGATGGTCAGTGTTATCGTTTGTACAATGTAAATTGATACCCAGGATTATGATTATGAGCCTAAAAGAGACATAATAAGAGGAACGTTACGAGCAAATGTGTTGAAAAACCAGTTACAGAATAGGGGGCAGCCCTGGCGAGTTGTTAGTGAAAATTGGAGGTTGTGGAAATATAAGTCTTGCTTGATTTGAGGCAATGAAATGTTACCTCTTTGTAACAAGATATTCTTAAGGAGGAATTAACTATGTATCTTGTATTTGGTTACACAAACACTTAGGTACTCATTTATATCTAACTAGCTTCTGCCCGCGACTCCGTCCGCGTGGAACTCGTTTACATCGTAGCTCGATACAAACTTTCATCCCCCATTTCACCCCCTCAGGGGATGATTTCCGGGATAAAAACTATCCTATGTCATTCCCCGAGATTCAAATTATCTCCATACCATATTTCATCTCAATCGGTTCAGCGGTTTAAGCGTGAAAAGGTAACAGACAGACAGACAGACAGACAGGCAGACAGACAGACAAACACACTTTCACATATATAATATTAGTATGGACTAGCTGCCCGCGTATTACAAAGAATGCAGACAAACTCGCGGGATTAAACATAGCCTATATACATAGCCTATGTTTGTCCTTGTCCAGAAAATCCACTCTACACACCGGAGAAATAAATTTAGAAATCGGTCCATGGGTTTCGGACATTACCCTAACATACAACTTACAAAGTCACAATCTCACATAGGTACTTGTCCTCTTCATAATATTAGTAAGTACCTACTAGCTTCTGCCCGCGACTCCGTCCTCGTGGAACTCGTTTATAAATATCGTAGCTCCATACAAACTTTCACCCCCCACTTCTTCCCCTTGGGGGATGATTTCCGGGATAAAAACTGTCCTATGTAAGGACATAGGACAGTTTTTTATCCCGGAAATGATGAATGATTCCTGGGTTGAGTTTGAGTCCTGGGGAAGGCCCCAGGACTCAAACTACCTCTATACCAAATTTCGTCCAAATCGGTTCAGCGGTTTAAGCGTAACGAGGTAGCATACAGACAGACAGACACACTTTCGCATTTATAATATAGCTTCTGCCCGCGACTCCGTCCGCGTGGAACTCGTTTATATCGTAGCACCATACAAACTTTCATCCCCAATTTCACCCCCTCCGGGGGTGATTTCCGGGATAAATACTATTCTATGTCCTTCCCCAGGATTCAAACTATTTTCATACCAAATTTCATCTTAATCGGTTCAGCGGTTTAAGCGTGAGGAGGCAACAGACAGACAGAGACACACTTTCACATTTATAATATTAGTATGGATATTAGTAAGTACCTATTGATTAGCATAGACAAAGATGGGTACACTATGAATTTTAACATTAAAATTGGGCGTTTCCCGTTCGTCCAATCGGTCGACCGATCAATCGGCCCGATGGGATTTCTTTAACACCCTTTCCCAGCACGTCTATCATGGGACGGCCGCGACATACTCTTGATTTTTCTCGCACTATACCTCATGTTCTAAGTGTTCTAATAAGAAAGAGACGGATAGTGCGAGAAAAATCGAGAGAGCTCGCGCGTCGTCGCGTGATAGCCGTGCAGAGGAAAAAAAGTCACGCGACCGATTGATCGGTCGAACGATCGAGGGTTTGCAAGATCCGCCAATATTTCGGATCCGGATATTTCAGATATTTAAATCGAACGGATCCGGATATCCGGATTTTTCGGATAAAACGGATCCACAAGGTTTTTGTTGGTATAAAGTAGGAATTGTAAGGCCTAAGAAAAACTAAAAACATCTATACCACCGTATTTATATACCTGAAAGATTTTGAATAGATACGAATTCCCGAGGTCATAAGGGGTATAAAACTTTATTTTGTTTCAACTTTTAACTTACGACTAGCAAAGTTAGTTCAGTCACTGAAAGCTGTCACTTGAATAACTACAACCAGGTCGCGTTAACTCCGTACCGGGTGCTCGTACATACATTTCAATGAGCTCTATGTATACAGTTAATTCGATAGGGTTGTAAAAGAAATTGCCATGATGACTCGGACGCCTTACTCAGTAATCGATTGGAAGAAGAGCCAACACGGAAATCGTGAAAATCAAGGGAAGAGGTGTTTGTTTAGCTAGGGACATTCCATTAGGCTAATAAGACTAGATGTCTAGATATGGCAAAAACTATGAACTATATATAGCGCACAATTCTTATTTTACATGATAAATATTAAGACCATAATACTAAGAAATTATTACAATTACTAAAACGTAGGTATTGTTGCTGCATTAACTTTTTACTTCCTGTGTCAAATCAAAGACTACAATGTGTCAAATATGCTTCTTAAATATTTCTTTAGGTACATCTAAACTAACTCTTTAGTAAGTAGGTAGGTACTATCGACCACACAGCTAACTGACCATCGGTACACCTTAAGTGCATTGTAATAAGGTTCTATATAAACACAGGATGGTCAGTTAACAGTGTTGTCGTTTGTACATATAGTCTAAGTAATATTGGATTTATATAATTACTTAGTGCCTACGGTGGATTAGTGCATTTAAACCAACGCCAACTTTCGACATCAAATTCCGCAATATTGTGACTAATAAATTAAAAATAATCTGGTCTGGGATGAAGAAGTGGTGAATAAAAACAGAGATAGAGAATGATCTACATTATATCATTCCGTTTTTAGCGTGGACTCGGTACAAACTTCATTTTGTAGCGGTATTTTACGGATCCGTAATATCCGAAAAATCCGAATCCAGGAGCCTGTCAGATCCGGATCTGAAATTTGGCGGATATCCGGATATTTCGGATATCCGGATTGCAAAACCCTAGATCGGGCGAACGGGAAACATCCATAAAATTGCATCATTCAATGAATGTTGAAACCAAGAGGTTTCTTCTAGACATGATTCACGACTACAATAGATGCTTCCAGTAACGACAGACAACAATTTAATTCCGATATCCTTATCTTTTTTCAAATTTACTAACGGCCATTCCCAATAATCAATCCACGGATAGTTTTCCTTACCAGCAGTTACATTTTGACAGATTACCCGTAGAGAATGTGTCAAAATGTAACTGCTGGTAAGGAAAACTCCGTGGATTGATTATTGGGAATGGCCGTAAAACATGGTGGGTATTAACTTGGAAGTAGGTAATCTCCCGACGTCGTCGTCACCAGAATCGTCACAAACAACGATCATAGGAATGCTATACTTCTAACGGAAATCTTTTAGGTTATGATACTTATAAATGATGGGTCTGGAATACTTAGTTTGCGAGACCTGTGACCGTGATGTAGCTGTCTATATCGATTGGCCACATTAACAGGCTAATTTAACCAGTCGATTTGACATGTTATGACAAGATTAGGTCACCGTCGAATCTCCTGAAGTGTTCCAAACGCAGAACCCATCATAAATTGAGCAAGTTAAAAACACCTACCTACCACCTAACCTAACCAATACCGAACTCAAAAGACGTGTATGTAGTAGGTACTCAAGTAGGTACCCAATACGTATAAGCTGTGAGCGCAGATCGCAGATGCGCTTCGGTTCCTCTCAAAGACAACATTTTCCTAACATCAAATTCACGGGAATATTTGAAATTAAACACTCGGATTTATATATTTTTTAAACTTTGAGATTACCTAAATTTTAGTTCTAGTTTACTAAGCAACCTACCGTCTTGGTAGTAATTGTGTGTGATTTCAAGTCGAGCAGTGGCAATGTTTTATTATTCCGCCATCGACTTAGCGCGCGGACCGTCTGACCGTTAAAGAGCCGTGTTGTTTATTTAAATCGGGTAGTTTTAACTTTACTAGGCATAGACACATAACTACCCTAAAGTTGCAATTAAAAATAGGCTAATGACGTATGCTAGTAATAAGGACGTGTCTACATTTACACAAATTAATTACCTACAACAAATTAATGTCTGATGTGCAGAATGCATAATTAGGAGTAAATACGTATTATCCTATAATTTATAAGTTGATAGCAAAGGGAGTGGATCGCTGTTTTCACGGTCGCCGGACGCAAGGCAACGCGGCAGGCGGCCGTCGTTCGCACCAAAAAAACAACTTTCCTCGAAACGGCGATGGCGCTAAGCCACCGATGCGATTCGAAACGCAACAAGCACTCCCACGCGGAATATCACTTGAGATCTTCTGACCATACACAGGTTTGGGCCGAAATAACTTGTTGATGTACGCTGCGGGCGAGGCGGGCAGCGCGCGGAGGCAAGGGGGCTAGCGCCGCCGAGCGACGGCCTGTCTACGGCGGCGAGCCGGCGACACCCTGTCTGCCGCGGACGGCGTCGCTGCCGCTCCGTGCGCATTCTTGTCCGCCCGCGCCCCCCACCCTGAGCTCATGAACGCGGCCCGCGCCTCGCTGCGCTACCCGGCAACGTCGCATGCAAACTTGTTTCGTAAACGGATGTAGCGGCGGCCAGGCAGGGCAAGTCTCTGTCCCGCTCGGTCTGTAGTGGCTTACGAGCGAAACAAGGATAGCAGTGGTGGCGCTACGTGCTATCGGCTCCCACTTGCGGCATTTTTTCACGCCGAGAATGAGGCAAGCGAGATTACTGCCTTGGTGAACGTCCACACTGTTCTTTATATTATTTTATGATGCAGCATTTATTACGACATATCTTTCAATTACTTAAACATTTACACTCTCAAATACCTACTCACACGTTCGCTAACATATCTTAGAAATTCTGTCACTTACTGCAGCTAGTTAAGACTACTTTTGTCATCCTTTAATGATTTTCGTTTAATGTTGTTTACCTACTATTTAACTATAATAATTATCATTACCTACCTATTCTTCACGTTATCAATACCAGTTACGACCAGTAACCAAAATAAATATTGTATTTGCTATTGAGTACCTCGTGGTTATGTATGTACATTATAAATACATAAGTATGTATATTAAAGATAAGTACTTATATAAAACTTTATACAACGTAACGTAACGTTGTATATCGCAAGTAGGTACTAGGTACGTATCAGTTCGAAAAATCCGTGATTGTAAAAAAGCTAATTAATTATTACAAGCCGGAAAAAAACAAGTGTTTCGAGGTAAAGGCGCGTCATTGTGAAGTAGCCCTTACGGGCACACGAGGCTCGCGACGGCCGCTCACGTCGCCGCGCGCCGCGCGCGGAGCCGCGAGCAGGGCAAGCGCCCGCCGACATCCGCCGACAGTCAGTCCGGCGCCGACCGCCGCCACGCGCACACGTTACACAACATCATGGCCGCCGCCCACGCACACTCGGCCCCCGCGCCCTCAGACCGCCGCTCCGATGGCCGGGCCGGTTCACGCCGTATTTTCCCACCACAATTCAAACTACAAGTTCTCGAAGCCTACAGACGGGACGCCCAATGTCGCGGGAACCAGCGCGCGACCGCCAGAAAGTTTGGCATCCACCGCCGTCAGATACAAAAGTGGCTTCAAGCCGAGCCCACCCTCCGAGCCGCGCTGCTGAGGCGAGCGCCGCAACCGGCGCCATCACCACCGCCATACTCCGTCGGGTCCCCCGAGAGTGCGAGGTTGCCGTCGCCGCCGCCCGCCGTGCTGCCCACGCCACCGGTGCAGGTGCCCACGCCGCTCCCGCTGCAAGTGCCCACGCCGATATCGCTGCAAGTGCCTACGCCGCTGCCGCTGCCGCTAAGCTCGGAACCGATAGACCTGTCGGTGCGGCGCCCCTCGCCGCCGCCCGCGCGCAAGCCCTTCAAGCTGTTCCGACCGTACCTAGACGAGGAGGAGGAGCGGCCGCCGCCGCCGCCAGTGCTGCCCGCGTTCCTGCCGGTGGGCGCGAGTGGCTGCGCGCTGGCCGCGTGCGGCGCCCCGCGCTGGTGCGCGCCGCTGCCCTCCTTCCCGGCGCCGCTCAGATGAGAGCCCGCTGCCGGGGCCAGGCCCCGCTCCTCCTGTGATCTAGTCGCCGACGCCCGCCTGACGCCTCCCGGGGCGTAGCCCTCCATCATTGTGCCTTAATGTACACACACACCCGCCATAGTGCATTATGCCGTCATCTCGAGATGATTGCTTATTTTTGTGTATTGTATAAGACGTATTTTTATATTGTGGAGTTTATGAAGCCGTACATTGTAATAAAGAATGATTAGATATTAATGCAAATATTACTATTATTATGAATGAATAAAGAGAATTGTTTTAATAAGAGGCATTTTGATTGCAGCGCGGGCGCACGCAGGTAGCGCCGGCGCCGCGCTTGGTACCTGCTGCCTATTTATTCCCCGATCCCCCTGTAATGATAATTCTCGGCTCTCGGAACTACCCCGGGGCCCAAGCGGAGGATATCGGATCGTTCCCTTCTATTTCCAGGAATATCTTTTGTTTGCTCATCGAAAATACGATGGTCCAACCAAAACCTGAAATTGTCTGTACTGTTGAGGCATCTAGTTATGGCGATTTAATAGATATTAGCAAAGCGATTTTTTATTTAATATATGTGCTTTATGCGAATATTTTTAATATACCTATCTTATAGCTCATCTAAATATCCAATATGAATTGATTACAAAACGGATTCTTGATTTGGAAAAAAAATCACTATAATAGTATTTATTTATAATAGTATTGATATTGGGTAGTGGGTACATCGTGGTCAATTTGAATTTTGTCCGCTGGATTTCTATAACTCTAAATTAACATATTAAAACCAATGCGTACCTATTGATGCTAACAGTCCCAAACTTACACAATGAATGCGCAGATTTCAATCATAATTATGTTCAATAAGTGTTGTACCTATATTGGCTATTATATTAAGTTTATAATGTATGCCCTTCTGCAAGTGTGTCAGGTACTTACTAAAACAACTACCCGCTTTCATAGTTTATAATGCAGGCCTCAGAACAATATATTATTATTTTCGGGTAATTGAGAAACGACACACGTAAGTCGGTAGATATATAATACTTACTTTAGACTCAATTTAGCAACATAGCCGAAAACACGTGGTAAACACGGTGACCATGCTGAGAAGCCGCGAGCTCTCATTGAAACAACTCGGTCGGTGATGGAGTCTTGATATGCCGGTTTAGCAAACCTAGTAGCGGCACCTACCATGACGAAATTACCCTACTTATTTTTGGTGAGCCTGTATCTCCAGCCCCCCTATTCTATATCTAGTTTTAAGCTCACCCACACAATATATCTTGACACCGCGATGCGTAGTAACTAAGCGTAGGTAGAGGTCTAGTTACGTGACGGGTGAGCCGCATTAGCGCGTAGCGAATAACAGCCCGGGGGTCTTGGGTTTAGAACAGAATCCCGCTAGAGGCGATTCATCAGACAATTATTGCCTCACAGATATACAAGTTTGTTCCGAGAGGGCGTATCCTGGCAGAGAATACATTAAACTCATTTAATTAATTATTTGAGATTCAGTATAACGTCGGTTCCAATGAACTATCTTCGTAGGTTCAATTAGCCAGCAAAATATATTGGTAGAAATACGCTATGGTTCGGCTATGGTTTTGCTAACTTTTAACGTAATATAAATACACACTATGGTATTCTTAAGATATTAAGTTATATAAGTACTAAGTAGTAAGATACCCAGTGAAGACTAAATAAATGGGTACCTACATCATTCATTGCTTATCGAATAATCTTCAAAAAATTTTTTCACTTCTCATGCTCAAAAAGTGCGTCATATTAGGCTTAGCAAGCGGGGCTAAAGTAAAAAAGTACTTTTAGCCCCTAGGGAAAATATGTATACACATATTTATGTTTTATAAAACATTTTAATGTAAACAATCTAAACAGTTCACCGTATTATATCCACCAATCACAACTTTAAAGAACATTATTATTTGCTATCAACTAACCAGAATACAGCTAGACATTAAAATCGACCAATCAGGAAACAGGATTCATTTCAAACATTAGGTGTTTTTATTTCCTAATTCACAATTATTTAAAAATTAACGCCTCTGACCGACTATAGCCGCGTCCAAACGTTCAAGCGTGGTTGACTGCATACATGACATAAGCTATGAATATACCTAGAGCACGAACGAGTGATTGACAAAATAAAAACATCGACAGTCCTGTTATCGATAAGTACGACTTCAACGTCATAGAGGTAATACAAAGGTAAATATATATATAGGGTAAAACGGTGCGTTAGAAAATCCAGTATGGTATACTCCATATTAATATTATAAATGCGAAAGTGTGTTTGTCTTTCTGTCTGTCTGTCTGTCTGTCTGTCTGTATGTCTGTTACCTCTTCACGCTGAAACCGCTGAACCGATTTAGATGAAATTTGGTAAAGAGATAGTTTGAATCCCGGGGAAGGACATAGGATAGTTTTTATCCCGGAAATCAACCCCTAAGGGGTTGAAATGGGAAGTGAAAGTTTGTATGGAGCTACGATATAAACGAGTTCCACGCGGACGGAGTCGCGGGCAAAAGCTAGTAGATAATAATAACAAAACTATCAATTTATTTATATTTTACATGCTTCAGAAAACAATTTGGAATACTTTCGTATGTGATGTTATGTTTCTTTGGGTCGATGTTTACTGCGCATTTGGTGCAAAATAATGTTGAACCACGAAATCCGATTTCTGGTAAATTTACAATAAACGAGGTGATTCTCACTTATCGAGACGTTTTTCTGGGTGACATTTTTTCGTATTCAGTCTTGTGCTAAGAATGTATTTGCCTTAATATGCAATGTGAATAAACGTCACATTATATGTCAATTATTTTCTTTTTTAATGAATAACGTCTATGAATATAAAAAGTTTGATTACTTTTATACATTGGTATAGAGTAGAGGAATTAAATGAAATGTGTATTATGATTTTGCCTCTTTATCATTACTTCGATGAGTTGGATGACATGTGAATATTTTCAAATAGCTATACTGCATGTTTTCCTCACAGACTTATAATGAACACAAGTACAGAAGTACACGCAGCCGCAAGTACAGTGATTTATACGTCAGTGAACATGCACAACTCTGAAGAAATAAAATGTGACTTCAGTAGAATGTTTTTGTAGTTGACTTGATAAACTTCCCCTACCTTCAATATTTTTGTAACTCTTTTTTTATACTACAATCAAGATAAACAAAAAATAAAACAATACACCCTGAAAGTTTCATGTAGGCTGCTCTATATAAAGATCTATTTATTGCAAATTATTAAAATAATTTTTATCAATAGTGTTTGATTTCGTTCAATTTGTACAAGAACGGTGCACGCGGCGCCTAGGTAGGTACAGGTAGCCGATATAAGTCTGTGTTTGTAGGTACGTCTTACGTCTTGTCCTTGAAGTAGTATGTACTTATCGATAAAAGGACTGTCGATGGTTTTATTTTGTCGATCACTCGTTCGTGCTAGAAAAAATCTACGTATATCTATGAAGATTGAGCGGGATAGACTGCTGTCTATCTCCTTTTATCGTATGCCCCGTATGTTGTCCGCCGCACTCGGCTGTGTGGACGCGGCTATTAGACGGTTAGAGGCGTTTATTTGTGGTGTGAATATTTTGTTTCTGTGTCAAAGCAGTTTATTAAAAAAATGGCGCCAAATTGAACAATCTTTTCGCCTTGGTATAATTGTTGATTGTGGATGGATAATCTTTGTTTTTACTATTTTCTCGCTGACGAAGTGAAAATGAAAAAAAAGAGTGTAGCTCTGGTCTAAAAGCCATATTACCCCTCGAACTATTTCCCCTCACTTCGCTCGGGAAAATATAACCATCTCGTGGTAGTATGGCTTACTTTAGACCCTGTCATACAATCTACTTTAACTTAACGGGTATAATTTATTTATATAATTTATTATTAGCTCTTTGAATTTGCTCATGAACAAGGATGTTGTCACACATCCGAATGCGCGATTTGTTTAGTAAAAATGATATTTCTAAATCGTGAAAGTTTCAATTAAATCAATACTTATAGCTAACTATATGTCTGCAAAATTTAATTAATCAATTAAATTAATGACCAAAGTCTTAAACTAGGTGGTACGTGAACGACGTCAGGTAGCCAGCATGTGGACGTGTGTACATGTATTTAAGTATATAAATACCTTCATTTGGTTTCTATTGCTGTTTAAGATAAAGACAGATAAGCGTACGGATGCAAAATGCGTCACCCGAGCGCCCCGTCCGTGCGTGAGCGCGGTGACAAGTCATCGTTTGCAATTGATGAAGTACTCGATCGATTACGAAATATATTAGTCTTGAGCATAAGGTTTTGTATGCGGCCACTAAAATTAAATGAATATATCTTAGGTAGGTACCATGCAGTATAAATTGACGCAATTTGTCATTGTAGTAGGTGGTTAAAGCAATACGCGTAGTTGCAGTATCTTAGACGCAACCGGATGGCTCGCGGTATGTGAGCTCCCGAAGTGTTGTGTAACCGCCCTGTGCAACCCGAACTGAGCCAACATGGACTGGGGCAGAAAAATGCGGGGCACAGGCAAAGGTACCAAACAGTAATAAATGTTACGTCCGATCCGCTTTTATATTGCAAATCAACCGGCCAAGAGCGTGTCGGGCCTCGCACAGTGCAGGGTTCCGTAGTTTCCGTAGTTGCCTGTCTGTATTGCCGCGCCAAGTAAATGGAGTGGTTGCGTCGGCCGAATTTGTACGAAAGTTTGTCTTTTAAGTTTGGAATTCTTACTGTGCCCAGCCTATATATTCTAGTGGTGCTAAAAGACCTGATAAAACATTTAAATGAAATAGAATCGTCTGAGGAAAGGATTTTAAGGATGGCTACTAAAAAAAAAATCTGCCACGCTCAATTATTACTCTGCTCAGAGTGGTGAAACACGCTGAGACCTATCAGGGTAAGTATTGTTCTCAGAACTGGGCTGTTATTCTATAAGCGTTAATGCGGCTCACCCCGCCGTTCACCCGTCACGAAACTAGACCTCTACCTACGCTTGGTTACTACGCATCGCGGTGTCAAGATATATTTGTGGGTGAGCGTTGAGGTGAGCTTAAAACAAGTTACAGAATAGGGGGGCTGAAGTTGCTAACAAGCCCTCACATATATTTGTTATTAAACTTTATAAAATCCAGCTAGAACAGTGCCTACTGCCTATATGCAGTGGAGGAGTTTATGACACCCGAGAGGTGAACAGACTTTTAATTATTTATTTTTATTACATTTTTTGACAGCCTATAGCAGGATATAATCTGGGGCACGGCAGTGCCCCCGCCAGGTCGAGCAAAACTGTGGCACGGCCGTACCATCCTTTTCTCGGAGCAGTTCAGGCCATTTTCGACCCCCCTAACTTCGTTGTTGATAAAACTAGAAGCCTGAATTTTCAGTAATCAAGTAGGCATTGTACCCAGGTACCGCTGGGAGGACAGTGTGCAGGCAGATCTGCGACATCTTCAAGTCGGCAACTGGCAAGAAGTTGTGCACGATCACATCGGGACAGATGGCGTGCTCTCGTTTCGGAGGCCAAGACCCTATTTGGGTCCCTGAGTAAAATTAGTAAGTTTAGTTTAAGCAGGCATTGTATAAACACGGTATATTTCAAAATTCATTCATTTTTAAATTTCAGTTTCAGAATTATAACTAGTAAAAGTTTCTTAATATTGTCACTCATTGACTGACCGATCATCGAAACTTTAAGGCACTTCTAGTTAGCAGAATGGGACTCCATTCATAATTTGTAGGTAGGTATGTATTGACTGATAACACAATAACCTACAAAAAGAAGTGAGATCCCATAAAAAACATTCCAAACATTTAAAAGAATTATGGCATACAAATTTGACGTGTTTATAATCTTTCCTGCTAATTGTAATAATGTTTGACATCTCATTCTAATCTGTTCTCATTCTCAACGTATAATTTCTATGATTTCAAACACAATTATTGTATTGTTTATGAATAAATAAATGTATTGTAATGTTGGTAAGACTAAATCCTGGAATAGTACCTGAAACAACGCTGGGATACTACTCATCGGTTAAAGTTAGTTGGTCTAACGATTTTAATTAAATAAGTGCAATTTTATATAAAACTGAGGCAGTTTTGTTTTAACTTTAGTATTTAATTGACAGAAGGATCGGGTAATTCACGGTTATAATAGCAATAAAAATATTGAAGAAAAGTAAGGATCTGTAGCCGAATAGTATCTATGGCTTACTAAGGAAGTAGAAGTTCACAAAATTTAAGATTTTTTGTACTAGAATTATTAATTAGCTAGCTTAAAAAAATCATGTTTACCTATTTATTATGAAAAACGGAGTTTATTCTGAGATCTTTTATTTAAATATTCTTCAATTCAAAATTCCTTCGTGTAATTATTTTGGTAATTTAAACTTGTTAATTTGATAGTTTTCCAACGTGTACTCTTTTGGGGGTCTACTTTGAAATTTGATGGTCGAACTATGGATCGATCTACGTCTGCCATTTTCTTTTTTCGTAATGGAATGAAAGGGACAGCGCTAATAAAGTTCAAATATTCTGAACTTGTAGTAGACCCCATATAACGAAATGTCAGTGCACGGCATCAAAACTAAAAAGCTACTTTGTCTCACGGAGTGAGCAAAATCGCATTTTGCACACTGTTTTCACGCAGCAAAATATGCTTGTTCGAGCTGCTGAGGTGAAAATGTATTTCTTAGCCAGTTATGTTATGATTCCGTTTACATCCCACACTTTCGTATGTGGTGACCACCCTCGATTGAATTTGTTATTGTGGCGCAATAGCCACCGGGAATTTTTGTGACGTGATTTCACGGGAAATCGTCATGGCGTGTAAAGTAGGTATTACAGCTGCAATGTAAACAGGGCGCGACGAAACAATGAACTATCTCGATCGAGTTTACTTCTGAAACCCTATCCATGCCTACTACACGAGTGGCTCTGTGAGCTGTACAACTCGCGAGCCTGTCTTATTTTTTTGTATTAATTTCGAGAAAGTAAATCGACAAAAAAAGTACTTAATTATTGAACCTGCTCACAAAATTTCATGAGAATCGGTTGAAAAATGCGACCTGTAGAGGAGAACAGCCGGACATAGGAAATAATATTGGCCCATGCTGTAACGGACAACTTTATTCGCTTCGCTCGCTCGTTCAACTATATCCTGTCCATACTAATGACTACTAGTGGCTCTGTGAGCTGTAGGTACAGTGGACGTCAAAGATATGTATACATTTTTCGCCTTATTACAAAGGAATAATGATTGAACCTGCTCACTTAGTTTCACGAGAATCGGTTGAGAAATACGACCTGTAGAGAAAACAGCCGGACACCTGGACTTTCGGACATACGAACTAATTTCATCATCAAGCTGAAACGGAGAAATTCGTTCGCTCCACTTGCTCGTTCAATTACAAACACGCTTAACCATCTGAACCGATTGAGATCTGGTATGGTATGGAGTTAGTTTGAATTTCGGGGAAGGATTTACTCGTAGGTTAACTTTTACCCCAAAAATCATCCCTTACCAAGGGGGTGAAAATGGGGGGGGGGAGGCGAAAGTCTGTATGGAGCTACAATATAAACGGGTTCCGCGCAGATGAAGTTGCGGGCAAAAAGTCAAAAACTAGCAAGAAGATAATTCTGTATGTCTGTCTGTTATACCTTTTCACGCCCAAATTACTGAACCAATCGTGTGATGATATAAAATTTGGTTTTTATACTGAGTCCATTACCAACACTATTATAGTGTTCTGTGCCATCACTGTCTACATATACGGGAAAGTAGAAAAGGCACCCAATGACAATAAAAATTAAAGTGGTCTAAATTAACAAATAGAGTCTGGCCAGGGAAAGTTTGACAATGATATTGTAATATCATGTTCATCTCTCATACTCTGAAAGTAGGTCATTGTTTATCTAAACAGCGGGTTGAAAGTGAGGCATGTCGCCCCTAGGGCTAAAAAGTAATAAAAAATAAAATAGCAATGGCAGTAACCTGGACAGCCACAGTTTCAGAAAATTGTACTGATTTTGAAAATCGTTGACAATCATGCGTTATTTTTATAATATTGATTGTAAATTAATTATTGTATGACTATTATTTCTATTTGAAAACGATTGGATATTTTTTAAGTTTTCATAGTTCAATGTGACCGCTTCAGAACAGCTTCCTAGTCATTAAAAAAAATAACAATGACAAAAACCTATACTGCCACACTTCCATAAAATTGTGTTGATTTTTGAAGCTTGTTGATAATTATGATGGTTTTCATTCTTCATTACTACTTATATGGTGTATATAAATAGAATTATTAATATAATTTTTCATCCAAACAATAATTAAAATTAGTTTTCGACATAACCACTCCAAAAGCGCGTCCAGGAAATGGTCCACACACTAACATTATTAAAATATGTCAACAGTTCCCGCCCAAATGGTCCATACACAAACGCTTTTAAAATGGGTTCTATAGGATCCTACTGATTTAGAAAATATTAAAGTTTTTGCCTTTCAATTCATTTCCTCGAATTCGAAATGAAAAGTAGTGTTTAACTCGGGGAAAGCCACCCATTTCAGCCTCGAACTATTGGCGCTCTCATTTCGTTCGAGCGCCAAAATATCTCGTCAGGAATAGGTGACTTTCAACCCTCGGTTAACAATCTACTATTTCATACGTGTCAAACGTCTTAAATTAGTATGACACCTAATAGTGATACTTGATATCATGATACCTATGCTAACTAAGAAAGTAACTGTTCTTTAATAAATTGCACTGTTTTTGCTTTTTAAGAGAATTAAAGGGAGGCTTACTGCTAATATTATTCTATTCAGATTGCAGAATATCATAAAAAGCTAAATTATTATGTCGCGTCAAAATTGAAATTTGGGAGAGTGGTTTTGATTATTCTTCGTAAAGATAAAGTAGAATGAAGTTAAAGAGTTTTATTTCATAAAACTTTACTTCCTTCTGCTTGATCAGTTGCGTTGTGTGAATTGAAGAAAAATAATAAATGTTCAAGTATCATTTTATTCATTATTATTTTAACGCGTTAAAATGTGTCGCTCTTTTCTTTTTCTATAGGCTCATCTTTCCCTGGCAAGACTCTACCTAAAAAGCCGTTTCGGTTATTAATTCCTAAAGATCTTACATATTTCTTCTGTTAGTTCTGTTCCTGTGCTGTCTAAATGTAGGTATTTATACCTACTGACGTTGTCTATCAGAACTCAGGTGTTTTGTGTTGTTTGTCGTTATATTGGCATTTCACAGTTTGGAAAAAGTATTGTGACTCCGGCACATGCGTTGGATACTAAGCTGTATTACGTACCTAAGCCTTAGATAATCATACTTACATACATACATATATTCACGCCTTTATTTCTAAAAGGGGTAAGGCAGAGCACATTAAATTTATGTTCCAGTGCTACTTTTTAGCATAAATGTGGGTTTAGAAGATAGACATAATGAGATATCGCAGTGACAGGTTGCTAGCCCATCGCCCACAACACACTTCAACTTAACTTCTTCACTTAGTCGACTTTACGACACCCACGGGAGGAAAGAAAAGGGGGTGGTAAAATTCTAACCCGACACCACACGGGGCTTAGATACCTAATCATGTCCCTTAAATTCTATAGGACTACCTACTAAGGGACTTGCCGATTTTCGCAACACTGAGGCGCTCGACCATGTTGTCGGTTCAGACTTGTAGGGTCACCGCGCGAAATGGGCCACTTGTGTTGTGGCTAATATTCTGCGACAATACACTCACAATCATGACAACTTGAACTTCAAATCTCTGCCATGTTTTTCCAGCCAAATGTGATGTGAGTATGTTAAACAGTTTAAGATTACCAGCGCCTTGGCATATGCTGTAATGCTGTTAAATTTTATGTCTAAATAAATAAATAAAATGTCGGTGTAATTAGCGGCCGATTAGTCTTAAACGTCGTTTTCGATTGTATAGCACATGTACTGAGGATAAATGTGTTGGTATTAGGTATATTTCTGATGAATACTACGGGCAAAAGGCAGACGCGGATCTTAAATGAGTACCTACCTATCCATACCTACTTAATTCGGACATCATCATCATTGGTTCATAAACATTCCGTCCCGGTTCTCGAATTGTCATTATGAAGTAGGATCTGTGGGTTCTGGCAGTAACGGCTCGGTTTGAGCATTTATGTTTATGGTCGCGGGGCGGCGTCGAGCCGTCTGGCGGGTGGGCGACGACGGGTCTAGTATAGCGAGACTCGGCGCGCCTTGTGCGACGATATGATAAATATGTTACACAGGTGCTGAGGGCCTACCGGGAAACGGAAACGAACTACGTTCGTGTATCTCCCTCCTCTCTGTCGCACTTGCTAGTTCGAGCGATAGAGAGGGAGACACGAACGAAGTTCATTTTCGGTTCGTGGTAGGCCCTCTGGCAAAGATATTGTAGCGTCGCTTGCTTGTGCTATCCGTATTAGGGAAATGGTGTCGGATTAGGCCGTGAATACGAGATTCATTTCCGCTGATGTATGTAACTATGTTATGTGTATGGTTAAAAGCTATAGTTGAAGGAATGATAGAAGGAAGAATAGGCCCCTGCCTGCCCCTGAAGACCAATATGTGTGTTTATGGATCAAGCTAAATATAATGGAATGTCGTATCAAGAGCCCAAAACAGTGACAGTAAGAAGAACAGAATGGCGATTACTTCACCGAGATGAGCCCGGATCTTAGGTAAGGGAATGCCTTGATTCGAGTCGACCACGCCCCCTTGACAGAGTCACGCTCATGCCTTCCGCGCACGAGAAAAAAAGATGCAACACTTCGGGAATGGCTTTTTGGTCAAATTTCGATAAATACCTAACTTAATGAAGTATTATCTGGGGGCACAGCAGTGCCCCCGCCAAGTCGAGCTCGAAGCAAACACTGCCGTACCATCCTTTACTGGAACCATTTCGCCGCATTTTCAGGCCCCTATTTGAGAACCTCTGGATAAGACCAGAACGCAGAAATTTTCGTCATCCAGTAAGCTATAATCACGTACTTAAAATCCAAAATTTCAAGTCTGTAAGCAATTTAGTTCCGAAGTTAAGCGAAAGCAAAGTTTCGCATTTATGATACTCACTCACTCATGATATGATCATCAAAATAGAACTAGTACTTCCCATAAACTCAGAGAGCTGAAATTTGGTACAGAGTTAGGGTTTAATGGCCACATAAATGGAAAACTATAAAAACTAGGATAATCGAAGATCTGGAGTACCTGGTGAAGTGGTGACCCTGATTAGATAACACAAGAGCCCAACCAAACTATTAGAGATATATAATCTATACCGCCTTTACATAAAAATTCAACTTGGTGGGCCGCTTCATTTGATGGCAAAAATCGAAGGTCTGAAGTATCTGATGAAGAACCCTCAGCTGGTCACTATTGTTCTACTATTGGTACATAAAAAAATCGATTGTCATTGCAAAAATCCAGCGTAGTGGGACACATCTCCTAATTTAAATTTAATCTGGGGGCACAGCAGTGCCCCCGCCAAGTTGAGCAAAACAGCGGTACGGCCGTGCCATCCTTTTCTCGAAGCAGTTCAGGCCATTTTCGACCCCCCTATAACTTCGTTGTGGATAAAACTAGAAGCCTGCATTTTCTTTAACCAAGCACGCATTGTATAAACACGATTTATTTAAAATTCAATTCAATTTGAACCAGCGGTTTAAGATTTATAACTAGTTAAAGTTTCTTAATTTTGTCACTCACTGACTGACTCACCGATCATCAAAAGTTTAAGGCACTTCTAGCAGACATAGAAGCTTCAAATTTAGAATACAATTAGTGTTTAGTATATAAATCAAGGAGACGCTTTTAAGTCCAGTTTTCTAGATACACCGACTACATAAATAACTTTGTAATCCCATATAAACATATTTGATTACAGTTATATTTGCAGTAAATGGGTCAAAAAATCAAGAATGGGATATTGACACAAAAAGAAGTGAGATCCCATAAAAAACATTCCATGTAAAAAAGAGGCCAAGTCTCGAAACTTCCACCACAAAAGTTGTGAGATATTTGGTAGTACCAAGTCTCAGGTATTCTTATTATTCTTTATTTGCTAGCTAAATCAATTTTTGTAACTTGGCAATCACACAATAGTTACTACATAGTTTTAAGTATGCAAAAATCCATAAATGCAGTAAAGTTGTGTGATTGCCAAGTTGCAGAATTTTATTTAGCTAGCAAATAAAGAATAATAAGAATGCCTGAGACTTGGTACTACCAAATATCTCACAACTTTTTGCGGTGGAAGTTTCGAGACTTGGCCTCTTTTTTACATGGAATGTTTTTTATGGGATTTATATTTCACTAAGTAAGATTTTAGATGAGATAAAATACCATCGTATTAACTTGATTGTCTCGTAAATTTTTGTAAGTATTGTTTGAGTAGGCTGAGTAAAAAAAGTAAAATAAAGACCCTACTGTGGATTATTTTTCTATCGAGTCGAGGAAACTTTAAGCAGTCGTGTATCGATTAAATCAGATAAACAATCATATAGTCCAGAATCATATATCTGAAAATCAGACCTTATTGTTTCTTAATCTAGTCAGAACGGCGTTTCAAAGCACGCGATAATTTCCAATGCCCCAACAACCCCAACCCCTCAAGTTTATGATACTCGTAGGTATAGCCATTGTCATAGCAAAAAGACAGTGGGGTTTCAAGGGAAGATGCCATAGATCTCCTTGCCGATCAGAGACAATTATTTTCTCCAATATGCTCGGAAATGTGCGGCTTGCTGTAGCAAAAGTAGTACCTACGTGAAGTTCCTCGTTACTAACGAGCGCAAATTTAAAAAGTTAATAGTACATTGTTTAACGAGGGGCGTAAGTGGAAAATTGCGAACAAGAGTGTATCAGAAGCCCGACATTTGCGAGGAAATACCTACATTAACCGCGGTTGTATTTCCTCGCAAATGTCGGGCTACCGCACCAAACAACAATTTACGAAATTGACAACTTCATGCTCGTATTCTACGACTACGGCCTACCAATTTGTCACAACTACTTGTTATAGTTAGAGTAGAGTGGTTAGTAATGTATGGCCGTCTCTTTTCCAACTATTTCAACAAACTATTGTGTGACAAATTGCGCCCGTTTTTAGTGTGCTTAGGTATTGCCGCGTTTTCTTTTTTTCATTGTCATAGACAAAACGCTTTTATTTGTAAGTGATCGATGTGACGTTTTTAAAAATGTCTGATATATATATAAGAAATAAAAATATTGACGAAATAAAATTCCTAGTGAATCCATTTTAATTTATTTATGTATTCCAATAGGGAAGATGCAGCTATGTTTACCATTATTTTGTGACCAAAATGTTGAAAGAACATAAGATAATACTTAGCTACTGAAACGTTTTTACTTTATACTAATTTCAAACAATAATTACTATTTGAAGTAATGTGAAACGGAATGTGTTTCAATCCAACAATCAGCGTCTGCGGCCCTAGGACACTAGCAAAATTACGATTTTTGTGCACATGTTTTATGTCCACAACCGACGTATAAAATTTTACCGTCATGAGCTAACATGCTATACCGTCATCTACGTAAAATGTGACCATTTATATGTCTTGCACATAAAACTATTTTTTTTATGTCAAATGCTAACATGCTCTTGATTTTGGCACATAAAACGTGACGATATGAACCGTTGACGGACGAAACTTTACGTAGGTCACTCAAGACCCCAGATAAATTTTAACACTAAGAAAACGATACAATTGGCTGCAGGATATTTGTCAAATTTCTGTCACAACACACGGTTTCAGTTTCAAAACTTAAAACTTATTATTATTCGTTTGCTGTTTGGATTGATTACTTTTCTACGACCTTTCGCTTGACCATTGGATTTCGATAACGCATATTAACCGTGTTTACGTATTTTGGACCTGACTGTTTCGCCTCGGAACTTACAAGGTTATTTTATTTTATTTAAAAGGCCTACGAATGTATTCGTATATATACATATATATATGATATGCGCATTTTGAAGAAACCTGACCAACTCCTACATTGATTTCAGGATGGCATCACCTTACATCAGTTACCTAATATCTCGGCAGGCCGACAAACGGGCAAGGAAGTTGCACCGGCGTCAAATACGCGATGCCTCCAACCCTTTCGAGTGGCCGGAGCCGGAATTTCGACACATACGATTATAACAGAACTTAATACAAGAGTACAACTATTTAGTAGCAGTGCAGTGCTTATCATTACTTTTTAATTAAGTAGTATTATATTGGGTCTCTAACCATAGTCTACGATTGAACGAATGAAATGAATGTAATAATTGGTAGAAATTCGGTGGTACATAGTGGCAACACTATAGTACACTAAACTCTTTTTTCCTACATACATTTTACGCTATGGCATAAATATATGTTGCGAGATTATCATGTTAGCTAAATAACGTAAAAATGGGCACAATCGTAGTTATACGTTCGAACATAAATATATGGCCGATTAGTGTGCTAGCCCGGCTGGTGACGTCACTCCTGTCAAGTCAAAACTTAGGCAACTCTTATGAGATCTACGAACATGAACCTAGAATACTAACGAACGAACCACGGACAAACAAATATGGCGAGTGACTCACATGAGTAGCGTCACAAGAACTGTAGATCCGATTAGGCGCGTAAGTTTAAATTGTCAGTGTTACTGGAATTTTTGACGTAGACGTGAAGTATTTAATTTTTTTTATACTTTCGTGGTCTATTATTCTACATGCGATTCTTTCAAATGAAAGCAAAATTGAAAATATTGCATCTTCCCTATTGAAAGTGGCACTATGATTAGGTAATGTTGTGTACTATCGACAACACAGCTAACTGACCATCGGTGCACCTTAAGTGCATTGTAATAAGGTTCTATATAATCACAGGATGATCAGTTAACAGTGTTGTCGTTTGTACATACTTTAAAATCGAAAACATTGTTATATTACTAGAGTAGATATCACCTAGCGTAAGTTTGCGCATATGTCAACATACTTTCATGAGATGAGAGTATGTCCTATCTTGCCTTAGTCTGTGGCGGGAAGTGGCGGTCGTTTCGAGTGTAATTTGACTCAAAGCTTTAAAAAATGCCTTCTTTTTCACCAACATCCAACAACAAACACAACAATAGTAAAGAAAAAAAGCGCGGAAAACGTGGAACGTGGCGGTCAAGTTTTTCGTTTCTGTTACTTTTTATTATAAATTTCTAGTAATAATAGATCAGGAAAGTGGTAAATTGTATATAGTTTTCTTGTATGGTGTGTAAATATTGATTTTTTGTAGTTAGTGTATAAATTAGCATTGGATAAGTTAAGAGGTAAGTTTTCTTAACTTTTAATATGGAGAAGGAGAAGGAACCTCCTGACCCTGGGGGGGAAGGACTTCAGGTTGCGTTCAATGTTGTCATTGATAATAACAAGTCCAGTATGGACACCGATGCTTCTGTTGCTTCTGCTAGTGGCAAATGCAGGAGTAATTTAAAACGTAAACTAAGCAAGAGATGCAAAAATTGCAACAAAAAAGTTCGAAAGAGTCAGGATGGCATTAACTTTGTTGCTTGCGCTTGTCAGTCTTCCGAGATATCAATGCGCCAAGAAACCCATTCGAAAGACCAAGTGATTAAGTCTCCTGTAGTTACAGATTTGAATATAAGCAAAGAAAAATTTACAAAAGTTGGTAGAGATTTATTCTCACCCTCTGATGCAGCACCATTTACAATCCATGTCCAACTCAAGCAAACCGAACGAAACTCTTCCTTGCATCCGGTGTCCTTTGGAAAGTTTTTAATGAGGAATAAATTTAATAATATTATAAATGGTAGTGTGAAGCGTATCGGCAGGACCCGTATATCTATGGCATTCACAAAATATGATGACGCCAATGTTTTTCTGAATGATTCTCGGCTTGAAGCTGAGAATTTGACGGCATTTATTCCATCATTCACAGTTACCCGCATGGGCTTAATTCGTGGTATTCCTGCACAGTGGTTGGAAGAGGAAATCATAGAAAACATTTCTGTGCCCGCTGGGTGTGGAAAGGTGCTCAAGGTGAGACGCTTAAACCACAGAGTTCCAGTTAACGGGTCTGTTACATGGTAACCCTCAGAAACCATAGTTATTACTTTCGATGGCCAAATCCTCCCAAAAAGAGTATTTTCTTGTTACAATTCCCTTCCTGTTGAACTGTACATATTCCCAACCATTCAGTGCTTTAACTGCTGTAAATTCGGTCACACAAAAACTAACTGTAGATCAAAGCCTAAATGTTTCAAGTGTGGGTAGATGCATGCTGGACACACTTGTTCAGTGGAGGAAGACTGTGCCAGTTGCTGTTTATGCAACGGTTTTCATTTTGCTACAAACAGGTCTTGCCCGGAGCACAAGCGACAAAAAGATATTAAAGTCACTATGGCTAATAAATTCATCTCTTATGAAGAAGCAGTTAAGCTCCATCCATCAGTTTTCAAGTCATTTGCGGATGTCCTCCAGACTCAACCTCAGCCACAAGTTAACTCATTTTCATCACATAGTGTCCCTACTTTAGCCTCAAATTCAACCACCCAGCCTAATAGCTCCAGTTACAGAAACACTATTTTCCTGAAACCCCGTAATGTTATACAATCCACTAAGGGTTATGATGTTGCTGCTCATAATGCCTTGATCAGTGGGTATTCTATGCCACCTCCTCAAAATGGTTGTGCACTGCAAAGGATCCCTGATAAAGAAGAATCTCATTCTGGATCTGAAGATATTCAAGCCCTAATTAATCTGTTATCGAATCCGAATATTAGCTTACCGTCCAACGTTGCCCCTCTTGCTCAGACACTTTTAGTAGCCATTCAAAATAATGGACAAAATAATTCAATGGAATTGCAGAAGTGTAATAAATAAAAAACATGATTTAAGTCATTTATTAAACAAATATGAACCATTTGTTTTCGCTCTCTCTGAGACATGGCTCAAACCTAGAGCTCTTCTTAGAGTTACTGGTTATTCATGTCTCAGAGAGGACCGCCCTGATGGGTATGGTGGAGTGGCCTTACTAATCAGGAATTCCATTTTATTTGCACCAGTTCATCTCCCATCTCACAGTGACGATTTGTCAATCGTTGCTGCCATTGTACATACCATGTGTATCATATCTGTATATATTCCTCATCCATCTTCATCTATTTTGCATGAATTTGAACAATTAATAAGTTCTCTTCCAGGGCCCATGTTGATTTTAGGCGATTTTAATTCGCAACATCAGCTATGGGGTAGTTCAATTTCCAGTTACCATGGGGAGCGTATAATAGAGATTCTTGATAATCACAATCTGTGTGTGTTAAATACTGGCCTCCCTACCCGACGAACAGCACCTTCTGAATTAACAAGTGTTGTTGACTTGTCTATTTGTTCAGCTCAAATTTCATCTTCTTTAACATGGCATACTCTAGAATCAACATTTGGTAGTGATCATTTCCCAATTATAGTTACATATTCCAATCCAGTTCCCTCATCCCCTAAGCCTAGTCCAAGGCTAAAGTACAATTTATGCAATGCGGATTGGAAAGCTTTTAAAACGCGTATTGAAGATAAATTGTTGCAGTTGCCTAGTGTGGCTGACAGTGATATAGTGAGCTGTTCGGTTGCATTAGCCCAAGTCATCATTGAAGCGGCTGATGAAACTTTCCCTGTAAAAAATAGTGCATCAGGTAAAATTCCATCTCCTCCCTGGTGGGACATTGAGTGCACTCAAGCAATTCGAAGGCGAAAGGACGCTGAAAGACAGTACTGTCACTTGATGACAAACGAAAACTTTGAGCTATACATGCAGGTAGCGCGTGACACTAAGAAGTTATTACGGAAGAAAAAATTTGAAGGATGGAGACAATTCTGCGCTTCCCTTAATCCTAATGTTAAACCTTCCATAGTGTGGAACAATATTAAAATTTTCCGACACGCTTTTAATGAGGCTTCTACACAGATTCTTCCTTCTAGCTTAGCTCAGCAATTTATGGACAGATTAGCACCTGCTTCAGTTCCAGGAGAATATGTCTTTCAGCCTTCTTCCTTTTTATATGATCCCGAATACAGTTGTAGTTTTAATGCTCCTTTTAAAATTGAAGAGTTGAAAGGTGTATTAAGTAACTTGAAAGATACTGCACCTGGCCATGATGGAGTCCCATATTCTTTTCTGGCCAATGCCGGTGATTGCATTCATATCTATTATTTACACATTATTAATTCTGTTACACAGTCCGGTATAGTCCCAGATTCATGGAGATCTCAAATAGTCTTTCCTTTTTTAAAACCCAATAAACCAGCTTCAGATGTTTCTTCTTATAGGCCAATTGCTTTATCTTCAGTATTTGCTAAAATTACAGAACACTTGATTAAAAACAGATTAGAATTTTTTATTGAAAGCAATAAGTTACTGGCTCATAGTCAGTTTGGATTCCGTAAAGGTAGATCTACTTATGATAGTTTAGCGATATTAACATCAGATATCCGATTGGCATTTTCCAGAGATGAATCAGTGATAGCTGCCTTCCTGGACATTAGCGCTGCATACGATAATGTCTTAGTTTCAGTGTTAAGAGAAAAGCTTTTCATATTAGGTGTACCAATAATGTTAAGCAACTTTATAATTAATCTATTGTCTCAAAGGTCCATTAGTCTTCTCATAGATGATAACAATAGGATTACTCGCTTTGTGTGGAGAGGACTTCCACAAGGGTCTGTTTTAAGCCCTCTGTTGTACAATATTTATACATTTGACATAGAATCATCTTTAAATGGCAGTGTTAGAGTTTTGCAGTATGCTGATGATTTACTATTATACTCACCAAATGTTTCTGTGGAACAAGCCAGTAGAACCGTTTCTTACTCATTGAGTTTATTGAAATTATGGTTAGACTCTAATGGTTTAGAACTTTCCATTCCTAAAAGTCTAGTAGTTTTATTTACAAGAAAACTATATCCTCCTCCGGTCACTATAGAATATGGTAACAATCCCATCTCTGTAAAAAGTCAAACAAAATTTTTAGGTGTCATTTTAGACAGAAAATTAACAGGTCTTCCTCATTGTGAATATGTAGTTTCTAAATGTGAAAAGAATATTAATACACTTAGGTGTGTATCTGGAGTTTGGTGGGGTGCACATCCTTTTTGCTTAAAACTGATGTATAATGCCCTAATAAGGAGTGTTCTAGACTATGGGACATTTCTGCTAGAACCTGGAAGTGTAGTAGGTTTCAAGAAATTATCTAGTATACAGTCTAAAGCTCTCAGAATTATCTGTGGTGCCATGAAATCTAGTCCCATTAATGCAATGCAGGTTGAGTGTTGTGAACCACCTCTTCATTTACGGCGTCAATTTCTGTCTGATAGGTATCTCTTCCGATGCTCTCAATTTTCAAATCACCCAATTTGGCCTATTTTATTAAACCTCTCTTTACAAATAATCTCTTCTAAATACTGGAGACATAAGAGTCCCCCTTGTTTGATTAAAAGTTTTGGAAAAGTTAAATCTATACTTGCCCCCACTGTAAGCGCTTCTACACTGCCCATCTTCCAGCATGATTATGATTCTCTCACACTTGTTCCTTCAGTTCTCTTAAATATTGGCATCTCAAAGAATGATGTGGAACAAAATAAACCGTTCCTGAGTTTCATTGGAACTGAGGGCCTGGGTGCTCAGCATATTTACACAGATGCTTCTAAAATATCAGTCAATGGTTGTGTTGGAATTGGAGTACTGCATGTTCAATCCAATATATATCAAAAAGTAAAGTTGCCGCCAGAGTCATCTGTGTATAGTGGCGAGTGCTTTGGAATCCTGAAGGCAATAGAGATGATCATTATTATGCGTTTTAAAAAGACGATCATATTTTCGGACTCATTAAGTTCTCTACAATCAATTGCTAAATTTCCTTTCAGGTCCACATCTAGCAACCCAATTATTTATAAAATACGTAGCCTCTTGTTAAAATGTTCTCTTAATGATTATTCCGTTTCATTTGCTTGGATCCCCGGGCATAGATGGATAAAAGGAAATGAAAGGGTGGATGTGCTGGCCCGTGATGCCATTGATTGTGGTGATATGTTTCCTTATGAAAATATACCTGAAGACCTTTTAGCTTTGCCCAAAGTATACTTACGAGATGAATGGAACAAAATTTTTAGGTGAAACTTTGGTCATCACCTGATGCAAGGACGGGTTTACGCTACCGGGGCATACAACCGTTAATTCCTGCTAAACCATGGTTTTCTAAAATATCAATTTCAAAACCAGCAACCAGTATGGTAATCCGCATGAGACTGGGTCACTTGTGTACACCAGAGCATCTTTCAAGATTAGGCAATGTGGCCAGTTCTGCATGTATTTGTGGAACTGATCCCGGTGACCTAAACCACATATTTTTCGAATGTCAACAATACGATCGCTTAATATTATTAAACCAGCTGTCATTGCTTAAAGTTCCTTTTCCTGTATCCATTCTTTCACTCCTATTTATTAATGACTCATCCTTGTATATATTTAAGGCCTTATATTCATTTTTATCTTTAAATAATATCAAACTTTAATATATATTATTGTACCCTTTCCTGACGTTCCTTGTTATCCATATTTCCGACCTTCCGTATTTTCCTGAAATCCCTTTTCCCCGTTTTTGTCTGAATGCGCCGAGAGCGCGAAGCCATTAAAAAAAAAAAAAAAACAATGTTAAAAAGTACGGGAATCACTTTTCATCGGCAAATTCACGGATTTTTTTTAATAACATGAATTCTTCTTCATGAAGATTAAAAATGTAGAAGTGACAATTTCCTAAGACTATTTTGCCATATTAGTGGAACATTAAACTTAAAAGACTGACTATTTGAAGCTTTGAAGATCTTGATTTTTGCGCCGAAATAGCAGCAACCATTTGCTTTTTGATGTCTAATTAAGTAGGTAAGTATTTATGTTTTTAATGAACTTGCTCAACTTTGGAATTAGTAAGTGGATAATTATTTCGATTCTATATACGTGTGTCATTTGCGCATTCCGTGGAGTGGAGTGGTATTTGACGTCCCGTCGCGTCGTTTGGGTATAGCAAGAACTCACGCCCGAGCCCGATTAAGTACGCGCTACTGCACAAAAAACAAGTGTAGCTAGAGTATATATAAACTCGTTTTCAATTAACGGATGATCGGTTACTCAAATACTTGCACCTGTTTATTAATTATTTTAATTCACCCTCTGTGCTCCGGTGCTCTCGCAACCAACGACGGACTTATTGACTTATAGTTGAGTAAGTCGCGCGGGGTGTGTTCGTGTCGTCGACGGCGCGGTGATAGAACAACTAATTGTTAGTATGTTATAGGTGGCCGAGGTTGGATTATTAATGGCTAGTGATTCACGTTTGGCCTGTGGGGGTAGGGCCGGCTCTAGAGCAAGTATTTCGGTGCTCGTGCGCCCGGCCAGCTTGACGCGGCGTCTTGAACACGTCATGTCACCTTACAATTTCGAACTTGGAACATTTTACCCAGTTGCGTCATTTGCGGTGTGGCTAGCCAGATATTTATTGAGAAGAATATTTTTCGATACTGCTATTATAAACAGTTTTCGAGGTGACAATTAGAAACGCCAGAATTTAATAAAGCCATACCTTGTTATTATCTCTTTCTTGGAAAGGAACAAACCACTCGTTTTGTTTTTAGGTCCCTAATAGTTTTTAGTGGGTCATAATCAGGAACAAACACGGGGCGTCTTGCTTGTAGCGTAGACAATAAAATAGTTAACGGATTAGGCAGATACCTACCAGAGAATAAGTACTAATAGTTACATTATATTACGGTCATACAAAGTCATAGAAGTCGCAAAGATGGTTTGCATACCTGCCTGTTTAGGTCCAGCACCTACAACGCTTTAAATCTTTAGATGTGTCCACAGGAAAGACAAACACTTACGCTTACGATTTTTTTTAACATAACACTGATTTCTGCATTTTCCCTTCTACCTTTGAAAATGTCAAGTCAAAAGACAGCTGTTTTGAAAAGAGCAGCACCGCGCTTTTTGGCAGCGATCGACTCGTCTGTCACGTAAATAAGTAGATGAATGTAGCACACGTTTCCCGCACGTTCGTTGCATTTGCAAATGTGTTCTGAAGCCATACGATATTTTACGAGTGTGCCGGGCGAGTGTGATGGCCCATAAAGCACAAGTTGTAGCATAGCACAGCGCCCACGGTGATGTCAAGGATATTCTTGGCACCGCACCAGTCTGCAGTGGATGCGAGCTCTGTTACGGATAATCTATTATGATATTTACTCGATTATGCAAGAATAAACGTGCATTGAACTGTTACTGTTACCGTATTTATTTGTGAAATAGTAGACTTTTGATTAAGGCCTAGGTGACCTTGGAGTGTTGGGTGGTGGGTTGGTTGGTAGGTAGGTACTTAATACCTACTTCATTTAAAACTGCATATTTAACCGAATAAAATATAATAACTAAATCGAATAAATTAATTTTAAAGCCATTTTCTGTTTCATTAGGCTAAATAATGGGAGTAGTTCGATCTGACGCTCTATATTATCTTATTGTGTTTACGACTCTACTAGGTACTAACTTGCAGTAAAACAGCGCTGACGCTCAAACTATAGCTGTCTATATATTGGCTTGTAGGGTATCGCGGTCGGTGGGTCTGGCTAGCTACATTTAGCCATCTCTGGATCTTATAGATTACCAAGGAGATGATTAAGTTCGCTGTTGAAACATGTACGCTTACCTACATTAGAAAGGCTCGTGCTACTACGAAAATACCGGAGTTCGATTTGTATATCTCCATCCTGTGTTGCTTGAGTAACATATAGGTGTGACCAGGAGATATACGAATTTCGTGTTTATAGCTTTTCTCAAAAATGCTATGTAATATTGCCATAACATCGCTAAAAAGACTACAGTAAGTGGAACATACCGAAGCGCGAAGACTTATTAGAAGTGTCCAGTAAAACGCGAGATTTTAAATTTGGAATCAATATTTGCCCAGTAAGTAAGTATGTAATTCCTGTTTACGTATCATGCGTCACCGACCTATACAAAAACTAAGGATGTGAGGGCAATGAGGTCGTATATGAATTTAAAAAGATAATTAATTAACATGAAAGCTATTTTATTTCAAATATATTCTTATTTAGTTTAAAGTATACTTTTTAATATGCATACGACTAATTGTTTTAATTATAAGGACACTTGCAACAAGCTACGGTAGCCTAACGGTTCAGGCATGCGTCTGTCAAACGGTAGTCGTGAGTTCGAATCCCGGCTCGTACCAAGTACCGAGTTTTTCGGAACTTATGTACGGAATATAATTTGATATTTACCGTTAGCTTTACGGTGAAGGAAAAACATCGTGAGGAAACCTGCATACATCCACGAAGAAATTCAAAGGTGTATGTGATAGTCCCCAACCCGCACTGGGCCAGCGTGGGGACTGCTGCCCGTTCCCTCTCATCCATGAGAAGAGGCCTGTGCCCAGCAGTGGGACGGTAGATAGGCTGATTTATTATTACACTTGCAATTTACAACAAAAACTAATTTACATTAACAAAAGGGCACTGTTGGCAGTATAAACAAACTCATGCATGATGCATACTTGAAAAAAAGTAGCCACAAAGTCAAAGTTATTGCGGAAAAGTTTGTAAGCTGCGTTTTAGTTCATAATTGTTTTGTGTAAAATGGTGGAAAAAAGGCAAGATTGTTGTTCTTATTTCAGAAATCCTTTTTTGTGTTGTTTAGAAAAAATAACGTCCGAGTTAGGTGTCAAAGCGGACCCCGGGCTCCTTTAGGGCCACTACGGGAATAACGCTAGGAGGATGGTGATGAACATCCGAGTTAAAATTAAAAGTATGAACATTAGTTGCGACGGAGATGAGTTCGAGAGGGAGATACACGAACGAAGATCGTTTTGTTTTCGCGGTAGCCCCTCTGGTCTCTGCCGTAATGTACTATTGCAGCACCATCTATTGTGGAAGGTTTCGGAACCTTCTCGCAATAGGTAAGTTAAGCACTTAATTTGGATTATTTGGCAAATATTTCCCTAAGAAATTTGACTAGCATTACAAGCAAAGAGCCTACTGTCTACTCCTCAAAGTATGTAATTATTGGATTCATTCCCAATTGTTACGCGAAATGCTTGTATTTAGATATTTTTCAAACCTCTCACCTAATTACCTTAATGCAATATGAACCTCGTGACAGATAACTCTTTTGACGGCCATTATCTACCTGCAGGGTGCATTGTGCGCTGGTGGGTCCTTTGAATGAGTTTGTTTCCTTGACGCAAACAGCCAGTTATTAGGCGGTCCCTTTGTCCGTCTCTCCAGAAATCCCTTTTGAAGTGTTGTTTGTAGTAACCGACTATGACATTGTTCCTTATAACTTCAGGACTGACCGTTTATTAAGGTTCCGTAGTCAACAAGGAACCCTTATAGTTTCGCCATGTCCGTCCGTCTGTCCGTCTGTCCGTCTTCGGCTTAGCTCAGTAACCCTTACTATACTAGAAAACTGTAATTCGACAAAACAGCGGAATAAAATCCTGAAACAATTTTCCCTCTAAAGTGTAAATGTAATCTTACTTATTAAACCCATATTGTGGGGTACCTATCGTTGGATAGCTTGTTCAAAAATATTATGGGTTTCTTAAAACCATTTTTCAACTCAGCGTTTCGTTTGCGAGATATTGGGCTTTAAAGCTCTAATTTTTGTTCGAGTTATGTCCCCCCCCTGCCAGCTAAATGGCTACTACTGGGGATGTGAAATAATTCGTGGCAGTAGTACATATAATGAATTTAAACGGTAAACTATCACGGCTAAGCAGTCATAACTCGGTAGGTAACTACATAGAGTAATCGACGACCAACTTAAAAGGCCAACTTTTGTACAAATTCGGCCGACGCAACGGCACCTTTTATTAACCGACTTCAAAAAAAAAGGAGGAGGTTCTCAATTCGGTTGTATTTTTTTTTTTTTTCAATGTTTGTTACCTCAGAACTCCGTCATTGATGAGCCGATTCGTAATTTTTTTTTTTATTTGTAAGTATATGCTTCCAGGTGGGTCCCATTTTTTCAAAAATTCAATTGAATGATGGGATCCATGAGGAATTGAGGGAACTCCTCAATTATATTAGGCACGCGCGTAGTGATTTTGGTATTTTCCATTATAACTCGTGTATTTACACCCGGAAATCATAAATTTGGTGGAGTGGAATTGATGATGAAGACCACAGATGACTTATGGAATTCCTCAATTATGTACATAAAATTGAAAAAGTATATCACAGATTCTGATAAGATTCCGTTGAAATAGCAACTAATGAAGTGCCAAAGGTGATCCTTGTTGAATCGACGGAAGTCCTCAAATATTATCGGCCCACATACAGCGATTGGGTTTTTTCTCTAATAATTAACGCATAATTTGCTCTCGGAAATCAGTTCATGTGGTAAATTGAAGAAATGTGGAAATGTTCTCGTGGCTTGGCGGAGTACTAAATTGAAGTCGGTTAAAACTTTGTTTTTAAAGTAAATTATCTACTTGGCGCGTGTCGATGTAACAAATACAGACAGGCAAATACGGAACCCTACACTGCGCGTGGCCGGTCCTTTCGGGTTCCCTAGTCGACAAGGAACCTTTATTGTTTCGCCATGTCCGTCTGTCCTTCTGCGGCTTAGCTCAGTGACCCTTACTACTAGAAAGCTGTAATTCAGAATGGGTAATAAACAATCAAGCCGATTTTTTTTTAGGGTATCTCCCCTACACGTAAAGTGGGGATATATCTTTTTTTCTCGTTAAACCCATGGTGTGGAGTATAGTTGGATATAGCATATTCAAAAATATTATGGATTTCGAAGAACCAGTTTTCAACTCAGTGGTCCATTTGTGTGATTTTGGGTTTTAATTTTTGTTCGAGTCAAGTGTCCCCCATCCCCTGCCGCCTAAATGGCAATGAAAACAGTCGTGGCAATAGTATATATAATTAATTTAAAAGGAAAACTATCACAGCTAAGTAGACATTACTAGTAACCGAGTAATAGTCGACCAACTTGAAATGAACTTGGCAACCGCACCATTTACTTGGCGCACGCGTGTCGATGTAACAAATATAGACAGGCAACTACGGAACCCTACACTGCGCGTGGCCCGACACGCACTTGGCTGTTTTTTTAGAATACGCTTGCCACAGTTACATTGGGGCGTACAGTTTGATACTTTCTAGATAGTCGTTACCTAGATATAAACGTAGTCACTAGTATTAATATCTGCTATAACAAAGCGGGCAAAAATATCTGACACGTCCTGAAAGGCGCTAAAAATAGAGTTGGGGGTAATAGTTTAGTCTAGTGGTCATAGAACTACTTACAGATGATTGTAAGTAGTTCTATGTATACTACTATTATTAAAAAGAGGTAATATAAATATTTGTGAAATATGAGTTTGTGACTAGTGCTCACCACTATACTCGTAATATGTGTATAGAAAGAACCTTCCTGAAGCTTAAAGCTGTATGCAGGCCTGCAGTTCCGCCAGCATTAATATGAAACGCGTGGCGCGAGAACCTAGCTTTTCCAAAAATCATGAACTAATTTGGTCGAATTGACACTTATAAAAAAAAAAGTTTTAAATTTTATTTTTTACACGGAAAATATTTGACCACAAATTGAGCTCACAATTGTGAGTAGCTTAGATAATTTTAACTAACGAAGCTGATCAAATTTCCAATTAAAATATTTTTATTTATTGTATGCCTTATACAAGCGTGCGTGTAGAATTGTAGATACTTTAATAATACTAGTGAGTAGGTAATTGAAGTAGGTAGGTACCTGTTCTTTACCCTGTCTAGGTCGCGACCACTGGCGGCGAAAGGATTTTAAAGACGATTGCACTGAGCTGAGAAGCCGTATGATTTGCTGTTTGCAGGTACACAGGTTAGGTGACATTAAAAAGGACATATGTACACCTGCAGCTATAACTATAACATAATTGTACCCACCTACACTATAGGTCACCCTGTCAGTAGACATGGTAGCAACACATAGCAGATAAACTACGCGGATTAAGTAGCTCGTGGTGCTCAAATATAAAAACTTGTGCAGAAAAATTGGATCACTTCGTTTCGTTCGCTGTGCCAAAAAATTAACAAACGATTTCGGCATTTCTCAAATGTTTATTTTATTGGGTTTTACTTAACTTGCATGAATCCTCAAAATTGTATTAATAGTCGATTACTGTACAAAAAGTTCAGTCGGCCATAAAAGCTTGTACCTACCTACCGATTTTCATTTTTTTATTATGACCTATAAATGTAGAGTGTGGGTATTTTACTGGGGTGGAGTAGGTACCTACCTACTTAATTCCAGAAAAATGAGAAGGATCGATAATCTCCATGCAACTATGTACGTCCAAATTATAGCACCTAATCGGAGTGGTATTTTCTTAGTCAGTGGTATTGAATTGAGATGGGCATACATTCGTATATTGTTCTGAAATTATCCTTATATACCTTAATATAGCACGGCGATATGCCCATGTGATATCCCCGCACGGTGTGAATTACCATTACCACCGTCGATCGAGTAATCATTTTGCATTATGGGTTCAGCCTTCGGCTCCCCCCGACGTCCTCACGGTGATTGATAATGCGTGTTGATAGTTCTCGTTTCAAACGGGGCCGGCGCGCGCGCGCAACAGATCGCTCTATCTACTCGTTTAGGGTAGGATCCTAGAGGCATTCAACAAATACATAGGTACAGTCGACTACAAAGATCGGTACGGCCAAAGTTACAAAAATATGTATACACGACATAGATATTTGTGTATACATATTTTTGTAGACTGTACCTACCGAATGTATCGAGAGATACACCCATAGACCACCCTAAGTACGAAGTATAAATACAAATAGTTTAACATAGCCTATACTATTATGCTGACCCCCACACGTTTCGGTTAGTCCGTTATACCCGTTCTGCCTCCCCGGATAGGACGGGATGCGTAAAGGCATTTCCCCAACGTAAAAAAAGGCATTGCCTGTCCATGCGGGGGAAGTAGTGAGAAAAGGAAAAAATCGACCAAGTGCGTGTCGGTCCACGCGCAGTGTAGAGTTCCGTGAGACACATGACTCGAACAAAAAATATAGATCTGAGGTTAAACGTCGAAATAGTGCTTGGATTTTACTAAATTGTTTGAATTGACACTATTGTGCATATTTTCTAGACAGTTGACAAAATATTAAAATAAATAAATAATAGGGGGCAATCTTACCTACTAATTAAGCATTGTGTTATGGGCTTACGAATACCTCTAGACGACGCGACGATGTGTTTAATAGGGATATGAATACACAGAAAGCATGCATCCATGATCCAGCCACTATACTTAATATGATGAGTATGCATCACACAACTATTTGCCCATACAGGGATTTGAATCCGAGACCGCCAGCTTCGAGGAATTCAAATACCTAATATCACAATTTCATAATAATAATAGACGTAACATGTCTTCAAGCTGAAGCTGAACTCCTAAATAAATCAGCCTGGCGTCACACTGGCACATCAAAATAGCTCGAGTCACAAGACAGACGACGTGGCGGCGGCGAAGCGCGCGCGCCGCGCGTATGGGCAAGCACGAAGTTGCCTTGCCAATCTACCCGTCCCGTCCTTTTCCTTACGGATCTTGAACTATTTCTCCCGAAACTTGCCTATTATTGGCTGAACGCTACAGCTTATTTTTTCAATGCGACCCTTTAAATCTTTATCACCAGACACGTCTTTTTTAATGACCGAAGAAGAAAGGTAAAGTATTGACCTATGCGCCCTTCTTCTTATTCTTGTGTCATTATAATGACATGAATACTACTATAATTAATTTGTTCGGTAGTGAATTTCAATAACACGTCGATAGTAACGTCATTACTTAAATAGAAGTAGGTAACGGTCTGGACCGCAATACCATAATGAATATTTCTTTCTACCCTCAACTCTTTATTTACGGAATTACGTTCCTTAGACTATTCATAAATGATTTAGTTATTTAGTCTCTATAATAATTTGACCCCGAGATTCGGAACAACTATGTGGGAACGGAGGCCAGACTTAATGGCTCGCCAAGTGAGCATCGTGATTAATTTTGAATGACAACGGTACCTAATGGTGTTTTCTGTGCGCCCCGTGTGAGTGCGCTGCGTTTGCGCTCCTCGGGCCTGCGCTCCGCTTGGCGCCAACGCGCTCCGCGTGTTATTTCCGACGCCATTACTCACACCGACTTCGACTAATTATAATATTATCACTGTGTTGCGCTGTGGCTAACATTGCCCGCAGGTTGGGTTTTTCGACGAAAATATCTAAACAAAAGCAATGCGAACCGTCGGCAATGTTTAGGGGAATTGATACGAGTTATCAAAAGGTGTCGGCGCTCTTTAGAAGCGGAGGCGCGCTGACGCAACAGACTCGCCCTCTGACTCCGGCCGGGCGAGTAAGCTGATAACGACTACTCCAATCCTCTCTTTTTATTAATAATAATTACATCTAGGTACTTAAATAAATACCCAATCATGGATTCTGCATTCGCTGCTTTTCTCTGGATTAATATCAAGAAAGAAAATTACTCTATTTTTTTGCCTTACAAACATAAAACAAAACTGTATATATTAGCAAGTTGAACATTGTTTTTGTTTATTAACTGATCAAACCAATTACAATAGCACAGTTGCTGACGATTAGGGAATCCCGTTCTTTACTAGAATGGCCAGTATTTTAAACAATCTATAAACCATTAATAGAATACCTAATTTATAATTGTGATTTCAATATTTGTTTCTATTTAAGGTTACCAAGCAAGTACCTATCTACTAATTTAATTTCGATTTGATTGCATGGACACTTCTTGAGTCGTCTTACCAGTTTTGCCAATGCCTTACGACCTTTTTAGCCAAATAGATACAAATGAATTATTACTTACATAATAATGACTGTTGCTTACTTAGATGACACAATTTTCTTCGTACATATCAACGTCTCAGTGCAGGTATTCACATACGATTCAGGCGAACCTCGTCTCGATCGTGAGTTCGTCCTTATCGCTCTACAGTATTAATAATAACAATATCATAGTCGAATACTCTAGCCACTAATAATGAGACGCAGGTAAAACCTTTTTATCTGGGGAAGTACAGCAACCTTACAGTTGAGAGAAGATCGTAGCCATAACACCACTACTTGCTTTCTGGGCTTTTGGTGTTGTGTCCTTGTGGTGGCTAGATCTAGATCTTTCGAAGATGCTCGCTGTTGAGTGACACATCGAATCTTCAAATCAATAAAGGGTTGGCAGCGCTCTTGGGATTCTTATAGTGTGACAGGCGTCTATAGGCGACGGTCTCTTCTTGTCATCAGGCAGGCCGTATGTAGGGTTGGCACCAATATGTACCTAGTATTAAAAAGAATTACCAGTGTAGGGTCCGATTCGACACCGATGTCGTGTCGGAGCAGTGATACTGGCTCTCACGTGTAAAAACCGCGCGTTCAGTTCTGACGCGCATTGATAAATTTGTAGAATCCGTCATCTCATTAACCTTGGCGGTAATGTTGTGGACGCTCTATCTACCTCGCAACGCGGGTCAATGCCGTGACAGTGAATTTTTACTTATTTTAGTCGACGGCCGACCATGACGTGCTTTGGACGATAATTAAAAACTTCTACAAAATTGCTTATGATATCGGGATACGAGACGCTATGTTGCTTACATATTATTAATAAAACCGTTCAAGTGCGAGCCGGACTTGCGCATCGAGGGTTCCGTTCTGACGAAAGAAGGTAAGAAGGCATGTTAATAGATCGGGAATCGAGCTCAAAGCTATAGGTTTTTTTCCCGAAAATTCGTCTTTAAAACCTATTATAGAATTAATAATATTTCCTACCATATAGGTTTGTCATCAATTCCTTTCTTCATACGATACCCCGGGTCATACAGATTGGGTAAAACAGTCGTATTTCCTGTGGTCAACAGTGAAGAGCTTCCGTACATATAAAACATGTCGTCTTTCCTGTGGTCAACAGTGAAGGGCTTCCGTATATATAAAACATGTCTTTCCTGTGGTCAACAGTGAAGGGCTTCCTTACATATAAAACGAGTCGTCTTTCCTGTGGTCAACTGTTAAGGGCTTCCGTAAATATAAAACAGTTCGTATTTCCTGTGGTCAACAGTGAAGGGCTTCCGTACATATAAAATGAGTTGTATTTCCTTTGGTCAACAGTGAAGGGCTTCCGTATATATAAAACATGTCGTCTTTCCTGTGGTCAACAGTGAAGGGCTTCCGTACATATAAAAAGAGTCGTCTTTCCTCTGGTCAACTGTTGAGGGCTTCCGTAAATATAAAACAGTTCGTATTTCCTGTGGTCAACAGTGAAGGGCTTCCGTACATATAAAACGCGTTGTATTTCCTGTCTTGTGGTCAACAGTTAAGGGCTTCCCTACATATAAAAAAACCAGTCGGACTCGCCCATCGAGGGTTCCGTACTTAATTACAAATGTATTGTTTTCCGATTTTTCCTTGTACCTACTTGCTTTTACTTACTTCCGCTGTACTTTTCACAGCTATGGGGACCATAGATTTGAGTAATATGGTTTCTAATTTAAATTCGATACCTCACTTTTCAATTCGATACGCGTTCCCGAGATAATGGTTCTTGACAGACAGATAGACAGACAACAAAGTGAGCAAGTCCTCGGCTAGAGGCATGTTCAAACTTTTGAAACTTGTTTTCAATCAAAGTTGTAGACTTGAAAATATTTTTCAGCAATTTTAAATTCAGTATTCATATCAATTTTCTGTTCTATCTGCTCGGGCATACTTTCAGCAAACCAGAATTGTTCCATTATATTCTCTAATTTGTCATTTCTTCGGGTTCCGTTTTTTCCTTTTGAGGTAAACCCAAAAAAAAGACTAAGTATAGTTACGCATAACAGTGCAAACTCTTTAGTAGTACATGCACCAAAGTTATTTGGTACCTACCTATACATATAAAAAAGGGAAAAGGTATTTATTTCTTCATTCTTCGTCATAAATCGAAAACTATACATCCTAAAAATTTTAAAAATCAGTTTAAGCTTGTGCCAATGACGCCCTTTACGATACCCCACATGACACGGTTAACTCACTTCAAAATTTGGATCCCCATTACTTGTGTGGCGTCACTCCTGTCAGCTGTCGAATCTGACGTGTTCTGCATCGCGCTATAGAAGTTTCATAGATCACTTTGCATATATATAAAATCTATATAACTCTCATTGGGACTTCGGTCCCTGAGAGATCTCTCAATTGCCGTGACTTCTACATTGGTGACCTCCGACAATGGACATAAGCGCACCTCTGAGGATCCTGACTGACGCCCAACTCACTCAGCAAGCCAGACTCTCTCTCTCTCCTACTCGCCACCCTGGCTCTGAGCGCTCGCTCGCAACGCTGGCTCTGAGCACTGGCAAGCTGCACTCTTCATACATCGTCGCTGACCCCTCTGTCTCGAAGGGGGGCTGATGTGGCGTCACTCCTGTCAGCTGTCGAATCTGACGTGCTCTGCATCGCGCTATAGAAGTTTCGTAGATCACTGCATGTATATAAAATCTATACAACTCTCATTGGGACTTCGGTCCCTGAGAGATCTCTCAATTGCCGTGACTTCTACACTTGCATAAAGATCCTGTTTTTTTGTGAATTAATTTAAAAATGTATAGTTTTAGATTTTCCCCTGTACTTGTAGTATAAGATGATATTACTTGGCAAATTTCATAGTTCTAGGTCACCGGGAAGTACCTACCCTATAAATAGTGATTCGAGTGTCGAACTCGAAGTATACGTTTTATGCAGCATAAACGGCCGTATCTTTAGTTAACATAGAAGTTTGATTTTTTCACAGCTTCAATGGCTGTGGACTTGAGTAAATGGTTTAAATTTCAACTCGATACCTTAAGGCGTTCCCGAGATAAAGGGTTTTGACAGACAGACAGACACGCCATAAACGGCCTTATTTATTTTCTACGTTTATTTAGATGTTTGACTTTTTCACAGTCAAGGTATTGTAGATTTGAGTATATGGTTTTAATTTCAACTCGATACCTCCAGGCGTTCCTGACAGACAGACAGTCGGCATAAACGACCGTATTTTTTTCTACGTTAACATAGAAGTTTGATTTTTTCACAGCTTCAAGGGACTGTAGTAGACCTGAGCATATGGTTTTAATTTTAACTTGATACCTCCAGGCGTTCCTAAGATAAAGGGTCTTGACAGACAGACGGACAACAAAGTGATCGTATAAGGGTTCCGTTTTTCCTTATGAGGTACGGAGCTCTAAAAAATGTTTTGATTGCATGAAATCATATATATGAGGCGACGCGGTTTATGCGGATTAAGTCCAACCAAAAATTTGGCTTTCTAGCCCTTTTATAGCAATGTTCATAGAAGAGGCGAAAATCTCTGTACACCACATTATATGGCGATAGCATCACTTTAAAATGTAGACCCACCATTCCTTGTACCTATAGGGTAGGGACCCTATTTTTTGTAAGTAATTAAAAGAATAGTCTTCACTTTCAGGCATTAACTTATGTTATAGGACCTTGCTTCTTGCCAAATTTCAACAGGAAACTATATGTTTTGATTCCCTTCAGAGCGTCAACATATTATGCGGCAATGTGTAATATGCGGCATAAACTGACCAGTTAGTCGATGATTAAATCCCCACGTGTCCATTCCTGGAGTACCTATAATACTACTTTTCGAAAAGACATTATTCTTTAGCAATAGAGTAGTTAATTAAGAGTAGTAGTAGGTTTGCGGACCGTTTAAGAGGGCTCTATCAGATACTTACTCAAATCATTTAAGTAATAACTTAATAAGGGGACTGCGAAAGTGTTGAATTGTTTCAAACTTAACGGAAAGCTTGTGCAATAATTTAGGCAATGTTAGAAACTGCGCACAATTCTTAGAACACTAAAACACGTGTACGGTAGTAATTACGCTGTCTGACCTTTTATACTTAGGCCATATCGCCGCGTACTTACTTAGGTATGTATGTACTTGATAAACTTATGTTGATAATGTGCCGCAGTAAGTACGTGTACGACCACCCGAGAGAACGTAATCGAAGTCGTAAATATACGTGATGTAAGGGGGCGATGTGGAGCCGCTGCCTTAATCCCCCACATAATGATAACTATGATAAGCCAGATACGTCGACCCGGCTCTTTGACTTTGTTAATCCTTGATTTTGGAATCTCTCCTAAATAGGCATTGCGAGAACATCGCTACGATAAACAAAGCATATAATGTTACAGTATTTTATATACATACATATACATAGATGACCACCTATTTGTACATGATAATTGATAATACTTATCAACACTGGCAAATCCACGCAAAGTGCAGCGCGTATTTGACCTGGTTTCTAAAACAAAGAATTAGTCAGGGCTCTACCCGCGTACGGACACAGTCATTGTAAAAATATGCCAACTGCTGGTCCAAGCGTCATGTTAATAAGGCATTTTTATTCCAAATTGATGTAAAGTCACGCCAATTCATAAACGGCTTTATTATTTTGAGTAGCACAGGACCGAATAGATAACTTTTGTTCAGGATAGCCACAATAACGCGATTTAGGTGCGTGGTGCGGGTACGTGTCACATTAGTTGAGGCGTCGAACAGGTTAGACTATGGGTGTGCCAAGTAATTTGCTGAGAGGCAGCGGTGCGGTAGGCGCCGCGGGCAGCGGGGCTCAGCGACAAGTTGTCTGGCAGGGCAGGCGCCCGGGCCGCCGCCCCGCGCCCCCCGCCCCGCGCCCTGCGCCCGCGCCACATCTAACCGCTTCTCGGAAACCGACAGCACGCTAGGCCACCGACACATTGGCGCTACACACACATACACGCCGCTCGTACCGGACGGAATCAAATAGCTCATCACGCTATTGTAGGAATCTGTTTTGCAATAAAATTAGAGAATGATTACCAGTCTCCCCGGGTACAGATTCTTACTAATACTGATAAGTACCTAGGTACTGGATTTGTCTTCATCTAACAGTTTAGATGACAGTTATATACCTTCCTGAAATGACTGGTGTTTCCTCACTACACTACGACCATAACTAGCTAGGTTAGTAATATTCTAATAGTTTACTTCACATGTTGTTTCATTTAATGATACCTAAAATATTTTAATTGAATGTTGAATTTATTGCTTACTGTATAATTTACTTTAAAAACAAAGTTTTAACCGACTTGAATTTAGTACTCCGCCAAGCCACGAGAACATTTCTTTTCCAATTTACCTCATAAACTGATTTCCGAGAGCAAATGCGTTGATTATTATAGAAAAAAACCCAATCGCTGTATGTGACCCGATAATATTTGAGGACTTCCGTCAATTCCACAAGGATCACCCTTGGCACTTAATTAGTTGCTGTTTCAACGGAATCTTATCCGAATCTGTGATATACTTTTGTACTTTTAAGTACATAATTGAGGAATTCCATAAGTCATCTGTGGTCTTCATCATCAATTCCACTCCACCAATTTATGATTTCCGGATGTAAATACACGAGTTATAATAGAAAATACCAAAATCACTACACGCGTGCCTAATATAATTGAGGAGTTCCCTCAATTCTTCATGGATCCCATCATCCAATTGAATTTTCAAAAAAATGGGACCCACCTGGAAGTATATACTTACCAACAAAAAAAAAATGATGAATCGGCTCATGACGGAGTTCTGAGGTAACAAACATTGAAAAAAAAAAATACAACCGAATTGAGAACCTCCTCCTTTTTTTTGAAGTCGGTTAAAAAGAGGCCCGGTGGCGAATTTCAAGAATAAAATATTTCATTTATTACTGCTAAGGTTAATGAGAATCACGTAGGCAGATGCCTAGCCCCAATCGACACTTTACAATGTCCTGTCGCGGAAAAAAAGGTTCGCCTTTTCATTCCTCGCCTATAAATAACTACGCATTATCTTCTAAGTGCCTAAACTTCATCGCTTTAAAATTGTGGATGTATGTCCATATATATGTCTGATATTTATCTGTCATAGGTAGGTACGCTGGTATCAGCGTACCTACCTATGACAGATAAATGCAACTGAAATAGTTAGCATCAGCACAAAGGAAATAAATAGGTCCGCTTGTGGACACTGTCAGTGTTCTGGATCAACAGATAGCTACTTTTAAACGTACTGGTACCTGCTCGTGTGTGCACTGACGTGGAAACATCGTGTCGTGTGCGAGCGGGTGAGTGGAGTTAGTCGTAGCGCGTGTGTGTGTGTGCGTGTATAATTTATCGCCAAGCGCCGCCGATGCTGTCGGTCCCCCGCCCCGCGGACCTGTCCATGCCCTAGCTAGTTCAACTGTATGAGACGCGATTTACAGAAGGAATCACTAATGGGTAAGTACATAACGGCGAGCGAAGCTTAGACAGATGAGATGAGATGACACTCGATTATATCTACGCACTACGAACTGCATTGTACTCTTGTAAACTAACCGCCCACCCGTACCTAATCGTTGTGAGCTATGCACACACTAATAACCTGTAACATGTCGAGTGTGTACTAAGAAATATGATTTCTTTAGGATTTCGAAAACCCTCTCGTTATCTCGTGTGATCGGTGCAGCGGTGCCGGATGCGCTGTGGAGGCCGGCCGAGGTCTCGCGGCCGCGCGCCTTGCAGTGAAAGTGGCGCCTCGCCTAGTCGAGTAGTCGCCTACACTCACCCCGGCTCGCGACTTGCTCCGTGTAGTAGTCCAGTAAATGAACTGACAACTCGTATGGAAAAAATGTCAATTTTGGAAATAATTTATAATAGCTTATTTTTTATGTGTAACGGATATATTATCAATTAAATAGTTACCCAGTGACAAAATCCGACAAAATTTCAAACATCAAAAAAATGATAAGTTAACTAACTTCTGAAAAGTCAGAAAAAATATTAATAAATATTTTTATCTTTATTTTGGTTCATTTACATTTGCTCTATAATATTCAACATAAATCGTATAAAAAAAGACAATACATGCTTCATTGAAATCTACATAGTTACTTCCGGGTGGAAAGTTTGTCGGATTCTTGAATATATCATCTCAGAATAACATTTTCAAATGAAATCAACAAAAAAAACGCTATTATAAATTCATGTTTTTCAAAACCGTATTTTGCCTGGAGTATAGCGCCATCGGGCGCGCATGCATACACACTTTGAGCCTTACTGATTTTGGGTTTAGAAGTAGGTAAAACTTGCAGTACCCGTCTGCGTTTTACATAGAATAGCAAAGCAAGCCAGGTTGCGGGCGGGGTCAAATTATTGCCTTTGAGACTATTCTATCCCTAAAAAAAACTTCTATGTAAAATAGGCCAAGTCTCGAAACTCTCTCACAATAATAAGTCGTGAGATATGTCGTAGTCAGGCATTCTTATTATCTTTATTTACTTGTTAAAAATAATATTCTGTAACTTGGGAATCACACAACTTTACTGTATTTATACATTTTTGCCAGCAATTCAAGATGCCGTCTTTGTTCGAAATTTACCACAGTGATCTGTATGAAATGTAATGTTCGCTTGTGTTTTGTAGCTGGCAAAAACAATAGAAATTGTCATTTAAAATACCATTCAAAAGAGTAGTATCTGACCATGCCACTAAACAAAAACTTACAATTTAAAAAAAAAACAGTGTTGTTTTTAATGTTTTTGTTAGCCCCTGTACTTTGAGAGAAGAACATTATCATGTTTTTTTTAATAGAATTTTTGGTTTTTGTTTTGAAAGGAGATTTATAATTTTTGTTAGTTTGGTTTTGTGTAATTTGATAAATACAATCTTACAGTTTCACACAAACACTTTGTTTTATTTTTTGTAAAAGTCGTTTCCTTCATTTGGCAATGTATGCTCTGTCATACATGCTGTTTTCCAAAAAAATACAACAAAAATATCTTTTTTTCATATTTTTCCATGATGTTTGGTTTTTGTTTTGAGAGGAGATTTATAATTTTTGTTAGTTTGGTTTTGTGCAATTTGAAAAATACAATCTTACAGTTTCACACAAAAACTTAGTTTTATTTTTTGTAAAAGTCTTTTCCTTCATTTGGCAATGTATGCTCTGTCATACATGCTGTTTTCCAAAAAATACAACAAAAATAATTTTTTTTCGTATTTTTCCATGATGTATTGGACCTCTATGAAGGCGAACAAACACAGCAATATATGTATAATTTTAGATTCTTTTTTCCTCTGCCAAATTAAGGGTTAATAAGAATGCCTGACTTGGCTCTACGAAATATCTAACAACTTTTTACTGTGAAAGAGTTTTGAGACGGCCTATTTTTTACATGGAATGTTTTTTATGGGATCTCACTTCTTTTTGTAGGTTATGGAGTCAGAGTCAGAGTCAGAGGATCAATACTTACAAATGTATGATTGCAGCTGGGAATAATAACTTTGTAATCGCATGTAATGTAAAAGATTAAAAACTTACTTATGCAGTTTTGTATATCTCTGAAACGTAAATGAAATTGCAATAGTTGTGGGTCTGCTAGAAGTTACTTAGAATTAGGTTGATCAGTCAGTAGGTAGTTGTCAGTGAGTGTGTCAGTGACAAACCTAAGGAATTTTGACGGGCAATAGTTCTCAAACTACTGGTTCAAATTGAATGTTATTGAGAATATACCTAAGCCATATTATGCCCTATATGTTACTGAAAATTCAGGGTTTTAGCTTTAGTCAGCACAAAATTGCAGCATGTTGAAAATGGCCTGAATGGCTTCGAGAAAAAGATGGTACATACGGCCGTGCCTCTTTGTTTTGCTCGACTTGGCGCTGATAAATCGGATTAGGGGGTATTTTCGTACGTAGATACACCTACCTACTTACGCTACTTCTTCATTAATATTAGGACATATAGGTTATCGCCCAAAAACAAACAACAGGTACATTCGACGCGACGTCAAGGTCCAGGTAAAATGTTCGCCTTGTTACAAAGCAGTAAGGTGCGACAGTGTAAACATATTTTTGACGCCGGCTGTACTAACGTTCAATGCAGCAAGATAACTGATACAAGTTTGCACTACTTTTTGACGGTCAAATAGAAATCAAATTAAACATTGGCGGGATACCTATCAATTCCTATAATGGTAGGCAATACTAAATTAAATATCTCGTTTATTTGCGGTAGATCTGTAAAATTGAGAATTTGATCTTAATTATCTTCTTCCTCATCTTAGCGCTTGCGCAGCATCCGAAAGGAGTCCGCGTCCGCTGGGCTCTTAAGAGGCCGCAGTAAGCTCGATTCTTCATACAAACGTAGTTACGCTCTCATTTTAAAATTACGCGTTGGATTATAACGAAACTGTGCATGTACAATGACATGAGGTATATGTATGTCTGTAATTAGTTTGTGTAGCTTCAGGTGCCATAGTAAAAAAAAACAGCGAAATTAAGTTTTTCATAGAAAAAATGATTTTGCTGTATTTCGGTAGTTTTATAAACTGCAACTGAAACTAATTACAGATATAGATATACCTCATGTCATTGTATATGCCAAGTTTCGTCACAATCCAACAGGTAGTTTTAAAATGGGAGCGTAATTACGTTTGTATGGGAAGGTGAAATTCGGCCGAGCTTATTGCGGACTCTTAATATCTCATCCCAAGTATTGGCGTAGCTTAGGTGCTAATTTTTGCGAAAGCTATTGGAGGTCCCAACGGACTGACTTAGAAGCAGTGACGCGGTCGGACGTCTCGTTGTCGGGTGTTATTAGGACCATGCTCCACAATGAGGATGCATGGAAGGCGATGGCCTCCTTCAGTGACCAGGTTATGTCGCAGAAGGAGGCCGCAGAGCGGGCACGCGAGAATGATCCCCTCGCGGATCCGCTCCGCCGCCGGCGACGGACGGGAGGCAGAGCCAGGCGCTACGCGCAGTTACTGCCTCCTCCACCGTAGTGGGACGGTGTGGGGTTCGGGGGATACAATGCGCTTTAATTTGGCGCTTAATCTCTGCGGCCCGCTACCCTGTAGGCCGCCCGTCGGGACGCACGCGGTCGAATGCGTAAAGCGATCCCGCGGCGCCCCTCCCTTAAGTCGGAGCTGGCACTCTTTGTTTTGAACCTGACTGTTGCTATAATAGGACGAACCCAATATAGCGGTCGAATTGCGTGGTTGGAGGGTAGCCTGGGGAAAATCCAGGGGGAGCCTCTGGCACGACCACGCGGGAAGATTTGTACACTGGAATACTCTACGAGTTTGCGCTTCAGTGAGATTGGTTGAACGGTATCAACCGAATCTGGGGTGTGAGTGGTGTCGAACTACTGAGAAGCTGGCACTCGTTGGGTTTTTAGACGGTAGTCCAAGGCTTCTGCCGCGGTTAGTCCGTCATACCCGCCCTGCCTCCCCCCAGCCATGGCGGGAGGGATGCGCAAAGGCATTTCCCCAAGGTTAAAAAAAAAAGGTATCTGCGTTACAACCCAAGGGTGAAACAAGACCGTGTTGGGAATTGGGATTAAGCTTCTACCTAAATTAGACATTATCAATCCCAAGAAGCCCTATAACCTCTCAGTCTAAGAACCTCTATAACCGGAATCACACGTGACACACTCACGCCGACCTCTTATTTGCAATTTGGACACAGCCCGTTGATCTGTATCTACCTGTCATTTGTAAGCATATCCCGAAAAACGTTTCGTAAGAATAGGTAGGTCTGTTAGTAGGTATTCTCGCTTCCTACTCATCACCTTTCCAATATCTACGTTCATCTTCATCTACAAGTGTCGCGTCGTGAATGGTCATGATTCAAGATAGTATATTTAACATCATCATAAATAAATGTAAATAATTACCTATGTCTCAAACAGTCGATATACTTCATGAAGAAATCATGTTGACGGGTAGGGTAGCTAGGGTAGTCAGAGTTACTCACGGCTATATTGCGAACGAACAGAAGTGCAGATTTGTAGTGTTAGATTTGGAGGAAGAGCAGGGTGAGCCCTTTCCATAATTACTTTCGATGCATCTTATGATATTGTAACGATTTGGTATTTACACGTGTGTTCATGTGCTTACATTACACTGATCGGACGTCGGTTGTTTATCATCCACAGGTCTTATTCTCAGAGGCGGGACGCTGTATCATGTATATAAATAAGGTTTTCCGGCAGGCCACGTACGTACATGCGATAACACAGTTATTCATTGTGGAGTTATTTAGTGTGGGAGGATTAGTAACAAGGGTAACAATAAACAACATGGTTTCAGGTTCGGTAGTCTCAGCCTCAGGCCAAATCATCATCAATCAACGGTGTCCCTGGGTAATAATAACTGGAATAGCGTGGGAATTGGGACAGTATCAGTTGTGTGGTATGGTAAGGGATGTCTATAAGGGGAGGTTGGAGGACATTCTCGGGGACGAAGGTCCGCACACCTCATATGGAGCAGGTACGCACGAGGCGGCAGCGCATATGTCAGATATATAAAGGACTAGCTTTTACCCGCGACTCCGTCCGCGTGGAACTCGTTTATATCGTAGCTCGATACAAAGTTTCATCTCCCATTTCACTCCCTCAGGGGATGATTTCCGGGATAAAAACTATCCTATGTCCTTCCCGGGGACTCAAACTATCTCTATACCAAATTTCATCCAAATCGGTTCAGCGGTTTAAGCGTGGAGAGGTATCCTATATAAGGATATAGGATAGTTTTTATCCCGGAAATCATCCCCTGAGGGATAATTTGAATCCCGGGGAAGGTCCCGGGATTCAAATTATCTCCATACTAAATTTCATCTCAATCGGTTCAGCGGTTTAAGCGTGAAGAGGTAACAGACAGACAGACAGACACACTTACGCATTTATAATATTAGCTTCTGCCCGCGACTCCGTCCGCGTGGAACTCGTTTATATCGTAGCTCGATACAAACTTTTATCCCCCATTCCACCCCCTCAGGGGCTGATTTCCGAGATGATTATGATAAAAACTATCCTATTTCCTTCCCAGGGACTCAAACTATCTCTATACCAAATTTCATCCAAATCGGTTCAGCGGTTTAAGCGTGGAGAGGTAACAGACAGACACACTTTCGCATTTATAATATTAGTATGGATAGTATGGATATATGATAATACAGAAAACTCAGCTGGAGTGCTATAGGTACCTACACTCATTCGCGGCCATGAGCGTGGCCGGAAGTTGCTTCGCGACAACAAGATTAATCCAAGCTTTGTATTAATGCTAAAAACACTACTACCGAACCTACTAAAATTTAACCCTCTTTATTTAGTTCTATCTTTAGTTTTTTTAATATATTACTTGCCTAAGCCGACCTCCAACCACCATTATCATCATCATTGGGCTTGTACATTTATGAAAAGATGATTTAACCAGAGTCCATATTAGAGGAGCGGCACTTACGTAGGTACGTGGCTGGTGAGGCCGACACGGGAGCGACAGCCACGATCGCATAATTGGCAAGTAAATGTGCTGCCCGGAGATGAAAGAGGAAGAGCTTCGCGTGTTGGTGTCTTAATTCGTGCCTATGGGATAAGAGATCAAACCAAGCTTTATCATGTTCCACCACTCCATTACGTAGTCTCCCCTCCCTCCAATGGTTTCTATCTTGGGAATGTTCTTCCCAGGTTGTGGGGTTGAATATCCTAAAGGACACCATGTCCCGTTTATCGCTGTCCTTAAAAGCTAGCACTAAAGTCATGTTAAAAGTGCAACAAATATGTTTTTAAATGCTGTCATGTGACCATTTCACTTACTCATCGTCTTCCTTAAATATGTATATGTATAATAATTAGTGATGAAACACGTCTTTCGAATAAAAACGGTCATTAAATGTTTTTAACCATCGATGTGGTCTACACTAGAACCATAACCATAGTTTACGGTGGTTAAACATAATTGCGTAATGCAGATAAAATGGTTACTTTCTTTAGTAGTTAGTTCTAGCACACCTAGGTGCGTATTAATATTGTCGCTTGTGTATGAAATCACGTCCGTTGGAAGTTGGAAGTTGTAAGGCACCTACAGGGTGACTTGAAATTCATTGACATACTTATGAATAATCTTCACGTGTCCCAACAACAAGGTTATGCTAAGTACTTAATTTTTAATCTATGTCGTGCTTATACAATATTCTTTCATTTATAAGGTTATAGGTTCAACATAACAAAATTATAAGAGACTAGCTGCCCACGCGGCTTGCAAAGAATGCAGGCAAACCCACGGGTTAGATTTAACCTGTTATTCCGTTCTATACGCAGGTGAATTAATTTTTGAAATTGGATAAGCGGTTCCGCAGTTTACCCAAAACATACAAACTTACAAAGCTACAATTTGGCAGAGACTTCCTCTTAATAATATACCTATAGATGAATAAACTTTAATAGTTTTAGGGTTCCATACCTCAAAAAAGTTGTCCGCCTGTTCATCTGCCTGTCAAGACCAGTTTTCTCATAAAACTCTAAAAACAACTTTTTCACACCTTTCATTCAGAAAAGTAAGTTTTGTTCCACGAAGAGAGGGATCAAAATGCTACTTTTCTGTTTAAGCTACTTTTTTTAATTTATTCATTGGCATGTAGCATTTACGCAATGTGCCAATTGAACACAGGTCTTAATAAAATAATCGATTGTAATTTCATCGTAATCGATTAAAAACGAACATATTTCAAGTTTTAACTTTAATAAAACGTTATGAAAATGTATGAACTTAAATATTTGTAATAAAAATGAAGAAAAAAATGTTTAAACTTGTTAAGTCATTTTAACAACATCTTATTTAAGTTTCTTCATAGTTGGTGTGAAAAATAGTATGTGTCACTCGGTAGCAAAATTATCTTCGTCTCGAGCGTTAACACTTGTATCCCTCACTACCAAGACCCTACGTTAGAATCCCTCGCTACGCTCAGGATTCTATTGTAGGATCCCTCGCTACGTTCGGGATTCAATACACCGCCCTCGCCGTAAATATACTATTTTGCTCCCTTGTGACACAAATAACTATTTAAGTTAACGGAATCAAAAGATATGGCCATTTTATGCAGCTTATTATGACAATCGCCAGGGAATCAACACCTATTGGTAAGGTAGGTACTTCCTATTCCTATTTACCTAGAATAATGAAATTTGGTAACAAGCAAGATTTTGCGCAGTATTTGCGGTGTAAACCACCTCAAATACAGGGCAAAATCAGAAAACAGTATTTTTATATTAATAAGTAAATCACAAATAATTGGGTCTCATTACAAGGTATGGTGGGTCCAAATATTAAAGTAAGGCGATTGTAGGTTACTATTTGGGGTGTCATGTAGACCGTGGGCCCACTCCAAATACACCTAAGTCTCATGACAACATGATAAAATGCAAGGCAGCAGGTCGAGAAAGTTGTGCTGAGCAAGGGAAAATTAATAAAAGTCCGCTTCTGATAAATTGGGGCTGACAAATCATGACATGTATAGACCCCTTTATGTCATACCCAATATGGGTGTGTGTGTGTTTACACTAAATAAAATAACCAATAATGTTGTTATTTCTCGAAAAAGGATTAAAAATTTAGTCAAATGGAGAAAAAGCAATGATGACAAAATGATCACAAAGTCATAAGTGTCCAAAGTTTTAAGAGGGGGTATTGTGCCTTTCCCGCAAAACGCGCCTTCATATGAAACGGTTGTCATTTACAATGAAACTCGCAGATTGTGACGTCACTATCTGCGAGCGTTTTCTCTCTCTAACAAGCAATACTAAAACAGTTGTAGCTTCGTAATTCTTTGAGATATCTGAATGGGATTTAACTCACTAGGCATATTTTTTGCCTTCCTTCTTTTGGAGTAATAATAATTTATGGGCCTATGAGCCTCATAAGAAGGCTCAGCGTCAGCTAAAGGGCAATGGAGAGGGCTATGTTGGGAGTTTCTCTGCGCATCAGAAATGAGGCTATACGCAGCAGAACCAATAACCGATATAGCCCTCCGAATCGCCAAACTTAGGTGGCAGGGGGCAGGGCACATTGCACGTAGAAACGATGACCGTTGGGGCGGAAATGTTCTCGAGTGGCGACCACGTACCAAAAGGCGCAGCGTGGGTAGGCCCCCCACAAGGTGGACTGATGACCTGGTAAAGGTCGCCGGAGTCCGCTGGATGCGGGTGGCGCAGGACCGGTCATTGTGGCATTCTTTGGGGGCGGCCTATGTCCAGCAGTGGACGTCTTTCGGCTGATATGATGATGAATAATGTTCGAGTCTACACCCGTATTATTAAAGATTAAATGTGATTAAATTATTGAAATCTAAACGCATTTTAGTTCGTTATGCATTTTATTTTGATAAATATTTTGACATTGACATTGACATTGAAATATTTAACCTATAATAGTAAATTTGCCCGCTAATGACAAGTTTACTATTGACCGCCGCGGCTAGAAGGATAGAAGCTGCCGAGATTGCCGAACAAAGCATAGGTCCATTCCATCCTGCCGGTGCATATACCTACATTTTCCGTAACTTGCTTACTGTAATTTATTGAGCCTGGACAAAGTTCCATTTAATATCATTCCAGGATCAAAACATAACTACCTACCCACTATACAATTATATTCAGCCTACGAATGGTTAAGGGACTCGCGCCTGCTTATTATTTTGATTACTAACTCGATTCCCCGCTACGCTGTTACCTGTATGATTGAATTTGACACGGATATTTATACTTTGTTAAATGAGTTAATTGCGATTTGCTTGACATCACGTGCAAGTGCTCGTATCATGGAGGCCACAATAGGAACTTGTGTATGGTATGCATTCGTCCATGCGATGTAGATACAAGATTGCACGTATGTAGTCTCCATTGCAAATTATATCGACAGAGACAGTTTATTTCCATATTATCTAGCTGTGCCCGCAACGTCGTTTCCGTGGAAATGTGGTGGGAATACATCAAATACATGTATTTTTAACCGACTTCAAAAAAAAGGAGGAGGTCCTCAATTCGGTTGTATTTTTTTTTTCAATGTTTGTTACCTCAGAACTCCGTCATTAATGAGCCGATTCATAAAATTTTTTTTTTGTTGGTTAGTATATACTTCCAGGTGGGTCCCATTTTTTTGAAAATTCAATTGGATGATGGGATCCACGAGGAATGGAGGGAACTCCTCAATTATATTAGGCACGTGTGTAGTGATTTTGGTATTTTCTATTATAACTCGTGTATTTACATCCGGAAATCATAAATTGGTGGAGTGGAATTGGTGATGAAGACCACAGATGACTTATGGAATTCCTCAATTATGTACTTAAAAGTACAAAAGTATATCACTGATTCTGATAAGATTCCGTTGAAACAGCAACTAATGAAGTGCCAAGGGTGATCCTTGTGGAATTGACGGAAGTCCTCAAAATATTATCGGGTCACATACAGCGATTGGGTTTTTTTCTATAATATTCAACGCATTTGCTCTCGGAAATCAGTTCATGAGGTAAATTGGAAAAGAAATGTTCTCGTGGCTTGGCGGAGTACTAAATTGAAGTCGGTTAAAATTTTGTTTTTTAAGTAAATTATCTTCTCTTGCACATATGAGGACGGTAAGTAGGTAGGTAGTTTTCATTTAACCTATTAGTTTAAAGTTTAATAGAAGTTTGTGGCATCAGATCAAACATTTAGGTAGGACTTACATTTTCGCTGAGTGTCACAGTTTCACTGTGTCTCTACATTTGCTTAACTATTTTTAATGTGAATAATAATAATAAATAATATTAATGTATCTATCTATAAAAAGAAGTTAAAATGTTTTACCGCACATGGAAAGGTACGTAAAAGGCATAGACCATCCGCCTCTTTCTAAGCGATCTAATTAGAAAGAGAAGGAAAGTCTATCTCGCCGCGACACAGATCGCGGACCGTCCTGCACGGCCAGCACGCGACGCACTGTGAATCGAGTAGAACATGCAAATGGGACAAAAACCCTTATCAAATATCCAAAAACTCATTATGGTAGGTCATTACTAATGAGTATACATTAAGAGTCCCACGTGTTATTTTTTCCTGCAACCCCCCCTTACATGAGTAATTAAGGTGACTATATAGGATGAGTGCAAATTTACTATGCATTCATTTGCGTAATTGCTCTTGGCTTAAAAATAATTGTGTGCATTTCCAAGTTATTTGTGTTTATTTCATTATTATGGATTCCAATTTGGAGGGTAAGTAGTATTTTTAGACATATATTGATTATAAAAATATTCATTGTATTTTGTAAAACATCAACATGTTTCCGAATAATCATTGGAATTTTACCCTAACTTTGACTTTCATGGTCAAGAAATTACATGTCGGCATCTGTCTACTCTGTGAAATTTATATATAATATACTTATAACTATAAACCGTCATATTTAATAAACTCCCTATCCAACTTTTGAGTACAACTATTTTTTTTATTTTTTCTTTCAGAATTCGATTTTTGCATTTCAAAAGTCAATTTCTTCGATGTATGGCAGAGACATTTGAAGGAAGCGAGAAACAACGAAATATATACATTTATATCATCTGAGCATGATTTAAGTGGAATAACCGAGGACTCCCAGAGACAAATTAAGGTAAAGATATCCCAATTTTCATCCAGGATAGCTCAGAAGTGGGATGCTGCTGGTAAATGTAGACAGCGATTTCTCGAGAAGAACTCTGACTGGCTTCATGGTGAACCTATCAAGTTTGAAGTTCATAGACGTACGACGATGCCGTCATCATCCACTGAAGCTGTAGCAGGCCCTGGAAGGCCCCAGAAGGAATTCTCGGACTCTAGCCTGAAGACTAAACGACGACGAGTAGAGAATTTAGTTCAATCTACAAGTTCCGAGGAGTTATTGTTTGCAGCAGAAATTTCGTCACGTCAATCGGGCTCCAAGGAAGTGGCTAGAAGAATGAAGAACATAATTGAAGATAACAAGAGCGGCGACACCTCAGGCAACAAAGAAAACACCAAGTCATGCAAAGAAAACGCTAGATGTTTGACGAATGAAGAAGCTTTGGCGTGCTATATAGATAGCAAATTGACTACATGCACATACAACATCATAAGGCAGTCGACTAGTAAGGTAGGGCATACCGTATTTCCATCATTGTATTGTTTAAAAAAGGCTAAAGTTGCATGTTATCCTCCTGAAGATAGCTTTTTGATTAATGAAACGCGTGCTGAAATCAACGTTCAGGCAGTTTTAGATAAAACCGCTGAACGTTTGGTTTTATCACTGGAAGATGTTTTAGATAATTTAGTGTCCCCTTGTTCATCATTCAAACTAATTAGTAAATGGGGTTGCGATGGAAGTTCCGGTCATAGTACATACAAACAAAAGTTTACGAATAGTAATGACACTGATGAATTTTTGTTTGTATATTCGTTCGTTCCGCTTCAATTACGGGATGATGCTGATAATGTCGTTTGGCAGAATCCACGCCCGTCATCTACTGCATATTGTCGTCCAATAAAGTTTATTTTTTCCAAGGAAACAAAAGAATTGACTATTGCCGAAACAAATCGAGTCTTGGAAGAGATAAACGCTTTATTGCCAACATTATGCAAGGTGATGGGAAGGGAAGTTTCTGTTGAACACATTATGCTTTTTACCATGGTTGACGGAAAAATTTGCAATACTATGACCGAAACTTCTTCTGCTCAAAAATGTTTCATTTGTGGAGCTACTCCAAAAGTTATGAATGATGAATCTAGGGAATATATTGCAAATAATGATAATCTTGGTTTTGGTTTATCAACTCTCCATGCTTGGATTAGATGTTTTGAGTGTTTACTTCACATAAGCTATCGCCTTGAAGTAAAAAAGTGGCAACTTAGAGGAGAAGCCGATAAAGCGAATGTAAAGAAACGCTCACTAGAAATTCAAACTAGATTTAAAACGGAAATGGGACTGATCGTTGATAAACCAAAACCAGGCTTTGGTAATACTAATGATGGAAATACAGCTAGAAGATTTTTTGAAAACCCGGAGCTTAGTGCTGCAATTACAGGGTTAGATGTATCACTCATTAAAAAATTTGATATAATACTTCGAGTTCTATCATCGGGCTATGAAATAAATTTAGAAGCGTTTGAAAATTTGACACGGGATATAAGAAAACATTATTTAAATCTCTATTCGTGGTATTACATGCCTGTTACAGTACACAAATTATTGATTCACAGTAGCGACATTATCCGATCAGCACTATTGCCGATTGGACAGTTATCCGAGGAAGCACAAAAAGCTCGAAACAAAGATTGCAGACGATTTAGGGAACATCACACACAAAAACGATCTCGTCAAGCCACGAATAGAGATTTAATGAATATGCTGTTGATTACATCTGACCCTTTAATTAATAGTTTTAGAAATGTACCAAGGCAAAGAGTAAACTCGTTGTCTTCTGATGTTTTAGCATTGTTGAAACCCCCTAGAGTTAATGAAACTAATGTAGATGTAGTGTCTAGTTTGTTTAGTGTAGATGATCATGACACGTCAATTAATGATTCGCAGGATGAAGATGATGACGGTGAAAGTAATTAATAAAATGACCGCTGTAATTAACTCTAATTGATTTATATGTACCTACTTAAGAATCCTATGTAAATGTAGTTCCTAATTAGTTTTACTTTTCCTTGTAATGGCATGATAATGTTAAAAATGATGTTGATTAAAAGATTACTGCAACAGTAGATTTAGTATTTTATGTGTACATGTAATAAAATATATAATTCATTATTGTACATTCACTTTTATAATATTGTTTTTTCTGAACCCCCACCCTACCCCTCTAAGTCACGAACCAAAGTACATAAACTATACGTATATGTATATTCATACATAATGAGCTCGTATAAGCTCAAAAAACTACTAAAATAATTTTGTCCCATATGCTTGTTCTACTCGATTCACTGTGCGACGGCGCGCGAGCTCTCGATTTTTCTCGCACTATCCGTCTCTCTCTTATTAGAACACTTAGAAGGAGAGCTATAGTGCGATAAAAATCGAGAGTATGTCGCGGCCGTCGTGTGCTAGATGTGCTGTGATAGCCGTGCTGAGATCCTTCACGACAAAGTAATGTCTGGAATGATAATGGCTATTTCTTTTTATTAAGTGATTTCTTATACCTAAGTAACTATAGACCAGACCACCTATAGATTAAGCCCATTACACACCTGTCACAACTACTTGCTACACGGAAAAAAAATGGAATCCTTACTAATATTATAAATGCGAAAGTGTGTGTGTGTGTGTTTGTTTGTCCTTCTTTCACGTCGCAACGGAGCGTCGTATTGATGTGATTTTTTGTATGAAGATAGTTTAGAAGCTGGAGAGTGACAAAGGCTACTTTTTCCAGCGGGAAAACATCTAAGTCCCACGGGAGAATTCAATATGTTACATTTTTCCTATAACCACGCGGGCGAAGCCGCGGGTCAAGAACCATTTTGAATGACGTAGATATCATCTTGAATTAAGATTCTTGTTTTACTGACTGACAATGACCCGTTTGATTTTTAACCGACTTCAAAAAAAAGGAGGAGATTCTCAATTCGGTTGTATTTTTTATTTTTTTTCAATGTTTGTTACCTCAGAACTCCGTCATTGATGAGCCGATTCATAAAAATTTTTTGTTTGTAAGTATATGCTTCCAGGTGGGTCCCATTTTTTTGAAAATTCAATTGGATGATGGGATCCATGAGGAATTGAGGGAGCTCCTCAATTATATTAGGCACGCGTGTAGTGATTTTGGTATTTTCTATTATAACTCGTGTATTTACATCCGGAAATCATAAATTGGTGGAGTGGAATTGATGATGAAGACCACAGATGACTTATGGAATTCCTCAATTATGTACTCAAAAGTACCTATATCACAGATTCTGATAAGATTCCGTTGAAATAGCAACTAATGAAGTGATCCTTGTGCAATCGACGGAAGTCCTCAAATATTATCGGGTCACATACAGCGATTGGGTTTTTTCTCTAATAATCAATGCATTTGCTCTCGGAAATCAGTTCATGTGGTAAATGGAAAAAGAAAGGTGGAAATATTCTCGTGGCTTGGCCGAGTACTAAATTGGAGTCGGTTAAAACTTTGTTTTTAAAGTAAATTATGTTTACTAACCGACGCTCACAACATAGACTCCTAAAAATGTACAATGTGTAATTTTAAGTGCAGTTGTGTATTGTGATATAAATTAGTCTGTCCATACTAAAATAAATATCAAAATACTCTTACCAGTCCGTTGGTATTTGGTATTAGGCAAGACTTGCCCTTTACACTGCACGATCAGGTAGATACTTGAATCCTTACTTGACTGTTATTCGATTCACTCTCACAGCAGGTGCTCATGTCATCACTCGTCCATATTATAACTTGGTCCGACATTCATAACATAACAATGTACAATTGTACAAGGTGTCATTGGGAATAGGAATTTAAGAGGAAACACAACGGCCGTTTTTCCATAGAAACGTAGTCCCCTGTTTTCTCCCTGGATAATGGCAGTAGAGTAATCATTTTTTTTCCATAAATCTATGGCTACTATTGACATGTTCCTATGTTTACCTTTTTTTTCATGAATTTATTCTTAAAAGAGATATTAACCTCCAAAAACCTACAAAAATGCCAGATTTTCCTCTGTGTTAAAACATCCAGAAAACAATTTTGAGTAGATTATTTAAAATAGGAAAACATAGGAACACGGCCAAAGCCTTTCTTTGGTTTTTAATAAAAAACATAGTTAAATAGGTCAAGTTTTGGAGAAGAAATCAGGGGACTACTAAACGTTGATTGTATGTATGTAATTTTTTTGTATGTTATTGTATGTAAAATCGCGCTCTGCAGCGGGAGGCTTGTGGTAGTTATGGTTGGCGCGACAGAAATACATTTTACAAATACCTATTTCTTAATTATCTTGACCTTAGTGTTTCCTCTTAAACTTGCACAGGTCAGCCTGAGGCGGGTTGGCGGTTATAAGCGTCGTGAATAGCCTGGTTTCCAGAATGTCTAGTCTGCAATCGACACGTCAACAACACCTGGCTGGCCGTAATAATAATCTTGGTAACGTTTTATCAAAGAGCTGTCTTAGCAATTAAGGGCATTAATGAGTAAGGGACATTCTTAAGGGCTTACTGAGTGCACAGACACGCGGCCAGCGCAGCGGAGCGGTGAAGGTCGCGGATCCAGTTACAAATGCCCTACCACATAATATTGTAACTTATACCACTGTGAGTCAGGCCTTAGCTAAGATTTATCCAATACCGGCCGGTACTTGGCTTTTTAGCGATAGAATTTTTAATTATAAAAATTATATAAAAGCCCCTACGACCTGGGTTGGATTTCACAACGCTTACCGACGACAAAAGTCTGAAGTTCAAGCGAAAAAGTAGGTATACCTATTGGTTCCTATAATAATCGCAAGCATATTATGTGCAAGCATGTTTTGTTAGAAACAAAACTATAAGACAATATTTTTTGTTTGAAGACTTATTGCCTAGTTTAAAAAAATGAAAATAAGTATTTAAAAATACTTGTTAAGGGTTTCCTAATTTATTTATTTATTTTGCTCTAAAATGCATTATTTTTGTTCCAAAACTAGATCTTCATCCATATTTTATCCGAAAATTATATAGCATATGCATGGTTTTAGAGAAATATGACTTGAAATGAAGCGCGGCGGGGGCAAACTTTCCCCCTCTCCCCCCACTAAATACGGGGTGGCTATCGATGGCTCCCGGTCTGAATCCACTCAAGACCACGCACTAACGCACCATTATGAAATATTAATAAAAATAGGTTGAAGCATTTTAGTATCTACCTTGCCAAGGACTGTCCTGTCCGACCCGAATTATTAACGTGCTCTACGTAGGTACTTACTGAAATCTCGTTCGAGATCTCGATTATTTCAGTCAACACGAGATTTCCTGCTACAGAGAATGAATTTCAAAAATTACAGTTTGAGACCTCGCGAGATCGAGATTGCAGTCCCCAATCATACCAGACACGCAGTCTACTGTCAAATAAACGTGAGTGATTATTCCTACTCGTTTTTTTTTTTAAAGAAAATCCCTTCTTTAGTGAAAAAAATTGGTTCTTATGGAAGACATCGTACCTACAACGTCCAAAGTCATTTTCTATTGAACAGCGACACGGCAAACAAGGCAGCGCCGCGGAGTCTGGCGCGGCGGCGCCCCTCAGGAAACCAGATCATTGGACAAGCCCAACCGAGCAGGTTTGCCCGCCAGCCGCGCGTCTGCCCACGCCCCACGCGTCTCAGTCCACAGCACGAGGTTTCCTACCCATTTGATACCTTTTACACGGCTCAGATTTGTATACTTGTTATTCGACGAGAATATAGACATTTTACTATAACGCAAAATTCATATAACGTAATAATTTACTTTAAAAACAAAGTTTTAACCGACTTCAATTTAGTACTCCGCCAAGCCACGAGAACATTTCCACATTTATTTTCCAATTTACCACATGAACTGATTTCCGAGAGCAAATGCGTTGATTATTAGGGAAAAAAACCCAATCGCTGTATGTGGCCCGATAATATTTGAGGACTTCCGTCGATTCCACAAGGATCACTTCATTAGTTGCTATTTTAACGGAATCTTATCAGAATATGTGACGTACATTTGTACTTTTAAGTACGTAATTGAGGAATTCCATAAGTCACCTGTGGTCTTCATCATCAATTTCACTCCACCAAATTTATGATTTCCGGGTGTAAATACACTAGTTAAAATAGAAAATACCAAAATCACTACACGCGTGCCTAATATAATTGAAGAGTTCCCTCAATATTCCTCATGGATCCCATCATCCAATTGAATTTTTGAAAAAAATGGGACCTACCTACCTACTTACAAACCAAAAAAAAATTTTACGAATCGGCTCATCAATGACGGAGTTCTGAGGTAACAAACATTAAAAATAATAATAATAATAAAAAAATACAACCGAATTGAGAACCTCTTCCTTTTTTTTGAAGTCGGTTAAAAAGCCTCTGATAAATTAAATATTATTTCCTTATCTTCTTTTAAAAAATGGCTTCCATCTAAGTTGAGATGATTTCGCCAATGTCAAGTTTGCTTATAAAGCGACGTTGTTCGGTAGTTTGGTCAGTCCACAATAATGAAAAAAAATATTGTAAGTACCTAATTAATTTAATTGTGTAATTATTTTTATGTTACTTATTATGTTTTATATGGTTTTACTTTGATATTGTATTATTACGACGTTCAAACACAATGTAAATAGTTACTGCATTAAATAAATTAAATTAAATGAAATGCAATCAGCGTCAGAAGCTCCGCTTAAGAAGCAAGGCGTCCACTGCTGACTGCATCCCAACGAAAGACCGACAAATAAAATGACAGATAAAACCAACCTTTTAGCTCAAATAGATTTGTTGAACGTTTATGAATTGAATACGGCCATTAGGTGCCAATTTGTGTTCCATTTCCTATTCTCGAAAGTTTTCAACGCGAAATATTTGCCTACCCACATTTTTTCATACTACCTATAGGCCAAACGTACCTACATACAAACGGCGTAAATGTAGTTGGTGTTGGTTAGTTACGCAATGCACGTCAGGAGCATAAAGCGTCGAGATATTTCACAAAAATATATATTTTGTCATTACCTGACTGCCAATTGAAAAAAAGTGTAGGTGATGTGTTTCGGGGTGCATGTTTGTCAGAATATTTAATATCCCAGCGGGTAGTAGGTATTAGGCCATCGTGCTTGTCAGCTGTTTTTAGTCCTCGGTCTTATTTATCTGTATACGATGCACGGGGTACGGGTAGCTAAGGTACAGTCGAGTTCTCGAATATCTACACAGACAACCTTCCAAAAATATCTATATAGACTTTATTGCTACTGACATAAGACACATGTGCAGATATTTTTGAAAGGTTGTCTGTATAGATATTGGAGAACTCTATTGTACGTAGTAAGCTAGACAATCCATAATCTACTTATTGTCTTATTGTTCTTACTTTGGTGCATGCATCACTACTAACGACATCTTTTGGCATAGGTGCGAGTATGTTGGCTTTAGTTAGCAGAGATTACGGTAGTTTTACAAGTTTTAAATTATTCAATCAATGAAGTCGTTTATTGACAATAGTAAATGTTTTGCTTCATTGTGATGTAATAAGGATGCATATGAGTCGGCTCCTAATGTTTTTATTAGCCTACCATTCATTTTGATAATTTTTAAATTAGATAGATACCTACATCCGCATTTCACTAATTAGACGCAATGAAACCTATTGACAAACGCGTCATCAGTCAATATCGCACGGTCACTGCATTAATTAAGTTCACTTCTGCATTTTCCGTTTCAGCACTAATTTTACCAATGACCTGCTTTATTATGGCTAAACGTAATCGTTTTGATAGCTCCACGCACGCGGATACGATTTAACCCTTTCATCAACAGGGGCTATACTTTCAATATTCGTTCTAAAAGAGCATATGGATATTCATTGGTTTACCATTGAATTGCCGACAAACATTTCATCGAATATTATTTCAAAGACAACGTTTCAAGTATTTTCATTTCATCGACAAGTTATTCCGTCGAATACTCGATACTAGGTAATTTGCACCGAGGTCTTTTAATTGGTAGTTGACTTATTACAATAAAATTCATGTCATGGCTTTTCATTTCGAGTTTTTTTTATTCATTTTTTTTTACTTGTATTAATATTTATTCCGCATAAAATTATTTCAATTGGTAATATTTCGTTGTCGAAACTAAACGCACTCACGTCAGTAAGCTCTGCGAGATTATAGATATGTGGGTAGTTAGTAAAGTTTAAGTCTTAAATCTCTTCAGACTTATGTCTTGTTGATTTTTGTTTTTTTTTTGTAATAAACGATTTACACCAATGATTCTTAGTTTTATTATACATACATATTATTTATCAATTGTCATGATGATCAGAGCTCGCGTGCCATCTTGTCATAGCCGTGCAGCGGGTCAACGCCACCCCGCTGCGCGGGGTGTCTATTTCTTGTCTGAGGGACACAAGTGAACCCTAACCTAACCGACCTAAAACAGATTTCGCTTATGACAAGCCATTTTTGTCCACCCTGATATTTTTTGTTATAAACGATTTACACCAATGATTCTTAGTTTTATTATACATACAATAATACATAATTTGAATAATGTATAAATGTGCAGTAGGACATATAAAATTGTATTAAAGTAATATGTCGAAGAAATGAATTGCAATGTTATGTAGTTGTGCCAATTAAGATAATTTGAAACAAACCAGCTATTAAGTAATATTCGTTGAATAGTATTTCTACGTAGTAAGATAAATTTAAATGAATAGTAGTTGAAATAAAATAACGCCAAACAATATTACTAGTACTAAAGTTTCGATGAATCGTTGTCGATGAAAAGGTTGTCGACAAAACAAGGGTACACCATATTCATTGCTTCACAACTTCATTTTGGTAGTATACATAATTTTCATATTTGTGAATCAATAAGTAGTGCACCTCAATGGAACACACGTTAGACACAGCAGCCTTTGGAAACTCGCTTATAATGAAAAACTGTACGGGGACGAAGTCCCATCAGCCAACCTAACAAAACACCTAGAATACATGAACCTATCGGTCCTTAAGCCTTTGCCACACAGGACGCTTTCTGCGGTCTGCGGTCAGTACGCTTACCATGAGTTTGACAATGACGGCTTACGCTAAGGAGTATCGAGTTTTCTATCTGTGCATCCCGCTCGTACTGTCAAAGTGCAATGCACAGATAGAAAACTCGATTCTCGTTAACGAAAAATGTCAATGTCAACTCATGGTAGCCGTACAGGTCTCCCATACTAAATTGTAGGAAAGATCTGACCGGCGACCGCAGACCGCAGAACGCGTCCAGTGTGGCAAATCCCTTAATTTGCAAATACAATAATACAGAATATAATATATTGGCAATATTTTCTTTACGTTGGTAGTAGACACAAGAGAATCTTAAAACAATGTATGAAGTTCCGCCTCAACGTAGTGGTTATATTCTCTTTGACTCACAGTAACAGTGTACACATGTTAAACATAAACACCCTGCGTTTGCGACGGGAGTTAAACATTGAAATGAGGGACTGATTTTAATATATTATTTAACATATCATTTGGATTTATTGCAAAACGGTCCGTGTAAAATCACTATCAGCTTATACGGCTATTAAAGGACTTCGGACATGTGGTTATCACATACGAGTATCACATACCTTGGGGTCACAGTGTTACGGGTCACATGTAAGACATAGGTGAATATCTCATTATAATTATCGTACGGGTCACTGATCCGCGACACAATCGACCAGCCGACAATTACCTACACACGATTCTGTAGGTACATGCTCGTCAGTAGGTAAATGCACCGTTGGTGTTGATTAGACGTTCAAGAACGTGTGGTAATAATATCGCATGTTGGCTTCAGGATACCGAGGGAAATTCGACCGGTCTCGACATGTTAGCGTTTGCATGGACAATATTGCTTGCTATCAGCCCCCATAGCACGCTAGGTTGCACTTGTCTTGCACTTGCATATTTACCAGAATGGGACGAATGCTTTATGTCCGACATAAAATTTAGCGTACTAGCCCCACAGGTACAGTCGACGCATACATATAATCAGATGAAAGGACCGAGTCTGTATGATTTGATTACCGGTCAAGGGCGAGTCGGACTCGCGTGCAAGGATTCCGTACCGTACTTGCATTTTTGGTAGCTAATGCAAAATTGGTAGCAAACCCTAATTTTGGGGCATGTCTAGTGTGACATAGGTAAGTACGCTCCCGTCCCGTAGGACATGAAATTAAATTGAATTTGTATGAGCACCTCATTTCTAAAAATGAGGTGGTACAATGTCCCACTTCAAATGAGGTGAGGTACCATCTAATAAATAGCATCTAGCGGTAGAAAAACAAGGTTTTTTCAAGTGTAGTGTACAATATACCAGCAATTAATTTCATGTTCAATATTCTTAACCTTTTCACCGCCCGACGGCGAAGCAACACGCTGTGCCACTGACGCCACGGGGGTAAAATTAAAATGGGTAAAGAAATAACGCCACCATAAAAATGGGCTTGTTTTTCAATAGGTATTCATGAAAAAATGTTTGGGCGCCGACTGTGGCGTCGTAGTCACGATTTATTTAGTGGCGGTGAAAGGGTTAATTAACTTCCTCCACTACAAAAAATATTGTATCGTAGATGGGGGAAAGTTAAGGGCCATTTACATGGTGCATTAACTCGTATGCGATTTTCATTACATTGCGGGCTGCGAGCTAGCGGAATACAACGAATTCAATCAAACCCTGCAATGTAATATAACTCGCATGCGAGTTGTTGCCCCATGTAAAAAGCCCTTTAGGCGCGGGTGGCGAGTCCGGAGCTCGAGGGGCGAGGCTTTGAGGTTAGGGATAAATGAAGCGCGAGGTGATGAACGAGCGAGTGAGGTGCGAGTCGGTGCCTCGTGAGGAATGAAGTAGTACATGTTACAAGCGTGAAGTGATGCGACAATTGAATGAAATGAGTATGACAAATGAGGTGCCTCACGAGTGAGTAACCCAACACTATTAGAGTAGTTCCTGTCGACTTGGAAATTTGGCAAGAGCCTAAGCCGGAAAATATATCACAATTAGGTAGGCAGGTACATACTACATACGTCGCATTTGCAAGTTATCATGAACGGGAAATTGCCACAAGAAGGCAAAGCTGCGACAGTCGACGGTATTGAGGCATTTGCTGCGCGGAAAATTATTGATAAATAATAAATGTACCTACCTCTCTTACCTACTTACTTATCTCCTCGCATTACTCATGCTCTTACGTGAGACGAACTAAGACGCAATCACGAAAGATACACAACACTGACTTTCAAATTAAATTTAATGTACGTTTATTTAAAATATGCGTTGCCAATACATGAATTTAATTAAGCGATAGTTATAAGCGGCCGTTACTTTTTGATCAGAAGTCATGTTGGCAGCTATTATATTACGTTATACAGTTTTCGTGTGTATGCTTGGTAAAGTGTTTATATTTACAAGGTTTTTTTACTCCTTAGGTACTGCGTCCATCAATGCAAGTCTATCTTCACAGAATATCATCAGGACGCCCACAAATAATTAGAATAAGTACCTAGTAAATTATTAAATCCGCAATAACAACAATGTGTTCATACAAAATAGCAGTTCACAAACCTCGGTGCCTACCTACCTATGGCACTGTGAATTTGGATAATAATTTTCTTATCGCATTTGCAATGTGTAGGTATTGATCAGCGTATTTTTTCCAGGTCAATACAAAGCTTTTATAAAATACAAAAAAAATCCGGCGCCCGACGGACACAGGTTAGTGAGATTGAGGGTTTACTAATGTTTCGCCGAAAATTATTTAGCAAATTCTTAACTCCCCAAACTACGTTTCCCATATTTTTATTTGGTCTAATTTTTATTTCTCAAGTCAACGTTTCGCACTGATATCATTTCCCAACCAATGATTTGATAAATTATTGTTAGACAAATTATTACCTGGGATTTTTTTAAGATGTCAATTATGTTTTCGTCAAATGTATTGATTGGCATACCTTGACACATTTAATGGCATTATGAAATCTAACCTAGTTTGCTAGAATTCAAGGTTCAAATTGCAGTAGTTATGATTTTATTGCATTAAGGTTAGGTTGCATTAGGTTTTGTTTACATACTTTGCGGCTCAAAATAGTATTAATGTATAAATAATAATATTTGCGGACAATCTTACACAAATCGACCTAGTCCTAAACTAAGCAATGCATTGGTTTGGCATTTTATTTGCATAGGCGTGCGGGTATACAAACGCACGGCAATTATTTTAACTTAACCTAACCTAACCGCCAGCGTGTCGACGTCACCCCGCTTCGCGGGGTGCCTATTTCCGCTCAAAGGGTACACAAGATAACCATAACCTAACCTAACATACAATTGTTACGATTGGTTTTGTTTAATGCGGGTGGCTTTGCCCCCCGTGCCACCTCGTGGGGGGCTTTGCCCCCAGTCCCCCCTTTTTGGGCTTTTTAAGAACTCGTGCAGCACTCTAGTTGGTATTATGAGATAACATGATATTAGGGAAAATGAGATTTAGATCTTACGCAGCATCGGAATTATGAAAAGAATCAAAAAAAATAATGAAATAATCTGCTTCATAAGTAATTAGTTGATAATATGTTATTTTCCTTAGCAAATCATTTGCTACAAAATTATTTACCACACAAAATTTGACAATATGATATTTGCCTAAGCAAATCATTTGCTACACAATTATTTACCACGTAAAATTTGACGTAGTAAAATTTTGCAATATAAAAATGTAGCGAAATAAAAAAAATACGAAGTAAAATTAAATTATGCCAAGGATTGGTTTTCCAAATAAAGCTTCGGCGAAAAGTTGGTTGCCAAATCAGACGAAACATAATTCGGCAAAAAAGCAGTACACCGAGATTGAGCGACAACCCTACCTATCCTCATTTAGATTATGTTTTATCAGTAGGTAAGCGACATGTAAATATTGCCACACGAATACGATTAAAGAATTAAAAATAACGCATCTCTGCGAGAAAGCCAAGCAAGTAGTTTCACCCACGTCGCAATTTTGGGCACAGGACAGGAAAGGAATTGCTGCTTTTTTAAAGGCAACAAATCCTTTTCTGTAGGGAGTATTCTAATGTCCTAGTTAGTTACGTACCTAACTACAAGTGTGAGCTAAGCTGTGGTTGGTGTAGACGGTGCGAAGGATATAACTTGATGACCAGATTTTACCACACATGTATATTTAAAACCTAAAACATCTTCTATTAAGAACGAAAAACTAAAATAATGAGTAATGACGATGTTACAGGCTGCGAATATCGAATCAATCCCAAATGTGACAGAGGGATTCCACTTCTTTTGTTTTTTTCCTGTTACCAACCAGTGGCACCAAAAAGGTTAAATAATAATATGACAAGGAATAATAAAATGGTGTCGCTTAGATTCCTCTTAGGGCGGGTTGCATCAACTAAAATGAACATTACATATGGCGGCGGTAGCTATCGCTTTGCACCGAAGAAGTCCCAAGCCTGTCCCACTGCGACGTTTTTGGTCATTGCAAGCGTCCTCACGAAGTTACTTCCTTGCAGGTGCGGCATATGTCCGACGTACCACCAGAAAACGTGTGCGTTCGACTTCAAGTCTAATGAAACCTTCATCTTCGACAACCACTGCATAATGGATCTCTATAACTGCATGCACGGAACAAGTAATAACATTCTAAATTAACTAATGTACCTACTCACTGGCCTAGTATAATCGCCCTAGCTATTAGCTAGGTAGCCCTTTCAATATGGAATCGTTTCGGTATTCGTTCCGCCCGGGCGTTTTCTGACCGAAGTTTTTTTTGGGTGTTATTTTTATTTAGCTTAAAAACCGATTCAGAACAAAGCGGATTATCCGCTACAGACGCTGAAAATGTATGAACCCTATTCAGGACGACGCGAACCTACCTAACTACAAGCTTCATACTAGTTGCAGTAACTTCATTGCAGCTGTATGGAACCCTGGCCGTTTGTCTCAATGACAGTCCGTCAAGAAAGAATAGAAATAATGTGACAGTTACGTAGAAAGTGGCGCCCTCATTTAATTTCTTCTCTTTCTTGACGGACTGTACGTCGCGCGTCGATTGATAAGATGGCTGCCCTTACAGATTTCGCGCCAATGTATTACGAAGAGTGCCTGTTCTTCGGCAACTTCGCGTACGTGCACGGGATCCGCTACGAGGACGAGGACTACGGCGAGGACCATATAAAGATAATTGGCGCCAAAAAAAACCCAGACTTTGTATAATAAATCATTTATTGTATCATTAATATCATTATGTATTCCTTTATCATACTACACAAACTCGTACTATCGACAACACAGCCAACCGAACATCCGTGCACTTTATCTGTAGGTATTGTAATAAGATTAAGTGTGTTGGCGTTTGTATATTGGATAGTCGGGCCAACCTCCACAAGCCCCAAGGACATTTTCTTTTAATTAGCTTGACAGCGTTCAGAGTAATAATTAACCACTTAGGAAAGTTGAAAAATCCTCGACATTTCAAAGGTCCATATTTCAAAACCGGCTGAACCGCTTCTGTTGAAACGTAGCTAAGAACCATCTTGACAATGTCATCTTTCTGACGAAAAAAATCTGCATTAAAATAGGTCCATTCGTTTAGTATAGGAGCTACGTTTCCACAGACAGACGCAGACACGTCAAACTAATAAGACCCCTTTTTTTGTCGGGGGTTAAAAATAGATGAATGCGTTGGCTTGTATATTGACCACCAATTTCTACTGCTACGACTGTCGGCCAGACTATCAAATACAGTGTGAGAGGGAAAGCTGCTCGGGCAGAGTCCGCTCGTGTCTACCTAATGCAGCAGAGCTGTGCGCTTTCATGCACTATATAAAGTTGCCACTCCGCCTTCGTATAAGAAGAAACTGACGATACTGTATATTACATTTACATATCAAATAGTGCTATTATTAAAATCAATAATGAATTCTAATATTCATTATTGATTTTAATTCAATCTAAGCATATGGGTAGCAGGAGAATACTTTTTTCCATTAAAAAGTATTTTTTGCTGGATAAAAACTATTATAAGTACCTATATCGATTTTAGTCGCGCGAATTAAGAAAATGGTCGCGAATGGGATGGCTAAAAAGTGATGCGTCAACAGAAAATAAAAAACGAAAAAGACGTATTTTAAACATTGCACTCAATATTTTACACCTACTTATCGAAAGTATGCAACCTTTAAAATATATATATTTATCAACGCACATGATTCTGCTCTAAAATGCTTTCAGTAACCGTAGAAAATGACAACCGATTTTACTATGAGAACTTTCTTGTCTGTGGTAGTAGGTAAAAATTGTACTTTAATGCTATAACAGTACAGATTTTTGTAACGTTATGAGTTTAGATTTGGAACAGCTGTCAAAACTCAAGTGGTTCTCTATTCTAGTGTCCATAGATATTAAAACAGCTATAGATACGAAACGTCAATTCAGTGTTTTTTTAACTATTTACGCACATTTGATGTCGAGTGACATGAGTATAGGGACTTCATTAGTTAATTAAGTTTAAGTGGATACTTCATTGTTGGCTATGGAACCCTAATAAAAAAAACCCGGCCAAGCCTGCTATTATGGTGTACCCGTAAAATATATATCTGAATTAATTCACCTTAATCTGTATAAGTACAGATAAATCCGTATATATGGCAACATTAACTGACGTAGCTCCTTTGACTCGCGATACATTGAAAATGGCGGTCATTTCAGCATTATTTTCATGTCCATCACATAAACTAAATAACATTTTGTGATTAACAAGTAATGGCAAATAAAGAAGGATTAAAACATGTAACAAACAATTATTTGAAATCAGATTAGGCTTCTCTACAAATAGTTATTCCGGAAGTCACGTGATACATTTTGAACTGTACCCCTATACAAGAACGCGAGCAAAGAAGTATCCACTTCAAAAAAAAACCATTCGTCTTGACGGAGGATCGAATTGCCGCCATTGCTGTTGTCATGTTTTTGTTGGTGTTTTGCTGTTACGAAAGTAGAATTGTGAACCCATATAGTAGTACTTATGATATGTGTCTAGAGAAAGTAGTGTATGCAACGATACATAATTAGGCCTTAAAACACTCGTGTGATCCTATTACGAAACTCGCTGACGCCCGTTTCATAAAACCACACTCGTATTTTAAGGCCCCTCATTATGGATCAGTTGCATAAACAAATATTACTAAACAGATGAGTGTAAATTACTAGTTTAGATTTATCAGTTTATACAGTTTTAACGTTTTCCATGAACCCTAAAGAAATTTATTGTCATATAAGGGCAGTAGAATCGAATAATAATGATAACACAAATACTGCAAACAAAAAAAATACAAATGAAACAATACATTTTAATGTTAGCGCCAACCATAATTAATATTTATAAACGTTTACCATGACAGACTTGCTTCTTGATAATTTGTCAATTTCACTGCTATTTATTCAGGGTTCAAGCTAAATTCGACTTGCCGGCGACCTTTTTTCCTGTTGTCCCTTAAAGATGGTTTACCAGTGATGGCATTGACAAAAATAAAAAAAATCTCCAGGTATTCGATATAAACAGCGTACACACTTTCAAGGAACCACTGTTTTAATCAGCTGCCTCGCGACTGAAAAAATCTTCCAAGTTGGCCCAGTTCCACAACACTTCGGGAGCTCAAATACTGCGAGCCATCCGATTGCCTCTTGAACACTGCAACTACACGTCATTGCTCTAAATATATAGGCTAGTATAAATATTTAATTTTCTTTATATTAGTACATACAGAATTCATTAATTTTTGATTATTATAAAATTAGTTCGTTAAACTAATGAGTGCAATTATTGAAAAGTTATCCATGTTTTTTTTATTAGTCTGGCCATGAGTTTTTTAACCAACCCATACTTTTTTTTTCATTAAAGCACTAAATACGATATTAAAAACTTTCATCCATTAAACAGACGGGTGAAGGTCGTGTCTACATATTCCTACCTCCTAATTATACATCTGTATACTAGTTACAAGTTTGATACAACTCCTGAATAATTATACATAGCTAAGAAAACTCGATTAATTACCTTCTCCCTTCCCGCTGTTTGTGTTGGCACACTCATTAAATCTTATAGTAATATTCTTATTTACATGTAAAAGTTGTATGCATAACTTGAAGATATTTCAGCTAAATACATGAATTACTAATTCTCGTTTCAATCGAGTCTGTTATAGACAGGACTCGAACATTTGGTGTTTTTGATATAAAACTAACGTCACGTGCATAGGATGATTCCAATTAGTGTTAATAGTAATCAATTATTCGTCGATTAATCATGTTAATAACGGCCTTTTTTAACTAAGCCCGTTACATCCGTATTTTCCTAGTATAACGTAGAACATTGTGCATGGTAAGTTTTTTGTGGCGGTTCAGGTTTTAATGCAGACTATTTTTTAACAAACCTCGTTATCTAAATAAAATTGCGTATATTTAGATTCAATGTTGCAAAATGTTTCAAAGTCGTATGCTCAACTCCCCGTTCAAGTAATCTTATTTAAATTTTAAATTTACCTTTGTACTTCCACGTTTGTAACAAAATTTCTAAAAAACACATTATTGATCATCAATAGATAATTGGCGACAAAAGATTGTAGATGTTTACTAAGTGAAAACGTCCGCTAACGAAATCCTCAATCAAACTGAAAAATTGAAAAATTACTTGCCATGAGCGGGTTTTTATTTGACTAAAGATTGATAATAACACACAACTATACCTCATGTCATACAACATTAGAATTATACCGGACAAATTCGTGAATGTTCCTTTGTTTAACTAGTTTTATGAAGTGCTTATCAAAATTTACAATATATATTTAGGTTGTTGCGTCTCATAATGTTTTTTCTTGAAATCGCATGAGGATTATCGCACGATTTCCTAGTCTTATATGGAATAGGGTATAATTGAATTCCTATATGCATCGAGACAACAATTTTACGTCACCCATACCAAAAGAACGTGCCCAGGTCATGGGTGTTCATTTACAACTATCGATAAATCGAACATATTGTACACTCAGCATCATATAGTTGGTAGCAGTCAAAGTAGCCAAATATTACTATAGTACACTACTTTATTTTATTACTATAGGAGTAAGGATCTGTTGCGATATATTTGGTTACTTTGGCTGCAACCAACTATATGATGCTGACTGTATCTACATTCGCGTAGTAGAAACGATATTTACACATTCATGTCTTGTTATAGATATCATCATTGATCGTAATAAGCATATATTTATGTCCTACTGCTGGGCATATACCTCTTTCTTTTTAAATTATATTAAAAGGTGTATGTGCGGTTTCTAAACTGCACTGGGCCAGCGTGGGGACTACTGCCCGCCCCCTCTCATCCGTGAGAGGGGGCCTGTGCCCAGCAGTGGGACGTATCTAGGCTGATTTCTTATTAATCATATTCTCATCAATCATGTTCTATTAAACGAACTGCTACTATGTACATATTTAGAGTAAGTGCAATGAAGTAACAGCAGTTCGGTTTGTACATATACTTATCAGTACATTTACCAAGGCGCGCCTCCATGTAGCTGGGTGCAATTTTAAGAAATTACCCAAAGACAAGCAGCAAGGCCCGGCTACGCGAATGAACAGATTAGTACACATATCCACCTGCCACTTTTGGACCGTTAACTTACCAATAAAAGCGTTAGACCTCTTCCTTGGCTGACTGTAAGTGTGTGTGTGAACAGTGCAAGACTACATGCAGACATGAAACGATACGAATGTGGTTAAACAGATGCAATCGCATCAAAAGCGCTTGGCGACTCCCTGCGGAGCGCGACTTAGGCTGGCGCAGGGCGCGTGGGCCTAAGCCAGGAACATGGGCTAGGTCATGTGGCCGAGCCGCTTGTAGTCGATCTTGTCGAGCTGCACCAGCGGCCGCAGCTGGTCGGCGAACGCTCGCATGTCCTCGGCGATCGCGTCCTGCCCTTGGGGGGCTAGCACCTGATGGTGACAATAATATATACTTGACATTATTCGAGTTGGCCGAACTGCATCAAAGTAGGTAGTCCATTCAAAAAGCAACTCTACCGTCCCAGGTACATGATTCCAATTACAATGACAGTTTTATAAAATGTCGGCCACATTAAATAATCTCAACCATACATACATAATAATCAAACCATTTACCGGAGGGGTAGGCAGAAATCGCGGATTTCCACTTGCTACGATCTTGAGAAACCTTTCTTGCTTCAATCACTTTCATGACATTCTTCATACATGCTCGTCGGTGTAGGAAACTCTTGACCTGGCCTAGGATTTCTCCGATAATATGACAATGATAAGTTTGCTGATATCCAATTTGATTGGCATCTGCGAAGCATATACAGTGACGTCACTGGTGGCCATAAAATACCTACTACGTGAGACGGAACATATCGGTGCACTTAAGTTCGTAAACTGTTTTCGTTTGTAACGCTTTCCGGGATATCTTGTTACGACACAATATATACCCGTTTATCATGCCTATCTAGTAGTTGGAAACCCGTCAAAATAATTTCAACGGACGTTACCAATAAGCAAAACTCACGTCAACACTGAACAGGAAAACGTCATGCTTCAATTTATTCCTGCTTTTTGAAGGATTTTGAAATACAAAATGATCTAAATTTTTACGCTTTAACTAGGTATTGACTTATAATGGGTAATGACTAATGACGTCACTTGTTGCTATCTGATATATATTTTTTATATAAGACTTCCATTCAAAGATAAAATAATCACTAATCACTATGTTTTACTTCTATTTCCCTAGAAACTAGAAAATAAGTAATAAAATAAAGATTATGACGTTTAAAAAAAGTGGCTTTTTAAGACAAACTTACTGCTTCAAAAAAGACTTAGACTAATTTGACTATTTAAAACTAATTCCGCGATAATTGAGGAATGTGATGGAATAAGTTTGCATGGAATTGTTTAGAATCAATTAATTGTTAAAACGTCGCCTCATAACCTCAAACACCAAAGTAGTCAATTCAAATATGTGATCTATGGCGATTGACAACAAGAGTTTCAAGCGGAGATGGTTTAGCTATTGAATTACGTACCGACAGCTCGACTAGGTAGCTTTGTGATATGGGCTCGGGCGGCATAGAGTTCTGTGATATCTTGAACACTTTTGCAACTGTTATCTTCATCCTCCCTTTCCGGAACATGTAACCTGGAATACATGTTAAGATTAACTACTCGTATAGATGCCATTCACATACTTAAAGAATAAGAGCCAAAATTCTAAATAAAGGCTTGTTAAAAAAAACTAGTGCGAGTCGGACTCGCCCACAGAGGGTTCCGTACTTAATTACAAATTTGGTTTCCAGATTTTTCCCTGTACTTGTAGTTAAGACGATATCACTTGACATTTCATAGTTCTAGGTCAACGAAGTACCCTATACATTTTTATTCCTTTAAGAGTGTCGAAATACACGTTTTTTGCGGCATAGCATAAACAGCCGTACCTTTTGAGAAGTTTGATTGTCTCACAGCTTCAAGGGGCTTCTTTTTCATGGCATAACGCTAAGGAAGAAATATATACAAATATTTCGAGAGCCCATTGTCCGATATCTCCTGAGCTTTGAAATACAAATAACTACGACCCCTTTCAAGAGGCTACGAGACCTATAGTGGGTCGCGACTCACACAGGGTGACCACTATTTACTACAACTAAAATTCCCTGACTTTTCCCGGTTTTCCAGTCGTTTTTTCAAGTTTTTCCCTGACCATAATCTTAAATTTAATAAATATAAAGTATATAATTGGGATACATTTTTGAGTTTTGCAGAATTACCTGCTAGCAAATTACAAAAACGGAAATAATAAGAAGTAGTATCTGAATAGCTCAGTTGGTAGTTAAGAGCGAAAGCATAGTTAGACGGAAGTCGTGGGTTCACATCTTACGTCAGGTGACGTTATTGTATTGTTTCATTGTATTTATAAATTGTAATTTGCTATCAGACAGTTCCACAATTACCCAATAATTCATTGAATTTTTGACCATTTTTGTTAAAAGCTGTACAGGAAAAACCAATTAAAACAGTACCTCTGACTACTCAATTTATTGGATACGTTAGTTAGTTAGTTAGTTATACTGGGCTTTTTCCGCAAGTCGACATCCATTGTGCCTATTTTGCGTGAAATGGTGGGGTAGCGCTACTCTAACCACCCCAGGTCCTCTACAAAGTTGGTGAGTGCCTTTGTGTTCCTGACTGCGTTCCGTAGTGTGTCTGGAGACCCTAGGTGCTTTTTCCTGTATACTTCTACCTGCTTGCAGTCCAGTAGAATATGTTTGGTCGTTTCCTCCGCCTTGGATACGTTAAATGTATCATATAATATAAACCAGCGAGAAATACTAAAGGGAACACTTTATACGGGCCTTAACCGTATTATTAAGTACTATATACTTCAACGTTTTGCGTATTATGGTACAAATTAAAGCGACGAATTGAGAGACCTCATTTTTCAAGTCGGTTAAAAATCTTGGGTATAACTGACACAGAACTACCTAGTCATCAGTTATCATGTTTATTATATGTTTATTTGAAAAACTAATAACAAAATCTATTGCAACTTGGTAATCCGTTTTTTCAATAACGCAGCTTCTTGGCAGCTCCTTCGAGAATTTTTTGCCTTTTTGCTTCTAGTTCTCTGACCATTTCCGCAGTTTTTCTTATTTCTGCTCTGATTTTCGCCTCTGAACTTAAATTTTCCTTTTTTTGTGTAGCTCCTCCGTGTACAAGTAGTGAGCATTACGAGCCGCGTGGATCTTTTTTTTCAATATTTATTTTGTCTATACCGCCGTAGTAGGATATAGCGTCGTAAACGCGTCTTTGCGCAATTATAGACTCTTGCGAAAGATTTTCCACTAATATCTCCTTATTGATGGAAAAGCCACCCTCACTATAAACACCATGACCATTTTTATTAAAGTTTGCAAGTCTTTATTTTCCTTTTTTTTATCAAACCGAGCCAAAGATCATCCAATCGGTGACCATCCGTTGTAAAAAAATGTGTTGTGGAAAATTGTTTCATTAATTTTATAAATTCAGGTTCGTTCACAAATATCATTGAAGGCACTTTTGACGTTATCTGCTCATATCCTGAAACCCGGTTATTTTGACAAATATGTCCAACACTTTATCGAGCCTCTCTCGTCATCGGAATTCTGCATTGACTGCGATTGCGGGATCGAAACAAGATATTCCCTTAGTCAAAGCATACGAAAGTGGGGATGTTTGGCACAATGACACGCAAAATTCTATCAGATTCTTTCGACAGTCTTGACGAAAACGCAAGATATCGATATCATTGATATCGCGGCTATTTCGAAGAGCATTCTTTACGGACAGTGAAGCCCAAGTCGATTTCTTTCGCGTTTATCAGATTAGACTCCCTTTTCAAGTCAATATTAGTGGCAGAATCCAATACATCCGCTTTAACAACTCTTTGCATGTTTTTTTTCAGTGTGGCCAAAAGTGATTCGTACAAAAGTGGAGCAAGTTGTGCGTCGGATTGAAATAATGTTAAAAATGGCTCCACTTGCACCGCCACCGATTGAAAAAAGGCCAATTTAGCCTTTAATAATTTGTCTTCCAATGCAGCATTTACTAAAGCTTGCGCTGTCAGGTGCTTTGTTTTCGTTTTTTAATTCCCTGCACATATTTTTCAACGTTGGTTATAATTTTAGTGGCGCGATCATCAACGCTTAAGTTCTCGAGCCAACGTACTGCACAAAATTTAATGGAAATCGAGCCTGAAAACATTGCATTTTGACGTCACGCGGGGCTATAGCAGAATAGGTAGTATAGAAGAAGGTAGAACGTAAATAAAACCGACGGCGATTTCCGAGTAGTACAGTGCCGCGCGGTCGCATTTACCTATTATTAACCTATTATAGTAGACATAATAATGTTTGGAGATGTTTTTTTTTAATAGGTACATACAGAGACAAATTTTATTCCCTGACCTCCATTAAATTTCCCTGACAATTCCCTGACTTTTCCCGGTTTTCCAGAAAGTGGCCACCCTGTCACAGGTTGAAAAACACTGGCTTATAGCACAATAAAAAGGTATTTTCACTTCTCATGCTCGAAAAGTGTGTCATATTAGGCTTGGATAGCGGGGCTAAAGTTGCACATTTAGTCCCTAGGGAAAATATGTAAACATATTTATGATTTTAAAACATTTTAATTTGACCAATCAAAACACTTCCACGTATTAAGTAAAACCACCAATCACAACTATTTAAAAAACCATTTTGCTATCAACTATTCAGAATCCAGCTATATATTAAAATCAACCAATCAGGAAACAGGAGAAATTTCAAATATTATTAGGCGTTTTTGGTTCCCGAATTCACAATCATTAAAAAAAACACCTTCGGCCGAGCCGAGCCGAGCCTATAGAGCCGCGTCCAAACGTTTAAGCGTGGTTGGCTGCATACATGGCATAGGCTATGAGATTGAGCGGGATAGACGCTGTCTATCTCGCTTTTTCATATGCACCGTATGCTGTCCGCCGCGCTCGACCGTTTTGACGCGGCTATTAGACGGTCAGAGGCGTTATTCGTGGTGTCAATATTTTGTATCCGAGTTTATTGAAAAAAATATGGCGCCAAATTGAACAATCTTTTAGCCGTGGTATTATTATCGATTGTTTATGGATATTCTTTGTTTTTACTATTTTCTCGCTGTCGAAGTGAAAAGTAGAGTGTATAACTCAGGTCTAAAAGCCATATCACCCCTCGAACTATCATACAATCTACTATTTCGATATTAGTTTAAAGTTTTCTGACATCTGTTATATTTACGGAATAATCGCCTGGCTACACTTAACGATTACAGCCTGTATAAGCGGATGTGAAGACACCCACCTTTAACACTATATTCAAATTCGATCCTGCATCCGAGCTCGTTAAGGAACTCAAGCAGCATGCCATTGCAGGCGATGTCGAGGCTGGAGCGCACCACGGTGGGCCGGTTCTTGTCGCCCAGGTCAGGCTGCCCGATGTAGCGCAGCTGGTAGGGCATGTCGCGCGCGTCCAGCGCCTTGCGCACGCGCAACATCAGCGGGGCAGCCTGCAAGTTGACAAATTACTTGTTGTTCAGGTGCAAAAAAACATGTCTTTTTCTTGTATTTCTTTACTTAGGCGTGGAACAAACGGAGCGGTGCCGCGCCGCCCGCGCATAGTAACTTTGCCGCCCGGAGGAACAGCACCGGATGCCCGCTCTCGGCGGATTACCTACATCGTGATATAAAATATCAACGCGCGCCCCTAGATTAATTCGAACAATAAAATACAGTATTTTATGTTTTAATGTACAAAGCCATTTCTTACCATAATATGAAACAACTATTTAAGCCATTTAGGTAAAATTATGTGCCGATGAACATTGAACAATCATGCCTTAAAAAGTAATGTACATATAAAGATTTGCAACCATATTGAATGTCTTGTATGAAATGGTATTAACAAAAATGTTTCTGTTTTAATTCAAAACATGTGGGATACGGTAATCCCATTGCCTGTCTGGGTAATCAAGTGACAGGCCAGATAATTAAGAACACGTTTTTTTTCTCATACAGTTACCTTTCAAATATGATGATAATTTAAAAATGTGTTTGGTTAATTTTGTGTCTGAATACGGATGTAACCGTGTTTAAATAGTATATAATATAGTGCACATACAGCTTCTGTAAAATGAAGACTAAAAAATACAGGCGATCAAATCAACACTATTTATAAGTTCATACATTGTCCCTAATTAAAATAAGAACTTGTAAAAACTGTCCATCCACATTTTTTAAGCACAACTTTTACAGAAGCTTTATATAAACTAAATTAAATCTTATTTATACACAGATACCTCCAAACATATTTTAAATCATCATTAAACTTGGAGTCATATTTGTGTGCAATTGTATGGGGAAAAGAATCTTGTTCTTAATTATCTAGCGACAACTGTATATTCTTGACCAGGCCGAGGGAGATACGACTCCCACATAGATACACACAACAAGACAATCAACCGGGCAACGCATAGTCAAACTCGAACCAGTCTACGGCAAACTGTCATCCCACATCCTAATTCAGGTCACAATACAAAAACACATGAATATTTAGTAAAGTAAGAGTTACTGATACTGTTCCAAGTATAAGTTTGCATAACCTTACACTCAATGCCTACAAAATATCTAAAAATGCTCTGAGTTATTTGTATGTTGTATGTATTAACATTCTATAAATTTCACTACAATAAATTTTCGCAGCTACATTTGAGTTGTATTGTAAATCTAGCCACAAGTCTAATTTGGAAACAAATACTTTTTTTTTAAAATCTTTATTTAATAAAAAGACAGCCTTCATCGCTGAGCGATGATGCCGGCCTTATAGGTACATTCTTATAGCTACTTACTGTCTACACTTAACTAATTTAATAATTAAGTTGTACAGTTTAATTGCTAGCTTAGATGTGGGGTTAGATAACATGATATTGCATGAGCCTACGTCTGTGAGCCTAAGATTGGACTGCTCTTCAAATGCCCTGCGTTCGGCTCTGATCCGAAACTAATAGGTGTTTTGAAAGACGCTCGACAGATGACTAACACTCGTCGCGACTTGAGTCTTCGAGTTCACCAAGTTGTCTAATAAGTGAGTAGAGTCTACAAAATTGGAACTCCAGAAGTTGAGTCTTACAACACTAGTTCAAATAGCTGCAAAAGATACACTATTGGTTTTAGAAGTGTGTTGTGAATAAAGATCATAGATCATATTCTGGGCTTTATATGTTTTGTAGGAGTTTTGGTCTTAAAACCTGACTATGGTAAATTAAATACAATGTGGGAGGCATATCTCTCTTAGAATGTTTATGACTTATGAGTTAATGTGGTCAAAACACCTGAAATCCACTGACACATGGTACAGGTATAAGGCTCTAACTTGTGATGAGCAAGAGTTTAATGCACCTGTTGGTTAGGGTCCCGCAGACTGAAGCACACTTCCTGGTCATCAAAGGTCTCAGGGCCGGCGTCGACGTTGTCGCAAAGCCCGCGCAGCCGATGCAGCAGCACCTCCACTGCCGAGTCCAACACTGACCCCTGCATACATTTACTCACTTTACACACAGTCTTGTAGATTTATGAAAAGGCATATATGAGTAACACACAAACTATATACTGGACAATCTATATCTAGACCACTGTTGACTTCACCTTTAGCATTTAAAGTGGTTATTATCATAATAGTACAGTAAATAAACTGGAAATATTACAAATAGTATAGGTACCTGTAATAAGTATTCTTGGTTAGGGATGATATTAGCCTTCAAAGCCTGGGTTAGGCTGTCCGTAGCGGTGATGGGCGCCGCGTTTGCAGCAGACATTTTTATTAACTTTGTTTCCACTCTCCAAGCCCTTGATAGTAAATATAGTTCTAAAACAACAAAAAAACCACAAATACAAGGGTCATCTATATTTTACTTATGCCATGCCAGTTTAAAAAAAACAGGAGAGTTGTTAAAGAAAGGTTAAAGTAAGACCAAATTGTTTTGACACAAAGCGTAGGATAGGATTTGTCAATGCTGAACAATCAGAACAATCGTCCCGTGGTGATTTAGCGAAGCTACTCAAACAATACCATGTTTGGCTTCATGTTGGCTATACGTCTGGGTTTTTTGTATCCAGTAGTTTTCTAGGCATAATCAAGGAAGCCAACATCAAACAAAAAAAAAAATAGAGTAAAAATATAGCGTTTGTGTACGTAGCGTAATCTATGGCTATATGTCAAACGAACAAATAATGAATTTGTTTAGTTTAAGGTACTATTCTTGTTTGTAAATGTATTCTGGTTTGGGCTGATGGCCTCGATGCCAATGCTCCTAATAAATTAAAAAAAAAAAAAAAATCAAACGAACAAAATGAAAACAACACAAATTCTATCCATTCCAGTACATGAGTTCAGTGTTGTTTATATTATCGTGTGATTCGACTTTTTTACTGGAATTATTTGATAATTGTCATTAAAAATGTCTGGCCGCGTTTCTATCAAATTAGCATCGGAAAGGGTTAATCATAGTGTTGCATCTAGCACAGATTTACCCAGGTTTTACACGCCCGGTGAGGTTATAAGTGGCATGCAAGATTTCATGCGGTAAGAGCAATTTGAACCAGCATACCAAATTAGTTTGTGCGTGTAATTCAATTTTATAGCATTAACTGGTTCATTCTAGTGGGCATGGTACATCTTCAGTTGGAGACAATCTTGTCGCGTCAGTGGCTGGAGTAATGCAAAAAGTGAACAAACTGATCTGCATCCAGCCCATACGAAGCCGCTATGTCGGCGAGATAGGCGATGTTGTTGTCGGCAGGGTTGTTGAAGTGCAGCAGAAGCGATGGAAGGTGGAGACCAATGCGCGCCTGGACTCGATACTGCAGCTGTCGGCCGTGAATCTGCCCGGCGGGGAACTGGTAAGATCCATAACTATTTATGTATCCTAATTTGCATGTACCTATGTATGTTCACAAGAATAATTCTATTTCACGGGCTACAAACAGCTTATTGGATTTTGGAATGTTATTGCAGTAATGAGGTGTGTGATTCTTAATAAAATTGTGGGTGATAGGTTACATTATTTTTAAAAACAGTTGGATTTATTGAAAAATCTTTTTTCTCTATGTTTTGATTCTCTATGCTTTAATCAAGTTTCCTTTTATTTCAAAATTTAAAATAGAGGTATGTATGTATGTACAATGTGGCTTTCCATATTCTAGTGTATATAAGGCATGAGTGTGACAAGTAAGTTATTTTATTTTTATTTGTAAGCTTGTAGTTTACTGTGTTGATGTATTTCATAGTGATTCTACACAACCGATAGTAGTAATAATGATTAATACCATCTATACATTAATTACCAGTGGGTAATTTATTATTAAAATTATTAAATTGTATATAACATGGATATGACTCTGGATTCTGGGACTCATATTTTTTCACAGAAAATTTTCCTGACATGTACATTATATTAAATGTCTTGTCAATTCGTACATTAAATCGGGATAGGATTCAATCCAACTTAGAACAGTTTCTTCCTTGGTTTGCCGAGGCATGTTCAGTTAGATAGGAAGGTCTAATACTGTTTTTATTTAAACCAACAACTCTTCACTTAGTCGAATCAGAAGCAGATTGAAGTCCAGTTAGGGTCAGCCAAAATAGTCGCAATAAGATGATCACAAAGTCCGGTAAACCAGCCACTTAATAATGCAAGCAAACTTAACTATCCGAAGAACATAAGTAACGTTAACAGCCATTCCCGTGGAGACACATTTTCTACGGGTAATCTGTCAAAATGTAACTGCTAGTAAGGAAAACTATCCGTAGATTGATTATTGGGAGTGGCCGTAAAACACGTACCTAATTATTATATTTTGCCAATGACAACGTCAAATGTATTCAATTAATCGTCAAGCAAAAAACTGGCCAGTATGATTAAGTCTTCAAAAGGTTTGTCGCTACATGATAGCTTTGTTACTCTCTTAAATATTCTTTGCGAAGATATTTTACAATTTAAACATTAGATTAACTGGCTTACTACTAATAAATTGTAACGAAAAATAAAGTAGCAAGTATAAGTGTAGTCCGGCAAATAAATGTAATATAAAATTATGTAATATGAACTTTAAACTTTTCACATGAAATCTCGGGGTTAAAAGCTATATCCATACTATTTTGATTTAGCACTTCACAATTTCTCAGGTGTAACAGGTTAAGTGTAATATTTGACAGATTTTTTTGATATTAAGTCATGTTTAGAGCTCACCTTCATAAACTACGCCAATATTATATGTCATTGTGTATCAAATTTGTCACTGTATAAACACGGTTTAATTGTAGCGCCGCAGGTCTGCAGAAGACGAGCAAATGATGAGGAAGCACCTCCAAGAAGGGGACCTGATCAGTGCTGAAGTCCAGAGTGTCTTCCATGATGGCTCTCTGTCCTTGCACACTAGGAGCTTGAAATACGGGAAGGTATGTCGTAGTTTACTGAACAGCCAGCACAGGGAGTGGATCATACTCATTAACTTGTGTCATTGATAAATCCAGTGTGGCATAGCTTGAAGGCAGCATCCAGTGTGGCATAGCTTGAAGGCAGCATCCAGTGTCGCATAGCAGGTGTGGATAGTTTTTTCAAATGCTGCATGCTTTTTGTTTGACGCCTAATGATACCTGTCTGACTGTTGGCAACCCTCTCTTATGTTACATAATGAAACTCTTGCAATGAAAATGAACAATATTTGATACCTAAAATCATAATCTGAGAGGCCCTCTCTCAGTACCTTGAGTACCTTCTTACTATTACTTATTCTGTGATAAAATATTTAGAAAGCCACTAAATTGAAATAAATAACATTGGTATCTTTGTTTATTACATTTTGTTTGTTTTCGACACAAAATTTTAAGTTATTTCATATACATTACAGTTGCCTCAGGGAACCCTGGTGAAGGTGTTCCCATCTCTGATAAAGCGAAGGAAGAATCATTTCCACAATTTACCGTGTGGCATATCAATGATCATCGGCAACAACGGGTATATATGGCTCAGTCCTCAAAGGCAGGATATCATGGCAGAGGAGAATAAGGAAAAAATTCAGAATTATGAGATGCAGGTATGTCAAGCAGTTATCAATCTTATCATCGCAATACCTCCCTAGCTAGCATGATCGCGTTTATGTCGACCATAAAGGAGCTCTTACACGGGCGATAAAAATTGCCGAATTGCCGGAAATTCGGAGCAATTTTGACGTCACGGCTATTTCAAGCAATTCGAATATTGCTCAAAATGGAGCAATCATTGCTCCAGTATGGCGCCATTCTGGCCCCATTCAAATTGCCCCATATGCAGCAACTCGGGAAACTAGGCAATACGTTCATACACTAGAAATTCAGTGGAGCAACAACTCTGACTGCGATCGCGCCGTTTCCCCTCCCCCTACGCCCGGACCGCACCGCACTCGCCCCAAAATCTCTCTTACTCTGAACTATGGACGAGGTAATTCTACCTGCGGCAGCTTGCAGTGCATTTATAATATTGGCTTTAAAAAAGAAAAAGAAAAAGAGAAATAGAAGAGTAGCGTTCATATCTGGCAAGAAGAAAACCAATTATGATGTGTAAGGAATTAGACGACGTCTTATTAAAAAATTCCACAAGGATGTCCCGAAGTGATTTTGAATTACTTTTAAATAAATTGGGGCCACTAATTACAAAACAGACGACAAATATGAAGGACCCAATATCTGCACCCATGAAACTGGCCATAACCCTTCGATTTTCGATTCGACCGGCGACCGCGCCGTTTCCCCTCCCCCTACGCCCGGACTGCGCTCGCCCTACTAGAAAAAGAATGGGACATGCATATATGTGCGTACGGGATAGAAATAAAAATTGCCTTGAATTTTCTAATCGTCTGGATATACGGCAACTGTAGTTGGCGATATGGAGCAACACGGAAATGAATGGAGCAATTCGAGAAATAATTTCCGAAATATTGCCGCATTTTCTATAAATTGCCCCATATGGCTCCATTAATTTCGGCAACGTGTCGCTGGGCAATAATTGCCTGAATAATCTCCCGTGTAAGAGCGCCTTTAAGAATTCATCCCCTAGCAAGTATGTAAGTGCGAAAGGGAGCAATGCTTTACATCCGATAAAAACGCGATCATGCTATCTAAGCTGAGAGCTAAATTGTGTTCATATATGGTATGAACTAATTCTATAAAAAACACAGTTTTGAGTACCATCACATTAATACATTTATTGGTAGGATGTCTTTACTACAGTGGGTCATGTATGTAAAGGCTAGATGTGATATTTAAGAAATCTTTTCACTATCCAACTCCCCTGCTACCAGACATTCGACAGTGCAAAGATTCACCGCATGTATTGTCTTAGTGTGTCCGTTTTGTTCGAAGCCCGTGAGCCTGGCGGACCGCGAGTCGGTGGCGCGCGTGAAGAACTGCATCGCGGCGCTCGTGGCCTCGCAGGTGATGCTGGACGACACGAGCATCACCTTCGCCTACGAGGAGTCCCTCAAATATGAGGCCGTTAAGGACTTCCTCGCGCCAGAGGCCATGCTCGACGTAGCCTTCCTCACGCAGCACAGAATTAAAAATATAATGGATGATTAGTAAGCCTTTCATTTTGAACCTTTATTCATGTTCGGCGCCAGGAACAAGATAGGTGGTCTTTCCCGTTTTATCGGCTACGAACTAAGCCCTACGAAATCGTTGGCAGAATGTGATAATAAAATAAAATACTATTATTATAAAGAAGTTTGTGACACTGTGGTTGTAAGTTCATAAGTTTTGGGTAAGTTATCTCCAGAACCGCTTATCCGATTCAAAAATTATTTAACCGGCTCGTTGAATGGAGTATCTGAATGGTTAAAGGCTATATTTTATCCCGCGGGTTTGCCTGCGTGTTTTGCAATACGCGGGCGACCGGTGCGGGCAGCTAGGTCTCTTATATAAGGCACTGAATTATGTTTAGAATGAGTTTATATTGCAATTATTGCATCAACAAATAAACCATATTCAGACCCTCGGCATCAATTAAGCTTTGTTAAGCCAGGTATTTGACGTCTATAGAGGTCTTTGCTCACTTGAACGTTTTGAGTTGTCATTGTGTAAGTTGAGTTCTCTCCTTCTAACCAAGAATAATAGTTTACCGCTTACGCCCACCTTGACGGAATATAAATATTCCACGCTCCTATTGTCAGTAATTTCGCCTAAACTAGGTCTCTCTTAAAACCATTATGTTTAGAATTCCAATATAGTAAATCTTGTAAACCACATAAGTGATTTGGTGTTAAACTGTGAATTTATGTGTGAATGAATATTAAAAAATAAAATAAAATAATTGTACTCTTTATGATGTAAATACAGATGATAAGGTTCTTATTGTTTGACTTATTAAAAATGCCCCTGGGGCTGGGCTAAGACCCTATGTGCCCTAGATGGGCAGAGGGCGTCCGCAGGGTTGTATCTTGTTTTACCGACAATTGTTCCATCTAGGTAATGTCATGTTTCGCAGAATTTTCATTTAATCGAAAACTATTTTTTCAGTATCAGTTAACTTTTCAGGAATGTTATAAAACGTTTTTTGAGTAACAGAAATTCGATGAAACGTAAATTCCACCACAGACAGACACCCGTCCGCAGCGACTCTCCATGCAGATCAGTCTGGAGCTTGGGGATTAAACAACTTACGGAATAAACATTTGATCAAAATAGCATCTATAATCAATAAGTGCTTTAGCACCTTTTATAAATAGATACAGTGTATCTGATACACAATAAAATAATAAAGGTAGCCGCCATTTCGTGTACTTAAGTGCCGAGTGGATTTTGAACGGGACGGTAAACATTTCAATGCGTTGTAATTCTGTAATGTGTGCCGTTCTCAGTCTCGCTCACCTGTAATCAATTAAGTTCGAGCAGGTCGCATATATAAAGGAACTAGCTTCTGCCCGCGATTCCGTCCGCGTGGAACTCGTTTATATCGTGGCTCCATACAAACTTTCACATTCACTCCCTTAGGGGATAATTTCCGGGATAAAATCTCCATACTCAATTTCATCTCAATCGTCGGTTTTTGAGTTAGAGATCTCGGGTTCGAATCCCAGAGTAAAGGGTTTTTTTTATGCCGTATTATTTAGTTAAATAATCGTCCGTCCGGGCTTCAATTAATTGCTGTATTTATGTAAAAAAAGATTCAACACATATTTAAGCTACTCTTCACATTGTTAAAATATTTAAACCAACTCTAAATTCCTTCTAACTTTTTCGTCATATTTTTCTACAAATCCACTGCGGCATAGGCCTCACTAATGTGCTAATAGAATAAACAAAAAAATCAACATTAACATTATCAAGTCTATTTCTAGAACCTATAGAAAGTTCTTGAAACCTATAGAAAGCTCTTCACTTAGCTTTTCACGATTTGAAAATGTATAAGAATGGGTCAAGGATGTGGTAGATCTGGATGAAAAAAGCGACTGTATCATTGTATATGATTACTAAACGGAGAAAATCTCAAGTGTGTCAAACGAAAAAGTCACTTAGAATTACAAAACCGATATTCTCCTGACATGTCAATACTTCATCAATAGAAGAAAACGCAAGCTAGTCGACATCAACTGTACGCTGTGAAATAGTCAATTTCAAGTTACGAACCAAGCATATCGGTTTGGTATCATAACATAATTATAGCAAAATTTGCTAAGTTGTCCTTCAATTAGTGACGATTTGAACGGGTTAATTCACAGTTGAATACATAGGTATTTATTAACTAGGTGTTGTTTTGGGTATTTTACGATATTTTTGTAATTGGGCCGTTTTAAGCTTTTTTTAAAGCAACCTTCCTATAGCACTCATAAAAATAAGAATATCAAAAAAGTCAAAACATACCGTTACAGTGTTGGTTATATGTGAAAGGTTGAAAAGTAAGAAAATATTGAAGATGCACTTTTTAAAATGTAATTAGGAAACCTATATTCTGTAAACTAACTTGTACCTATCTATCTAGCTACCTACTTAAATATTTACTTTTTAATTTATCTATAGTTAAATTAGATCAGTAGGTAGAACATAGGCACACAAACCTCTCCCAGGTTTTGCCTAGATGGGCATTGTAACGATAACATGTATTTCATTGTTTTAGTCTTTTATAATCAATAAATTAAAAAAATTACATATTGATAAAATTGATCTTATTTTAAAAAACATTAATCTACGGTCAATAACCTCGGAGGAAACAGTCGAGAACGTTTGTATGGAAAAATTACCAGTGGTCTTTCCTCTTAAGGTTTTGCCACATGAACACACTTAATAAAACACAGTGTAATTAATTAAATCTATATCAATAGAAATCTATAATCAATGATATCACAATTAGTAACGTAAATACTAACATTATAAAAGTAGAAAGTAGACAAAATCTGGCACTCAATTGCACAAAATTATTATGCATATAACAATATATTTATATTTATTAAGATAAAATTATTTTGAGACGTACGATCTATTTCAATGCAATTAAGTATCGGTATAATTGCAACATCCGCGCGTGTTTATTTGGCTTGTAGCGTTGATTAATGAAACAATTCATAAAAATACTTGAATGTGACATAAACGTGTAAAATTCTAAAAATATTACCCTATAGCGAGTAGGTAATCTGAACAAGGTAGTCATTGAAAAAGTTACATTTATAGTAATTGCATTAGGTAACGAGTACATGAGCCATGTGAATAGATCACCATTATTTTATGATGGCTTAACTTCAATTAAGCCTTTTTATTCTTTTTACCGAGTATATTCATAAGATTTTTCGACATGAAATACTTCTTCTCTGGTGAACCGTCGTTGCGCTCGCAGTCTTCCACTAAAACAAACAATGCGTTTGAAATTAAACCGCAGTCTTGGGCACGCGAAGAGTGAAGCTTTCAAATATAAATAAGTTGGACAAAAGCTCTGTAAAGAAGGGACCGCGGCATAACTATACCATACGGGGCCCGTGGCGAAATCATCGGATAGGGGGCCCCTTCTTTGATGTCAGGTAGGATTTCTCATGTGCTCTCGGCTCGGGGGCCCGTGGCGAAATCATCGGATAGGGGGCCCCTTCTTCAATGTCAGGTAGGTTCCTCATGTGCCATCGGCCTCTGGCCCCTCGGCCCGGGGGCCCGTGGCATTATGCCCGCTCTGCCACACTATAGTTACGGCACAGGGATCAGAGACGAGGCGTCTAGAAATACAAGGGCTTTGTAGTAGGTAATGTACTATTTTAAGCTTTAGCTTGTCTACGAGTGACCGAGTTCCGAGGCGGAGAAAAAAAGCAATTGCATTGAGAACCTTTTTTTACAAGTTGATTAACAATATATCCGGTAATTCAGATTTCAGCGTTCTAACAACCGATTAAATACATACAGTTTATAATAATGGGTATTATATAAACAGGGCCACTGTAGCCGAGCGGTATGGCATGCAACTTTCAATCTGGAGGTCGCGTGTTCGAACCTCGAACCGTATTTTTCCAAAAGAATACTGTACGAAATATCATTTGATGTAGACTTTCGGTAAAGGAAAACATTGTGAGGAAACCGGTGTTACCCTCTGGTTTAGATTTGTATCTACGCCAAGTATTGAGATTGGTGCCAAAGCGGACCTCGGGCCCATTTACAATACAACCGGGAATAACGCTAGAAGGATGATGAATCATGCATACAGAAGCATAGGAACAGCGTGTCCACAGCCATAGCGTATACGTTGAAGAATATCGTGCTGATGAGGTAGGTGGCCACGCCCAGCAGCGTCGCGGGGATGTAGTTGTAGTGGAGACGGTCCCCCACCACCGTGTACAACAGCTTCCACTCCAGCAGGTAGTACACGGCGAAGCCCACGCCGAGCGACAGCAGCAGCTTCGACAAGAAGAAGATGAAGTCCGTCACCTGGAACAATGTACGTGTGGCCGTGGACTTTGTTTATTTCCTAATACTACGATGGAGGCAGACAATTTACGCATACGGTCTGCCTGATGGTAAGCAGACGCCGTAACCTAAGGCCACGTGCGATTCCAGAGCGATAAAAAGTGCGTTGCCGACCCTTTATTGTGATTTGGGGATTCGTTGTGTTGTAACTAAATATAGAAACGGACACGGGTTCGTCTCTCAATCCTTTAATTTATGTACATCAATCTCTATCTGTTCGCCAAATAAATAAATAAACACATCCTCGGGGGCTCTGGCGACCTTACTCCTTACTCACTACCAGGAACACAACATCATAGGTACACGTACAGACCATGTAGTGTTATTATGGATGCGGTCTTCTGTAAATTAGAGGTGCTTCCCCACTAGGACTGCTCCAAATATGAGCAACTTGACATTCCGATGTAGGTACCCTACCTCTCCTAAGCGTAAGCGTTGTGTTTTTCATTAGACTAGTAAGTATCATAATTACTTCGGTGTACTATTCTACCAGCGCGTTTGTATTTTTTTCTAAGAAACTGCCACATTGTCTCCTTACAAGAATAAAAGGTAAAGGGTAAAAAGTAGTTCAAAATGTGGTTAAGCATTGCTATCTGTCAATTATAGTTTGAGTCCGCAGCAAGCTCGATTCTCCATACAAACGTAGTTACGCTCTCATTTTAAAACAACTTGTTGGATTGTAGCGAAACTTTGCATATACAATGGCATGAGGTAACATATCTAATCTATGTCTGTAATTAGTTTATGTAGCTTCAGATACCATAGTAAAAAAAATACAGCAAATTTAAGTTTTTCATACAAAACTTGTATTTGCTGTATTTTGTTTGTTTTAAAAACTGGAACCATATAAACTAATTACGGACATTTCGTCACAATCCAACACGTAGTTTTAAAATGAGACCGTAACTACGTTTGTATGGAAAGGTGAATGTTGAAATAATGAAATAGCTAACCTTATCCAGCACGACCACTCGTATGATGTTCCTCATGAGCAGCTGGAAGGCGTCCCTCGCGCTGGTACAAAAGTTCTTCCCGTGCACTGCGCACATGATATACGCGTTCTTGTTGATGAACTTGAGGAAACTCTCCAGGCACCAGAAGAAGCACTTGCAGCAGCAGAGGACGCAGCGCGTGAACGGGTTGTCGAACTTCTTCAACTTGTGGTCTATCCACTCCAGGATGATCCTGATCACGCGGACGATGGCGATGATCAGGGCGCCGAATGCGACCGTTCCTAAGTGGAAGCTGGACAAACGGTAGAAGAATATTGGAACACTTCAAACTCTCGCCCTTTGTACTCAGTTAGGCGTGTCAGGGATTCATGTAGAACACGCTAAGTGGAAACAAAAACTCTCATCGAATATCCAAAATCTTACCTACAGAACATTAAGATTACCTCATGTTATTGATAACTGATATTATGAGTCTTTATTCTTAGCGTGACCTGTTTTTTTTGAGGGCCTTTAAGTCCTTATTGCAAGTTTCCTGATCCTCAGAAAGCTGTCCAATAGGAGCAATCGGCAAAAAAGCCGACGATTGTACGAGTATAATGCTACGATTAAGGCCCTTATACAGACGAGCGACAGCACGCCAGCGACCGCCCGCGACAGCAATCAACGATCATCAGCGTCGGCGTCCGTCGCCAGCTGATGTGTGCACCACGCACTCGTTGATGTGTGTGTGAGAAAATATGTGCTCACACGCACATCGACGAGTGCGCGCTGCAACACGACAGCGATCACCGCGGCGTATCGGCGACCGTCGTCGACCGTCGCGGGCGTTCGCCAGCCGCAGCTGGTGACGGTCGCCGATGATCGCCGATTGCTGTCGCGGGCGGTCGCTGGCGTGCTGTCGCTCGTCTGTAAGGGCCCTAACCACGCACACTGTTATGGTGTTAGGTATGTATAAAAGAATAATGCAATGTTATAATTACCAAACTGTCCTATAGATGCCCGTGGTGAGAGTCCAGAAAGGCACTTTCCGCTTGTCGCTCCAGTACCACGTGGAGAACGCCCCAGCTAGGATCATGTCCGCGCACCCGCTCACGAAGAACATCGCCCACCAGAAACCCAGCAGGTTCGTGACTGTTCACAAATAAAATACGTATAGACGACCGCTTTACCCTAGTTGGTAGTTTAATAATGACCCTGCCTACGAAGCTGGAGGTCCTGGGTTCGAATCCCAATAAGGGGATTTAATTGTGTGATAATCACGAATACTCCTAAGTCATGGTTGTTTTCTATGTATAAAAGTATTTATTTATCTGTCCAATCAAATGAGGAAATTGGGATGTAAAACATTAGGTTTAAACCAAGCTCCAACACTTCCAACGTTTGGCACGGATCCGGGTACGTAAGACAGAGCTATAACCACGAACATCGAAAGTCAAAGTTCGGGTATTTCCATCTCTATCGCACTCACTGTAATCGAGTGACAGGGATGCATGTATACGAACTTTATAAGTTTCGATTTTCGTGGTAGCGCCGCCGAGTACCAGAGCGAAACGCGAAGTACGCCAACTTGGTTCGTGTATCTCCCTCTCTGTCGCTCGAATATGCAAGTGCGATGAAGATTTAGCGAAGCGAACGAACGAAGTCGAAGAAGAACGTTTCGCGGTAACCGCTCAGGAACCCTGACAATAGCGGAGAATAGCGATACTGTAGCGACTTTACGGATTACTTACTTTAGAAGTTATCTGTAACGAATTACGACGTCGGCGTCGGATTGAAAGGTGAGTCATAGCTAATGCCATGACTCTTAGGATTTTTCATTTTGTTTGCGATAAATCCATTCTTCATAAAAGTGACAGTTTTGAATCCATGTTACGTACTGTTATTATATTAGACAAGTTCCAAGCCTTTGTATTGTTCAACGTTGCATTCAAGATAGACGACAACATAACAATTAACATACGCTGTACTAACTAATATTGGAATGTAAAAGATAATGTTATCCCTTTGCATATACAAACTCACAGTGCATGTAAATGATTTCGCGAGGGCTGTCTAAGCCGATGAAGTGGCAAAGCGCGGACTCGCACGCGCGGGTTGTGCCCGGCTGGTGGCACTTCTCTATGAATAGCGACGGATCGCAAACGTCTTGGTCCTGCGCATAAAGACATATTAATTTAATTTATAATATTATATTTAATTTATAAAATTAAATCAAATGTGAACTCACAGAAACTCCATAATCTAGCTAGGATTTCTGTAACCCAACACAATTCAATCAAAGAGAAGAATCGAATATATATACCTATAATATATCTATCATAAAATACTTCTGCCTCGGGTTGTTTGGGTGATAGGTACCTATGTTGTGGCCGATGGGCTATCTGCCAGCTTGATATAATACAGCCCAAATAACTCCAATAGTAGAAATAGATGGAAAAATTTGGAAGATATACACGAGTTGACCGAGTCGTATCAAAGTAACTCGTTCAATAAGCGACTTTAACACTGATGCTAGAAGATTCGTGTCAATTTAACGTGGTCTTGATACCACGATCAAATTTTAAACGATGTATATTTTATATGATACAGAGAACAAATGTAATGGAAAAATAAACCATTATCGTCTGAAGCCCACGACAAGACTCAAACTTGTGCCCTCTGTATAATATTGCAGTTGTTTGCAGTTTTTATTAAACGTCGGCCAGCAAAGAGAATAGGGAAGATGCAGCTATAATATTCACCATTATTTTGTCACCAAAATGTTAAAGAAACATAAAATAATAGCTACTGAATCGTTTTTACTTTAGTTTATACTAATTTCAAACAATAATTACGATTTGACGGCGATCAGCGTCTTGTGACGTCACTCCTGTTGTGACAACTAATTAAAGGTTATAGTTCTCAAGGCATAGGGTCATTACGCTGGTTACGCGACCACCTTCGGTTAGCGACCACCTGAAGGAGAAGGTTTTTTCTTTTGAGTCAATTAGTTGTACATGCATTTTTGTTGTTGTTTTAGAATAGAAATCTACTAAAAAACCGAGGAAATATCCTTTCAGTTCACCCACTCAGCTAAGTGGTCGCCAACCGGCATATAAAATTAGGTGGTCGCTAACCGGCGAAATGACCCTACTTTGTTTCATTTTAAAAAATAGTACCAGTTTTCGAATAAAAATGGAAGTAGGTAGGCTTTACTAAAGTACTGGTCTTAAATTATTTTGTTGAAAGTGCGGAGTATTCAAGCGTAGAAATTAAAGGAACTTAAATACTACAGTATGTTGTTCAAATCACAGTGATACTTTGTATTTTAGTAACTGAATAAAAAAATGGAGGAGGTTCTCAATTCGGTTGTATTTTTTTGTTTATTTTGATATTTTTTTATTTTTAAAATGTTTTTTTTAAACCTCAGAACTCCGTAATTTATGGGCTGATTCGTACAATTTTTTTTTTGTTTGTAAGTATAAGCTTCCAGATTGGTCCCATTCTTTTCAAATCATTATTAAGGGTATTTTCTATTATAACTGATGATGAAAACCACAGATGTCTCCTGCAACTCCCCAGCGATGTACAAACTTAAAACTGTAAAAGTACGTCACAGATTCTTATATGTATATGATTCCGTTGAAATAGCAACTATGAAGTGCCAAAGGTCTCAGAATCCTTTGTTGATGAATCGACGGAACATCTCAAATATTATCCGCCCAAATACAGCGATTTGGTTTTTAGGGTCCCGTAGTCAAGATGGCGAATTCCTTATATTTTCGCCATGTCCGTCCGTCTGTCCGTCTTCGGCTTAGCTCAGTAACCCTTACTACTAGAAAACTGTAATCCGGCATGGGTATATAAATAGATCACGCCGACAAAACAGTAGACTTTTAGGCGCGAAAGTTTAAAGTGTCGATTTGTAACAGGAATTTTTGACTATAAATTAATGGTACTTATAAAAAAAATAGTTTCGTGGTCTGTTGTAAATGCTATTCTTTCAAATGAAATTGTAAAATTAAAATATTGCATCTTCCCTATTTCAACTATTAGGCTACTTATGTTCGAAGGCGCACAATTTCAAAACTCTGTACGTCTAAGCACAACTTGCTGACAAGTCGCTTTGCGCACGAGGGTAGATCTTTCTCGGCTCGCGTCGCGGCGCGGCGTCAGTTGTGCTAGCCCCACTGATAGATACACGGCTGAATGGATCTACTAAGCACTCGCAACGCAGTGTTGATATACGGTATGTAACAAGAATAAATGGTTGACATATGGCTACCTTATACAACCCGCCACAGTCGCAGGTCTCGTTCAGGCCGACGACCCGGAACGATTTTTCGCCGATGGATAGCAGGTACACGAGCACTGTAACGCCGTACGCAATCACGGCGCACTCGATCATCCACGGGAATATTGGGAAGAACACCGTCGACTTTATGTCGATTACGGCTCTGCGGAGTTGGAAAAATGCTGATACAATCTCTGAGACAAACTAACACGCATCACTGGCCAGAATAGAAGCAAATTTGAAATATTGACGGCATCGTTTTCTTATTGTTCAACACGTCGTTCATTTTCGGGATTATTTTATTACATACTTGGCATCGACATCATCAGCTTATAAAAGCTGCGATTTGTATTAGTAAGCTTCATTTTCATTATACATATACATAATATTTCTATATGTATTAATGAACTGTAAGGACCGCCTATTGCAGTGAAAGCCTTCTCCAATTGTTGCCATTTTCCTCTGTCTCTTGCAGTTTTAGACCATGTTTTACCTGATACCTATTAGGACAATATCATTACTCAACCTTTGGATGGTCTGCCTTTTTACGATTTTTATATTTTATAAACCAGGTCATCATTAGTATGTCTGTCTTGTTCATATAAATGCTACGATAGGACAAACTAATATTAATAAAAAAATTAAAAAACGTTAAACAATGGATCATTTTTCTAAAGTTCATATTTTGAATTACAGTATTCTCGCAGTTCGAATCGCACTTTCTCATTTCCTGATAAATAACGCAGTATGCTAAAAGTCTGAACCAAAGCATCCGGTCCGGACCGCATCGACGGATTTTGTTCGCTAAGCAGAATGGAAAACTTACTTGCTGCCCTCACGTATGAGTGCAATGGCGATGGTGATTCGACTCCTCAGGAAGATGACGATGAGGAGCAAAATAACTAGGACGATAGCCAGAATGATGAGCAGCGCTAGCCAGGTCTGGTGCTTTGTGAATATTGACTCGAAGTAGCTCTGAAGACTGTAGTTTGTGCCGTACAGTCCCGCTTGGTTTTCCCGATAGAACACGTACTGCTTGTAGCAGAGGTAGCATGCTGAAAAATGAATAGTATAAGTATACCTATGTTACTATCATATCATAATCTGGGCATGTTATAGTTTGTTTTATTCTTTAGACGCGAAATATGAAAGGGTAAAATAAACCGCTGTGACGCACGTCTACTGGATTGGCTCAACCCGCCTTGAACTATGAAATAAAACGTCTTAAGCTGATTTTCCACCGGAGGGGCGAGACGAGACGAGGCGAGGCGAGAATTGAAATTCGTATGGCAAATTTTCAAACCGAACCGTCTTATTTTAATCCAAAAAAGAACACAATTTTGGCACGTATGCCAAACGTTACTGGTGGTAAGGTTTACTTAAATAGGTACATACCTGCTCCACTTTAGTCGTGATCCATTGGCAAGGGTAGAAATATATTGAACAGATATCCACGTCAGTTTACTTTTAAGGCGTTATAAGTACGTACAGAAGCAGAGCAATGCCAGTAGCCCAACGATGGACACCCAGACGACGGGCGTCACGACCCAGCGCAGCACGAGGATGTAGAGGAAACATAGCACCACCACGGCGACGAGCGCGCCCGCCAAGTACCAGCGCGACTGAACGAGGTCCTGCACTATCTGGGAAGACAACTGCAAGCAAACACACAACACGTCATCAACCCCCTGCGCGATCTCGGCAACGCTACGCGTAACGAAAGTATAATGTGTTCACAGTACAGACTTTAAAAGGACGTTGCAACAGGATTGCTATTTTAGTCGTCATAGAATTTAAATACAATTTATTGGGTGAAACCAATTGTACACCTCTATGATATTCACTGTATCTCTGGTGATATCAATATGATTCAGGCCGGATTTGGTTTATGAGTTACAATGAAACCGGCCTGAAAACCACCAAGGAGGAAAAATAGAAGGGAAAAGGAAAAGGGGAAGGTCGAGGAAATCTTACACGGAGCAAATAAAAGATAAAATAATCATCGTATAGAATAGAGAAATAAAAAGAAAGGCGTAATGGAGAATCAGTTGGAAATTACTCCACCGACAAGAGCCTCGCTCTTAAATAAGTAGAAGAAGAAGAACATTTTATTTTAAAGAGTATGGAAAAAAATTGGATATAATTTATAATAGCAGATTATAAAATGAAGCACTCAATGCAATAAACAGTACCTACGAACAGCTGTGTATAGCTACATACATACGTAGGAAAGCAGTTTTATAGTTACCAAGAATTACGTGTTTTGCAGGTTGCTTCGGAACCATTGTCTTCGTTTGACAAATATTCGTCTGTTAGATATGATTGACAATGGTAAATAACAGTATTAGTTGTTAGATAGATAAACATGCTGTATAAGTACCTAATACAAATTTGTATTGGGGACAATACTAAACATATTAGCCGGCCCCGGATTATTTTTCGCATGGTAAGATGAAAGAAAACTATGGTACATTACGAGTGCATATACATATATTAATAAATAAGACAAACATTTAAGCAATTTGTTTTAAAGATGTTTCTCTCTTGTCGTGGTGCAATAAAGAGTATTCATTTTATTATTAATATTATTTAATGTCATTTTTGCACTCGTTTTGCAGACATTTTTATTGCTCTAGGCTCAAGAAAATGGATTGCAAAGTTGCTAACTGTAGATTACGTTGTTATTTAATTACAATGGTTTTCGCATTGACAGCGTAATGTCCAAATAATGATGATAAATTCAAAAGTGATCGATCTGGAAAGTTCCACATAAATCTATACTACTTAGTAGTAAAGAGGCAAAGGTGGTTACCCTATTGGTAATAAATGTCTTTCACCAGAGTATAGACCGTGTAGTGGATCAAATGTTAAAGCTATGTTTCATGCTGGGGTTTCGCCTGAGTGAGTGAGCAAGGGCAGCTAGTCATATTTAAAGATTTATGTAGAATATTAATAAATTGAATGCACTAGCAACATAAATAAAATCATACATTGAAAACGTGTACATTATGTATAAAATCTGTATAAGATGTAATATTCCATTTTTCATTGTTCTTAAGACTCCGCAGTAAGCTCGGCCGAATTTCACCTTCCCATACAAACGCAGTTACGCTTTCATTTTAAAACTACGTGTTGGATTGTAACGAAAGTTTGCATATTCAATGATATGAGGTATATCTATGTCTGTAGGTAATTAGTTTATATATGGTTCCAGTTTATAAAACAAACGAAATACAGCAAAAACCAGTTTTGTATGAAGAACTTATATTCGCTGTATTTTTACTATGGTATCTGAAGCTACATAAACTAATTACAGACATAGATATACCTCATGTCATTGTACATGCAAAGTTTCGTTACAATCCGACTCGTAATTTTATAATAAGAGCGTAACTACGTTTGTATGGAGAATCGAGCTTACTGCGGACTCTTAATATCGATCAGTGACTGCAGGTTTTATTAAATTTGCTAGTAGGTACAGTCGAGTTCATAAATATATATATATACGTTCACAAAGGTACAAAAATATCTTATCAACCTTATGAATAACCATATCAATAAATTTGTGTTCACATAATTTATGACGATTTTGTTCGTGCACCTATTTAGCGAACTTAAATGTACATGTCAAATATACAAAGCTAGCTATGCCTGCTACTTACTTGTTTATACCGCAACAAGTTGTTGAGATCCTTGATGATAGCATCTTCCGAGTAATTCAGGAATTCTTCGATTTTTTCTATTGCTTCAGTGGCGTTGATGAAGCACCTTCCCAACACTGCGACCACATGCCATCACCGTGGAGTTAGTGAAATAAGTGTAATGCAATACATTATAGCACAAGTAATAGGAATGTGCTCATAATTATATGTACAACCTCGAGCGTACGAACCAACCGCGCTCGCGGAAACGAGCTCGTTCGAGACTATAGATTAGTAGATTGATTAGGTATGGTGCTTTCAGATGGAGTGTTAGGTAGACAGTAAGTTCATGCGGAGTTATTATACACGAGCAGAGCAGAGGACGTGCTACACGGCCGTGGGACCGGTCAGGCCAGGCTACCTACAACGTGGGCGTCTCGCTCGTTTCCGCTGGTGAAGAAAGTCACCCATTTCGCCGCCATCCAGCCCACGTAAGAGTCAAGGACTGTTGCTTTCTCAAGCAACTGTTTCTGGACTTCTTTGGGGTTTCTCACACATTCCGAGCTCTCTCCGCCCTTGTCTTGGTCCGTGCACTGCAGATCCGACAGGTCGCCGATGCATCGATTAAGCACTGGAGCGTATGACACATATATATCTTAATGAGTCCGGTTAGATAAGACACGCTACCTAGGCAAATTTTAAGGCAAAATTACAATACGGGTGTAGACTCGAAAATTATTATTACTGACGATAATCCCATTCAGATATCTCAAAGAATTACGAAGCTACAAACGTTTTAATATTGCGTTTTAATATTGCTTGTTAGAGAGAGAAAACGCAAACAGTGTGTGACGTCTTAATATGCGAGGCTGCCGCAGAGCACGTCGCGCGCGCGGCAGGCCGCGTCAACGGCGGCGCCTAACACGGTGGCGCATGGCAACTTGCCGTCTATTAGTGATGTCACAATCTACAAGCGTCTTCGTTTCATAAGGAGTTGCGTTTTCGAAAAAGGGACAGAACATACCCCATTCTTAAAATTTTGGACACTTATAACTTCGTGATTATTTAACCTCTTGCGTTGATTTTTTCTCCATTTGAATATACATTTTTAATCCATTTTCGAGACAATATGACATTATTGATTATTTAATTTAGTGTCTACACCCCTATTAAAGGGACTTGAACATTCACTCGATTAGCGTAAATAATACCGGTTGACACTCGATAAACAACTTGTTTGATATTTAATATACATAGTGTAGGCAAGTAAATATCGAGTAGGTACCTGACTGGCTTTTTAACACGTAGCTGGCGCATTTGTCGTCGGCTATGTACTGCATGGCCTGGCGGTGAGTCATGGTGGCCGTGTCCACCTCGTCGACGCACACCATGCTCGATTTCCATTCATGGAAATTGGTCGCCGTGTAATCGCTTGAAGTGAACACTCTCGTTATAGTTGGACATTCTTTGACGCATACCTGAAATATAGATTTTATAGGTACAATACAATACAATACAAATACTCTTTATTGCAAACCTCACACAAACAAAGGTACATACCAAGTAAAGGGATAATTTCGAAAACTGTGAATTTGTAATACTTATACTTGCTAGTTACATTTAAACTGTAATTTTAGGCGCCTTGGTGTCTCTTCGAACTCCCGGACGCCTTAGCAAAGAGTATAAATAAGTATACTAATGTACGCCTTGGCACTTCCTGACCTCACGTCACACTAGACATGAATAAAGTTGAATTAGGCCCAAATCATGCTAGTACCTACGAGGGTCTTGCTAAAAGAATTTAGATATTCTATGGGCATTTGCTTGATACTGGCAAGCTATAGGTATACCGTCGTAAAAGCCGTTTAAATGTACTTTATAAATAAAAAAATGGAACACTTGGTAAATTAAAAAAAAAGCTAATAGTATCTGGCGGGAACTATGGAGCACTGATTACTCGACGTGACTTTCGGGTCATGATTTATTATGACTTCAAAAAATGTTTAAAGGCACAAGAATGTTTCGTACTTTTAGCAACAGCCTGTGGTGATTTTGCGTGTAAAGTTTTAGGGACGCCGTCAACCGCAGTCACTCCGGAAAATGTGCAAGCTATGGAAATAAATATTCGAAAGAACCGACGAATTACATACTTTAACGAGACCTAGGTGTTGGATCAGCAGCATTGCAAACTATCATTACGAACGGCTATCCCCTCGTAAGCGTTGTTCCTCGCAAACTCAACGACTCGTAAAAAAGATCGTCGCGTGGATTGGTGCAAATGTGATAGATAAATTCGATTCCGGCAAGAAAAAAACGGATATACCTAGTACCTACTGACAGGTGGCGGAACATGGCTTTACAACAACGATTCTGAAACAAAGCGACAGTCAACGATATGGTTCTTTGAAGGCCCACCGACTAACAAATTGCCGCCAAGCGCGGAGTGCACTGAAACAGATGGTTCCTTCATTTTTCTGCAAAACGGGACATTTTGCTACTGTGGTGCTAGAGGACCAACGTACAGTTAACTCGGAATGGTATGTCACAGTTTGTGTGCCCCAAAAGTGTTTTCAGCGTGGTGTGACAAGCGGCCGAAGTCAGGAACCCGGCAGCTGCACGTGCACCACGACGACGACGCTCCGCACACTTCTGCCGGCCAAACGACAACGCCAAAAAAGTTCAATTCTGCTCGCGGAACATTTGTGTAATCCATATCCATACTAATATTATAAAAGCGAAAGTGTGTCTGCCTCTCTGTTCATTCTTCACGCTTAAACCGCTAAACCGATTTGGATTAAAGTTAGCATAGAGATTGTTTGAGTCTCAGGGTAGGACATAGGATAGTTTTTATCCCAGAAATCATCCCCTAAGGGAGTAAAAGTATGTATGAATGGAGCTACGGTATAAACGAGTTCCACACGCGGACGTAGTAAAGAATATACGTTATAATTTTTCAGTATCGTTCTCGTAGCATGACCCTCGTACGGAACGGAACCCTCACTTGACCCGTAATTACCTGCCTACTTTTGAGTGGAAGTGGCCTATGTCTTACCTGTGGAGTTTTACAACCCGAGATCGCGGTGTCGGGCGAAAGACAGTGGGCGATATTGAAGAAAACAAGGACCGGCTTGTCTTGGAGCGAGGAGTCGAGTCCGCACCTTCTACCTTTCATGTCCATAGGCGCCAAAAGGTTTTCCACATTGCCGTTTTTTATTCCTATAACATTATTTAGCGGTATTTATAGCACTTACAAACCCAGGCATACACAAAAGCTGTATTTTTTGCGTTTAAAAAGCAAAACGAACTTCGTTGAAGTTCCCTCATCATGATTACATGTCTTTTGTTTCAAGGGGGCTCGCTCCACAGCTCCACACCTTGTCTTTGCGTCCTAATTTGTCATTTGTTTACCTATTCTTTATTTATAAGAGGGTTTTAAAAATGACACCCTCATAGTGTCATCATCATGCTTATTCTTCCTCAATGTACACCATCGTTCAAGTTACTTCTTCCACAATTGGGAGATTCTACTTCCCGCATCATGTAGGTACCTATATGCATAGCTAGCTAATAGATATAGAATGTAGCCGGAGCAAAGTCTAGAGCGTAATTGGACATAATTGTTCGCAATGACAAGCTATGCCTTTCACAACTTGTTTTACCTCAATCGAAGGTCTGCGCGGTGAAGCATTTGAATAACAGCCTAGGAGCGAAGCGCGCCTTTGTGATTGAACAGATCTGTGACTGCCTAGTATTTGTGGCGCATTTGAACACTAAGGTTGGGTTACACCAACTTACTATTACACTTGAAATATGGCGCCGGCCGGCAGATGTCATTCCATATAAAACTTGCCATACTTTCAGATTAACGAACACCGCTTACGATTAGAACAGGCGGTTTGGTGCAGCCCTAAAATGCTGAATTGCAGTTGTTTAACGACTATACGTACTTACCTACACCGTAGTATTCCACGCGCCCGGAAGGAGATTGCATTTCGAATAAAGACTAGAGCAACACTGATTTGTTTCGTGAGGGTTAAAATTTAAAAGGTTCGGATGTGGACCCTTTTGCCCCAATAGTGACTTCAAAGTTATGCAGAGAAGACAACATTGTGCATTAAAATAACACTTTCTTTACGTGAAACCTTATAAAATTATCTATAGGTATTTAAACAACCGTTGCGCATTACAATGTTTAAAAAAAAAGCAGGAGTAACCCACCCTAAAGTGTTAAATGGCAGTTGTTTAATGGCTATACGTACCGTAGTATCCCACGTAGCCCCACGCGCCCAGAAACAGAATGAAGACTATGAGCCAGACGACGTCCGTGCAGGAGCGGCTGCGCACGGGCCCGCTGAACTCCGGATCGTATCGCGCGGGGTCCCCTGGAAACAGACCTCTCACTTTAGCCTGTGAGCTGATCATTATTTACGATTTAATTTGTTGCATGCTACTCCGTCCGCATTGATAGTTTTTCCATATAAGATCGATCGGTCCACTTAACGAAAAAAAACCTCTCGATTGAAAACGCATGCTTCGATTTTATGCGATTAGTATTGGTCTGAGTGACCATCCTATACAAAAATACAAATTATCTCTCGTGTTGTTGATATTGCTACCTTAAAACGAACCAGATTTCTGCGCATCCACTTTCAGACGTTTGATAGTGACTGTGGATTTAATGCAACGCTGCTAATATTGCTCTTACGTTAATGTAAATACAATGAATCGCAAACTTGATTAAGCGGATGTTATTTCCGATTCGATATCTGGCCCTTGAGGTGCGACTCTCTAATTTCTTGGTACTCTGGCAGAGGTTTACACGTTGGCACGATGTCCGCTATATAAAGCTGCACGGTAGGCCACTTAATATCATCCAAAGAGGCGAACGGGTCATCTACCTATACATGACATCATCGTAAGTAACAAAATAACCTAAATACGAGTAGTACGAATATTGGGGGAACAACCTCACACAACTCGACCTGGGTCTAGGCCGATTCGTGCTAGTATATGCAAGACTTGAGTCGACCTTCGTCTTTAAAACTTTCTGTTCCTGTTACAAGTCACACCCGTTGTATATTTAAACACCTAGAAAACATCCATGATGACTCAGAATTCTCAGAATTAGATATTCGTGCTCGTCACACAAATATCTGTTCATAATACTTTCCTTTAATTCTGGGACCGGGAGGGCGAATTTTGAATTTTGAGCGGCCGACCCTTTCATTCGAAAACTGTCAAGAACGATAGAATAGTGATTGAAAAAAAATAAAAATACAAAAGAATTGAGAACCTCCTCCCTTCTTTGAAGTCGGTTAGAAAACAGTGGCATTAATCACGCTTATTCAATTATATCGGTAGAAAGTAAGGGTAAACAATTTTGACACTAATTTACTCGTATTAAATTTTCGAGCGCTTGAAAGTCAAAAATCGCCCCCCCCCGGTACCTTCTCAGGCAGGGTACCAAGTAGGCAACAAACGTATAGTCGACGCACAAAAAAAGAGCTCCAGTTCCATTTTTTTTATATGGAACTTATCATCGTAATTCCGCAACTTAACTTACTGGACTCTTTTGAAGGAACAGCACAGCAGTCTCCGCAACAACCCATTCTTCAAGATATCACTACAATCACTTCATTTTATTTTTAACTTGCACATGTACTATCTACCGTGTTGAATGAACCGTGTCCGAAGTTATGTTTGGCATACTACCGGTGCGATAGTCCCTTTTCTTATCGCTACTGATAACGCCAATCTGGTTGTCTGAATAAAATATTACGATACAGATGATTTGGAAATTGATGAATGACGTTGCATAGCTTACGAGAGTTTATTGGCTTAGCCGAGTGACAAATGACTTGACATCAGCTATGCAACTGTGGTTTCGCTTCGCCTCAAGACGGGCTCTCCGTACACCAGAGTACCTATGTCTTGGCCCCGGGATTCATAACTTTCATAACAGCCATGCGTAATCGATGATTTGCCGAAGGGTAGCGAAGATGTGTTTTGATACATTTGACACTTAGGTAAATGTTAAGTATGCGAGTTGTCAAATATAATGAAAACTCTGGTGGACATTTACCCCAATGCGCCTTTTTTAGGGTTCCGTAGTCAACAAGGAACCCTTATAGTTTCGCCATGTCCGTCTGCGGCTTAGCTCTTAGCTCAGTATCCTTACTCTAGAAAGCTGTAATTCAGCATGGGTAATATAAATCTATCACGCCGACAAAATGGTAGAATAAAATCTTGAAAAATATTTTTTTATGGTACGTCCCTATTAGATACACGTAAAGTGTCATGGTGTGGGGTATTGTTGGATAGCTTGTTCAAAAATATTATGGGTTTCTAAGAACCATTTTTTAACTCAGTGCATTTGTGTGATATTGGGCTTTAAAGCCCAAATTTTTGTTCGAGTCAAGTTCGTGGCATAGTCCAGTCAATGAACTGACAACTTGTATGGAAAAAAGTTAATTTTGATAATAATTTATAATAGCTTATTTTTTATGTGTAACGGATATATTATCAATTAAATAGTTACCCAGCGACAGAATCCGACAAAATTTCAGACATCATAAAATGATAAATTAACTAGCATCTAAAAAGTCAGAAAAAATATTAATAAATATTTTTGTCTTTATTTTGTTTCATTTACATTTGCTCTATAATATTCAAGATAAATCATACAAAAAAGACAAAGCATGCTTCATTTAAATCTACGTAATTACTTCCGGGTGGAAAGTTTGTCGGATTCTTGAATAAAGCATATTAGACTAACATTTTATAATGAAATCAACCAAAATAACGCCATTTTAAAGTAATGTTTTTCAAAACCGTATTTTTCCTGGAGTAGCAGAGTACATACGAGTGTTAAAAGGAAAACTATCATTATATTCACTCGACCAACTTAAAATGTACTTCAAAACGCCAAGTTTCGTACACCAGTTACTTGGCGCGTGCGCGTCAATTTATCAAATACAGACAGGCAACTACGGAACCTTACACCACACCACAGTGTAGAACTACAAGCACCCGCTTAGCGTAACCGCTCAAGTTGTTGTCTTGGCATTGTTAAATTTAGTAGGCATAAAAAGCGTTAGGTATGCGCTATTTTATTCTGACTTGAGTATCTGTTCGTAGAACTAGTATATAATCTGTGCCCTGGGTAAGACTTAGAAATCTTGAGTAACGGCTTTAGGATTTTTCCTCGATTTTTATATAGGTAGGTATGTTGGAATACAAAAAAGAGATATATATACAGAAGAACTATAGAACTTTTTATCAGTGTCCCTGACCCAGTCCCACGTATTTCTTAATCAGCTTTACATGCAAAATGGTTATGTCGTTCTAATTCGAGATAAATAAAAGGTTAGAAGGACTTGAGAGGCGTGAGTGCGTTACAGTCAACAGTAGAAGTACCTAAGTTAACTGTTTTTCACTTTATCGCAATGTAATAAAGAGCAAAATTGTTGACTTACTTCTGCTGTTGACTACTTTAAACGACAGATAATCATTATAAAACTAAAACTCACGGGGGTCTTACATGACTCGAACAAAAATTAGGGCTTTAAAGCCCAATATTTCGCAAACGACTGACTTCAAAAATTACATCCCCACTTTGATGTAGGGGAGGTACCATTCTTTTTTTAAGAATTTTTGTACTCTTTAATAGGCGTGATTGATTTATATACCCACATGCCTAATAACAGTTTTCTAGTAGTAAGGGTTACTGAGCTAAGCCGCAAACGGATTTGGCAAAACTATAACGGTTTCTTGTTGACTACGGAACCCTAAAAAGCTTGTGGAAAATTGGATGCTGTACAAAAGACGTGACAAATCATTGCTTAAATTAAACGATTGATGAATTGCATTGCATATTGAAGAAGTTATAAAAATACGAAAAGTTTTCGGAGAAATAATATTGGGCCAACTAATTTGTAGTGATTGGCATATGCGTTAGGTAGGTACCCGCCGTGTCGCTAAGGCACTGGTCCCACCGCCGGCGACGAGCGATATACGAGTAGAACTAGAAACGAGTGGGCGAGCGGCGAGAAGCGAGTGTGTAGTTTCGATAGTTTTGTCGCTCGGCTATAAGCGAGTGATCGAGTGCGACGGGCGATTACTCGCACCACTCGCTCAGTTGTACGGTAGAATGATTGCTCTGATCGCCAAGCGTTCATCTCCGAGTACCGCTTAGCGAGTTTTATCGTTGATAGCTTTTATCGCTGCGATCAACTAGTGAAGAGAGAGTCCTCGCCGGCAGTGTGAACAGCCAGCGATGAACTGTAAAAATAAATCTCTCTTTTATTTACACGGGAGCGATTATCTTTTGTTCGTTTCTTGGGCGAGAAAATCGCTTATAATATAGCTCATCGCTTACTCGCCGGCGGTGGGACAAGTGCCTAAAGGCCAGATTTGAATACAAGGAAGTCTGTGATATCAGTTATTAATTAAATATTTAGGGACCGATGCAATGCATTACGTAATTTGTATAATAAAAACCAAATGGTGTTAATTAGGGTTTACACTTAAAGTAAAATATGGGCTAAGTACTACATACTACTCACAGTATCATGAGTGCAGAATCGCAACAACAATGCTGAGACTTAGAGGGAAAGAGGAAGAAGTCCATTTAGTACAAAAAATATGATTTACAACTCATTATAATGCAAATAGCTGCCATGGCGATTGGCGTTAGTCTTATACAAAGGAAGGGCAACGACCAGACTATACTCTGTAACTATAACTACATACTTTCAAACGTTAATTACTGGATTGCTCGTGATAGTCGTGATAATTGTTTCAAGTGGGTCTTCATTTCGCTCGGATTAGGAAGTCCCATGTCATGAATTATGTATGACCTTATCGTTTAAGGTTTAAATGTGCAAACGAAGCCCACGTGACAGATGTATTGCTAGTTATTCAATAATAAATATCTTCATAGTACTATTGAGCCGCTGATGACGGGGTTTACCCTATAATATTTGAAGTAACTATTGGGAAACCCTACAAAAGCCCAGTTACGCACGTCAAAATTACCAATTTGTATCTGCATGTGTCTTTTTAATCGTAATTGAACGATTAAGTGAAGTGAACGGAATTCTCCGTGTTAGCTTAAGCAAACATTCTTTGGTATGTCCCGCGGTCCCGCTTTCCGGCTTTTCTTATCTACAGGTCGCAGTTCTCAACCGACTCTTGTGAAATTTATTAAGCAGATAGCAGGTCCGATAAATATGTATAAATTTTTGTCGATACAGCACGGCTATAACGCGACGGCGCGCGATTTCTCTCGATTTTTCTCGCACTATCCGTCTCTCTCTTATCAGAACACTTAGTACAAGAGGTATAGTGCGAGAAAAATGGAGAGTAAGTATGTCGCTGCCGTCTTATGATAGACGTGTAGGTTTTGGAAATATGCAGGGTGTTCGGGATGACGATGTAGGAACTAAGGGGGTGACAGACTGGATTATTAGGTAGAGTTTGAACTTTACATGTCTTAGTCCTGAATATTGTATATTCAAAATATATTATCTTTGCGACCGAATGTATTGGCATTGCAACATTACGAAGGATTCATACTAATACTTCTATAAAAACTTCTTTGTCCTGTTCGGGATTCCAACTATGCCCATATAATTTGATCTAAAAATAAACAGTCCAGCGGTTTATGCATGCAAAGGTACACATACTAGGTGTGTTTCCTCTGTAATTTATAATCTTTGTACCCCATTTACGAATTATTGGTACTTAAAAGGAAAGTCTCTCGTCAATCCGGATTAAAAAAGGACACCTCTGTATGTATATCATCTAACTAATGCATCTAAGTACGGCTCTGAGAAGTAGATAATAATGATTGAAGGAGCGAGTGAAGCGGGTGAAGTTGCCTGGTTCAGCTTGGGCCGACATTCGTTCGTGTGTCCAGAACGTCTAGCACACGACGGCCGCGACATACTCTCGATTTTTATCGCACTATACCTCTTCTTCTAAGTGTTCTAATAAGAGAGAGACGGATAGTGCGAGAAAAATCGAGAGAGTTCGCGCGCCGTCGCGTGCTAGCCGTGCAGATGTCCGCACGCAGGAGCGTGCAGACATCTGCACGGCTGCAGAGGACTGCATGTCGCATTTCTCAACCGATTCCCGTGTTTTCACCTTGTCTTGCTCTAGGTAATCTGTACTGTTTGGATTCCACGGGACAGGCCCAGCTAGGCGTGAAACCATAGCCACTATGTTTTGAATTGCTTTTTTTCGTGAATAAATATATATATATTTTTTGTGAGTCGGTTCAAAATTTAAAAAGATGTTTTACAAAAGAAATAGACAGTCTCGCGAGTTCTACAGGTCACAGAGCCACTAGTAAAATAAAGTGGGTATTGGTGAGGTGAAAAGTTGTGTTTCGCTCGGCAGCAAAGTTGTTTGGCGTCTCGTGCCTTGAAAGCCTCGCTATGCTCAGGATTGTACTTTTGAACCATTCGCTTGGTCTTACAATCCTTCGCTAGCTCCTTCGCCAAACAACAACTTTGCAGCCTTGCATAACAAATAACTATTATTTCACCCTAGAACCCGACGAGATATTTCACTTCGCTCGAGCGCCAGAAATATCTCGGGTCAAAACTCACTTTCAACCCTTGGTTAAGAGTCCGCAGTAAGCTCGGCCGAATTTCACCTTCCCATACAAACGTAGTTACGCTCTCATTTTAAAAATACGTGTTGTATTGTGACGAAACTTTGCATATACAATGACATGAGGTATATCTATGTCTGTAATTAGTTTATATGGTTCCAGTTTATAAAACAAACTAAATTCAGCAAAAACAAGTTTTGTATGAAAAACTTAAATTCGCTGTATTTTTTACTATGGTATCTGAAGCTACATAAACGAATTACAGACATAGATATACCTCATGTCAATGTATATGCAAAGTTTCGTTACAATCTAACGCGTAGTTTTAAAATGAGAGCGTAACTACGTTTGTATGGAGAATGGAGCTTACTGCGGACTCTTAACAATCCAGTATTAATCGTTACATCAGATACGATTTGCAAACTTGACCCAGGCGCCATCGAAATGTTACGTCACTGAATGAGTCGATCCGTATGTTTAGTACGTAGGCGTAGGTAAGATTACGTATGTTTAGTTGGTAGGTACTATGTCGGTAAACTCTTCACATGTTTTTACGTTAAACCACAGAATAGATAATAGTACAAGTAGTTAGAGGCTTACATGGACTTACGTCAAGGCCACACATCAATGTAAACAATGGTTTTTCAACACATTTGCTCGTAACGTACCTCTTATTATGTCGCTTTTCTGCTCATAATCCTGGGTATTAAACACGCGTGTTTTATAACATTACGACACTCGTGTGTTATGGTTATATCCCGAATAAGTCACGTTGGCACCTTGCAGCAAAATGTATGCATGAACTCGGTGCATTCTTTAATAAACCGGGTTGTACAGAATGTACAGTTTTGTTTTTAATTCTCGGCAAACGGATTCTTACTCGACTAAACAAATTATATCCTTTTTGTTAATTAATTGACTATTTCTTTTTGGATATGATATAGAAACGTTTAATTTAGTAAAACTATTCACTTTTGATAACATTTTACATGAATTAATAAAGATAACATTTTAAAACGAAAATATTTAGTTTATTTTGTAATGGCTGTTTAGAGATTTCATCTAAGTCTGGCTTAAGAGCTCACAGTAAGCTCGGCCGAATTTCACCTTCCCATACAAACTCAGTTACGCTCTCATTTTAAAACTGCGTGTTGGATTGTGGCGAATTTTGCATATACATTCAGATGAGGTATATCTATTTTTTCCTCGCAAAATGTGTTGAAAAACGTCGTATGAAACGCGTGAGCTTTGATAATTACATCATTGGCTCTCTTATCACGCTCACCTGCGGTTCGCGTGAACAATTCCGCCTCTGATGTAATTATCATCATACCTCACTTGTATGACAATACTACTATCTACGGTAACATACGGCTACAGTTTCGATTACGAACAATAGCGAGTAGGAAAAGGACACCGTCTAACTATACTAACTGGCTTTAATAATATCTCTGTTATAAAATAATGTGGGTAACGTATCGTGCGTGACGTATATTTAGAATTGGGACATTTCACACGCACACATTTGATAAGTCGGAACCACCGTAAAACCGGTCGCCGGTGAGGATATACAAGATAAAATAATAAATTATGAGGATAGAGATTTATGTGAATGTGAACAGTAGCGAGTAGAATAATGATTTTTAAATAAATCAATCATAATTCAGTTTTAAAAATTCTTAACTATTGTCAATAATGTTAAATCATACTCCTTATCACTATACGTCAACCAACTTATTAAACTCCGAAACCACATCGAATTCACTGTATCACTGTTTGTGTTATTTTATTGTGCCGTGTCGTGTGTGCCACGCGACATGTGCGCTGAATAGCGTCACGTCGAACACTGATGTAAGAGGTACGTGAGCGGATAAAATAAAGAACATTTCACATGAAGTCACCTCGACTTAGACGAGCTGCCGCGCTTTGTGACTTCTTAACTAATTGACACTAATTGAGGAGACCGGTGGCAAACCATTAACTAATTTATACGGTTTGCAAGTTTAAAATAAAACCAGGTCTCCTCTTTTCAATGCTTACCGAGTGCATCACAGGTTACGCCAATTTACTACGAAGGTAAGGGTCAAATTATATATATACGAATAACTGAATGTCGGGCCACGCGCAGTGTAGGGTTCCGTAGTTGCCCGTCTGTCTTAGTTACACGCAGTTAGTGACACACGCGCGCCAACGAAATGGTGCGGTTGCGTCGCCCGAATTTGTACGAAAGTCAGCTTTTCTAAGTACACTTTAAGTTCGACTATTACTCGGCAACTAGTTATACCTAATTAGCTTTTAAGTTCACTATACGTACTACTGTCACGATTTTTTTCACATCCCCAGTAGTAGCTATTTAGCCAGCAGGGGGGGAGGGGGGGTGACACATGACTCATGGAAAATTAGGGCTTTAAAGCCCATCTCGTAAACGAATCACCGAGTTGAGAAATGGTTTTAAAAAACCCATAATGTTTTTGAACAAGCTATCTTCTTTTAACGAGAAAAAAATATGATATCCCTATTTCAGAAGTAGGGGAGGTACCTACCCCAAAAAAAACCATGATTTTATCTTTTACTACTTTTATGGAGTGATTGATTTATATACCCATGTCGAATTACAGTTTTCTAGTAGTAAGGGTTAAGCAGCTAAGCCGAAGATGGACAGACGAACATGGCAAAACTATAAGGGTCCCTTGTTGACTACGGAACCCTAAAAAGGTCGAGATATATAGAATTTAATTGTATGGTGAGAGCAATGGCCGTGCCAAGTCAAACAGTAGGTACCTAGAGAGTATTTAAATATTATACATAGCGGTTTTGTTACTGCAGTCTTTTGTTTATGACAATAGTGCCTACCTACAAGGGAGAAGTTCTAAAAGTTGTTACTTCGCTCAAGTTTGTAGTGTTCGTTTCAAAAATAGGTATCGTTATTTAAATATTTCTTCCGATATGTAGATTAGGAATAGATGAAGGTAGTATTGTTATTGCGACGGCAACAATTGATTGTCTTATATGTAGGTACCTGATGAACACAGCACAGCAGTTGCGCATTGTGGTCTCTGGCTAATGTGTACTAATGGTATGATCAATGTGTGAATGGCTGACGGTATCTTTATTTACGTCCCGCGGCGCGATCACCGCGGCAGTACCCAGTTGGCAACCCGGTTGGACCATTCAATCGAATCTAGTTCTTAGTAACAACGTGTTACGGTCTCTGCTCTGCATCCTTTTAACATTTTACGGTGAATAGTCGCGGTTTTATGGAACCACGCTGCCGTGGGCACTCGCCCAATATATGTACTGTGTAAATGTGTAGGTGGTATATATATTATATGTACGCTCACACGTGCCTTCGCTCATCGTTCGCCTCGATCAAAGGAGAGTGTAAATTATTAAAACAACTAGCTCTGCCCGCGACTCCGTTCGCGTGGAACTCCTTTATACCGCAGCTCCATACTCCAACTTTCACCCCCCCCCCCCCCCATTTCACCCCCTTATGGGATGATTTCCGGGATAAAAACTATCCTATGTCCTTCTCGGGACTCAAACTATCTCTATACCAAAATTCATCTAAATCGGTTCAGCGGTTTAAGCTTGAAGAGGTAACAGACAGACAGACAGATAGACTGACACACTTTCGCATTTATAATATTAGTATGGATGTTCAGTAACACGGCAGCGCTTGTGTCTTTCCTTTCACCTGCAGCTACCACTATCACGCTAGGTTTGGAATGACACCTTTCTCGATTTTTTGTATAATTCCGGGTTTAGGCTGGACTTCCACCTCAGCCCTGCTACGAACTATGCTAAGGCCCGACCACGCTTGCTGCCAAGCAACGAGCCGGCAGGGTCTTTAAAGAATTCAGCAGACAAACCGTAACTGCGGCTGGCATAGCCTCTCTCTTCGATATAATGATTTAGGAAATGGCCTAATGGGCACAATCGGGAAATAAATGTAAAAACCATCCAGTTCCAACCAGTTCAAACGAAACCATTTAACATATGGTTAAAAATATATGACAAATCAATTAACAAGTAAACGAATTTATACTCCTAGGCCTAGGAACAATACCTAAACTCACATAAATATAAACTGTAATTTTAAAAAAACTGAGTCGGACTCACACACCGAGGGTTCCGTACAAACTTTCATACAACATCTTGTCCGTCTTGCCCCGCCCATTAATTCTGGAAATTGGTATACATCATGGGTAATATTACCATTCATCTACACTTATAATAAATCTATGAATAAAAAAATGAATCTGCCAGTATCATTTCAAACGTTGTTCTGTCACAAAGGAACTCACCTTCCCAAGACCAGAAGAACATGAAACATTTTTTATTATAAGTAACGAGCTTTTTTTTGAACTTGCAATGTATGTGTGTTAGTCCGGGTGGAATCTTGCAACTGGATTTTGAAGCAGATATCTTCAACCGATTGAGCTGTAATTTTGGGTGAAGATATAGTTTGGATGACAATTCAATATTATGTTACCATCGACCTGATCTGATGATGGAGACAGAAGGTGGCCATGGGAATTCAGTACTTAACCGACGTAACCCCGTTGAGTTTGGGCTCGTCAGTCTCGATGAGTGATCGACTAGACGCAACCGCACCATTTAGTTGGCGCGCGCGTGTCGATGACGAGTTGGGAATTACCAATCCGCACGTGCATCATACAATATTTTACAATGGATCATGCGAGGAAATTAAAAATTATACATAAAAGGTGAACGTGTGGGAATATTGGCCCAAAATCCATTCCTGCACGGCCGCCCCCCGGGCCGGCCCGCCGTGCGGGCATGGAGGGCTTCCCGTGATGTATTTCTGTTGCTATAACAACAAATACTAAAAAACAGAATAAAATAAATATTTAAGAACTTTTATAAAATTGCTTGTTGCCTTTATCAGGCGCTGGGTCTCAAAATGTATGGGAAAACTAAAATCCGACTCGCACTTGACCAAAATTCTACTTATTGTTACTTAACATTATTATTGCTGTAAAAAAAATTCCAAATAATATTATTAATATTATTATTTAAATTCAATAAAGTTGTTTTGCATGTTGCACATTGCTCGCTACAGTGAAATGAAAAGTTTTGTATTACACACTGGTGCAAATGTATTTTACTTCTCGTGTGTTAAAACACTCGCTACGCTCAGGATTCTATTTTAGAACCACTCGCTTCGGTCGTGTATCAATTCAACACTGGCGGGTAAAATACAACTTTGCACCCTTGTATAACAAATAACTATATTTTATTTAACAGCTTTGTATTTCGCTAGGCAACCCATGGGCGATTTATCAATCTATATATATCGAACATGTAATATTAGTAATTATCATTATCAAGTAACATATGAGGGTCTACATTTCTTCAACGGATCTTAGACCGTTGGTAAGTAGTTAAAATATGGGTGCATACAACATACCTACTCATAAATATGTCCCATGGTGGATATGTGATTAGGTATCGGTACATTTTTATTAATGGATTAAATCGATACATATTTTTGCATTTGACTGTACCTATAGCCCTATAAGTGGGTAGGTACTCTACCAATCGTTATCTTAGTTACCTTTTGCAATATGCTATGCTCATTCCTATCATATATTAATTATCTGATTAGGTACACTGTACAATGCTAACGAAGTCATTGTTAAATGTGATCTAGTTAATCTAGGGAACCCAACACGTTTTGACGTCATGATATCGCGGTATCGCGGCGAGTGAAGCTTCACAACGCTAACCGAGCGCACTTCCGCACCATTATATTTTGACCTCTGATTATAGTTGAGAATAATTAATGTGGCAGTCTTTTTATAAAACTGTCATTGGAATTGGAATCTTCTACCTTGGGCGGTAAAGTTGATTTTTGAATGGACTACTTTAAAGCAATTCGGCCAACTCAAATATAATCTCAAGTATACGCAGAGTTGCCATAAATCTTGATGTCATTGGCCGCTCCACACAATGGGCCATCCTGACCCATCATACAGGACGCAACTATGCGTTAAAGGGAGTAAGACATATTTATGTCTCGTTCTACCGCATAGCCGCGTCCTGTATGATGGGTCAGGATGGCCCATTGTGTGGAGCGGCCATTATGCGAGCCAAATGTTTCGTGAATGAGTACATGGATTCAAGTGCTCTCGATAACCCAGAGTGCGCATTCAATTGTGTTGTGAGTCATCGGCATGTCCGCGCATTGTCCTTGTGTTAATTTAATTCATCCCAGGGAACATGTTTTTCCACTTTCTTTATCAAACGCGTAGAAAACACATCGGCGCATTTTATTATTGAATTCTTGGAATCCGTCATTGACTGATTGTAGATAAAGTCCGTTTATCGAAGTGTCGTTTGTCATCAGAAGGTACCACTTAAAACAAGTTAGTTAACAATTAAGTAATATACTTCATGGGGTCAAATATGTAGTAGATTGTTTATAAAAATATAAATAGGCCATACTAACGATGGTTATTTTCGAAGGGTAATATGAGTCATATGTCTTTTAGGCCGAGAATTATACACCCTACTCTTCACTTCGCTTGCGAGAGGATGGATTATTGGGTGGATTATTACCCACAATTAACAATAAATTCCATGGCGAAAATATTGCTTAATTAGCGGCATATTTTTTATAAATTGGTATAAACCAATACAAAATATAATGTTTTTATTATTATATATTTTATTTATAGTGCGAGTCGGACTTATAGTTTTCCGATTTTTCCCTGGACTTGTAGTAGGCTTAAGGCCTCGGCGTTCTGACCGGCCGCCGCCTGCGGCGTGCAGCTGGCTGTAGACGCCGGACGCCGCCGACAGCGGCTGTTTGGTCGTTCTAGAACGTAACCGCGGCGGCCAAATCGGTGGCAGTGTCCCGACGTTTATGTTTGCGAAGAGACGTGTGTACGCGAAATGGAAAAAAACTCTAGCATATTTATTGCTTCAGGAGGAAGAGGATGATGATTTATTGATTATGTTGAAGCTTAAACAAAAGAAAAAGAAGAACAATATATTTAAAGCTAGACAAAAGGAGGGTGCCTACAATATTTTGGTGGCTAAGCATTTTCGACTATTACGGGCGGAGTTTAATACTTTCCTACCCTTTATGTTTCAAAACGTTGTTGTTAAAGTGTTTTTCTTGTGCATCGTATAAAATGCTATTGCATTTCACTAACTCGATTACGAGTTCATCTTTTTCTTTGTTAAATTGCATAATGAACGCTGGCGTCTACCCGCCGCAATGCTTCAAAATGACTAAAGACGCCGCGGCCAGCGACCGGCAGTCGCGGGCGGCGGAGGGACGTCGCACGCGGCGGGCAAGAACGATCGCTCCCGAACATTCACGAACACACCATACAGAACGCCGCGGACGGCGGGTCAGAACGACCACGGCCTAAGACGATATTACTTGCCAAATTTCATAGTTCTAGGTCAACGAAAAGTATCCTATAAATGTATTCCCTTGAGAGTGTCAAAATATACGTTTTTTGCGGCATAAACGGCCGTATCTTTTTTTTACGTTAACTTAGAAGGATTTTTTTTTCAGTTTCAAGGGACTGTAGACCTGACTATGGTTATAATTTCAACTCATACCTCTAGGCGTTCCCGAGATAAAAGGGCTTGACAGACAGAGAGACAGAGCATAAACGGCCATATCCTTTTTTAAGTTATTCACGGCTCCAACGGACTGAAGACCTGAGTATGTCGTTTTAATTTTAACTCGATATCTCCAGGCGTTCCCGAGATAAAGGGTCTTGACCAACAGACAAGACGGACAACAAAGTAATCCGATAAGGGTTCCGTTTTTTCCTTTTGATGTACGGAACCCTAAAAACACCAAAGTCTGTGTCCTTTGACCCAATATATTTTTTTAATAGTGAATTTAGTTAAACATTGTTTGTACCAAAATAGAACCCCACGTTTCGATTTATTGTCGATGTGTAATATGGTTAGAGGATTTAAGTAATATGCTGAAGTATTTTGATTGGTCAAATGAAAATGTTTTCTGAATCATAATGTAGGGACCTAGCGGTTATAAGTGCTACTTCAGCCCTGCTTTGTGAGCCTAATATGACACACTTTTCGAGCATGAGAAGTGAACTAGTAGATTGTCTCGAAAGAGCAGTGGTATATTTACAACGAGGTCGGTAGGTATATGGAGTCCTGAGTGAAGCGGTAGATTATACAATAGTTTCATTCTAAATTCGATTTTAGTGTTTACTCCCAAGACGGAAATCGTTTTGCTACCGATTTTACTGATTTTCACACCTTCTATGAGGAAAATCTAAATGCCTTATTCGAAGGCAACAATTACTCTTATAAATACAGGATCGGGAAAGAAAAGTAACTACAACTATGATTCCTCATTCGAGGGCAACAATTACTATTTTACAAATAACAGGATCACTAGGATCAGGAAAGAAAAGGGAACAATGACTCTTTTATAAATAACAGGATCAGAAAAGAAAAGTACCGACATTATGGTGTACGACAAGCAACGAATCAAACGTTGTTATATCGGAAATATTGTAGTTTTGAGTTCATTTTTTAGGGTTCCGTAGTCAACAAGGAACCCTTATAGTTTCGCGATGTCCGTCCGTCCGTCTGTCTGTCTGTCTGTCTGTCTGTCTGTCCATCTTCAGCTTAGCTCAGTAACCCTTACAACTAGAAAACTGCAATTCGGCGTGGGTATATACCCACATATATATATATATAAATATAAACCAATCACGCCGACAAAACAGTAGAATAAAATACTGAAAAAAAACTATTTTTCAACTCAGTTATGCGTTTGCGAGATAATGGGATTTAAAGCCCTAATTTTTGTTCGAATCATGTCCCCAAATTATTAATATTCATAACCAAATTTTACTTATTTAAAAACTGTTGTTTTTATCTTATTCTTCCGATTGCCTTCTTCTTTTCCTTTTTTTGTGTAAGTATTCCATATATTTTATTAACTTTATGAACAATTTGAAATTGTCATACTTTGTGTTTAATTTGATTAAGGTTTTAATTTTTTTAACTAGTCTAAACGCAATAGTCTCAGATCGCCACTACACTGTGAGACCGGGTCGGACAGACCCGCGTGAAATTGAGACCCGTGTTCCCGGGATCCCGGGTCTTAATAACACGGGACCTAATTACACGTTCAGAACGGGCCATGAAACTGTTTCCGTTTAACACAAAAACGGGGACCCGGCTACGAGTACACGAAACCCGGGCACGACCGCGAGCCCTAGTTCAATCTAATCACTAAAAGTATTGTCTTTGAAATAAAGTCGGTGTCAAGGTACGTATTTTTTAAAGCGCCTTCGGATCGGAGTGACCCTATTTTCGCAGCTGACTGTGTTTACCGCGTTACGCAATGGTTAAAGTAATAAGCTCATGTAGGTGCCTATAATCTATAATTTCCGGGCACTATAACTATAGTGCAAGTGTTCTCATGTTACCTCTAACGACATTACCTAGCTCGACTATGCACTAAGCGGGCAGGTAGCCAGTGATAGGTATTGTATGGGTATAAGGTATAAGTAATACTTGGCAGTCGTATCGATCGTTATTATGTAAAATGTTAAATGTATTTATTTATTCTATTTTCACACATGCAATTATCAACACAGGCTGAACCCAATGCGATAATGTACCAAAGGCAGTATTTTATTTATTCGTTTTAGTAACATTAATATTCTTTTCACCTCACTAGCTCAGAAACCGTTTCTGAGAAATACTTTATCGCTCAGAACCTGCGCCCAAATGTCTATTTTATCCGCTAGCGTGGAAAGTGATTTTGATATTCGAAATAATTTTATTTAGAACTATTTATGTCCGCGTACGAACATAATGTTTTATTTTAAAATTATGATTAAAGCGCAAATAAAAATAATTGTTACACTTTTATTTATGTATAGTTTTAGCACTAATAAATTATTTTCTTTCTTTCTTTTTTCTTTCTTTAAAATTCTTAGCGTACGGGTCGCATAATAAATAAAAATAACCTACATACAATTTGTTGTATTTGAAGTAATGCGCCTAAGGGAAAGGCATACTTGGAATTACTGTTTTTTTTTTACACCTAAGTAGACCTAAAATGCAATATTTTAATTTTAAGACCTTGAAATAATTCTGGTACCTATACCTAAATGTTTTGTTAGTGTTTTTACGTTTAAATTTATTTAATAATAAGGGCTTTCCAACATCGCATTTGAGTTAAAACCGCCTCGGTTTATTACTGCTAAGTTAGAGTGACAGATGTAATTTAAGATACAACTATTACTTACGCCCGTGGGCGTACTTATAGGTCGTTGTAGCCTGCACGTAATGAAGCCCTTTACTAGCAAGTGTAAGGAAATAGTACATTACGTAGGTACCCTAGGGCGGTGAATACGTGAATTCCCCAGATCGCATAAACATGCGATCTGGGGCTTTACGAATTACTGTCCGTGGTGTGTACACAATTTTATGTCTTCTCCTGGGTGTGAAGTGACATTTGCCGCTGCGCCCGTGGGCGGTAAATCTCACTTATCGCCCATAGTGACGTAAAATAGGTAAAAAAAAAATAGATTTTAAAATTACCTTTATAAATAAATGAATCTAATTATTGTCACTTCATATATAATTGAGAACTATAATTAAATTAATTTTATTTTAAATAAATAATGTGCTGCAGAAATAGAACAAATTAGTACATTACGTACTAGGGCGGCGAATTCGTGAATGCCCCAGATCGCAGGTGTTTGTGGCCCGAACTGAAGGTGAGGGCCATAAATATGCGATCTAGGGCTTTACGAATTACCGCCCGTGGTGCGTACACAATTTTACGTCTTCTCCTGGGTGTGAAGGGAGATTTGCCGCTGCGCCCGTGGGCGGTTCTCACTTACCGCCCGGAGTGACGTAAAAATACTTAAGAGTCCGCAGTAAGCTCGATTCTCCATACAAACGTAGTTACGCTCTTATTTTAAAACTACGAGTCGGATTGTAACGAAACTTTGCATGTAAGTACAATGACATGAGGTATATGGACGGAGAGCTAGCGACCAAATCGGTCATGTAGCTTCAGCTGTATTGAAACTCCGTTAGCTACTTCCCTGAACAACCTTTTCCGATAATCTTCGCGCTCTGGCAGCCCGCGGGCGGTGGGTGCAGGTGTAGTGGTGGGGAAAAAAAAAATGTGGGCTCAGCGACTATTCTTTTTTTCAAAACAAAGAGAGTACTTCTATTATAGTTTTATAGGAATTTCAAAAGATAAAAATACTTATAAAGTTGATTAAATTGCAAACTTTTAACTAGGAAATGTTTTTTGAAAATAAAACAAAAAATACGCTAGATATAGAAAAAGTTATACTTTTCCAGTAATATTTATGTTTATCTTAATCACAAGTAATTATTTCAAATTTTTCGCTTGTATAACTTTGGAGATTAGGGGGGGGGTGGTATTTTTTTTTACATTTTCCTTCATAAATAAAAATTTTACCAATGTAGAAAAAAAGAAAAACTGTTTCAAAAAGTACAACTCAAGCCCTTTCATTTGATACCCCACTTGACCTAATTGTTGTATTTTTTTTGCCCCCTCCCCCTCATATTCGTAATTTTTCATAGAAAATGAAAATGTTTATTTAAATTTCTCATTTTCCATGCACGTGGATAACTCTCATTTAAAACCATTCCAAATTTCAAATTGATAGCTTAAGTAGTTCGTGATATATTTAACTTTGTGACAGACAGACAGACAGACGGACGGAGTCGCACCATAAGGGTTCCTGTTTTACCTTTTTTGGTACGGAACCCTAAAAACAGCGAATATAAGTTTTCATACAAAACTGGTTTTTGCTGTATTTCGTTTGTTTTATAAACTGGAAACATATAAACTAATTACAGACATTGACCTCATATCATTGTATATGCAAAGTTTCGTTACAATCCAACACGTAGTTTTGAAATGAGAGCGTAACTACGTTTGTATGGGAAGGTGAAATTCGGCCGAGCTTACTGCGGACTCTTAAGTATTGTTTAAGTATTATTAAGTATTATTATCACTTCGGCTATTCTCAAATTTTGTGTCTGCGTCTAATTACCACGACTCCATATAAAATGTTCGTAAATGATCGTGGTAATTAGATGCAACCGCAGACACAAAATATGAGAATAACCGACTTACGGACTTGTCCAACACATGATATGTATAATATAAAGACTTTAGGCAGGTACTATAGAAGCGCTAGTGGGCGGGGTACTCGTAGCCGGGTTCTTAATCAGATGCGCATGACTTTCAAAGGCAGTCAAAATGCAGCTCAGTTGTTAATCATACAATTCAGTCAGCTCATACAATTTTCGTACGATAACCGTGAGATTGATACTAATATTGAACTTTGCATATAAAACACAGCATGACAAAAGTTCCAAATGAGCAAAAGCTAATAATTTACCTTTGTAAGAAACACATCTTTTATTCTAAACGCTCATTGTGATTTGGATTTAAAGTAACGAACTTTGTATGATTTAGTAATAGTGTACCTATAATTATTTTTCTTTTCCTACTATGTTGTATTTTAACATAAATGTCCTTATGGGCGCGTGCGTAGTAAGCATGCTGTAGGGCTATCACGACTGGCTATGGAAAGGAAAGCACACATTGCATTACGATATTATTCTCGACGGCGAATAAACGCGCTTCGAATAGATTTCGATTGTCACAACTTCGAGCCGTCATATTTGTATCTCATTGTTCTACTCTACGGCAACAAATACAAAACGTTGGTGGAAATAGAAATAGAAATGTTTATTTGCAAGAATACGTAAGTACAAAGGTTTTACATATTTTTAACATGGTTCCAGGTATTTAGCCAAAGCAGCATGCAAATGTTTAAGAAAACAATTAATTACAGGTACATTTTGAGTCTACTTACATATAAGTTAATATTTAATTGTCATCATTTTTCTTCCATATATCCCTTTACGGAGTAAAAGTCATCCTCCATGTTCCTGAAGCCATTTTGACAGTTTCCTGTTAAATTCTAGAACATGCAACAAGGTAATGCTACTCGTATCAGGAAGTTTATTAATAATTTCAATACAACTGTTGCAGGCGTTCCGTTTATAAATATCCGCACGACAAGGAGGTTGATGTAAAAGATTCCTGTACTGTGCTCTTTGTTTTCCTTTAAACATCTGAACGTAATTTAAAATATTCCCTATGTGTCCTTACAAATACGCAAACCTTTTTAGGGTTCCGTACCCAAAGGGTAAAAACGGGACCCTATTACTAATTTTCACAAATTATGTATTTCTGTTGCCGCTATAACAAAACATACTAAAAACAAAATAAAATAAATATTTAACAAACGTGTTTTTTTGCCGTTTTTATATCTATAAAGAGTCCGAGTATCTACTCGGACTTGGCCGCCATGCATGCTAGAGGCAAGTTTCTTTGTTATACAAGGGTGCAAAGTTGTATTTTACCCGCGAGTGTGGAATTGAAACACATGCAAGTGAAAGGATGCTATATAGTTGAACCACGAGCGAAGTGTTACAACACACGAGAAGTAAAATACATTTGCACCCGTGTGTAACACAAAACTTTCCTCCTCACTGTAGCGAGGAAAGTGCAACATGCAAAACAACTTTTATTTAATTTAAATAATAATATTTTTTTACATTATAATAATGTTTTTAAGTAATATCACAATATAATAAAGAGTACTGTAATATAAAGTAGAATTTTGGTCAAGTGCGAGTCGGATTTCAGTTTTCCCATACATTTTGAGACCCAGCGCCTGATTATTTGATGAAGGCAACAAGCAATTTTTTAAAAGTTCTTAAATTTTTGTTTTATTCTGTTTTTTGGTATTTGTTGTTATAGCGGCAACAGAAATACATCATCTGTGATTTTGTATTATGAGCGTTTTACATATTGATATCTGTCACAAGCTACTGAAACACGCTCCAAGGTCAAATTACTTTCCCCACTAGTGGAAAAAATGCGTTTTTGCCCACTGCTTTTAATGGATAAAGACGGCTTACCGAGGCAGTGAGGGGAAAATATTATATTTTTTGAAGATGGGCCTACAACTATCTGTAATCCACCCATTTGTGATTGCACGTACACACTTTTTCTGTAATATAAAGGCTCTATCAACATGCACAGAATTACCCCACATTAAGAGACCGTAGTTTAAAGTTGACGACACATATTCGTAGTAGGAGACAGTTTTCCCCAATCTTCTTAAAGCGTATACAAACCTATCTAACTTGGAACATATTTAATCTATATGGTTTTTTTAGCTTATTATTCTCAAAATAATCAAATCTCTAAAAGAATCAAAAATTATAGAAATTGTTAAATATAGAAACGTTAGATACGATATGAGATATCTCGTATCGTATCTAACGTATTGCGGCGTCCCTCTCGTCAGTGACTGAATTCCGGACAATGTAATAACCACTTAAGTACGTTATACAAAAATATCAAAATTTTTAAACCATCACAGCGGCCACGTAACATCTATGACTTCGCGCGCTGGAAAATTATTTTACAATCTATTTTCACATAACACTTACCTTTCAAGTCAGACTTTTTATAATAGCAGATAAATTACCTCTATTACAGTATTTTTTAAATACAAAAAAACGCCATGGTACGATCGTGACAGATAAAATTTCAAACTTTTCAGCTCATCAGCTTTATTTGACCTAAGGAACAATCGTGCCAAGCGGCGTCGCCTGAGACAAAAGTGCCAACTGCTCCATACATTGCTGTCATTCATTCGCGGGCCGCTACTAGTGGTGCTTGCTTACCCACCCTGTTTCGACTTATTACTGAAGTTTTTTTTAAGTGAAACCTTCTTTAGCGGCGCTGTGCCCTTTTTGGAATGGGGAAAAAATGTTAAACTCGCCACAGCAGCACGGCTAGCACGCGACGGCGCGCGAGCTCTCTCGATTTTTCTCGCACTATCCGTCTCTCTCTTATTAAAACACTCAGAAGAAGAGGTATAGTGCGATAAAAATCGAGAGTATGTCGCGGCCGTCGTGTGCTAGACGTGCAGGTGTAGGAGCGTAGGAGGTCACGTGACTGTAAGATTCTGAGAGATGTCAAAATATTCAAGTTTTCACTTCTGCCGGCACTCCCGGCGTGCAACCCGGTCTTTGTCTATAATTAATGGAACTCTAGGTTTGTTCATGAATGTCTATTACAAGATATTTCTTTTCTTTCTGTATAAGTATGACTGTTTCCTAAATCAATTTAAATAATAATAATTTCTTCCGGGGGGTAAGTTTGTGGGATTCGTGAATAAAAAAGCTCAGAATAACCTTTTAAAATTAAATACACAAAAAAACACTACGTAATATAAAAAAATATATTTAACAAAACCGTATTTTTCCTGGCGTATTAGGCATAACGTAGTGAATTGTGGAACAAATAGGAGTAAGTTGTACCTGTGGTTGTACAGTTAAGTGCAAATATGCGTATCGATTTAATCTTCTCATTAATATGTCCCGAAACCTTAATCCGCCGGCGTAAGAGCCATGGTACATACCTATTTATGAGAATGCACTTGACTAACTTACAGATATATACTACTCAAAAGAAAATAGGGGCCACAAGTATGGTGATCGTTACGTGAAAATTAAATATGAAACAGTAATATATAGTTTTTCCAGCTATTAGCCACACACCAGCATGAAAGAGGTTGGGTTCTGAAGGATGCGGGACATCATTAATTAGCCACTTATCAATCACTTTATGTCCAATAAGTAACAATAAAATAGAAAAATGTTTGTGGCCCTTATTTTGTTTTGAGCAGTATATTTTGCGTGTAGAAACGAGCAATCTGCCAAAACAAACAAATGCTTTGTAATTCGTATTCATGACTATTGCCTTAATACCAAACATACAATTATTAATACGATCAATCTGAATATATAATTCGATTTACCGATAAGTCATTTAATGCACGCGATACAATAATATCTAGGTGTGACATGTTGATGTTATTGTAAGGTTTTTAAACAGACGGACTCATGTGTTTCTATTAGCGCTATTTTAACAGATGTCATACTGATATGCACAATCCGCACAATCTGTACCCAGAGTTGGGCAAAAATTTGTTTGAATAAGAACAAGAATAAAAACAGAATTTTTATTCTTATTCAAATCATTTGAATAAGAATAATTCTTGCGTCCGTTATTTAAAATAACATGAAGGTGAATAAATCATGCTACTTTTATTTAAAATAAGGAATAAAATACGGAATAATTATTCCACAAATGGGGTTATGCTAACATTTTATTTAAATAAAAAGTTATTCAAATAAAGTTAATTTTGTGGTATCGTCGGTAAAATTTTGTAAGAAGTAGATTTTACACACAATGGATTCTATGATAAGTTTGGGACGTTTGGGTTTACTTGGTTTGTTTTGACGAGTTGTATACATTACACTTGGTGACGATGGTCTGATGATGGAGTGAGGAGGTGGATAGTGGAACTCCTCAATGCTACTTGTATACCCCTCGAGTTTGGTCTCATTTCGTTTGTTTTGACGAGTTATATACATAATACTTGGTGACGACGGTCTGATGATGAAGTCAGGAGGTGGATAGTGGAACTCCTCAATGGCTACCTGTATATCCCTCAAGTTTGGGCTCATTCGTGGAACTTCTCAAATCCATTGGAGTTCCACTATCCCCCTCCTGACTCCATCATCAGACAATCGTCACCAAATGTAATGTATAGAACTCGAAGAAACGAAGTATAATGTATAGGACTCGTCAAAACAAACCAAACGAACCCAAACTCGAGGGGTATACAAGTAGCCATTGAGGAGTTCCACTATCCACCTCCTCACTCCATCATCAGACCATCATCACCAAGTATAATGTATAGGACTCGTCAAAACAAACCAAACAAACCCAAACTCGAGGGGTATACAAGTAGCCATTGGGGAGTTCCCCTATCCACCTCCTCACTCCATCATCAGACCATCATCACCAAGTATAATGTATAGGACTCGTCAAAACAAACCAAACGAACCCAAACTCGAGGGGTATACAAGTAGCCATTGAGGAGTTCCACTATCCACCTCCTCACTCCATCATCAGACCATCATCACCAAGTATAATGTATAGGACTCGTCAAAACAAACCAATCGAACCCAAACTCGAGGGGTATACAAGTAGCCATTGAGGAGTTCCACTATCCACCTCCTCACTCCATCATCAGACCATCATCACCAAGTATAATGTATAGGACTCGTCAAAACAAACCAAACGAACCCAAACTCGAGGGGTATACAAGTAGCCATTGAGGAGCTCCACTATCCACCTCCTCACTCCATCATCAGACCATCATCACCAAGTATAATGTATAGGACTCGTCAAAACAAACCAATCGAACCCAAACTCGAGGGGTATACAAGTAGCCATTGAGGAGTTCCACTATCCACCTCCTCACTCCATCATCAGACCATCATCACCAAGTATAATGTATAGGACTCGTCAAAACAAACCAAACGAACCCAAACTCGAGGGGTATACAAGTAGCCATTGAGGAGCTCCACTATCCACCTCCTCACTCCATCATCAGACCATCATCACCAAGTATAATGTATAGGACTCGTCAAAACAAACCAAACGAACCCAAACTCGAGGGGTATACAAGTAGCCATTGAGGAGTTCCACTATCCACCTCCTCACTCCATCATCAGACCATCATCACCAAGTATAATGTATAGGACTCGTCAAAACAAACCAAACGAACCCAAACTCGAGGGGTATACAAGTAGCCATTGAGGAGTTCCACTATCCACCTCCTGACTCCATCATCAGACCATCATCACCAAGTATAATGTATAGGACTCGTCAAAACAAACCAAACGAACCCAAACTCGAGGGGTATACAAGTAGCCATTGAGGAGTTCCCCTATCCACCTCCTCACTCCATCATCAGACCATCATCACCAAGTATAATGTATAGGACTCGTCAAAACAAACCAACGATCCCAAATTCGAGGGGTATACAAGTAGCCATTGAGGAGCTCCACTATCCACCTCCTCACTCCATCATCAGACCATCATCACCAAGTATAATGTATAGGACTCGTCAAAACAAACCAACGAACCCAAATTCGAGGGGTATACAAGTAGCCATTGAGGAGTTCTACTATCCACCTCCTCACTCCATCATCAGACCATCATCACCAAGTATAATGTATAGGACTCGTCAAAACAAACCAAACGAACCCAAACTCGAGGGGTATACAAGTAGCCATTGAGGAGTTCCACTATCCACCTCCTCACTCCATCATCAGACCATCATCACCAAGTATAATGTATAGGACTCGTCAAAACAAACCAAACGAACCCAAACTCGAGGGGTATACAAGTAGCCATTGAGGAGTTCCACTATCCACCTCCTGACTCCATCATCAGACCATCATCACCAAGTATAATGTATAGGACTCGTCAAAACAAACCAAACGAACCCAAACTCGAGGGGTATACAAGTAGCCATTGAAGAGTTCCCCTATCCACCTCCTCACTCCATCATCAGACCATCATCACCAAGTATAATGTATAGGACTCGTCAAAACAAACCAACGAACCCAAATTCGAGGGGTATACAAGTAGCCATTGAGGAGCTCCACTATCCACCTCCTCACTCCATCATCAGACCATCATCACCAAGTTTTGTAAGAAGTAGATTTTACACACAATGGATTCTATGATAAGTTTGGGACGTTTGGGTTTACTTGGTTTGTTTTGACGAGTTGTATACATTACACTTGGTGACGATGGTCTGATGATGGAGTGAGGAGGTGGATAGTGGAACTCCTCAATGCTACTTGTATACCCCTCGAGTTTGGGTTCATTTCGTTTGTTTTGACGAGTTATATACATTATACTTGGTGACGACGGTCTGATGATGAAGTCAGGAGGTGGATAGTGGAACTCCTCAATGGCTACCTGTATATCCCTCAAGTTTGGGCTCAGTCGTGGAACTTCTCAAATCCATTGGAGTTCCACTATCCCCCTCCTGACTCCATCATCAGACAATCGTCACCAAATGTAATGTATAGAACTCGAAGAAACGAAGTATAATGTATAGGACTCGTCAAAACAAACCAAACGAACCCAAACTCGAGGGGTATACAAGTAGCCATTGAGGAGTTCCACTATCCACCTCCTCACTCCATCATCAGACCATCATCACCAAGTATAATGTATAGGACTCGTCAAAACAAACCAAACAAACCCAAACTCGAGGGGTATACAAGTAGCCATTGAGGAGTTCCCCTATCCACCTCCTCACTCCATCATCAGACCATCATCACCAAGTATAATGTATAGGACTCGTCAAAACAAACCAAACGAACCCAAACTCGAGGGGTAAACAAATAGCCATTGAGGAGTTCCACTATCCACCTCCTCACTCCATCATCAGACCATCATCACCAAGTATAATGTATAAGACTCGTCAAAACAAACCAATCGAACCCAAACTCGAGGGGTATACAAGTAGCCATTGAGGAGTTCCACTATCCACCTCCTCACTCCATCATCAGACCATCATCACCAAGTATAATGTATAGGACTCGTCAAAACAAACCAAACGAACCCAAACTCGAGGGGTATATAAGTAGCCATTGAGGAGCTCCACTATCTACCTCCTCACTCCATCATCAGACCATCATCACCAAGTATAATGTATAGGACTCGTCAAAACAAACCAAACGAACCCAAACTCGAGGGGTATACAAGTAGCCATTGAGGAGTTCCACTATCCACCTCCTCACTCCATCATCAGACCATCATCACCAAGTATAATGTATAGGACTCGTCAAAACAAACCAAACGAACCCAAACTCGAGGGGTATACAAGTAGCCATTGAGGAGTTCCACTATCCACCTCCTGACTCCATCATCAGACCATCATCACCAAGTATAATGTATAGGACTCGTCAAAACAAACCAAACGAACCCAAACTCGAGGGGTATACAAGTAGCCATTGAGGAGTTCCCCTATCCACCTCCTCACTCCATCATCAGACCATCATCACCAAGTATAATGTATAGGACTCGTCAAAACAAACCAACGAACCCAAATTCGAGGGGTATACAAGTAGCCATTGAGGAGCTCCACTATCCACCTCCTGACTCCATCATCAGACCATCATCACCAAGTATAATGTATAGGACTCGTCAAAACAAACCAACGAACCCAAATTCGAGGGGTATACAAGTAGCCATTGAGGAGTTCCACTATCCACCTCCTCACTCCATCATCAGACCATCATCACCAAGTATAATGTATAGGACTCGTCAAAACAAACCAAACGAACCCAAACTCGAGGGGTATACAAGTAGCCATTGAGGAGTTTCACTATCCACCTCCTCACTCCATCATCAGACCATCATCACCAAGTATAATGTATAGGACTCGTCAAAACAAACCAAACGAACCCAAACTCGAGGAGTATACAAGTAGCCATTGAGGAGTTCCACTATCCACCTCCTGACTCCATGATCAGACCATCGTCACCAAGAATAATGTATAGGAATCGTCCAAACAAACCAACGAACCCAAACTCGAGGGGTATACAAGTAGCCATTGAGGAGCTCCACTATCCACCTCCTCACTCCATCATCAGACCATCATCACCAAGTATAATGTATAGGACTCGTCAAAACAAACCATCGAACCCAAATTCGAGGGGTATACAAGTAGCCATTGAGGAGTTCCACTATCCACCTCCTCACTCCATCATCAGACCATCATCACCAAGTATAATGTATAGGACTCGTCAAAACAAACCAATCGAACCCAAACTCGAGGGGTATACAAGTAGCAATTGAGGAGTTCCACTATCCACCTCCTGACTCCATCATCAGACCATCGTCACCAAGAATAATGTATAGGAATCGTCCAAACAAACCAACGAACCCAAACTCGAGGGGTATACAAGTAGCCATTGAGGAGTTCCACTATCCACTTCCTCACTCCATCATCAGACCATCATCACCAAGTATAATGTATAGGACTCGTCAAAACAAACCAAACGAACCCAAACTCGAGGGGTATACAAGTAGCCATTGAGGAGTTCCACTATCCACCTCCTCACTCCATCATCAGACCATCATCACCAAGTATAATGTATAGGACTCGTCAAAACAAACCAAACGAACCCAAACTCGAGGGGTATACAAGTAGCCATTGAGGAGTTCCACTATCCACCTCCTGACTCCATCATCAGACCATCGTCACCAAGAATAATGTATAGGACTCGTCAAAACAAACCAAACGAACCCAAACTCGAGGAGTATACAAGTAGCCATTGAGGAGTTCCACTATCCACCTCCTGACTCCATGATCAGACCATCGTCACCAAGAATAATGTATAGGAATCGTCCAAACAAACCAACGAACCCAAACTCGAGGGGTATACAAGTAGCCATTGAGGAGCTCCACTATCCACCTCCTCACTCCATCATCAGACCATCATCACCAAGTATAATGTATAGGACTCGTCAAAACAAACCATCGAACCCAAATTCGAGGGGTATACAAGTAGCCATTGAGGAGTTCCACTATCCACCTCCTCACTCCATCATCAGACCATCATCACCAAGTATAATGTATAGGACTCGTCAAAACAAACCAATCGAACCCAAACTCGAGGGGTATACAAGTAGCAATTGAGGAGTTCCACTATCCACCTCCTGACTCCATCATCAGACCATCGTCACCAAGAATAATGTATAGGAATCGTCCAAACAAACCAACGAACCCAAACTCGAGGGGTATACAAGTAGCCATTGAGGAGTTCCACTATCCACTTCCTCACTCCATCATCAGACCATCATCACCAAGTATAATGTATAGGACTCGTCAAAACAAACCAAACGAACCCAAACTCGAGGGGTATACAAGTAGCCATTGAGGAGTTCCACTATCCACCTCCTCACTCCATCATCAGACCATCATCACCAAGTATAATGTATAGGACTCGTCAAAACAAACCAAACGAACCCAAACTCGAGGGGTATACAAGTAGCCATTGAGGAGTTCCACTATCCACCTCCTGACTCCATCATCAGACCATCGTCACCAAGAATAATGTATAGGAATCGTCCAAACAAACCAACGAACCCAAACTCGAGGGGTATACAAGTAGCCATTGAGGAGTTCCACTATCCACCTCCTCACTCCATCATCAGACCATCATCACCAAGTATAATGTATAGGACTCGTCAAAACAAACCAAACGAACCCAAACTCGAGGGGTATACAAGTAGCCATTGAGGAGTTCCACTATCCACCTCCTCACTCCATCATCAGACCATCATCACCAAGTATAATGTATAGGACTCGTCAAAACAAACCAAACGAACCCAAACTCGAGGGGTATACAAGTAGCCATTGAGGAGTTCCCCTATCCACCTCCTCACTCCATCATCAGACCATCATCACCAAGTATAATGTATAGGACTCGTCAAAACAAACCAAACGAACCCAAACTCGAGGGGTATACAAGTAGCCATTGAGGAGTTCCACTATCCACTTCCTCACTCCATCATCAGACCATCATCACCAAGTATAATGTATAGGACTCGTCAAAACAAACCAAACGAACCCAAACTCGAGGGGTATACAAGTAGCCATTGAGGAGCTCCACTATCCACCTCCTCACTCCATCATCAGACCATCATCACCAAGTATAATGTATAGGACTCGTCAAAACAAACCAAACGAACCCAAACTCGAGGGGTATACAAGTAGCCATTGAGGAGTTCCACTATCCACCTCCTCACTCCATCATCAGACCATCATCACCAAGTATAATGTATAGGACTCGTCAAAACAAACCAAACGAACCCAAACTCGAGGGGTATACAAGTAGCCATTGAGGAGCTCCACTATCCACCTCCTCACTCCATCATCAGACCATCATCACCAAGTATAATGTATAGGACTCGTCAAAACAAACCAACGAACCCAAATTCGAGGGGTATACAAGTAGCCACTGAGGAGTTCCACTATCCACCTCCTCACTCCATCATCAGACCATCATCACCAAGTATAATGTATAGGACTCGTCAAAACAAACCAAACGAACCCAAACTCGAGGGGTATACAAGTAGCCATTGAGGAGTTCCACTATCCACCTCCTGACTCCATCATCAGACCATCGCCACCAAGAATAATGTATAGGAATCGTCCAAACAAACCAACGAACCCAAACTCGAGGGGTATACAAGTAGCCATTGAGGAGCTCCACTATCCACAGACATATGCAATAGGTATAAATTACACTACATTCAAGAGTCTACTAAGTGCCTCTACTATACCGATACCAAAATTTACCCCCGGGCGAGTATCCGACCGAACTGCATTCATAATTTCATATTCTTGGTACATTAGTTATAATAAAAAAACATGATTAGATTTATTTGAATAAGAATAAGTTAACTTCATTCAATTTTCTCACATAAGAATTATTCACAGCGAAATTATTTGAATAACTTTGACGGGAATAAAATCAACATGATTTTATTCTTGAGTGCCCAACTCTGTCCGTACCTGGTAAGTACCTACCTGCCAACACATCTATGTACCTACATTTGACGTGTAACTAAGAGCCGTTGAGGTTTACTTGCATTCCTACTAAATAGTTGCTGAGGATTTATTCAGAATTCAGAACTATGTAGCTTCCGCCCGCGACTTCGTCTGCGTGGACCCGGGATAAAAACTATCTTATTTTTTTTCCAGGCTATAAACTATCCTCGTGCAAAAAGGTCATCCAAATTGGTTAAGCCTAAGCGTGATAGAGGATAGAGTAAGAAACATCCAAACCTTCGCATTTATACGTAGTAGCAGGGTTGCAATGTGAAAAATTTAAGTGGGCAACTTGAACGATTTAAGGAGCGATTACCTACCTCCAAAATTAAATACTTGCCCTATTTTTAGAACTTATCAAAATGCTTCACTATCCAATTTTTAGGGTTCCGTAGTCAACAAGGAACCCTTATAGTTTCGCCATGTCCGTCTTCGGCTTAGCTCAGTAACCATTCCTACTAGAAAACTGTATTCGGCATGGGTATTAAATCAATCACGCCGACAAAACAGTACAATAAAATTGGAAAGTTTTTTTTTAGGGTACCTTCCCTACACCTAAAGCGGGGATGGTGTGGTACGACTATGTCGTTGGATAGCTCGTTCAAAAATATTATGGGTTTTTTAAAACCTTTTTCAATTCTATTAAAGCCCTAATTTTGTCCCCCCCCCCCCCCCCCCCCCCCCCCCGGCTAAATGGCTACTACTGGGGATGTGAAAAAATTAGTGGAAGTAGCTACATATAATAAATTTAAAAGGAAAATTATCACGAACAAGTACGCATATAAGAAGTTACCGAGTAATAGTCGACCAACTTAATATGTAATTGAAAAGGCCAATTTTCGTACAAATTCGGCCGACGCAACCGCACCGCACGTCGATGTAGGTAACTAAGACAGACAGGCACTTACAGAACTACACTGCGCGTGGCCCGACACGCACTTGGCCGGTTTTTCTATGTCGTCTGCAATATACCTAGGTGCCCATTCCTTCTAACAATAGTCTGACTGAACGAATGGTTGATCCGAAACATAGCACAACATTTCATACGCTTGTCCGACTCGGATTGGTTTTCCCCACAGCCAATGAGCCTACCTCTACCTACACTGTAAACCGTACGTGTACAATTCCTGAGCCGACCTTTATAAGTTTGAAAGATTGAAATAATCTGTAATGAATAATGAATCTTATATATAATATAAAAAGTGAAACGTTATACGAGTGTAAATAAATATAAATGTTTGCTTCCAGTTCTTTCATAGAACGAAGCCTTTGTTGTCTGTCGGGAACATACTTTAGGTACCTACAAAAATGTAGTAGGTACCAGGTCACAGGACAAACATGCAATACCGGACGAGACAGTGGGAACATGCACTTGTACAAAAATAATATTCATACATTAGGTACCTACTTCTACTTACCTATTTCCATCATATATTATTTATTAGAGCTAAATGAACAAACGAGCATAGGTATAATAAATAACACTCGCATTTATAATATATATTAAGCATTCGCATTAGCAATGTAAGATTTTGGAAAGCGATACTTTTTATTAGATATTAGATCGTTTTTATTCAACGCTGAGCAGAAGCGTTTTAACTACTAATAAACTTATTATCTACAGGTAAGACGGATATTCGATAGTCACTTGAAATGCAAGCCTTAAAACGTGTTAATATTATTTTTGTAGAACTAATGTTTAATTAGGTACTCCGACGAAACCTAGGGCTCATGTGGAATTCAACCAGTATAAAGAGAATTTCCTCAGACAAAGCTCTTCCTTCGCATTGTTCACTATGACCGACTCAATCTTAATAAATAATCATAACATTGCAAACATAACAGTACGGCCACAAGGCAAAATAAGATCAGACTGAATGAATTAATCCTAATAGCTATTTCCTCTCTGCCTCTGGTTTCTGATGTCTTCTAAACTGCAGTAAGTAGGTATGTTGTTGGGTCTACCGAAACAATACATACTTACGAGTACCTTGATCCTCCAAATCCCATATAATACGCTTGTGCTGGCGTAGGTACCTATATCTTCTCAATGGAGACAAATTGGTGGATAGGTCATCACTTAAAAAGTAATTGGGCAAACAGGGCGCGTAGAGACTTAGCCACAAAAAAGACCGACTTCCCATTATGATCATCACAGTATCAGAAACCCTTTGTTTATTTAATTAAATATATTGAGAGCTCACCGTAGTCCTTTCCCATAGTACTGTAATCAGAGGTCGTCGCTTAAACCTCGAACTCTGCTGCCACTGTTTTTTTTTTCTTTTCAACTCTCATGCATTGTTGAGAAATAGATCGTCAATTGTCACTTCCCCGCAAAGTTTATTGTTGCAATTATTTAAGCGGTTTTCTGTTTGTTGCTAAGCAGGGCCAGCATTGAATGTTGTTTGAGTTGTCTGTTTATATAAAAGTGAAAGTTTTAACTTGGATTTATAATACGATGCGGCGCAGCGCAGCGACACGTTAGGTGGCGCGGAGACGGCGCGACAGACTGCCTTTAGTTAGTAGCGCTCAGCGTTCTGCCCCGCGGCGGCGGCTGGTATTGCAAACCCATTCCGATTCATTTGTCAGCCTTCCTGCACTGTAGTTACCTATTACATTATTTTTGGTTTTTACACTTTTTACTCATAAACAGGATGAGCCATCCAAATCAGCTGGTAGGCATCAAAATCCGTTGCGTAGTTTTAAAGATCTAAGCATACATAGGGACAGGCAGCGGGAAGCGACTTTGTTTTATACTATGTAGTGACTAGCAACTCGCCTCGGTTTCGCACGGGTACTATATTATACATATAAACCTTCCCCTTGAATCACTATATATTAAAAAAAAACCGCATTAAAATCCGTTGCGTAATTTTAAAGACCTACGCATACATAGGGACAGACCCCCGGGAAGCGACTTTGTTTTATACTATGTAGTGATAAACACTTTGTTAATGTAGATACCAGTTTTTTTTTAATAAGATCATGCATATACCTAGGTATTTTTAAGATATTTTCGATATGGTCTACTAAGTGTTGAAATTGGTAACTACCCATACTTACCTCACTTTTTTTACCAGTAGCCAATTGTGGTAAATTACAACGCATCAAAATAAGCATGTACCTTAACTAATGCTGCTACTGTAAATAAGTAACTTTAATGACTCGCTTCTAAGATAAGAAAAGTACATAGTAGGTACGATGATTCGATGTCGACTTTTTTGTTAGAAAATGATGTCTGTCTGCTTTGCCCAAAGGATGACTGGTAGAGAATGCTTAAGGCATTAAGTTCGCCTTTTGTACAATAAGTTCTTCTTTTGTGCAATGAAGATTAAATAAATAAAAATGTAGATAATAAAATAAAATACTAAATAGTTTGCCTATACCTACATCGCGGTGTCAAGATATACCTAGTTGTGGGTGAGCTTAAAACAAGTTACCTTACTTACCCCTATTCTGTAACTTGTTTTAAGCTCACCTCAACGCTCACCCATAAATATATCTTGACACCGCGGTGCGTGGTAACTAAGCGTAGGTAGAGGTCTAGTTTCGTGACGCGTGACCGGCGGGGTGAGCCGCTTTAGCGCGTAGCGAATAACAGCTAATAGGGGGGCTGTATTCGTAGATATATATGCGTGTGACACATTTGTTCATGGGCATCTAGCTACTATGATAGCTACAGCTACTTCTTCTTCTTCGGTCCTTTAAGGCTGAGGGACGGGCTTAGATACTAAGGAGGTGGAATTATGTCAATTATGTAATACGGTCAGCATCAAAAGTAGCTGCGCAAACGAAGACGTCAAAAGTCTTTATTAAAAGGGAATAAGAGTTTTTGACGTCTTCGATTGCGTAGTTACTTTTGATGCTGACTGTACTATTATAAATATTATAATGTTCTGTGAGTAATTAAAAAGTTTCTGAGATAAAAATCCCAGTATAGACATTATGTTAAGCTTGTTTCCCGCAGCGTTATCTGTTACACGTTGATAACAAAACATTGCGTTTAAATACCTACATACCTACTTAAGTATTATATCTCGAGAACGAAACGGAGCGTCCTTCGCGGCAAAATCCTTTGTTAGTTTGTATCCAGTAATTAGCAACATGCAATGCCAATGCAATATCGCCTGTGGTACAGTCAAGTGCATATTGTTGTATCGATTTAATCCTACTAAGTTTATAAATGCGAAAGTTTGGATGTTTGTTACTTAATCACGCTTAAAGGGCTCAACCGATTTGGATAAAATTTTGCACCAAGATAGTTTATAGCCTAGATTAAAATATAGGATAGTTTGTATCCCGGGACCACGCAGACGAAGTCGCGGGCGGAAGGTAGTCCTCTCATAAATATTTATACATGTGTATTTGTACATATGTACTTTCCGAAAACTTCTCCGACATAAGACCACACGCAAAGCATCGTAGAAGACTCCCATATTTTGACACTAGACTGTACTATGTTATAGGTATATATATATATATATATATATATGTAGTGGAAACTAGGGTCAATAGAAACGCGGGTCATTTGAAACAAGCTTAATAATTCCTAAACTATTGTTGGTAGCGGGAGGGTTTCCAAGAAGAAAAGTTAAAGGCACCTAGGGCTTAATTATGTTTTCACTTCTCATGCTCGAAAAGTGTGTCATATTAGGCCTAGATAGCGGGGCTAAAGTAGTACATTTAGCCCCTAGGGAAAATATGTAAACATATTTATGATTTCAAAACATTTTAATTTGACCAATCAATGCACTTCAACGTATTAAATCCACCAATCACAACTGTTTAAAAAACCATTTTTATTTTCTATCAACTAATCAGAATACAGCTATATATTAAAATCAACCAATCAGAAAACAGATTTTATTTCAAATATTAGGCGTTTTTTATTCCCGATTTCACAAACATTAAAAAAATAAGTAGCGTTTATTCGTGGTGTCAAAATTTTGTATCTGTGTTTACAAACAAAACTGTGTAAACAGTTTATTAAAAAAATCATGCCGCTAAATTGAACAATCTTTTCGCTGTGGAATTTATTATTGATTGTAGATGAGTAATGTTCGTTTTCACTATTTTCTCGCAGTCTAAGTGAAAAGTACAGTGTATAACTCTGGTCTAAAAGCCATATTACCACTCGAACAATTTTCTCTTCACTTCGCTCGGGAAAATAACCATCTCGTGGTAATATGGCTTATTTTAGCCCCCTTGTCATACAATCTACTATACCTACATTTGAATGGAAATCAATTAATTAATTTATTACTATAATTTAATAAATGTTTTATTCTCACAAGTTTCCCTGCCTTTGTTTCATCAAAAACTAAATCGATAAAAAGGTGCTCACAATATTTCACGAGCATCGGTAGAGAAATGCGACCGGCGCCTCACCTCACCCATCACGCCTAACGAAACAAGACCTCTACCCTACTACGCTTAGTTACTTTACTAAGAAGCGCGGCGCGGCGTTAAGATATATTTGTGGGTGAGGGGGGGTGACGTGAGCTTAAAACAATTTACAGAATAGCTAAAACAGCTCGATGGTTCAATTGTACAATTACCTAAAACTATTTTACTTAAAATATTATTATTTTGAGGAAGCATAACTAGGTATTTATATATCCTTGATGTATACAATACTACTCAGCAATTGTATATATACCGGTGTTCGTTTATAAATATTTACTTATATTGATTCTTCGTGCAACCAAAGCATGGTATTTGTAAACATAATACTTTGAATATTTCCAATATGAAAATAATACATTATACAGTCAGTTGTTAAGACCAATCGATCAAAAATAATAAATAATAAATAATAAAAAATAATAAATAATAAATAATGAAATCGATACACTATAAGAAACTATTGACCTCCCCAATAAAAAGAGGTTTTTTTTTAATTCTATTGTGTGTCCCCACTGCTGGGCCAAAGGCCTCTCCCTCTCCCTGTGATCTCCATGCGTCCCTAATAGGTGCTTCTTCCGCTCAGTTGCTGAAGTCCTGCCATCTCCGTCTAGGTTGGCCCCGTCTGCGTAGCTACATTAGCCCACCTGTTTGGGTGCATGCGACAGACGTGGCCGGTCTAAATAGTCCCACTTGAGCCTGGCAGTTTTCGCACCCACAATCAGACTATGCGTGTTTTGGAGCGCAGTGTGTAGTGTTTCGGACCCGATCCGTCCTTTTGACACCTAGAATACAGTGCTCCATAGAGCGTTGGCAAGCACTTCAATTTGGACTTCTGGCTCTCAGTGAGTGACCATGTTTGCGCACCGTAGGTATAGGACAGGCAAAATACACATGTCGACGAGTTTCCGCTTTAGTGACAGAGGAAGGTTGCCCTTCATTAGCTCCTTCACGTACCAGTAGCTCTTCCAAGCGTTTTCGACCCGACATTCGACTTCCTTGTCTTGTCTGTAGCTGAAAGAGACTAACTGGGCCAAGTAAATATACTCGTCCGGCATAATGTATGATGTGCCCGTCTACCTCCACCCTACGTTTCGTGCTGTTGGCTATTACCTGAGTCCGATGTGATGTGACCAATTAATTTTTAGTCAAATTAGAAGGCTTGCCAAGCTCAGTTCTTTGAGCATGAGCTGAAGTTCTGTTGCAAAAGATGCGAAAAGAACAATGTCATCGGCGAAACGAAGGTTTGATAACCTCTTACCGCCATCGCCAACGACTATTCCCCTCGCCTCCCAAGAAACTGCCAGGCTCTTGAAGATTTCTTCAAGCGTGCTCGTGAATAGAGAAACTATAACAAAAGTCCAAATTCAAAGCAAAGGTCAGAAAGAAGAAATCACACGTGGTACTTATTTAGCAAACGTGAATATCAACACAAAGATCTCTCAACCGTATGAGTGATAAGCAGAAACTGACCGTCCTCCTATGAGCAATTATTGTATTGTACCCTTTCGCGGCGTTAATGCATCTACCTGGAATGCTGTGATCTGATTGGCTGCGGTGTACCGTGTCTTAAAGATATACATATAGATTTCAAAATAAATTCTCTTATTTAAAGGTCTGTGGTTTTTTGTTACAGAAGATTTAATGAAAATCTGGATTTCAGCTTTTATTGCATATTGACTGCATCTAAAAACTCATTATTAGCACAATACTACAATAATTTTATCTTATTTGCACGTAAAAAATAACATTAGATAACTTTTTTTATACCGCCTATTTGGGTAGAAACGGGTAAATACCGGGTAGAATTGGGTAGTTTCGGGAATTTTCCGGTATGTACCTACCCGCCGGCGCCCATCTCTGACGGGTGACCGGCTGGGTGAGCCGCTTTTTAGCGAGTAGCGAATAACAGCCCTGGCCTGTTATTCGCTCGGGTGAGCGTTGAGGTGAGCTTAAAACATGTTACAGAATAGGGGGCTGGATACGGACTAAGTTCGCTCCGTCTGGCCGTTGATCCCGGGTAGGTGCCAGAACTCTTCACGGCTACACGGCTCATAGGTACTCAATAAAATCATTTGGGCGATTTAATTAACCGCTGTTATTTACCTGCCCCCTGTAACAATAAGTGCCCTAGCCTATAGCGGCATTTAATTGAATTAAAATCAGGAAAATAATAAGCAGTTAGGTACAGGTAAATTACTGGTAGAATATCGCAGATCAACCCGGAGGGGGGAGAACCAACACAGCGTCTAATGGCGTCGTGGTCGTGGAATGTATGGTTAACCTATGTACATTTAATTGAAGTACTTATTTACTATACGTCGATGTATTAAGTTAACTAAGTATGTCGACATTCTCAGGTTCTTTCGCTCCGAATAACTAAACTGGCTACCTGAAACAGGTAAATTATTTTTCTTTTCCAGCAGTTCAGAATCTTTTGGCAAAGTTCGATAGGTTGGCATTTGTTTTATCCATTGTTATTTTCCTGTATTTCCAACCTCCTTACTTTCGGGTTTGTGAAATATTTTTTCTATTAAGGGGATCCCTTTGGGGGGGGGGGGGGGGGGGGGGGGGTTTGTGTGATATTGCGTTTTAAAACTCAAATCTTTGTTGGAGTCAAGTGTGTCCTCTGCTGGCTAACATGAGTAGGTATTACGGTATGTGAAAAATCCATGGCAGCAGTGTATTGCATATAATGAATTTAAAGGAAAACTATCACGGAGGACTAGATAATGAGTAAATCGACCAACTTAAAACTGTAATTGGAAAGGCCAACTTTCGTGCAAATTCGGGCGACGCACCGCATTGTTAAGTTGGCGCGTGCGTGTCGATGTTACCTAAACTATCCGCCTTCATTCATAAAACTGATCCCACTTGGCCACTGAATGCCAACCTAACCTAACCTTTTTTATAGGAAGAGGAAAAATGCTTCAACTCCACCCGAGTGTGGGGACGGACCCGGATGGGTATATGGGACTGACCTCCTCGTAGTGGATTTATGAGACCCCATAAATGTACCCACTAAAAACCTCTCCGTCTGCCTTCTTTGTGCCGTAACGGTGGGCTGTAGGAACGCTTGCGCTTTACTTCTGCAGCACCACCCGCACCGCTCCGATTATCAGAGCGCCGCCTCCGAAGGCCCGTGTTGGCCTCATTCATTTTAGTGCCAGTGCCTAGTGCAGGATAGTATCTCACTTAGTGACTCTACGGAGGCAGGCGGCGATCGTGTGCGGCTGTCTGCATCTAGCACGCCTACGGCGCCGTTGGTAGGCCGATGGGTCCGACCTCCCTGGCCCGTTCTCGCGGGGAGAGCTCCTCTCGCTTGGCCTCAATCTCTCGCGTTGCTAGCCAGAAATCCCTGGCTCGCGCCTCCTCGCGCCAGAAGAAGACTGACGAAAACCTAACTTAACTTTTTTTTAGGGCGAAAATGCTTTACGCATACCACCCGGGCGCAGGGGGGTGACCCGAATGGTTATGTGGGACTTCGGCTTGAGCTGATGAGACCCACGGCATACCCACTAAAACCCACCCCACTTGCCGCCTCGCCGCCATGTGGCGAGGTTACGGGAACGCTTGCACACACATCCGCGACCCCGCCGGCAGCAGCCCGGAGGCCCTCCACGTAAGGCGCGCCAGATGTTTTGACGCGCCTGCTGCCTTCTCGATCTCCACCTGTTCAGTAGTGGACCCCTTTGAGTCCGCTACGAGGAGATCGTGGGTGCGGAAAATCCAGCACCCGGTGGCGAATCAGGTCTGTGTGATACCGGCATTCCTCTTCCTCTGCGGCCCCACCAATGCCGATCGCAGGGGGTAGGGAGAATGGCGCACCGTTATACCAACACGCCTCTCCCCCTGTGATCCCGCCTCGGCGGTACTCCTTCCTCGACGGTCCCTCCCCTACGCATCCTAAGCGGGCTTGGCCAAGCCCGCTACCAGCGCCCTCCTTGGGCCAGACGGCAGCCCAAACAAGCCGGCCCTGAGTGCCTGTTAGCTTCACCGCGGGTGACCAGTCCGCGGTTACTAAGCCCGACAAGGGGAAACCTAACCTAACCTTTTTTTTTCTTGTATCGATGTGGAAATGCTTTATGCATACACCCGGTTGGGAAATAGGGGGTAATGTGGGACTTCACTAAGACATAGCATACCCACTAAAACCACACCGGCGTTTTCCCGTATTGCCGCGAAGAGGGACGCCATGGGATGGGATCGCAAAGATTCTACCGCGAAACCTAACCTAACCTAACTATTAAACAAATAGAAAATTTGCTATTTTTGGTATCCTCATCCTACAATTCATAAAAGAGCCATCGTTGCCCTCAACTAGGAATCAAGGTTGTCCTTCTCTTCCCTCATCCTGCTATACAGAAAAGAGTCATTGTTGCCCTCAAATGAGGGATTTCACTTTTTCTCATAGATGTGAAAAACAGTAGGTGTATACTGTGGAGCAATTGGTAGCAAGTAGCAAAATCCCTCAAGCTCAAGATTCAACCTTAGAATCCCTCGCTACGCTCTGGGTTCTATTGTAGAATCTTTTTCGGCACTCAATATACCGCCCCCTGTCATCTATTTACTATTAAACTCGCCATGCCGCCCCTAGTTGTCAAAACTAAACCTAACTGGGAAATGGTCAGAAGGCGCCGTCTCGGCGGGAGACTACCCTTGGTACCGGGGTATCCAATCGGTCTGGCTCGCCGCCAAACACGCATCGCTTTAAAACATACGAGTACCTACCTACATACTTCCTTTCGTTCTGGTTATGCAAAAGTAAATAGTCGCATGCGTAAGCAGTTTCTTTACTCTCTAGTAAAGGTACTAAAAGCGATAACAGTGTTTATGGGGCTCAACAAATACTAGCATTGGCTTAGGTATAGCCGAGACTGTTTAAGTTGACCGAATTGCTTCAAAATTAAATAGTCATTCAAAAAGCAAATCTACCGTCCAAAGTAAAAGATTCAAATTACAATTACAGTTTTTATAAAAAGTCGGCCACATTAAAAAATCTCGTCTATTTAGTCAGCATCGTAGTTACGTATAGTTAGTAGCAGCCAAATATGTATCTCGTGACACATCCTGTAGTAGGTACAGATGTATTGCAAAATGATTTTCCTTCGGGAAAACTCGGATCTTTATCGGAATACGATGACACCCGAACTGTCAATGAATTATCGTATTAAATCAGTGACATTCTCATACCCATTAATATGGAACTTTATTGTTAAGTGTCAAATGTCAAAATGAATAATGTTGTTGTATAATATAGAGATGTTACAACCGCAACAATTATTAGGTACTGAAAATGGGATTGGGACCTGTTTATAAATGAGATGAAAGTTATAAACCATTCGTCGTATTACTGCGTAGTCAAAATCATCAAGATCTAAATAGAATTTCTTGCGTGGTCCAGCTTAATTTTGTTTGTGTTGGGATTTTCATTACTTCTGTATTGTTCTTCCTGGTTCAAATATTTTCTAATTGTTGGTCTAGATATTCCTGTTGCGTCCGAAATTCGCTGTTGAACTTTCCTGAAATACTCTGAGTCGTTTCTATTTCTGAATTTGCTATTTTCCGATATGAAGTACAGGTAAATATTAAATACCTTGAATTGGATTTTTTAACCGTTTTCGAGATTTCGGCATGGCTATACAACCTTATTATAAGTAATCTGAAAATATGATTAAAATTACAGCGAATTTTTAAATTGCGGATTACCACTATATAAGAAGCAATTTGAGAGAGCACGATAAATACGAACTTTTCCGAAAAATTACGAAGGAAAATAATTTCGCACTACATCTGTAACGGGCTTCTTAATAAATTCAATTTAAACCACCAAATGCTTGAATAATGTTTAGTTAATAAATAGTTAAAATAAATAGGCCTTTGCCAGACAGTTTTGAAGTCTGATTTGACGTTTGATATCTCGGGGAAACCTCGGCACGGAGCTCATTCCACAACCGGAGCGTCCGAGGGAGGAAATTTCTTTGAAACCGTACGGTACGCGACCTATTTGGGTTCCAGGGAGTGAGGATAAATGCCCTGCCGACGGCGAGCGGTGCGGTGGTAAAAGCAGCCGTAGGCATGATGTCGAACAGTTCTTCGGAGCACAACCCGTTATACAAGCGATAGAACACGCACAAGGAGGCGAAGTCTCTCCTTAGACTCACCGGTTCGATATCGCTTGTAAGTTTAGGATCGTCCACGATTCGCACAGCGCGTCTTTGAAGCGAGTCGAAAGGCCCAAGCTATCCAGGTGCTCCCGCCCAGATGACAGCAATACTCCATTAATACTTTCTTGCACTCCCCCAAACTCTCCCAAACTAAGCAAAGCTTGTACAGTAGAGTTCTCCAATATCCAATATCTATCTATCATGCGTCTTATGCCAGTTACAATAAATACTGTGTATAGATATTTTTGAAAGGTAGTCTGTATAGATGTTGGAGAACTCGACTGTACTATTATTGACCACATACCACGTTTCAGACTGTCATTTGCAACTGGTAGCTTGAAAAAGGGTTAAATAAGATTGGAAATAAAACATATAAATCGATCATAATATTTTTATTCGCATACAATAATGGATTATGATACATTGAGCGCAAACGCGCGTCGCTAGCGGCCGTCGAACGAGCATACACTCGCTCTCCATTCGCATCAAATAAAATTACAATATTCATTTATATTGCAGCTTTCATGTCGCAATAACCGTCGCTACATATTCACTAGTGAGAAGTCTAGAGGCAGCATCTGTCAGTACGAGTCGGCGCGGGGCCATCGCGCGCGGCCGCGAACAGTTCGCGTATATATACTTAAATACAGCAGTTCAGTAGACTATCCCTTGTCTCTCCATCAATATATTTACATACAAACAAACGGAGCGGCAGGCGCGTCGACGCCGGCGGCCGCGCGGCGTTTCCGGCCGGCAGGCAGACTCACCACACACTTCCAAACTACTCTAACAGATCGTTTTCTTGCAAGCCTCAATGCCCTTATACGGCTCAAATACAAATATACTTAGTTATTTGCAAGAAAGAAGGTACATAACGGTGTTTTTTTATAACAACCTTCAGCATCCTACAACTGGATTGATGTAACATTAGAGTAATATTCGTATTAACTATCATGCGATACATTCAACATTATATTGCACATGCAACAGGTAAGCGTAAACAAGTCACTTACAGTTTTTGATGTAGATCAGCCCAGCTAGCATGACACGTTTTACGTGACATAATTATGTTTTACGTGACGTCTCAGTACATTATCGCGTAAAATGTGACGATAAAACCTATCGTGCTAGGGTCACAGGCGTAGTAGCATGATACGTTTCAGTTACGTTTCAGTACATTAAGGTCGTAAAACGTGACCATAAAACCTATCGTGCTAGGGTCACAGGCGTAGTAGCATGATACGTTTCATAGTTACGTTTCAGTACATTAAGGTCGTAAAACGTGACCATAAAACCTATCGTGCTAGCCGGGCAGGTTGAAATGGGAGCTCCGAGCGAACACTTCGCCCCTTACATGAACACAGACTGGTGATGGTGTTCGTAGCCGTTGACGTTGTGGACAACTTCTGCATATATCGATATAAAAGTACTCTAAGGCAGTATTTTAATGTGTGGATGTACACAACTATGGAAGAAAACCGTTGTGTTTATACACGAACTATTAATAATCTACCTAGCTAGAAGCAACACCGTTGCCCTGACGCATGTTCTCAGCTCGGCCGGCTAAGTAAACGTGCCCATACTCCACTTATTACAATTCTTGATACATTTTACCCAGAACGCTATGCAAGCCTAAAGATATGTTGGTACATTAGAGTAGCCATTTAGAAGACCAGGCCCTTATTTCACCAACTTGACAATTGTTACCTGACAACGACTCTCTCTCTTCTCCGTACATTGCTGGTTCCACAAGTAACGTAGCAACCACCTTAACTTCTAGAACAAGCAATATATGGTGACAGGTGACAATTGTCAAGTTGGTGAAATAGGGGCCTGTTGTAACGTAAGGCCGCTTCGCAGTCGCGGCACTAGATCAAGGGTTCTTCTTATGAAATCTGATATACTGATGCCACTAACAAATGTATATTGTTTGTGTTAGTAGATTGGGTTTGTGATAGCAGCGGCACACTTGATCGAATGTGCGACCCGTGGGCCGCAACACAGCAAAGTCTCGAAACACGTCTGCTCTAGTGTCAACATATTACTAAATGGCTTTTCTATTTCTTGGTAGTACTGGACAAAAACTGCGTAAAATGTGCCAAAACTTGTAGAAAACGTACCGTTAACCAGTTATCAGACCCAAGACCGCGCCCACCTCCCCAGGCTAGCACGTGCGCCGCTGCGCGCATTGGACGTAGCTCGCAGGCGCCTCAGAATCACGCACGCGAACATTTCTTTTATTCCAACCACCGCATTTACTCGGAACTTGCGGAACGATAGTGGTCTATAATTAGTAACATCCAGTTGCAGTAAGTATTAAACCAATATTATACCTAAGTCTTATTCAATTCTAACTCATCTACTCTATTTATATGTTATCAAGGGACCATTAAGTTCTATGTGAGGAAGTTGGAAACAAAAAAAAATAGAAGTATAAGCTGTAACCAAGTCTCTTAACATCTAAAGCTCAGTTTGAGTGGGCCTGGAATAACTGACTCATGAACATGATGGAAGCGGCGTCAGCTACAATCCATATCGCAACGAGGAGTAATATAAAGTGGAGTGGGAATTATTTTCATTGTAGCTTAATGGAAGCGGTCGTCTCAATTCAATTTTACGTTTTAATGTCATTAATTGTACTGAGACGCCAGTTGCACCAAACCTTGATTAAAAAAATACCTAATTCATGAATACACCCGTTAATATTTACGTGAAGTTGTGAAACGTGACCTTTATTCGCTCAGAAGCTGCCATAAGCTTGTGACAGAGATAGATAGTCGCGGCATGGTGCTTACACACAGTGCATTAGCTTTTACTAGAAATAGACGATTCCAAAAAATACCGTGCTATGCCCAGTAATCCGTACTGCATACTACTTATTGCCCCTGTTCTCCGTACTTGGAACTTCTCACTAGTCCGCACACTGTCGCAGTGTCCAGGCTACGGACTACTGGTAGAAAAATGTCAGTAGTTAGTAGCTCGGACTACGGGAAATACCCCGGAATACTGTTTCGTCCCCGCCATTTGCCATGTTAAGTAGAATACAGAATATAAGTACAAGTAGAAAATAGTCAGGCACCAAAACGTGTTTGACCGAAATATTTATGGAAAAAATTAAGATATTTCCCCGCATTCAGTGACAGTATGTTATTAGTTATTAGAAACGCACCTCTTGTATGTATGTAGTAGTATCGCAATAAAGCTGAATACATACATTGAAGCGACATCATTTACCTCGATAAATATCCAGTACTCTTTCAATAATTGCCGAGGTTAATGCAACTATATGGATAAAGTGTATTTAGAGATCAACTTAGTTTATGCCAGGCACTTTCAGGATTGCTTATTGAATTTTGTAAAAACATTTATTGGCTATTTCTGAAACTGCTCTTTTTTCTCAATAACACATACAATTTGCAATACAGCTGGCCGCTCGGACTCGGGTGGTCAGGCAAGATCATATAATACACGTTGCATTATAATACAACCATATCATATATGATTGAGAGATATTTTATTTTGAACAGAATTGGTTGTACACTTACTATGCAATTGCTACAAGTTACAGAAACGCTAGGATGATACAGCAAGCGTGTGCGATGTGCGCGTAGACTGCGAGGACACATGAGACGTACAATACACAGGTAATGGATATATGTAAGTACATGGTGGGTGGGTAAAGAGAGCAGAGAGCAGAGAGCACGCCCCACGCCTCGGCCACCCACGGCAACTCCACACTTCAGATAATCAATAAATAAACATACAAATAACTCGCACGGGGCTGTTTTGGTTTCTTATCAAAGATTCAAAATTAAAAAAAGAGATATTAAAGAATTCTGGGAACTGATGATTGATTTTATTTAACTCAACTGTGGAAGAGAATTAAGATTGATAATGTATTAGACCACACGAGACGGGGATCTGTAACTTGGTTAATTAGATTTTGATAGGCAGACCCAACCAACCATAAGTTGTGAAATTAGAGAGAAATGAAAATTATGCAGATATAAACATAGATATTCTGATTTTGAGTATGACGATGATTGATTTAATAAATTTAAAGTAGTCCTTTTTAATCTATATTCGCCGTTAGAGCCGCCGTCATTGTGTGAAATGCCAACTGCGTTCGTTCGCCTATCTCTACCTCTGTCGCACTTGCATAGATATTGCGAACTACGATTTTCGGGGGAATAAAAGTAAATATAATGTAATTTTACCGATTAGAATACCCTAGTATGACAGGTCACGGTTGTGTTTAGAATTAAGCTTGGAAATCCATATAAATAATATTATTAGAAGTAATTTAGTCCCAACATCATAATCATTACATATTTAAATAAATAGATTACCATTATGCATTATTGCTATTTAATATTTCAATTTAGAATGAATACAATTTTTATAATATAAATTAAATGTTACATCTGAAGTGGTCTGTGTCAAAAGAACCCTTCATCGTGCTCAGAATCGGTAGCAGGCTAACGCGCCGACTGGTGTTCCGATACAATTGCCAGCTCGGCTGTCCCCTCATTATACAACTTGACTGTTGGTACTGTTCATTCAGACATTATATTTACGAACATTTGTTTTTAGATCAGTGCATGCTAGATTCCCTACATAGGGCCTAATGAAAACTAATAATAATAGGTATTGCACAGATATCATAACGAGCGAGTATTTGGATTATGATGAAATTTAGAGTGAATGAATAAATATCTAAACAAGTTTCCGTTATATTATAAGCATGCGAGTGGTGTGGTTTTCGTCCACTAGCGAGGCGAGTCGAGCCGAGGCAGACCATACTATCAGCGATAATGTAGTCATTGAATACTCGCCTCGCCTCGCCTCGGCAATAAAAAAAGCACATTTAGATGCGTAGAGATAAACTACAATTATTTGACATCAGACAGAGTGTGCGGTTGGTATTGTCAAAGATGTATAGACATTTTGATGATATAGGAAATGGCTGCATTTTGAAGATTTTTGACATAACTATATTAAGTAACTAATATTACACGTTAAAAGCACTTGAAACTCATGCTTGTAATTAAAACCATAGGCATCTAGTTTGCTATAAATCATAAAACACTATATTTATTATATTTTGAAATAAATCAATTAAAAGTAGTAATTCTAGAAACTAGTTTGCGATCAATCATTACAATTATAATTATAGTTTCCAGTTAATAGAAAACTCATTACACCGTGTAGTTAATGCACGAGCAGCGAACTCAGTACTGTGGCGCACAGCAATACTTCAGGTCGCAGCCACACGGATAGTTTTCCATCGTACTGGACAATGTAATAAATTCATTAAAATACAATAATGTCAATAATTGAAATAATAACATCGTATGCATAAGTGCATTGAGATTTGTATGAAAAAAAAAATCGTCTGCCAGTGTTTGCACCTCACATAATCTTAATCTTCGATAATTTACGTTTAACTTATAATACCGAAATCCTAGAGTCGGCGTTTAGCTTGTTTCGAGAGTGGCGGCGCGCGGGGCGGGCGAGGATGGGCGCAGGGCTGCGCGCTCACTCGGCCTTCACCTCGGCGGGCGGCGCCTCCGCCGGCGGCGCTTCGGGCTCCTCCACCGCGGCGGCCGGCGAGCCAGGCTCCGTTGGCCGCTCGAGCCCGCTACCGCCATCTGCGCACACATTATACTATGTATAATAGACATAAGCTGCCTACTCTTACCTTCATTCGAGTTATATACAAGTTCAAAGACTAATTAATAGTGATGAGTGTGCGGTGCGAATGTGTGCGACAGCATGTGTTCGATAACAACCTTATTGCTCCGTCGGATACGTGTTAAGGGCTCAACTCACAGACAAATGCCATACTGATGCGGCTACGTTGGATGGGTAATCGATAATAAGTGTCCGGTTTGTGCGACCAAAGAAAGCTTCACGTGAGGTAGAGCGTTCCTCATGGTAATCAAATCGTTTTTATTTTCGCAACAATATGGCATTCCGCGAAGAGCTGTAGAATACTAACTGCGCTGGTGGTGGTGGTAGTAGAGGTTATGTCTCGGCGGCGGGTGGTGCGGGCGCGCGGGCGCGGGCGGCGCGCGGTACATGGGCATGGCGGGCGCGTGGGGCCGCTGGATGGGCGCCGGGTAGCGCGGCGCGTTCATTCCGCCGCGCGGCATGCCACCACCGCACCGACCGTTGTTGCCGCCACCCATCTGAAATAACACATTTTTATAGAATTCTGCAAGTAAGCCGTAACGGCACTTTAACAAGTCAAAATTCTAGCAGCGTTTCCGAAAAAGAAGACACGCCGAAACAAACTCAACACTCAGTCATTTTTTGCCAAGAAAAGCTTATTAAAATGGTAGTTCTTATATTGAAACAATGTACTAAAACCAGTGCTATGACGTCATGAATTACTATCAAGCACTGTCGGACAAAGACAATTGTTTTTTTTTTTCCTCGTTACTGTAGAACGCAAATTTAAAAAGTTAAAAGTCAATACTGTGCAGTTAAAGCGGCCAGGAACGTGTATGAAGTTCCATTACTGTATCCTTTTTTACTTTTTACTTAGTTAAAAGGTAAAAAAGTATACATTTTGACTGTATATGTTTTGACTAAGACAAATCACTACAAACAGCCAAGTGCTCGTACGTTTAAAGACCGAGCAAGTTGTTGTGACAAATTGCTAGGTACGCATACTTTTGAAAGTGAAAAGTGATCGAAGTGACGTTTTTAAAAGGTCTCAAATAGTTTTAAATGAAGAAAAAAATATATTCATCTAAATAATATTAATAACGAACTGAAATGCATTTCGATAGCAACCCCGTTTAATCTTTATTAATTTTAATTACATAAAACATTAAGAATGGTGACCGTTGTTTTATTTTTTTCCACGTATGCCTACTGAAAGTGGCACGCCGAGTCATGCCGCACATACTTTTAAAAAATAACTTGGGCGGAAACTAGATAATTTATAGACATACTCGCTGTTTTAACATTATTGAAAATATTTTTGGATTTCTTCACATTTTTGGAGAACACATATCTGGGTTGGCGAGAACGGCAATTCGTGGATTCGTCTGTATTGTCGGATTCAGCTTCCATTCATCCGTCAAAATCAACTCATCCACGAATTGTTACTTCTCGGCCACTGCAATAATGTACTATTCCTTAGCCGGAGAGCTGATTGTAAAATCAAGATATTCCGAAAATACGCCCTGAAATACTCATTGATAAAAACACTAACATCCTACGTCGAGAAATATCCATCCAATGAAAGATGGCATTCTATGTGGTCTTCAACTTCGTCAACACATGTTTTGGCACTCGAAGTTATAGTTAGTTTATAATGTATGTGCAGAATAGAGTAGCAACACCATGGCTACTGCAGATTGGGGACAACCGAGAACCGGACAACCCCCAATCCACGACAGTGGTGCCTCTAACCTGTTGCTGGTGTTGCTGGTGTTGCTGATGCTGCTGGTGCTGCTGGTGCTGCTGGTGCTGCGGGTGCTGCGGGTGCTGCTGGTGCTGTGGATGCTGCTGATGTTGCGGATGCTGCGGATGCTGCGGATGGTGCTGGTGAGGGGTGTGCGCGGGCGGCGGGTGCGGCGGCGGCGCGTGGTACTTGTGCTGCGGCGGGGAGTGAGGCGGCTTTTGTACCTACACAACAGTGACGAACACAGGTGCTACAAACATTGGTGTAACAAGTGTCTAACAATATCTAATCATGTGTAACACGGTGCTGAGGACACGGGATAATCTTTCAGCCACTCTCCACTAGGGACCGTTTTTTTTATATTTTCTTATTGTATTTAGGTATTGAGGCTAAAATTTTAATAGTCGGCTGAAATGATTTACTGTCATTCAGCACAGATGGAATATACGCACTTTTTATTGGTTGAATCTGAATAATGTCAATTTGAAAATCCTCGACGTGGAAAATTATCCAGCCTGAATAATGCTAAAATGTAATCACGTCCTAAAAGTAAAATTGACATACTTGATATATTCCGAAAGAAAAACGTCCATATGGAATAACGTACACTCCAAAAATATGACCAATCGGAAATACGTCATGTAAGAATTTTGTACAAAATAGTACATTTTCATAGACAATTTTGATATGAATTTAAATTAGACCTCATTCACTTTGCACGTATTTAAATATGGACCTATTTCATACTGGACAAAATTCCATTTGGACTAGATTCAATTTGATTAAGAAAAATAATTGTCAAAAAATTATAGACTATTACGTTTCCACCAAATTCAGTTTTGGTCCAATTTCAAAATGGTCATTTCGTCTTGGCGATTTTCCATTTGTGCCGAATGACAAGTAAATCGCTAAAATACATAAACACACAATAATTAGTATGAAATTTGGTTCTTTGAATCTGGTACCAGCTGTACAGTGACACAAATGATTAGTGAACGGCCTGAGCGCACGCTCCGCTACTAGCAGGGCGTGGGGTGTCCGTAACGTATGCGGAGTAAAATTTGGACAAAGTTCAATATTGTTTTAAATAAAAAAAACACCATTTTTAAAAAATAATTATGTTTTTTTAATAATGTATATATCAATGCTTAATGTAAAAAATAGTTTACTCCCATGCGAGACGCTTTACGGCAGTTCTGTGGTACTTTGTCAATCGCTGTCGAAAACACAGATGTCGGAATTTTATTCAACTCCAATTTTATTTTTCGAATCAAACCCTGTACATTTTTGGGACGAAAATTATTGCAATATACTCGCCTCTTTAGATTTGCCCAAAAATCTTCAATAGGGCGAAGTTGCGGAACATTCAGGCTAGCTAGCTTACGCTACTGTTTATGTCGGACATAAAGCATTCGTCCCATTCTGGCAAATATGCGAGTGCAAGAGGGACGAATGCTTTACGTCGGACATAAAACCTAGTCTACTAGGGGGGCAGGGCAAATGACTCGCGTATGAGTCATGTCTGTACGAGCCATTTCCGCTACGTAGCGGAAAAGTGGTGCTTCGAATGGGTCAGTTGGGGGAAGACTGGTGATGTGCGACTGAAATATGGAGGAAAACTCACCATGGGTTTGGACGCCTTGCCCTGCGGGGTGGGCGAGGCGGGCTCGCAGAGCGGCGCGAACCCGTTGGCGTGCTCGTGCAGCGGACTCTTGAGCTGCTGCGGCGGCGGACGCCCCTGCGCCTGCGTCGGCGGCGGCGCGAACTGCTGCTGCAGCGGCGAGCGGAACTGCTGCTGCTGCACGGATATGCTCATTATCAGTACAAGGTCAAGTACAGTGCACTAAATTTAGACAACTGTGTGGGGGATTTAGTGCGTCCGCTTTAAACATGACCTAATTAGAGTGCTAAAAATTCTAGTGCAATACACGTTCGTAACGTTCGAATGGGCTCGCCATGGCTTTGATAGCATCGATGTCTATTTCAATAAGTAAAGAGTTAAAAACCTTTGAAGTGTCTTTAGGTCCAAAAATATTTATTGCTCGGAAGCAAATTATAGGATAGAATTATAGGATTATAGGATAGGTATTTATACAAAATATTATTTATGAAAGGAAAAAGTCTATGAGACTGTAGCTTTGTTTGTACATAATGGGTAGTCTCCGCAAGCACTCATCTCATAACAAAATATCTTTGATCTGTCGATAGAATGGACTTTTTGGATGGAATATGTATCCATGTTTATATCGCGGGTTCTTTTATATAAGGTGTAACAAAAATAACGCAAAACTACTAACGTATCGTGGTCTGATAAGAAATAGCCAAGAATTTTTTTTTTACTGCGGGCGACCTGCTCCATACAAATGTAAAAAAAAATCGCGTCAAATATATTTTTTTGGAGTGAAAACTTCTTTAGCGGCGCTGTGCACTTTTCTGATGAGGAAAAACTGTGTAACTCGCCACAGGTCACGTGACCGTAAGATTCGAGAGATTGAAAATTCGTAAGACGGACATGTGACCTGATCGAAAATCTGTTACAATGTCATTGAGTTTTCACTTCTGCCGGCACTCCCGGAGTGCAACCCGGTCTTTTTTGTTAGTTTTTTTTCTTATCAGGACACGATAACTTTAAACGGTTTTGTTTTATTGAAGTGAAAACTTCTTTAGTGGTTCTGTGCACATTTGTGATGGGGAAAAATAGTTAAACTCGCCACAGCTCACGTGACCGTAAGATTCGAGAGATTGAAAATTCGTAAGAAGGTGACCTGATCGAAATACTGTTACAATGTCATTGAGTTTTCACTTCTGCCGGCACTCCCGGAGTGCAACCCGGTCTTTTTTTTTGTTGCACGTTGTATGTATAGGTACCTAAACCATGTTCGTTGTTTCGTAAAACATGTTGTTTTTGTAAACATCCTTTCAATTTGAGAATGCCTGAAGCCTTTAAAATATGTAGAAAATAAAAGACGTTTAAGGTAAAAAATCAATTGTTTTGCTTATTTCGCTACAGGCAGAAATGTGGTCGGTTATTTCACAAGAGATAGTAAGGCTTTGAACTTCATATTATTTGTTTGGCTTGGAGCACGCGGCACGTTTTATTTCGCTTGCAAATTAATGTCGAAAAATGTTTATGAATATTTCGTATAGGTTGCAAAGTGTGGCTTTTGTATTTGAAATATAAAAGCCATCAAAGCTTATTTACCGAACAATGTGGTAGGTGACACGCAGTCTTTGTTGTTATTGACATAAGACGCATGTGTAGATATTTTTGAAAGGTTGTCTGTATATTGGAGACCATGTCAGTACAGGAATTTAAGTACTTTTGTATAATATTAGAACCGTACTAACATTACCTCGCCGAGTTTTTTTACTGTCTTCTTTATTTATCAGAACCGGTGGCAGTTGATTTACAATTCGCATGCATTACACCTAAATTGAAGAGAATTACAAAAAAGTGAAGATTTACTATGTAATAGTTAGTAGTCTTATTGACCCAAATATTGTAAAACTGTGCTCCCAATTGGGTCACCGTCAGACTTAGGGTCGGGTCTCTTCCGTGGGCCTTGCCAATGGCTATAAAGCCTAATTTTTGGTTGAACTTTTAATCCGCATAAACGGCGTCGCCTCTTCTATAATGCCATGCGATAAAAACATATTTTATATAAACATAAGCCCTTAACTATTTGACCATTGAAAAGACGATTTTTGTTTTAATGGCTGACAATGACCAAAATACAGTTTTTTTATTCTACACCTCAGTGAATGAAACCACCGACAAACCATAAAACTTGAAAAAGTAGACGTAAACAATAGGTGGTCTTATTAAGAGGCCTTACGCCTACATAAGCAGAGTCGGAAGCGTATGTTGTTAAATGCTTCCTTTTTCATTCAAGATTACGACGTAACTTTTTAAAGACGTATGTATCACGTTGCACCGACGGCGCACGCCGTAATTTTTATTTCAGAAATGATTAAGATGTTAAGAAATAATTAATTATTTAAGTACTTTATTATCAGTTTTTGAATAAATACTAATAGTTACGTCGTAATCTTGAATGAAAAAGCAAGCATTTTGCAAAATACGCTCGTCTGTAGGCGTAAGGCTTTTACCTTAATGCTACAGAGTACAGAGTGATCGTGTCCAGACAAACTTATTGAACGAGCGAGCGAAGTAAACTGGGACAAAACTCTTTCGAATAATCGGATGTCCGTTTGTCCGGCTGTTCTGCTCTACAGGTCGCATTTCTAAACCGATTCTCGTGAAGTTTTGAGAGCACATTCGATAATAATGTTAGTCATTTTTTTAATTAATTCTCCAAAATTCTCCTTTTTAGGGTTCGTTCCGTACCTCAAAAGTATAGTATCAATGTTGTCTAACCGTCTGTCTATCTGTCAAGACTATTTATCTCGGGACCGCGTAGAGGTATTGAACTGAAATTAAACCATATACTCAAGTCCACGGTCCCTTATAGCTGTGTAAAAATCAAACTTCTATGTTAGCGAGAAAAAAGATACGGTCGTTTATAAAAAACGTATATTTCGGCACTCTCAAGGTAATCAAAAATTTATGGGGTACTTTCCGTTGTCCTAGAACTATGAAATTTGGCAAGTAATATGGTCTTATAGTACAGGGAAAAATCTGAAACTATACATTCTTAATTAAGTACGGATTTTAATTACGTAGGAACCCTCAGTGGCTGAGTTCGACTCGCACGTCCGTTTTTTTAAGAAACTGTCATATTGCCTATACGGGGCAGAATAACAAATAGTTTATTGAATCTTCTTGATAATTTACCTGCATTTGCTGGACAGCTGCCGCGACCTGCAGCTGGTTAGACAGGAACTGCGAGCTAAACGCCCCCGACTGCGCTTGTTGCGTGAACTGCAGCGGATAGGTGGGCGCGGGTGCGGTTGGCGGCTGGTACGGCGAGTAGTAGGAGCTTGCGGGCGGCGCGGGACGCGGCATCAGCCCTTGCAGCGAATAGGGCGCCTCGCCGACGGGCCCGGAATACCCTAGATACTGTTGCTGGTATGTGTTCACTCCGGCTACGCCGCCTACGCCACCAACGCCGCCACCTTTGCTACCTGAAAGTTTTAATGTTAATAACGCACTTCAAGTAGTACAAAGACGTTAGTTAGTCGTGTCCGTACAAATTATTTTCAGGCTATCTGTATGTTAGGGGTCATCTACTAAACATATAAAACGACCACTGCGAAAATAGAGTAAAGTGTGGCAATTTAATAAATAAATCAATCAATAAGAACATAACATTCTTTTGAATCACGTTTGCAAGGAAGACGATGTGTCTAATATAGGTAAAACTTTGATTAGGTCATACCGAACATACCTATGGCGCCGATCTGCTGAGAGGAAGGCTTGACGGAGGCGGACATGAGCGAGTTGGAAGAGCTGGATATGAGGACCGTGCTGGGGCTGTTGCCCAGCTGGCCCGACTGGCCGAATGCCGCGCCGCCTCCCGCTGCCGCTGCCGCCTGAACACACAGCGTTTATTACATGATCTTTCTTTCAAGAATCCATTGCAGATCATTATTCATCTCGAACACACACTACGTGTAATATGTTGGAGACTTAAAATACATATTATCAATTGAACTCACCATGCGGTACTGATTCGGCAGGCTTTGGAACATGTCAGGCGGAGGTTGGTAGTTGTACGGTGCACCGGAGCCGGCGCCGTAAGGCGTCCCAGGGAAGCCTCCGAACTGCCCCCGGCTCTGGTCCAGGAAGGCTCCGTACAGGCCACCTTGCTGCGGCAGCTGCTGCGAAGAACCAAGCAGTTGCTGCGAGGAATTAAACAGAACGGCGGGAGGCGAAGGCACCGACAGTCCGCCGTAGCCGCCCTGGTACCCCATGTGGTTGTAGTGCTGCGGCGGCGGCGACTGTAGCTGCTGCGTCGGCTTCACCTTGCACACGTTTGGGGGAGCACCAGTCTCCGTATTCGCTTCCTCGAAACCAGCAAACTGAAGGTCTTCGCTTCCTTCAGCAACTGCTGACATTTCCCATACTTTCTTTACGCTGGCGATTTTTAAATTGAGATCCGCAGCCAACGGAGAAATAGTGTTAGATGAGCTCATATGAGTTCCACGCGGCATGCCTAATGCAGATTTGGCAGACTTATCTTCAGTAAGCTGGCCGAGGTCCGAATCAAAAGCGAAATCTAATTTCATATCGGACGAATCCTCAGCTTTCTGGTTCGTGTCGAATGACATGGACATGCCCAGAGTGCTCTCTCCATCAGCCACTGGTCTATCCGAAATCAGTTCTTGGATGGAACGCGGGGGCGGTCTCACGTCTCCATTGAACGCAAGTGCTCGGGTGTCTACTTCTGAAGGCATTTCCTCTCCTTGCGGTTGTGGCTTGGCAGTATTTGCACTCGGTTGATATTTCTGTTTAAGAGCCTCAGCGGGCGGAGCAGTCTTATAGTTAGTATTCTCGAATATAATAGTTTCCACAGGCGGCGTGGTTCCGTCTAGAACCCCAGTCTTATCAGTAGCGAGGGACGGAGCGACCACAGGCCCCACCGGCGCCGGCTTGCTTTCAGCAGCAGCGTCGCCCGGCGTGCTGCGTTGACTCGATTGGCCAGACTTGTTGTCGATCGGCTCGGGGGGTTCCTCCACATTACCCCGTAGAGTTTGCGAGATGGGTTTGTCCCATGCGTTCACAGCCGGAGGTGGCGGGGCCGCTCCTGTGTCGGGTCCGAAAGCGGTCACCAACCCCATCTGCTGCTTTTGTCGCTGTTTCACAAAACGCGGGGCCAGATTAGCCTGACGCGTACGATCATATTGCGGCCCGGTTTTGCCGGACACTGGCGCGGAGCCTCGTGTGTTAGGCTTGTCATTAGAGTTTCTTGTAGTCGATCCGTTACGACCACCGCCCTGGTTTGAGTGAGATCTGGGCTGTTTAGCAATGTTCTGAGTGTCTTCTTTTAAAATCGGCGCCCTTGTATCTTTTGAATTTTTCTTATTACGTACCTCTTGGAAACCGTCGTCCGCAACTTCATCTTCTTTCTTAACAGCAGTTATCTTAAGGTCAGTCATAGCCTCCGTAATATCACTAGTTTTACTATCTACTAGAGCATCTTTCTTGCCCGGCTGTGAGTTGCGTCCGCCAGTGTTTAGACGATTGCCAGGAGCCTGATTTCGGCCTTGTCCTTTATGTGACTGGCTCGACATTCTGCCGCCAGCAGATCTCCGGCGACCATTGGAACCACCGCCTTCGGAATGTTCTGATGTAGTTTCCCAATTTTCATCTTCACCGCTTAGCGGTCCAGTGGGTCCCTTCGGACGACGGTCGCGACCCCTCCCAAGTGACGACCCGGTGCGCGGCTTGCTGCCAGGTTTTCCCTTGTCGTCTAGCAGGGCACTATCTTTAACATCTTCCATGTCCTTAACAGCGCGATTCGCTTGGCTAAACGGACTTTTTGTATTTGGTGGTCCGTATCCAGTGACTCTTTTAGCAGGCGCCGGAGGCCGCGAGGTACCTTGGAAGCCGCCACGTCCGCGGCGTGAAGGTTGGCCCCGAGGGGCAAAAGGCTCCCGATTTTCCATAGAATCCATAGGAGCTTGGTCCACAAGATGAGGACGATTAGGATCGTCGTTCCTGTCGGGTTTCTTTAGGCCTCGCGGGCTGCGCGGAGCTCTGCGCCGCTCCTTGCGGTCGGCATTGGGCGCGCCGTCGGTGGAGCCGTCCGACTCGCTGGCTCGGTTGTTAGAATGCGAGCTGCGGTGCGATCGTCTGCCGCGTGGTTCTCGCGATCCCCAACCTCTGTACACGCTGCAGCCGCCCCCACCGCCGAACCCTCTTCCTTTCTTTTCCGAGCCAGAACCACTAGATTTTCTTTCAATAGGATCTTTATTAGGAATTTTATGAAGTGCCTCAGTGAACCTTTCGTGTCTTTTGTCATCATGAACTCGCTTTTGAGAATCACCACTGTAAAGAGATTCTACTGAGTGGCCTTCGTTAGCCTTCGGCACCGTAGCAGCCGCAGGATCCGTACTCGACTTGGAACAGATTGATTCAGATTCTGAAAGTTCCTTCTCAGACTTTTGTGGCGTAAATATGGGCTTCACATTCATGGCCATTTGTTCAGACGCAGGCTGGTTTTGCAAATGCGGGTTAGTTAAAGGTTCTAAGAGAGATTTGCTTGTTTGATTCGAGGTTTTAGAAACTTGGGCATCTGTGAAGGACTGAGAATGGCTTAAAGTGGTCACAGGTTGAGGTTGGGGTTGGATATTTGTAAAGGAGTTGGCTTGAGACGGTTGACTGTGGGAGAAGTTTTGAACCGGGTTGCCGTGGTACTTGTTTTGGCCTTGAGAGGTGAATGGGGTCATGTTTGATTGGGCAATTGCCTGCTGCATGGGAGGACCTGAGTTGGGCGGCAAAGATTGACGCTTGGGCTCCTCATCTCTAAGAATCGCATCTTTAGGTTGTTGTTCATTCTCGCTGGATTCTCGCTGCATTTTTTCAGCAGGAGACTTCACAGAAAAGTTGGAGTGATCGTCTTGCGAAGCTTCAGCCCACGAAGTTTTACCAAAGTCTCTCTCGGAAGACTCGCGTTGAGAGCTGGACGTCGGCGAATTACGTTTATCAGCTGCGGGCGCGTGGGAAGACGAGTCAGATGACATAGCTTCCGTTAGTCCAATACTCTTACGTTCAAAAACTTCGGATAGTTTGTCAGCAGCAGAAGGCTTGCTGGTATGTTCTGAGGAACTCTCTACGGATTTACGATCAGAATCACTTCTTCTATCTTTATGGTCGCCATAATCTTTATAGGACTCCTTAGAGTTGGATCTATCCAATTCACGGCCGACTTTTTCATAATCTTGCATTTCGGACCGCCAGTGTGGTCCAGATCCTTCTTTGTTGTCTCTTCTGAACTCGTCCTCGCGATCGGAATAATCCCTGTAATACCAAAGGTAAAGTAAGATAAGACGGCCTATTCATGAAAATAATATAATTGAAAAAAGAAAATAATTTCCTTAGAGTATTTTACTGGGGTTTCTGATAAAATTGTCCAGCTAGCATTGAAAAAAGGAAATATTTGTGAATATTTAATTGACGATTATTTTTCTATTTTTGTTTTCTATTATTATGTCTAGTTGGTGAAATTAGAGTTATATACGCGCTATAATTCTTCCTTAATATTAATCTGACGTATATTCGCGTAGATATTATATCTCGGTAAAGTACATAGCAATATTATTATTGTACCTGGAATAAGAGCGGCGACCGTTGTGCGGGGCGTGCCTGGGAGCATTGTAAGCCGGTGGCTCCTGGCGCCGCGGTGCTTGCTTCCCAGAGAACGCCCAGCCCTTGTGCTGGTCATCTTGCTGCCTGTTCTGCTGCTGCTTCAAGAATCGGGGCGGTATGTTTTGTTGGAACGTCTTGGAAAACGCTGGATTGTTTTGATCGCGTTCGCGGCCGTAGTCCCTGTCGCGGAAGTCCCGGTCACGGTCCCTGTCCCGGTCCCCTCGGTCGCGGTCGCCGCGCTCTCGCTCTCTGTTGTCCGTGCGCTCGCGGTCCCTGTCGAACCTGTCGCGATCCATGCGCTCTCCCCTATTGTCGTTGCGGTCCCTGTCGCGGTTGTCCGTTCTCTCCTTATCGCTCTCAGGGCCTCTAATATCCATACGACCTCGGTCCCTATTCTCTCCTCGATCGCGAGTGTCCATACGCTCGCGATCTCGGTCTCTGTCCCTGTTGTCGAACCGCTCCCGATTGTCCATGCGGTCTCTGTCGCGGTTGTCGACGCGCTCCTTGTCCCTGCTGTCGCGTAGTTCGTTATTAACTTTCTCCCTGCAGTCTTGGCGGTCCCTGTTGTCGGCACGCTCCCGGTCTCGGTTATCAGTCCTATCCTTCTCCCTGTTGTCGGGTTCGCGGTCCCTGTTGTCGCGAGCGTCCTTAGCCGGCGCTGCCGAGCCTGAGTCAGACATCTGCCGCCGCTGCTCCTCGGCCTTGCGCTGCCGCGCGCGCGCTACTGCTTGAGCTATTTCGTTGCTCTGTTTCTGGCGTCGCTCCGCCCACAATTGATCTTCGTCACCAACTTCTTGTATTTTTGAATCACCTACCCGATCCATGTCAATAGCCGCTCTGTTATGATTATTTTTGTGATTCCCCTTACCCGCTGAAGGTACCGAGGGTTCTCCGTCAGAAAAGTCCAATTTTTGACTGAAAGAAAACAAAATGAATGTAAACACGCGTGCAATTTGCTATAATGAAAAATACTAGAACTGAACCAAAGTGATATTTAACGAAGTATCAGGTTGAAGTTGTGCATTGGGCATGAGGTTTGCGCCACGTTGTTAACGTACTCATAATCGATGTCATCATGTTGCGCCCATCCGGCGTCGCGCGAGATGTCGTCGAGCGAAGATATCTGCTCCTCGCGCAGGATGGGCCGCGCGGTGAGGACCTCGACCGCGCGGGGCGTGGCGGGCGGGCGAGGGGCGGGCCGCGGCGCTCCGCCGCGCACGTCACGGTCGCGGAGCGCACCCAGTGACCCCAACCCTAGCCCGCTGCCGCTGCTACCTTTTATCAGCTGCGGCGATAATGGAGAATTTGTACAATCCAACTATCAGACAATAGAAAAATATACACTGTAGTATGAATATTAGTCTGACATCACAAACAATTACTATGGATATACCCACTGTAACTTGAGCAGAAGTGTGCATTAAACATTTTTTTCTACAATTTTCCAAAACACCTTTTGACGATGAACTGCCAGTGTACCTATTGATCAAACTGATAATACCATTGCTTCTGACGGAGTAATAGCACATTTGACAACATTAACCGAAGGACAAACTAAAAGTGACAATCGACACTTCTAGAACGTGCACATATACCAATCATAAGTAACATTAGCATTGAGTTTTTCATTAAATAGTTAGTTAAATGTAGAATTGAATAAGTCTTATTTACATATGTTTTTCTATTTCTCATGGCAAAGGTAATTCCTCCTTGAAACCAAAAAAACCGGCCAAGTGCGAGTCTGACTCACGCAAGGAGGGTTCCGTATTATCTATAAAAACGCCAAAAAAGCACGTTTGTTGTATGGGAGCTCCCCTTAAATTTTTATTTTATTTTGTTTTTAGTATTTGTTGTTATAGCGGCAACAGAAATACATCATCTGTGAAAATGTCAACTGTCTAGCTATCGCGGTTCTTGAGGTACAGCCTGGTGACAGACAGACGGACGGACAGCGAAGTCTTAGTAATAGGGTCCCATTTTTACCCTTTGGGTACGGAACCATAAAAAGGAAGCACATCATCGCGAGTAGGATACATACGAAGGAGGGCAGGATGGCACGGTAGTGTGGCGACTGCGCGGAGGCAGCAGGTGCGGGCGCGACGGGCGCGGGTGATGCGCCCTCGGGCCTCACGCCGGCGGTGCCACCGCACGTCCAGCTGCCTTCCGCTATAATGCAAAGAAACATTTAGACAAATACTAATGGAAACTTAACTCCAATACACACAGTATAAAAAAGTCATAAAACAAAAATAATCAGCGACATACTTTGTGGTCTGAGTTGCGGCTGCGGTACCGCGTGTTCTGAGGAGCGGTGCGAGGGCTGAGCAGCAGCCTCGAGCGAGGGGAACTCTGTGCGCGAGTAGGGGGCAGAGGGCGGAGGCAGCGGCACCCAGCCGCCGGGCGCGCCCGCAGCCGCACCGCTGGGAGGCGCTTGAGTCTGTCGCACAAAAAACACGACCGCTTAGGACAAACCGCAGAGTGCGACCACATTCACTGTCAACAATTTCTTAGCCGATAACATGGGACAATCTTTTTTTAGAAGAAAGCGCCTATGAGCATAGCCTACCTAAACTCTGTTTATTTATTGAATGGAGCAAAATGACGTTTCATGCGTTGTCAGTTTTTTACATATCCTAAATAGCGATGTGCTTTGTAGACCGAAAATTACTGAAAAGTTTTTGGGGGTCTGCCTATGTTAGACCATTCTTCATAAAGTTCAAGGAGAATACGCATTATTTTATTTATTTCGTAGGGGCATATTCTTGTGAAGAACTTGAGGCTGCCCACTTCCACGATTTACTTTTCACCCATCCCTTCTACAAAATGATACATGACCAGGTGTCGACATTCTGCGTCTATTTTCACAGCGTGATATGCAGTCCATCGCTGAGAGGTCAATTGGCGTAGTCTGTCTTAAAGAAGCTGTCGTGCTTCATTTAATAGGGTCGTGAACTCAAAATGTATTACTCCAAAAGAAAAAAGGCAAAAAATATGACTAGTGACCATAACCCCATTCAGATATCTCGAAAAATTACGAAGCTATAGTCGTTCGGTTTGAGTTGTGTCCAATACATTGTCTCATTGTGCGGGTTTGCTACCTCATTATCATTATGGTCCGTCACAAAAGATAAGCACACTTCGTAGATAAAAACTGCATGCATTACCCTTTTACTGGATTTTCAACTCTAGGGCCTTTGCCAAAAGTTTAAATTGCTTTAATACGTCCCTGGCGTTTACCTGAGCACTGAGAATCGAACAAATACAAAGGCACCTGGATTTTCCTATTAGTGCACTCGTAACCTATTACTTAGGGATATACGAGGTGCGGTCCAAAAGTTTCCGGCCTAACAAAGAAAATAAGTATATATATTTAAATTTTATTTTTATTTTTCGATATAGTCTCCCTGTATTTCAATGCACTTTTCAGATCTCTTTATAAGCATTTCTATCCCCTTATAAAAATACCCTGAAGTTTTGTCCTCAAATGTCCTTCATCATCTGAAGAAAATCTTCTTCCTCTTAAGTCTGCCGTAAGTTTCGAGAACAAATAAGTCACTCGGGGCCAAGTCGGGACTATAAGGTGGGGGCCAATTTCCTCGAAGCCACATTTTGCAACAGCAGCCTTGGCAATTGCGGCAGTGTGAACGGGTGCATTGTCGTGGAGAAGCCGAACACCTCTGCTAAGTTTTCCACGACGCTTCTGCTTGATCGCCTCTCGTAACTGCTCAATAAGGGTGGCTACTAAGCTACCATTTACCGTAGTATTCCTTTCTTTTATGTAAATCAATAGTATTCCGTGACAATCCCGAAATACCGTAGCCATTATCTTTTTGGTGGATTGTGTTACCTTGGCCTTCCTTGGCGGCTTTTCACCAGGACGACGCCACTCCATGGATTCCCTTTTGGAGAGAGGATCATAGTACAAAACCATGGTTTCGTCCCCCGTTTGACTCCAAAAAACTCTCTCCGTGTCGTCTATATGCGCCTAACACTTCTTGAGAGTACGCTTTTCGCTCACTTCGCTGCAAGCTCGAAAGAAGTTTGGGCACCCACCTTGCACTAACTTTATTCATGTGAAGATGTTCATGAAGAATTCTAAGAACAGAAGTTTTCGAAAGCCCTGTTCTTGCCGCTATTTCTTTAGTCTTCAGTCTTCGATCAATCAGAACTTCCTCTTCCACTAATTTGACGCAGTCCACGGTGAGTGCTTCCACAGGCCGGCCTGAGCGAGGTTCGTCGTCAATGGACTCCCGCCCTAAACGAAACTGCTTACTCCATTCTTTAATGGTGGAAAATGACGGAGAGGTATCCCCGTACACAGCATCTAACCTTTTTATATATCGGTTGGGCTGACCCTTTCCTTTGTCAGGAACTTGATCACGGAACGATATTCCAACTTAAACATCTCGAAAACTTTCAGACTACCTTTTGTTCAAAACGCCGTCAAATCAAAACTACAACCAACAGAAACCTCAAAACTAAACTCGAACATGCAGAATAAATTACAATCATATTGACACATTTTATTTTTATTTTTAACTGCCATATTTCTCCAGCCATAAACTTTTGGACCGCACCTCGTAGAGTCGATATTCAATTGAACTTTCTAGGTGGCTGTAACTACTTTTTACAATATGGTAATTTTGGTGTTTTGCGGTTTCAGTCAACAAAGGCATTGTTCCTTTAAGTAGTTTAAGTAGATTGGACACAACTCAAACCGAACGACTATACCACAGTTTTAATATTCCTTGTTAGAGAGAATACGCTCGGGGATCGTGACATCACGGCACTCGAGCGTCGTAGTAAATGACAATCGTTTCATATGAAGGTGCGTTGTCCGTTCTGGCCCTACATTCTGACCCTTTTCCGGAAAACGTCCTCCATTTACGCCTGACCCACACTACACAAACATACTCCTTAAAACCTACCGCCATTATTACACGTCACTACGTATCATTTTGTAAATATTATGTATTTGGTTGGAGCATATTAGGTGTAAAGCTAATGGATCGCATCCGGAACACCACACTGCGCTCCAAGACCCAAATAGAAGATGTAGCTCGGAGGGCGGCCAAGTTAAAATGGGACTAGCCTGGTCACGTTTGCCGCATGCCGAATGAGTTGTGGGCCAAAGGGACCACGGAGTGGAAGCCGCAAAACTCAAAACGGAGACGCGGTAGCCCACGTCGGCGTTGGCGTGACAACTTTGACTTCTTTTCAAAAGACTGGCCTGACATTGCTCAAGACCGCGATGATTGGAAAAAGAGTGGAGAGCCTTCGATATAATTATATACTTGGTACACTTTTTTAGAGACATTTTAGTGCGCAGCGAAATGTTTTTCTTTCATATTTGGATACCATACAGAATACCACACCCATCATATCACCACACCAGTCACACCACTTCTTGGTCTGTGGTCATAAAAAAGGTAGCCAGAGCTTTCGAGGTGCTGTGATGAAAGTGAGGTACCTGAATTTGTTTCTAGCTGTCAATACAACTAATCCTCAAACCCATAGAGGGTCGGCCACGCTCTTGCGATACTTCTCGAGTCTCAAGCGTCTGCAAGTCTACGTACGGTGTCTAAACGGAATCTCCAATCACATGTACAGTAGTCCAATCACTAGGTACTTTCACAGATTTTTAAGTGGAATAGATATAGATACAAAGCTGATTACGGAATCTATGGAAGTTCTAAAATATTATAGGTACACATATTTGGTACTACAGGTACCCTGTAGCAATTCGGGTATGTTCATGAACATAATAAACAAACAAACGTGAATACTAACAGAACATACCGAATAATCATTTGAACGGTTCATTCTAAATGTCTATAATGCAAATGGCGGGTCAAAACCAAAACTTCATTCGCAGACGCTTGCTAGCACGGTCTGTCAAATATTCGTAGCGAAACTTCAACCGTAAATACTAAAATGCTCAATTAATTTTGTATTTAGCAGTAACGCTGCCCAGTTTTTTATAGAAGCCCAGTGACATCCCCATTTAATTACAAATGCAAGACTAAAACTCCCGCGTTTTTTAATGTGTAGTTTTTGAGTTTTTTTTTTTTTTTTAATATTGTTTCTGACACCCTATTACGAAAAGAAATTATATATTCGAAATAATTTAATAAACTTTTCTGTTGTTCACAAAGTGTTGGATAAAGTCTTCTAAGAGATACATTTAGAGACAATTACAACCTCTCTAGATACGATTGTTACAAAGATTATTTATTGATTTTGGGTTTGCTTCCCATGTTTAATTGTGAGGTGCAAAATGGGTCAGAGAGCCTGGAAGTAGAAGAAGACATTCAATAACGTGTCATGCTTTTTGTATTGAATTGTCTTGTGATATATACGCCCCTGAGCGTAGGGCCTGCAGAACTTTTGGACTGTTCAAACAGCAAACTACAAAATTTTACAGGCACAACATATTTATACCTCATTATTTACTTTGTTACAAAAAATCACTTAATAAAACACTAGGTAATTGAGATGGGCAATATAACCAAATTCTCAATAGCTAAGAAATTATTACTGAATCTTAGAAACAACGAATTATTTAATATGTGTAGGTTCCTAATAACGTTTTCTTTCACGACCCATAAGTGCTATACTGGATATACAGTACGATTACTGTTAGTTAACCACTGACAGATGGATTGCCTTCATTTAATTTTCAACTTTAATCTTATACAAATAAAATAGTTATTACTAAATCGGTAGATGTGGGTAACAGTATTCTGAATAATGCGTTATCTGTATGAAATTAAAGTTGAAAAATAAATGAAGGCAATCCATCTGCCAGTGGTTAACTAACAGTAATTGTACTGAGGCTCTAGTATAAGTTTTAACGAAGCAAAACGTTACGACCGCGTTTGCGTTTAGCTGTCAAATCCGATACAAATTGAGGCTAAAACGCAAACGCGATCGTAACGTTTTGTTTCGGTAAAACTTATACTAGAGCCTCTGTACTGTGTTATTTTTATGTTAAGGTAAATTCGGATGTCGATAGTGGCAGCCCTGACCGAAAAATTGAATTGACTGTAGATTAATGTTAGGCCTTGTAGTAGGGCAGTTTCAGGTGATAATGTGGACACGATGCACCAATTTTTTTTTCAGGTACTTGTTAGGTCCATGGCTTTAAGTTTTTGATAGGAACCAACTCCTACGTCAGCCATCTTTAATTTTATGGCGGTCATTTTGAATTCTACGTATATCATGAGCATACCCCGGGGATTTGGGTGCGGGAATAACTTGAGAAAGAGTAGAGATAAACAGATAGGTTTTATTGACAAATAATCATATTGTGCCTAATGAATAAATACCTTCCTGCGAATTGTAAACAAACTACAATTTAATTTTAACTTAAGTAGCAGGGACTTAAGCATTTCTACCAAGCCCTTCGAGATAATAATAAAAATAATGTTAATTAATTACCTGCCGTCAATTAGTAGTTAACACGATTTTCAAAATAAACAATTCATATTTTTTCTACATTTGGAACAGTTAAGCTTCCGCGTCTAGCTGTAAATATCCATTTCAAAAAACTAAACGATCTTTCTACGTGGGCAGTCGTAATAGGTGCAAATTTAAATTTTTTGAAGAAGTCAATTGTTTCACGATGTGTTTGCGATTGCAATTCTATTTCTTTGCCTTGTACCAATTCATTCATAGTTTTTAGTGTGCTTTAGCCAGAATTCTTATTTAACACCAACTTTAGTTTATTAAAAATACTTTTCCTTTTACACTCAAGTTTAATTTGGAGATGTCTTGATAGGTTTTATGAATGATTTTTAGACTGTCGTTAATAGACAGACTTGCACTCTGTACTTTTTTAATGGCATTTGGGATAGTCATTAAATAACTTGCTATGAAATTTAAGTCGCTTCTAATATTAGCATTCCCAAATGCTCTTTTTGCTTTACTAACACTCTGGCCTCCTGAGGGACTGAATGTATTCAAAACACTTTTAACTTCATCATAATGTTTGCTATAATATGCCGCTGCTTCTAGCCAGGTCCCCCATCGAATGATCGTTGGTCGGGGTGGCAAAGGTACTCCGGGCATGATTTCTTGAAATTTTTTGATTCTTTTCGGAGACTTCAGAAATGTCTTTTTAACATTGGCGATTAACGCATCCACGTTTGGATAAAGTTTTCTGACGTGTTCAGCCACTCTATTTAAACCGTGAGCATTTATTTGATATCATACTAGATGTTATCCGCGGCTTCGTAAGCGTAATTAAATGAAATATTTTCAAATAAATCAATAATTGAACTTATGTTTTTTTTTGTATTTTTTTATTCAATTAATTATTCAGTAGGTAAGTATACATTCTGTTATTTAATTCATACCTATTCTTTGGCTTATGTCATTCATTCCCGCACCCAAATCCCCGGGGTATGATCATGAGTATCTAGAGTTCTAAATAACGTAGAATCATAACATATTTGGGGCCAAGGAATTCAACTAGATATTTTTTAGAGTCTAGTTCCCAAAGGATATCAAACGGAACCCTGTTCCTAAGCTTCCGCTGTCCATCCGGCTGTCTGCGTACCAGCAATAGCTAGGATTTAGGCGACTAGTGTCGGTAAGGAAAGATGACGAGGTATAAAAATGTCGAAATGATGTTTATTGTCAATAAATAAAAAAGTCGAAATCGAAAATTGACGGAGTATTAAAATGTCGAGAAGTAAAAAATACCTAATATAAAAATGACGAAGTATAAAAATGTCGCCATCCGGTTGCCTCGCAGTCACTGAAAATACGTGCGTGTAGATATATTGCTTAAATATGAATATTAATTATAATTTATAGCAATTTTCTGAACATACTAAACCGTATATTTGATCAACAGAAAAGGACACGTTTGATCTCAGCATCAAACGTAAACAAAATGATTTCTCGACATTTTTACTTTGATTAAATAATACTTCGTCATTTTTCCTAACCAACCTTTTTATTGTTCGGCTTTTATACATATAGTCATTTTTATTTATTGCCATTAGACATTTTTTACCTCGTCATTTTTCCTTACCGACACAAGTCGCCTAAATCATAGCTAGACTGTTCAAATTTTCACAGAATTTGTTTTTCTATTGCTGCTGTAACATACATTCATAAAAATTAAATTAAATTAAAAATTAAACAGTGCTCTCATCCATGAAACGTAATTTTATGGCGTTTTTTTGCCCGCCCATAACAATCGGTATATCTCTAGAACCGTAATCTGTAGACACTTGAAATTTCCGCAGATTATGTATTACTATAGCCTCTATAATAACAAGTAATAAAAATATAATAACGTTTTTAATTGGATTTTTAACATAACTTAACCCAACTCTAAGAACAAAGATGTTTACATGTATATGCAGTGTTATATCGGTAAAATACTTACCTTGTTAAATTCCCTGACCCCAAATATGTATATTTAGACACCAAGTTCGTGATTCTAAGTGTCTTAGAGCTCGAGATATTAATCATGAACTATAATTAAAAACGGCCGCCATAATATAAATATGACCGACGGAGGAGTTGGTTCCTATCAAAAACTTAAACTGTGGACGTAACAAGTGCCTGAAAAAAATTGGTGCTTTTGTCCAGCATGTGCACATTTACGACAATTTGTTCGAGCACTCTGCCCCACGAGCTGTCATACAAATCCCATAAAAAAAATTTCATGTAAAAAAGAGGCCAAGTCTCGAAACATCCACCGTAAAAAGTTGTGAGATATTTCGTAGTACTATCGACAACACAGCTAACTGAACATCGGTGCACCTTAAGTGCATTGTAATAAGGTTCTATATAAACACAGGATGGTCAGTTAACAGTGTTATCGTTTGTACCAAATCTCAGGCATTCTTATTATGCTTTATTTGCTAGGTAAATAAAATTCTGCGACTTGGCAATCACATAACTTTACTGTATTTATGGATTTTTGCATACCTAAAACTATGTAGTAACTATTGTGTGATTGCCAAGTCACAAAATTTTATTTAGCTAGCAAATGAAGAATAATAAGAATGCCTGAGACTTGGTACTACAAAATATCAAACAACTTTTTACAGTGGAAGTTTCGAGACTTGGCGCCTTTTTTACATGGTTTTTTTTTAAATGGGATCTCCCTTTTTTGTAGGTTATTGTGTTATCAATATCCCATTCTTGATTTTTATTTGTTGTCCATTTACTGCAAATATAACTTAGTACTCCTATATGTTTGTATGGGATTACAAAGTAAATTATGCAGTTTATTTTTTGCCCCATTAATTGCAAATATAACTTGGTAATCAAATATGTTTATATGGGATTACAAATTTATGCAGGTACTGTATCTAGAATATTTTTTTTAGTCTTCCTTGATTTATACACTAAATGTATTCTAAATTTGAAGCTTCTATGTCTGCTAGAAGTGCCTTAGACTTTTGAAGATCGGTGAGTCGGTCAGTGAGTGACAAAATTAAGAAACTTTGACTAGTTATACATCTTAAACCGCTGGTTCAAATTGAATAAAATTTGAAATATATCGTGTTTATACAATGCGTGCTTGGTTAATGAAAATGCAGGCTTCTAGTTTTATCCACAACGAAGTTATAGCGGGGTCGAAAGTGGCCTGAACTGCTTCGAGAAAAGGATGGTACGGCCGTGCCGCTGTTTTGCGACTTGGCGGGGGCACTGCCGTGCCCCCAGATATCGCGTCCTACTACGGTAAATCATGGAATAAAAAACAAAATCAATAAAAGAATTCATATCTTTGTAACAAACGTACCTAGAGAGGTCGTAATTGCCTCTTAATGTATGTCTTTGAAGGGTTTATCCAACACTTTGAACAGCAAAAAGTTGATAAAATAATTTGTTATATATAGGTAAGTTTTTTTCGTAACAACCGGTTCTCAGAAACAGATTTTCAAAAACTACACATAATAGAAACGCGGGAGTTTTAGTCTCGCATTTGTAATAAAATGTGATGTCACTTTTCAGCTTCTATAAAACTCTGTGCGCTGCTTATGAAATTATTAATTATATTAGCATTAAACGTTGAATTTTTTCCTTTAATTTAAATTTACTAAAATGCTCGTTCATTAGAGTAGATTAGATGTTTTTTTCATACATAATATTTTTTATTACGTTTTGTCACTTGGTTTTTGATGACGATTTGGTTTATGTTGGTTAATCTTTTCAACGCCAAAGAGGATATATCAGCATCACTGGTTCAACGTCAATGCCGGATCCGTCGGAGTCCGTCAAGGAGTCCAGTCCTAAAGTATTATTTATCTCCACCTTAAATATCATTATACCGTGGCGCGTGGTTGACAACTTTTCTCTTCCACAGAGTGATGAAAAAGTTAAGAGTTTTGGTAGTTACACGTAAATTGAATAGAATATGAAACTAAATAAAAACGTAGCAGTTGTAGGTAAAGCAATTAATAGAAACATATCATAAACTTACATTGTAGTATCTACGGTTAAAAGTGAACGACCTGCCAATGACTTAAGAACACGTACATACAAAGACAAAGCAAATATCTTTTACTACCTATTTATTTATGCAAATGATCTCAGTTCTGTTTAAACCAAATAAAATGTATAGGTACTCGAGATTATTTGAGTTGGCGGGATTACATCAAAGTAGTCCAACTATACGACGATAAGTACAATTACTACTGTTGAGATCTATGAACGAAGAATCGAGAAGTTTTAGTATGATACACGATTCAGCAACAGGTAGAACTCGCACGTAACGCTCTAAAGTACTCTAAACGATATCAACCGAATCCCTTGAATAAAGTCGAGTGTACACCTTCTAGAGCACATTCGCGCGTATATATCTCTATTTTATGTGCTCAAATGTATATATTTATACATTTGAGCGGATGTCAGCGGCCGGAGCGGCGGCACCGACGCAACAATATGTGCGCACTCCGCAACGACATATAATACATGTCGGTGTTAAACCGACTAATATCATACATAGATAGCGAAAAAGTGAAAGTAACAATAATAGTAAACAACCATGCGCTCTAATAAACCACGAACAAAATAAAAACATCAAACAAGTACACCAGAGCCAGATGAATGTAGGTTAGATTGGTATTCATCGCGGCTCTCGCAGCGGACATTCAGAAATTAATGGAAATCTACCTAGTTACGATGACCACTCCTGTTTGTTGTGGACAGGCATCGAAAAGCATGGGGAATGCTATCAATAGCTACAAAGATACTTAGTTAGAAAATAAGATAGGACTTAAACAGAGACGGCTCGATCGATATCTTGGAGTATGCGCAAAGCGAGCGCCCCAAGAGGGCGTGCGCGCTGCCCGGTGCCCAGGCCGTCTCTTATTGGTTCATTCAAATCGGATCAACACTCGCGCGATAACAGCAAAAATATAAACATTCGCAAAGCTGTAAACAGACTCGCACTAAATAATGCCCTATTTTTTGTTACGTATTTCGTTCTATATTATTTTTATTTAGTATATTGTATAGATGTAAAATCTCATATTCCAGGTTTTTGAACTCAGGAGTCGACGAAGAATGCGTTAAATGATGTCGCCATACAATTTTCTATTAGATACTCTAATCAACTGTAATTTTATACATATTCTCCCATTTACTGAATTATGTATGTATGTATGAACCTGTAATCTAGGATTAGTTTGTTACCCACAATACCACAATTATTTACAATTTTTACATCGGTTCTCACTTTAGTACTGATTCCAACAGGATTCAGACAGCAAATTTCACCCAAGCTACCTTAACGACCAAATAAGTATTATATTTTTCATTCATATTATATTTTATATTTGATAATCACTAAGGGCAGATTTTTCAATCTCAAGATAAAGTTATCCGTCAGTTAAAATTATCACCATCTTTTTCTTAAGTCATATGACAGAAAAAAGGACAAATCTAACATTTATCTGACAGATAGTTTTATCTGGGAATTGAAAAATCGGCCCTAAGAGATATATTCAACCGTAGGTTACACGGCCAATTGCTAAAGCAATTAGTTATAAATCGCACAGCACAGGTATAGAACGAAATTCGAAATAGAGCTGACTTTTTTATCAAGGAAGTTAAGTATTTATTATATTTATACACTAGTGTGATATTATTTATTACAAATATTGGATATTCAGGTGTATAACATAAGTAATAAAAAGGTCTCCATCGTAGGTAATAAAAAGAAAATAAGGATGATCTTAAATTTAAGTAATATAACTATCATTGATCTTTCCTGCGCGTACTGTTTTACATTTAATATACTAAAAACAAAGTTAAAATTAAATTGAATCAATCATACTAAAACTTACGACTACACTTTTACGAAACACGAATTTCATAAAAAATGGGCGTCTGCTCTCTTTCCCGCTTTGGTTTCTAGTGTATATGAACGCTAATAGTCCGCAACCAGCCCCCATACATCGTAAATGCCTGAGGGTGAGTATACCAGAGATCCACCAATAGGAAAGATCCGCGAGGGTTGCTAACAATGACACCCACCACTCCACTGCCTAGTAAGACCAGTTAAGATCAGTAAGGGCATTTACATGGTATGCAATTTTCACTACATTGCGGGGCTGCGGGCTAGCTAATACCGTGCATTCAATCAAACCCTGCAATGTAATAAAACTCGCATGCGAGTTGTCGCACCATGTAAATTTTAGCTATTGGAGATCGAATATCGAAAATAATAAGTTTCCACGCGCATGGAATGCAAAGAGTGAAGCACTAAGCTAGACACCCGACCTGCGCAACGCCACTAATGCATTGGCGTCAAATATAGCCGTAAGCGCAATCTGAGATTATACTTAAGTTATGAAATGGAAGTTTATACAACTTATTATTTTCACCGAGCTAACGAGTTTTGGCTAGAATATATATTATTTATTTATATTTAGATGTATTTTATGCACAGCCAGAATGTTTACACTTCGATGTCGACGTCCAAAATGTGTTCTGAGCACTTTTTCCAAAAATCCTAACACATAATTTCACATTGATTCTAAACACGAAACTTAATCCTACAACTGCCGGTCAATAACAATTTTCACGGGAAATCCCAAAATAATGGTATAACTGAAGATTAATGAATTAATGATAATATATATTAACAATTACACTTGCCAGTAGTTCATGGACTCACTGAATAAGCACATAGTCTTGTCATGATTTTGGGACACCCCACCAATGAGCGTAAATGCTTAGTTCGGTATTCGTCAACATCGTCTTTAGGCATGTTCAATGTTGGTCTATGTTGTTTTCAGACTCGCTCGTTAAATATTCGTAATTTTTTCACGGCACGTTCGTTATTGGTCCTATTCGATTTTTGAAAATTAAAAATTACGAATAACAAGTGAGTCTGAAAACAAAATAGACTAACATTGAACATGCCTAAAGACGATGTTGACGAATACCGAACTAAGCGCGTAAATCCTTACCGTAGTCTGAGTAGTGCATGTTGCTGGTGCAGGAGCGGTAGTGGCAACAGTGGAGATAGCGCTGAAAACAAAGCGGTCATTTACCATTATCCTATCTCAGGGGACATCGTCTTTATCATTAACCTTTCCAGCGCCAACGTCGGGATATATCCGCACTATAGCTCCCTGACACCCAGAGTACGCTTTCATGTTTTTGAATCGGAAACTTTTGACATTCAGTATAGAATGTTGTATGCGGGGGTCTAAGGATTGGTTAACCGCCAGTGACGGATATAGCCGTCGTGAGAATGCCAGTTTTGTTTGACATATTGCAAGATACGGGTTTGGCGTGTGAATGCCAGCTTTTATGTATAGTGTGGTGGTGAAAAGTTTCAGGATAGTGGGTCCAAATTATCTATGTAACTGAATTACAAGTGTTAAAATATGATAGTATGGGTCATTGAAACAAGAATGATAACTCATTAAAGCCCATATCCAAGCCTTACCGGAACTGAATAGTTCAAAGGTTCTGGTTAAAAAAAAACACAAAATTAATGGTCAAAGAGTGTGGAGACCGGTCTACAAGCAAAAAATATTAATGAAATAGTTATAATTTTTTTAATGCCAACAGCTGACTGTGCTATTAAGTATTCACAGGTTCACTCAACTCTGCAGTTTTTCTCTCCTCTAAGCCGGGATATAAAAGATGTTACACGAACTGTTGTAATAAAATCACGCCAACAGAAAATAAACAAGTTTTTTCAAAAACAACTATCATGACACATAAAAAAATCAATTTCCTTTACGTCTTTCTTCTTTATATGTCATAACTAATAAATAACAATTTTTACACTTTATTATTATGTAGTTGAGATTATAAACTAGCTAAAACATTAAAAAACTAAGTCAATAAGCACATCATGCAGCGTCAGTAACTTGGATGGCTTTGTTGTCCGTTTTTCTGCTTTCTGGTTGCAGCTCCCGTACTTTAGTAGGCACGTCTAGTTTTTGATTCACAGAAACAATTGCTGGCTTATAAACACAAGGGCAAAGTCTATCTAGACACATGCACAAGTGACTAACTGTCACAACGTGGCGCAGCCGAAACTTTTCGTTTTAATTGATGATATAAAGGTCGATTTAGACGAAGACTATTTACAGCCGCCTAAAAAAGGCACCGTAGCCGAAAGTTTAACTTTCGGCGCCATTTTTTCGCGGCATGCCAGCGCTGGCACGGAATAGAACACGAGTCTATTTTTCGGCGCCAGTGACCTCCGCCCGCGTCTCTCGCTGTCCCCGCGCCTAGTTTTCGAACTCGTTTAAACACTACGCTGCCAGTCGCTAGCACGCCTCCGTGCCGTAAAGTAATTAGGGTGTACATTCTTCGGGTAAAATGGCGCCGAAACTCAGTGAAAACGAAGTCAATGTTAATTCTAGCTTTTTTTTGCCGGTAAAGCATCTCTCATCATAGTGTCTTGACGCTGAACAGAGTTTTCGATGAGAGAAAGTAGTTCGTCAAAATGTTCAGTAGTTAGTCGTAACGCCAACTGTACACTGTGTACTCTGAGGGATCTTCCAATCAACTGTTTCAAAGCTGAGGCTCCAGTAGCATATCTGTCACTGATCCATTTTCTTACCCAAAACTCGTCTCTTCATGTATTTCTTCCTCCAACATATTAATCAGCTCCTCTCGTAATAACGCGGATAGTTTGGTTATACATTGCCTTTTCAACTTCATCTCCTGAATCAATTTGAAATGATGGTGATCTTAGCGTAGAAAGACTGGCGCAAAAACTAGGACCGTCGGTTGTGGCGGCGCCGGCGTGCTAATGACTGGGACTGAAAAGGTACCGTGTAAACGGTTTGCTGGTCACTGGCGGCGAGATTTAGGCGGCTGAAGATAGCCATTGTCTAAACGGTCTGAAGATATGACGGTGCCTTTTTTAGGCGCCGTAATTTAGGCGGCTGTAAATAGTCTTCGTCTAAATCGACCTTTAAGCTTTTTTTGCATATTTCGCTACTTTATAAGAATACCAGTTGTATTATGAATTTATTCTTTTATTGTTTGATTTTAGGATATTAAATTGCATAATTAGCTTTCAACATTCACTGAAAAATGAAAGGAATTCTAATATTATAAACAAATATACTTTTGTAGGTCTGAGCCTGGGTACAATTTAAAGGTCAATGGGCCAGTGCTCGCCACAGCCCGAGAAGAACTGTTATGACAGAAAAGAAAACAAGCAAGTTACATTTGACGACCGCTGAAGCCTAGTTGGTAGTTACCCTGCCTATGAAGCAAGAGGTCCTGGGTTCGAATCCCGGTAAGGGCATTTATTTGTGTGATGAGCATGAATATTTGTTCCCGAGTCATGGATGTTTTCTATGTATTTAAGTATTTATGTATCTATATACGTATGTATATCGTCATCGGGTACCTATAGTACAAGCTTTGCTTAGCTTGGGACTATGTCGGTTTGTGTGAGATTGTCCCCGAAAATGGAGTTGAATGTCCCAAGAAAACCCCAAAATTTGGTGAATAATCAACCCATAAAATGGCAGTTTAAAAAATCACCCAGGAGACGTAGCCATGGCCAGCAGTAAGAGGAAAAACATGAATCACCCTTTTATTTAACATTATACTCTCTATCATTAATCATTATATCTCCAGTGTGGGAATGTTTACATTACATATTTTTTAAATTATTGTAATCCAAAAGTTTAATGACCTAATTTTTTTAGTTGATAACTTTTCTATCTATTTTGTTTTATTAACCATGAAGCAGATTTTCTTTCCTTATGAAATACAGACTCATTAGAGGGTACACGATGGGATAAATAAATTACAAAAAAAATGCATTATGAGATTGACCCAGAATACAAAATGACAAGCTGTATACACAAATGAGTCACTTACTATCAGTCTATCATCTACAAGCTCATTTTATTAAAATTTCACACATTCATGTCATATTGACATTTGTGCTGGAACAGTACCAATAAAAAGTAATATATAAGTTTTATGCATAACAAAGGCAGATTTTGATGCTTACTTAGTGTTGGGGTCGTGTCCAGTTTCAGTTTTCAGTGAAGGCAAGTTGGCAGGTGGACGCCGAGCTGAAGGTACTTTTCCAAGACTTTGCATTCCATGTTTACGGCTTAGTTGAGATTTCACAGACGATGGCTCAGAGCTCTCGTTCTATAAAAGATTTAATAAGTGCATTAAACTCACAGCATTAATTGCAACACAAATGCTGAGGGTTAATTTTTAGAACACCTGGCTTGGAGCCTAATTGTCTGTAATCTCCTTCACAGGAGCAACAACACTTGTACTAAAACAGACATGCAAAATGCATATTTAGTCTAACGACTCAAATTACCGTGTAGAAAACTTAAATTTAACATTATTCCTAGTAAAAACTTCTAGTGGACCCGAAATATATTTTATGTGAGCACTTAGAGAAGCGGATATAAGAACAGTCACATTCCAGATGGTAATCCTAGCCAGCACCACTCAAAAGATAGTCCTCATTCAACTTCAAAAGAATTCTGTTCCATTCTATAATACATTTCGTATTGGAAGTAGGAAATGGCTCTAGACTGAGGTCTAAATCTGGTACAATAGCAACTAGGTCTGCCATCACCCTTGTATAATACAACAATAGCAAAAGGCCTAAATACAATTAATTCCTTACATAATATCTCTACAACATCCTACTACCATATTGCTAAACATATTAGAACATTTTAAGGCTCAATTATTAGCTTTATTGATCTGTATATGTTATAGCAAAAAGTATTAATACACTGACATTTTGTTAAACAATGACCTGTTTAACATATAAGATTAACAAAGAGAACAATGTAGTGAATGTTTGATTACACAGCTAAACTGAACTTAAGGAAAGTAGCACCTGTTTCATGAATATTATTTAAGGCTGAGCCTGACACACTACAACAGATTAATGCTGTTAAACAAAGTTTCTGTTTCCATTGAGTCAGCCATTTTAGGAGGGTACTACCAAAGCTCGTGCAAAAATGTGTGATACTTACTTTGTTAGTGCAGTACAAGCTATTGATGTCCAACTTCTGATACTTTTGCTTGCCGGACGTCGGCTTGCTCTGCGCCGAAGTGCCTCCGCCGCCCGGCGTCGAGAGTGCAGACATGCTGCGATATACACACCATCAGGAGGTCACCCTCACAACTGACCACCAACTGCAACGAACGCAACGGTCGCACTTTACACCAAATCGGTTAATCAGCATATATAACTGTAAACTAAATTCCGCTAATCTACGCTGGCAAACGATCCAATTCTAACAAACTATAAGTTCGATGCAGGGTTTTCGCTACGGTTACACTACGTTAAAACTGAATTACCCTAACGAAGCAGACACTGAACTATAGAAGCCACAGATCACAAGAATCGAAACCACTTTCACAGCACTGATAGGACAATAAATTGGAGCCCTGCCCTTCGAGGTCTTTATTGACGTGTTACATCCGTACAACGAATGCTGGATCGATCACTTTTAGTTTTTGTTACTTTCAACACGAAACACAATCTTACCAATGGGTTGAGAAATAATCTCCTAAACGGATACAAATAATCTAGCTCGTAATAACGGTACTAGACAATACTGAGGCGGAAGAACGGTAAATAACAAACTTATTTCAAATATTTCATGTAACAACAACAGCAAAATAGAAATGTACCTTGGTCCGTTATACCTGATATCACAATATTAATAATATCTAAGCTCGATTGATAATGACTTATAGGAGATTACTTTGGATTTTTAATATAATCTACCCTACCGAAACTTATATCACTTTATTTTTAAGATGGCGTCTCTAAAAGACGATCTCCTTTGAATCAATAGAGTGACGTCACAAAGACGCAGCGAAGCGAACTCTAGCGGAAAGATTGACAACTTTGTTTTACTTTTTATTGATTCAAGTGCTAGGCTTTAAGCAATAATATAAGGAATGGTAGCAACGGAGTTATATCTTTGCTACGTAGAAAAACTATAAATATTACTAATCCGCTACAAGTAGGATTTAAACAGATATATATTTTCAAGAAAACATTTGTTCGTGATGGATGATACATCAAAAGAATTAAAAGATAGTAAACTAGCCACATGGGCCAAAACGTAGGAATGTAATATCCTGAAAGAGTTACCAGTATGTAAATTTTCCCACAGGAAATTTCATTGAACAATAATCGAAACGACACGAAGCGTCAGAAAGCGTTTCATTTAAACCGCGTACACATCTACAATAAATCCGGTCGAAGCATGCCAATTTTTCTATTCTTCCAAACGTATTATAACTGGACAGAATATTATTAATTTAACCATGTAATTTGTTAATGTTAATACCGTTAAGATTACGTTTTACTTTAGGTAAACTATTTTAATTTAGAGAAATACTGCAAGTTTTTAATTAATACAATTATTAACTTCATTCAAAAAATAGTTTTCTTTACTTGTTGAATGCAGTATTACAAAAAAAGCTGTTTTAAGCGCTAAGCCTAAATCACACTGGCGCGGCATCAGGTGCTTAGGCTTCCTATATTAATCAGCACCCTAAGATCACTCAAGGCGCCATGCCACATAGGTACAGTCAGCATCATAAGCATGTATTTGCTTAGATATAAATGTATACTTACATGTTTTTTTAATATTTTTAATGAATGGAATATGGTTGTCAAACTTCTCATTTGTGCTTTTACACGGATAACGATTGTTTTGGGTAATTACAATTTTGGCAAAAGTTATTACGAAATTCAACCCGCAATAAAAAGGGGCTATAATATTGTATAGAGAAAAAAAAAAGATTTTTTCTTAAGGTACAAGAAAGTCAATTTCAAAACTATTCGAAATTTAGCCGTTGACGGGGTTACAAAGGGAACTTTTTTTTTTAACACCTGCTATTCAGAAACGAATCATTCCAAATGAGAGATTTAAATTTTCCTCATAGAAGTTGTGTAAATGCCACTCGATCGCAAAATAATTTCCATATTGGGTGTAAGCACTTGTATCCCTGGCTAAGCTTAGGATTTTATTGAAGAATCTTTCAGTTCATTCAGAATTAAGTATATATACCGTGTACTTTTTCTGTAATAGGCGAGACGAATATACTGCAGCCAGTAAACTTAAAGGTCATCCTACATAAGCAGTACAATATCTTATAATTGGTCTTGCGCAATAAAGAGTACCTTAAATTCATCTACTTTGATGTTTATAGCGCCCTGTATAATCTGAATGAAGAAATTACATTTGGTAGTTTAGTCATGGCAAATAAATCTTTAAAATATCTGACTAACTATACTAGGTTATATGATTGTTCTAGTATCTTTAACGTTAAATTCAACATTTTTTTATAATGCAGAGACAGCGATATCAGTTGCTCTGCTCTCATACGCTTGCGCACTGGGCGCCTTGTACTATATTGATGAACTAAAAATCAGTAAGCGAAGATCTGCGGAGAAGCTCATAAAACGAGGAGTGTTTGGTAAAACCAGCAGCCATGGCGTCCGGCAATATGGGAATGGAACAATTGATCCCCATCGTGAATAAAATGCAAGATGCATTCACACAGCTAGGTGTGCATATGCAACTGGATCTACCGCAAATCGCCGTAGTGGGAGGACAGTCCGCTGGAAAGAGTTCCGTTTTGGAAAACTTCGTTGGAAGGTAAGCCTACGTAACATCAATTTATTTAAGGCTTTTATCAGTGATCAGGTACGACACGGTGATTAGTCCATAAGATAGGATATTCAGAAAGTACCCTTCATTGAATATCTTTATCACAATATAATAAATGCATAAAATGGCTAAACCTATTTTATAATCTATCTCAAGTAAAAAAAAACATTTATATCCTATAGTCTGCTATTTGAAATAAATATGGAAAAATGGTTATTGAATTCCTGACATATTCATTGCATATTAATATTTACGCAGGACATTATTACAGCAAAATAATATTTTAAGTAGCATGCAAAAGTTGTACTCGATTACATGGTATTAAAATATTGTCGTAAGTGATAGTGTAATATAGGCCTTATATGCTTTCAAGACTGGCCTAGATTTGATGCGCATGACAAGTATTATTGATTTTGCGCAACTCTTCTACCATTGGATTTTCCGTTTTTCATTTATTTATTATATCCATTTATCTCTTTGATTTGACAGTACGCATTTGAACGATAAATAAATGAAAGATAATTTCACCACATGATATGCGGATATATATAAATATATATGGCAACTTTAATTTCTTGCTAGACAGAGACACAACAAAATGTTTTGAAGGAGTTGGGATGCCGCTACGCAGCGTATTGTTCGTGCTTCGATACTGATGCCTGTCGAAACATCATTTTGCGTTCCAGCTACTGCATGTTGAACACTGTGCTTCTTTATGACAGCTCATTCACCAATTACGGACATTCATATACATTCATTTGAAAGAAGCTAGACGGTTATTGGTTGTTCAACTGTCATTTAGACACGGTGCTCCATTCACAGTCGAGGTTAAAATATTCCTAACAACGTAACCACCCACCATATTGAAAAAGTAGTTTATCGGTGAATGATGAACAAGACGTTAAAGTAGTGAATTCGGATTGTAAAGTTTAATGTATTTTAAACAAAATGTCGGGGAATTTTGGAATGCAGCAGTTAATCCCCGTTGTAAACAAACTACAAGATGCATTCGTGCAAATGGGCGTGCACATGTCTTTAGATCTCCCACAAATTGCAGTTGTGGGAGGCCAATCCGCTGGAAAGAGTTCAGTGTTAGAAAACTTCGTCGGCAGGTGAGTGAGCCTCTCTGGATTTCATGTCATGAACATCAGCGATATCAGCATTTTACGCGAATTGAACATTGCCTAAGGACTTTACTAGTATGAATCAGCTGTCTCTTATTTATTCGTTTTTGTTCCTGAAAGTATTGTCTTTGTACAGTGGTTATAATAGTAACTAAACAGTATTTGGATCAATTTTGTAGGTTTTAGTAAATAGCAATCAATATTCGATTACTTTGTCTGAGCCATACATAGTCACTTTGGTCAATGTAAGCTAGCTTCTTGAACCAAAGTATTCAGGGTTCCATCCTGCAATAGTTGTTAGTGCTTAAAACGTATATTTCAATAGTTCCTTTTTAATAATGATGTTCATAGATATGTCTTTGTTATTTTATTACTAATACTTAACATTACATGGAGAAGATAAGTTTTCAGTTTATAATACATTATCACTACCAATTGCATGGCCTGAATTCCTATCACATTATTTTTATCAGTTGTTGAGATTGGTTCTTTAAAATTGATTGTGTCTAGTAACATTGTTATGAGTATCCTTTAGTATAAAACCTTAATTGTATGTTGTAACTTTTTAATCCTATATTATTACATACCTCATGTAATATTGGCCTTGGCAGAGAGGATACATTCAATGTTAATATTTTAAAAAGGCTACATATCGTTGGTGAGATTGCCAAATCCGTTATGTACATAATTTTTCAAAGAAAATAATGCTCTACAAATTACACATATGGTATTATGTCTAACTGGTAACACATATAAATAATAATAATAATAAAACATAAATTTGTTACAAGAACTCAAATTGTTTGCATTAATCTATGTCAGTTTCCTGATTTCATGACAGAATTCTGTTATCTTAGATTCATGTTATTGTTGTTCATGTAGGTATATCTTTATGCCGCTTATCATGAACATGGCTCCAAGTCATTATCACAATAACTGCCTTGTGTAATTGTGCATATTGCTAGTTTGCATTTTCAAATATTAGTTCTATGAAGGAACTTTTTTCGAAACAGTCATTAGAATAAGCTCTCCAAGGATGCTTATCATAATAACTTTGCTCTATTTGTAAATAAGTAAATAAATGAATATTAGGAGACAATCTTACACAAATCAAACTAGCCCCATCATTGCCCTCAATAAAGCTTGTGTTATGGGCACTAGATATCAATATATTTAATACATATCAATACTTATATAGGTACATAGGAAACATCCAAGACTCGTCTTTTTCTTTAATCCTGAAAACGAAACCTCTCTTCACATAACATGGATTATAAGTGATTTATGTCTCACAAAGATTGATAATACTAGTGTGAAGAAGTGCATCAACCAAGTCTCTTTATGACACAACATGCAGAGAGCATACACATTGCTATATACAGTACAACCTGCCCGCGCGGCTTCGCCCTTGTATCCCAAAGAACGCAGTCAATCCAGAAAGTACATCTACACACAGATGAAAGATTTTTATTTATCCGATTGGTGGTTCCGGAGATTACCCAAAACAAACAAACTTACAGAGCTCCAATCTCACAGATACTTCCTCTTTATAATATTCAGTATAGTTAAATCTATGCTAATGTTATAAAGAGGTAAAGTTTGTGAGGGTGTTGCTCTGTAAGTTTGTATGTAGGATCCACATCCGGACGCACCTACACAATTAAAAAAAGAGGTAAAATACCATAGTATAAATTTGATTGTGTCGTAAAATAATGTATTGTTTGAGTAGGCTGAGTTAAAAGGATTAAGAAGGACGGGTTGCACGAAACCGTCTGTAATCGTAAGCAGTGTTCTTTAAAATCTGATTGTATGTAAAGTTTGACAAGTTTCTATGGAATGACAGCTGCCGGCGCCATATTTAACATAACAATTGTAAGTTGGTGCAACACACGCCGAGACCCAACTTTGGAATATTTTTCTGCGGAGGAATTTCTAAGCAATCATGTATCGATTAAATCAGATGAACAATCATATATCTGAAAAATCTGTCCTTGTTGTTTCCTAATCTAGTCAGAACTTTCCAATTCACAATTCAGTTAATCTATATCTCTAATTCACTCTAATTCTAATTCAGTTAATCTGGTTTTTGAATTAGCACTCTCTCAATCATTTTACAACTCTACTTTTCGGCTAAATTCAGAAACGGGCTACCGTTTTCACAATATTTATTCCTGTTTCCCAAATAACAAGTGTCCTTTTGACATGACTAAAGTTTTCCCAAAAAAAAATTGTGTATCATAACCATTTTTCCAGGAAATTTTCACTGTTGTCTGCTTGCTTATTTTTTAGACGACCGCTTTAGCCTAGTTGGTAGTGACGCTGCCTACGAAGCAAGAGGTCCTGGGTTCGAATCCCGGTAAGGGCATTTATTTGTGTGATGAGCACGAATATTGGTTGCTGAGTCATGGATGTTTTCTATGTATTTAAGTATTTATTTATCCATAGTACAAGCTTTGTTTGGGACTAGGTCGATTTGTGTAAGATTGTCCCCTAATATTTATTTATTTATTTATTATTTATCCAGAATAAATTTTCCACATGATAAGGAAATGGCATTAGAAAACTGTACTTTTTATGTATGATAATTTTAACATTATCACAAGGTTTTCACACAGATGTTTATTCCTTCATGTTCACACAGCAACACCTCAAATCTATGAAGGGTTAGCACTTTCATGTGCGACACGCTGGCAGGAGTAAATGGGTCATTGTCAGATTTGGGTTCGCGTCTTTTCTGTGGACATTGCCAAAGTTAAGGGCTTTAAAGCCTAATTTTTGGTTGAACTCTGAATCCGCATAAACGGCGTCGCCTCTTCTATAAATCTAAGCCATAAAAACATATTATATATAAACATAAGCCCTAACTATTGCCTTGATTGATTTTCGTTTTACTGACTGGCAATGACCCAAATATAGCGTGCCCCTAATCCCTAGGCGGCGATGTCCACTTACCGGATGGGCCGTATGCTTGATTACCACCATCATGGTATTATAGAATGTCGGTTGTAACACTAGTAACGTTGTGTATTGTTTCAGGGATTTTCTGCCTCGCGGTTCCGGAATAGTAACTCGTCGGCCTTTGATTCTTCAGCTCATACACGCAAATGGAGGTATGTTACTTAGGTGGTTACTAAATTATATATAAAAAGCGGCAAAGTGCGTGTCGGGCCACGCGCAGTGTAGGGTTCCGTACTTCCGAAGTTGCCTGTTTGTCTTTGGGACATCGAGACGCGCGACGCGTGCGCCAACTAAATGGTGCGGTTGCGTCGGCCGAATTTGTACGAAAGTTGGTCTTTTCAAGTACACATTAAGTTGGCCGACTATTACTCGTTAACTAGTTACGCCTACTTAGCCGTGATAGTTTTCCTTTTAAATTCATTATATGTACTACTGCCACGAATTTGAAACACACACGAACATACTCGAACAAAAATTAGGACTTTAAAGCCCAATATCTTTCTTTTAAATAACTCATAATAATTTTGAACACGCTATCCAACGATACCCCACACTATGGGTTTAACGAGAATATAAAAATTAAATCCTCACTTTAGGTGTAGGAGAGGTACCCCAAAAGTTTTTTTTTTTTCAATATTATATTCTACTGTTTTGTCGGCGTGATTGATTTATATACCCATGCCGAATTACAGTTTTCTTGTAGTAATGGTGTCTGTGATAAGCCGAAGACGGACGGACGGACGGACGGACTGACGGACATGGCGAAACTATAAGGGTCCAAAAAAAGGACAGATAATTAGGATACACATATTTTATTTCATTTCATATTTTATTCGTTCTGTCTCCAGTGGCCATTGCAATTCCTAAACTACACTGAATAAACACTTCGTGTTGCTGACTGAGCGAAATAGTACAGTCAGCAATAAAACCTTGAAGCAAAAATATACTCTTCACCTAACCATATATATCTCTCAAAATTATGCCGAATCGAACATTCCTCAGTCAAAATTGAACTGTCATGCTGTTTAAACGGTTGTGTGCTGTAGAACTAGATATAGTCACACGCATGTTTTCATACATTCGTAAAGAAGCACACTGCCTTGTGCTGTAGGAATTACGGAACGAATTGGACTTTAAAAAATCCGCGAGACCACAAATAACCCGCTTTTATTGGATCAACCCTTTAGACGCCCAAAACACCTAAAGTTGTTGCGTTTTGTTGTGTCACCGCGCTAAGAACGACTATATTTAGGTGTTGTGGCGTACGGCTGTCAAAGTCACCTTCATACATTCAACTAAGGTTCATAATCACATGCTGACAAAAAAAGTTGGCATTTCGTACAAAGTATGGCAGCCAAAATGTTAGTGTTCTAGCATTATAACATAGCGATAGATATATAGACACATGTCTGTGGACATAAATAGTTTGATTACTTCCACATTCCAATGTAAGTAGTCGCAACACAATTACCTTTCAATGATAGTTACCATACTAGGGATTATTCTTTATGTGGACTAGATATCTTGCCATTTATATTTCCTAGGTTGATAAAGATCTGATGGATGTTACAAAGTTTCGCCCTAAAGCCCGCTCCACATTCTCGACAAAACGGTTGCCGTCGGTCGACTGACGGAAGCGCAGCGAGAATGTGGAGGAGAAGCTTCGCGCAAACACGATACTTCACGAGAGCTCTTTGATGTTTGGCCATTTTACCGACACGAAACGGAGACTACACGAATATATGCAAAACAATACGAACATAGTCGAATACTCACTCCACACTCTCGTATTCGGGAAATCTCGTGTAATTTTTTCAAGAATGTGGAGCGGGCTTAATTTTCACTACTTCACAAAAGACGAATATCCAAAGTTTGACATTTTTTTGAGAAAGCTACGAATAATTACTTCATCGATATATCTGGTTATTCTATCGGTTTTCAGTATATTAAATATTATAAACTAAATTGATACTGACATTTACCTTAATCTGCGAAATAGACTATCCGTCTTAGAAAGAGACCGATATCTATGTCGCCGCGACACAGCTCGCGTGCCGTTCGGTGATAGCCGAGTTAGAACTTGAAAAACCGAATCGTAGAAACTTGCCTGTGTCGCCCTTTGACCTTAGGCAGCAAGACGCATTCAAAGAACCGTAATGTGACTTCTAGGACAACAGGACAAGTTAATGAAATATTAAATGTAATGTGTACGTCTGCTACGTCGATGTATGATATGAATAATTCAGAGGTGTGATTTTCGCGTTATGTGCACAAATTGTTGCTCATTAACCTTCGCCGCTTCAATGAATGTTAAAACCAACTAATTGGCTCATTGCGTCTGCGAATTACTAACATGCATGGATGGAACTCTATATTTCGGTACGTTATTGTTGGTGGTTTTGGAACATATGTTCATGTGTTTAATGGCTCTTTCAAATGTTTCTTGTTAATATTCTGTCCCGGTAAGCCAAGAGACAACAGCGACAGAGTTAGAAAAAAGAAACTATATTCGACTCCTCTCATGCCAAAGCAGATGTTCCACCATGGGTCTACCAATATAACAAAAACACGTGTTTAGTGGATTTAAACCCCGTAAAATTATAGTTTTACGAGTGACACAGGAGACGTAAAGATGGCAACGAGCAACAACAAATTGTTGATTGGCCCTAATATCGAATGTTACATGTATTCTTTGCATGTTCACGTTCGTCAAATAGTTAGAAATGCTGGTAATAGGTTCTGGTCTTGAGGAAAACGTCGTCAATAATTATTTTAATATGCGATGCTCACCAAGTATAATGTATCATTTAATTAATGGATAAACAGTACCTCCTCGGAGTCCTGGGCCATATATACAGAAAAATTAAGTTACATACAATGGGGTTGGGATCAAAACAAGAAATACAAATACTAGAAAACGGGCTGACTTCAAAATTAGGCGTTCTCATTCAAAAGTGTTAGAAATGTACATTATGAGATATAATTTAGATTTCGTCCACTGTACAATAGTGTACCAAACACCCCAATACCCAGCAGTCTAACAGTCCCAAACTAAGCAAAGCTTTTACTATGGGTACTAGACGACGATAAACATACTTATATATATCATCGTCCTCCTAGCGTTGTTCCCGGTTGTGCCCCTAAAGGAGCCCGCGATCCGCTTTGACACCTAATCCCAAGATTTGGCATAGGCACTAGTTTTAAGAAAGCGACTGCCATCTGACCTTCCAACCCAGAGGGAAAACTAGACCTTATTGGGATTAGACCGGTTTCCTCACGATGTTTCCCTTCACCGAAAAGCTAGCGGTAAATATTCCGTACATAAGTTCCGAAAAACTCATTGGTACGAGCCGGGATTCGAAGCCACGACCGCCGCTTGACAGCCGCATGCCTGAACCACTAGGCTACCGTTATATATATAGATAAATAAATAATTAAATACATAGAAAACATCCATGACTCAGGAACAAATATTCGTGCTCATCACACAAATAAATGCCCTTACCGGGATTCGAAACAGGGACCTCTTGCTTCGTAGGCTGGGTCACTACCAACCAGGCTAAAGCGGTCGTCAAAAAGATGCATTTGAGTTAAAACCGGAGAGAGGCAGTCGGCAGCTGTTTAACAATATCGTAAATGTTTACTATATTATAGTGGAGCGCAATTGCTACGAGTTATATCTCTGCAGGCAGGATGCTGCTTCCGGATCCGATTTTACCCAGCAATGGTCTGCACGCGATAAAACGCTGAGAACTGCTCCATATAGTTTGTACGGCTTTATAGTGCTCAAGCAATTTCAACCTTATCGCGATGTAACTAGATTGAAATTGACTTGTGAGATACGTTTTGTTTGTTTATCTGTAGGAACGGTTCAGGATGGCGCTAAATACCTGCGGCGCTACCATGAACTTCGAAAGTCGAAGTTCGTAATACATGCATCCCTGTCACTCGACTAAGGGAGTGCGATAGAGATGGAAATACCCGAACTTCGACTTTCGAAGTTTGTGGTAGCGCCTCTGACCATAGCTGCTGCTGTCCTATTGGACAGCGTTATTATTGACAGAACTTATTATTAATTATTATCATGCCATTTTATTAATAAAATCATGGAAGCTTGTGCTGGTCATTTGAATTCAAGCACTGCCCCCGCGTAGCAATATTTGTTGTTGACTGTACAAAACTTTTATGTTTAAAAGGGGTCAAACAGAGATATAGGTCCGCGTTATTCCAGTAACAACTACTTAAATATGCTCGTAAGCCCCCAAGGTATTGATCACCGGATAGTCTCCTTTTGCTTTTTTAACTCCAATGACCCTTTAAGCATGACAGCTTGGATAGTAGTCTCTTATCAGATTTAAATTGGATGCAGTTAACTCACGTTATTGACGTAGTATAGCATACAAATTGACATACGATCGTCGAATGTTTCAGCTTTTCGCAGCGGGCTGCGCGGCATTGTTACAAGACGATCGATCGTGTCCTTGATGTTTTTTGATAACCTACGTAAAACTACTTCCAGATTCCATGTTGTTTTTGTGGTACGGTTGGTTACAACGTATTCTTACTTTTTGTGACTCGTCTCTTTGTCACCTTACTATTGATTGCCTTGAGATAACGTTTACGTTATTTAAATTTTAAACAGATGATCGTACAACACCGACTACTTAATAGACCTGGCTGAAAATGTAAACAAACGAATGTGTCTTATTATTCTTGTTAGAATCGATTACCGAAACTTGAAAATGCTACTGCTTGTACTTATGTGCAGTCAAGTGTTAAAATATGGGTGAATACAAAATACTCATAAATCTATCCTATAACACTTATGTCAGCGGATTAAGGTTTTGGTACTTATTTATCGTTGTAATAGGATATCTGGTTCCGGAGATTACCCAAAACATACAAACTAACAAAGTTACAATCTCGCAGACACTTCCTCTTGATATTCTCTTTAGAACATACAGCCACATTCCAATTAAGAACGTCCACAAATTGGAGGCTGGAGCATTTAACGAAATACTGACAAAACGACATTTCAGTACAGTCATGTGCAAAAATATGTATCGATAACATAAATAAGTACCAACACTTTAATCCGCTGACATAAGAGTTATGGAACATATTTATGAGCCAGTTGTATGCACCCATATTTTAACACTTGACTGCACAATGCGAGCGAAGCCGTGCGGATAGCTAGTATTTATATAAATACATATTCACTTCTATTATAGCGACAGACTTGCCACTCGCGTGTGTTTTACACAATTCAATAAAGTCATGAGTTCATGACTCATGACTCATATTTATAGACGCACATATCCATTATCCATTACATATTAAGGCCCGTTCATAAAAATGTGTTCTAACGTATCTGGTGGGATGGTTAAAATCAATCTATTATGTTTTGGCGCATATATTATAAATATTATCAACATGTAGGCGATCGTAACTCGGCCCGTTACGTACGTGCCCATGTTTCAAGTTTATAGACTGAAAGCATTATGCCCAACCCAACTAATATGCGTCGACCACACTTTCCTTGCCGATAAACGTTCTGGGATGCACTTCGGAAAATTACCGCGGAATCGTTGTCTACGCCCCAATTTTAGTCAAAATCCCAAAATGTTTTCACGAAAACAGTCGTAGCTTAAGGTAGTTCGCTTTGCATACAAAACGTCTTTTGATATTCGCAGGGTAGCGGCGTGATATTTTTGGCTGGCTTTCCATTTGCGCCAAAGTCCCCCTTTTCTAGAATAAACTAGAATAATTTGTGAAAAATAGAACTCCCAAAGTATCACGTCCCAAACCTATTTCTCAAATTATTCTTGTTTTACAAGTTTATTCTGGGAAAGGGGGAATTTCGCGCTAATGGAAAGTCAATTTATGAAAGTTTTAGGTATACATAAGTTTCATAAAATACCACGCCGTTAGCTTGCGAATGTCAAAAAACGTTTTGTATGGAAAGCGAACAACCTTAAGTGCCGGTGTGAAAGGGAGCAGCAGGCAGCTGTTATCTCGTCAAACACTTACAGATTTTAACGGTTACGTTTAACTTAAGTTATGCTTAAGATAAGTGAAGGTGTGCAACAACTGACCTACATAAAAAATATGAAAAACGTTCGATGCCACGTACTACATATGTACAGTCGATAAATGAAAACGTTTGTCACTTTTCGACTTTATTTTAATGATGTTAAGGTCCAAAGGTGACTAACCTTTTCATACCACGGTTGTACATCAAACTAGCTTTTTGCTAGTCAAGATCTGGGTAGGTAACTAGTAACTACATAATATATGTTTTTAAATTTTTTATTATTTTATTTCCCGAAAGCCACATAAAATGACTCATTGTATTGATATTTACTATAATTCTAGGGGGCCCAACCCAATAAACGATTCGATTATTTGGCTTCAATGGAATAAAATCGCAATATTTAAATGCTAACTGCATATGACGGCAATAAATATCGGAAAGAGTAATCATATTTAGATAGTTTTCCTCGGACATCCTTTGGAGTAGGAAGACTCAATTTGAACTCATTTAATTTAATTGACCTCTTTAGTCAATGACCTCTGGGTGTCGAGGCATTAACACGTAACACTGCATATCGTCCAATTTGTTCCAATCAACTGACGAGGAATACCTAGAAAGTGGTTTTAAGGTCTTTCATTTAAGTTGCAGTTCCAGTTAATCATCCTACGGCGAGTTTAGGGGGAATCATATACACAATCATAACTCCTAGCTATTAATTAATATAAACTAAAGTTAGCATTATGGATCATTCACGCCGCCTTTAATAGTTTATAATATGTACTTAATACACGTGTATAACATAATATGAAAGGCTCTGCAGTGTTATTATGGTTAACCAATTTGCAAAAAGTTTATCTACCTTACTTACCAAAGTTTCGTAGTAAACCTAGTGCCTACGCCTAATCTTGTAATTATTCCCAAATGATCCCGGGATAACCTGGACGACGCTAGGACGATGATGAGCGTGACGACTTAGAACAGCTTCGTTTTACAGAATATGCGGAGTTCCTCCACTGCAAGGGCAAAAAGTTCGTGGACTTCAATGAGGTGCGAGCGGAGATCGAGTCAGAGACGGACCGCATGACCGGCTCCAACAAGGGCATCTCGCCCGTGCCCATCAACCTCCGCGTCTACTCGCCTAACGGTAAGTTCGTGGACTTCGATGAGGTCCGAGCGGAGATCGAGTCAGAGACGGACCGCATGACCGGCTCCAACAAGGGCATCTCGCCCGTGCCCATCAACCTCCGCGTCTACTCGCCTAGCGGTAAGTTCGTGGACTTCAATGAGATGCGAGCGGAGATCGAGTCAGAGTCGGACCGCATGACCGGCTCCAACAAGGGCATCTCGCCCGTGCCCATCAACCTCCGCGTCTACTCGCCTAACGGTTAGTTCACTTGATGTTAAATCTACCTTAACTTTAGCATATCAAGATCCACTTTCAAACGCCCACCAAAATGATAAATATTATGTACCACTACTTCCCTACTACCCCGGGCAATCTGCACTGTGACTGTCCGCGGACTTGGCGCACGGCGCGTTTTGTAGCATTTCTAGTATTTCTACCCACTAAAGATTGCACGTTGGCGACCGTCTGCACTGTGACTTTCTAAAGACCCCAGGATCTCAGGGATCTTTAACTTAGTCGACGACTTTTGACCAATGCTGTATGCAGTCCATATGTATGGGTAGAATAGGCATGGTGCCTCCTGTTCAAATTGATAACGTAGTGATGCTAAATGGATACTAAACCATCAAATTATCGTAATAAAGTATAAATTATAAAGATAATTAAAATCGTAAAACGATATGACCCTTGAAAGTTTAGAAAAAATATGCATGTCTTTTTATTGTCCAAGAGTAAATTTAAAGTTACCAATAGAATCCTTACGCTTTTATAGAAACAAAATTGTATGACAACTATGTACATAAACGCAGTTTTCGCGACCTAAACAACAATTTACCTGATTTTCCATACAACGATACATGTACTTTGTACTAACAAATGTCGTTGTGACGTCATACCTATCTGACAATCAGTATGAAGCGTTTTGCACGGCCGCCAGCGAGGTCAATCTTTGTCTCAATTTTTTGGGTATTTATGTTCTTTAATAGCAGTTGCTCCCGTACAAACATTTGTTCCTCTCCAAAAACTGGTTCGAATGACATCATGAAAAAAATGTATTCACCATGCCTATTATAATTTCGCCGCCACCGTGGGACGATCGATAGTATGGTGTCCAGTGAAACAGTGAAACTTGTGGTCTTATTTTTTCCACTGACGGATTGTGATTAAGGGGTTTGATTTGAATAGCCGTTATTGCTCGTGGTTGTAACAGATTTGGCCTCATCTGTGCTACATCTCTTAATTATGTAGTTTACGTATGGGGTTCAGTTTGAAAATGTGATAATTATTTGGCCGACGTAACCGCTAGCGCACGACCACGGTCTAGTACTCGTGAAAAGCACATCATTAGCCCCGATTTTCACTTGCCTTAATAATCTCAAGAAGCATCGCTCTTTATTGTTTCACACATTTGCCGCTATTGAACGAGACAAAGTAGAAAAGGTTCGTGAAGGAGCTAAGGTGCCGGTAGTCGCGTAGACGTCTTGATCCGGTCATAAACGTAATTGGATGCAAGTAAACAGTCAACAAAGAGCCTCGCGCACATAATGATCCCTAGCCGAGGTATGCGTGACGCGTTTTTGCGCCGTCTAACCGGCCGGGCCCTCGCGCCGCGCGCCGCCGGTCTCCGAGCCCTGACGTCACCAATCGTTCATCTATGTCAAGCTGCTCCGATCTATCAAATTAATGCCGCTCCTCGCTCGTCCTCCTTTCTTTACCTAATTCTGTCCTGATCATTTTATTCAAAACTCTTTATTGGGTTGATTTCTATAGGGAACTATGACCAAAGTTCCTGTTTCAGTTAAAGTAGTATTTTATAAAGAGGAAACAATAAGGTCAAGATAATTGAGAAATAGGTATTTGTAAAATGTATTACTGTCGCGCCAACCACAAGCCTCCCGCCGCAGAGCGCGATAGAGAACGCAGCTTGGACCGAAAATACCTATTAAAATTACATAAAATCAACGTTTCGTAGTCCCCTGATTTCTTCTCCAAAACTTGACCTATTTAACTATTCTTTTTTTTTTATTAAATATCAAAGAAAGGCTTTGGCCGTGTTCCTATGTTTTCCTTTTTTTAAATAATCTAGTCAAAAATGTTTTCTCGATGTTTGAACACAGCGGAAAATCTGGATTGTTTTTAGGTTTTTGAAGGAATCTCTTTTAAGAATAAATTTATGAAAAAAAGGAAAACATAGGAACATGTCAATAGTAGCCATAGATTTATGGAACAAAAATAATTGCTCTACTGCTATTTATCCAGGGAGAAAACAGGGGACTACGTTTCTATGGAAAAACGGCCGTTGTATTTCCTCTTAAGGATGTGTTTTGTTTCTGAAATCTAGTGGGTCTGCTTTGAAATGAAACAAAACATGCAATATGACGTGGTTTAGTAATTGTGGCCTTCCTTGAACATTTTATGTGAGTCAGTCTTAGATTGTCTTTTAAATGTCTTGAATTACTCCATGGGAGGCAAGTCAGGCTTAGTTGTGATGCCGCATATTTAATCCTAGTACCTACTAGATGGACGCACTCGCTCGGTGATTGGAACTCTGCGTCCTTTGCTAGATCGATTCACGTCCATATTTTTTATAAAAAAATGTTATAAGTAATAAGTATAATTATAAGAATTCCTAACTATTGTTACAATAGCCATGTTTATTTATAACATGTAACGTAAACTATCTAAATAATCAGCATTATATGGTTTTATCGGTCACCTGCATTCGGCTACACCCAATAAGTAATGTTTCCTCATAAACACCACCCAACTTATAAACATACCTCGCTATAGAATAAACTTTCTTTGTACGATGTAACTTCTTTAGCACGCGTTAATAGTACATTGTGATACAAGTGAGGTATGTTGATAAGTTCATCAGAGGCGGAATTATCACGCGAGCCGCAGGTGAGCGTGATAAGAGAGCCGAGGATGTAATTATCAAAGCTCACGCGTTTCATACGACGTTTTTCAACACATTTTGCGAGGAAAAAATCCTTTTCATAAGATGAAAATTTGATAGGCCTGCCAAGTTATTTTCCTTACTTATTGATGTCAACAGGTTTTTACTCACATGTTGAATACATCGTCAAGAATTTCTAGTGGCGTCCATTCTTTTTATCACTTTTCTAGTCACCACGAATCAATATTTTTGTTAATAACCAAACACGCATTAACAATGTTTACAAATATCTGTGAAATAACCTATAATGGCGCACATCAATTTTTTTGTGAAGTTTGCGCAGTGCGCGCGCATTAGATGAAATCTCTAAACAGCCAATACAAAATAAAATAAATAATTTCGTTTTAAAATGTTATCTTTATTAATTCATGTAAAATGTTATCAAAAGTGAATAGTTTTACTAAATTAACCGTTTCTATATCATATCCAAAAAGAAATAGTCAATTAACTAACAAAAAGGATTTAATTTGTTTAGTCGAGTAAAAATCCATTAGCCGAGAAAAAAAATAAAAACTGTACATTCTGTACAACCCGGTTAGTTTAGGAATGAACCGTGTGCATGCATACATCTTGCTGCAAGGTGGCAATGTGACTTAATCGGGATATAACCATAACTCACAAGTATCGTAATGTTATTAAACACGCGTGTTTAATATCCAGGATTATGAGCCTAAAAGCGACAATACGAGGTACGTTACGAGCAATTGTGTTGAAAAAGTATTTTGTCACGCGTATCCCCACGTCACAGCCTCTTACTCATAAGATCAGGGGGCCTAGACAATGTTGCAGTCGACAAGCGCTAACGCTAATAGAAAACTTATAAAATATATGGGAATGACAGATGTTAACGAAAAGTGTTTCGTCGGCATCTGTCATTCCCCTACATTTTATTAGTTTTATATTGGCGTTAGCGCTTGTCGATTGTAACCTTGTCTACGGCCCCTGATCTGCGAGATGCGTTCCTATGTCGCATTGGTCGTAGTCGCTGTGAGTCAAGCGCCGATCAATTTCGCACTTCCACCTACTTGTTAGCACTTGACGAACGTTTTATTAACAGCAATTAACGATAAAAATGCGAGCATCACGCTCTTGCTGGTCACAATGTTAATTTAATTAACAGACTTCAAAAAAAAGGAGGAGGTTCTCAACTTTTTTTTCAATGTTACCTCAGAACTCCGTCATTGATGAGCCGAGCCATCTGCATCCCCCTAGAAGAGGCAGATGTCCCATTGCTCATGCAGCAATGGGTCATCCATCTGCAAAACTGTAAGGGCCTATGCGCAATCTGCATAGGCCCTTACTTACTCACTAGTAATTAGTAGTAAGTATCTAAGTAGTTGACTAGTTGTTATCTAAGTTTTCTGCAGAACTGCCGGAACGGGCCGAGGGCCGGTCAAAGGCGATTTTTTATCTAATCAGCCTTATCTATAAGTGATTCATGCTGTGAGTGGTGTAGTTGTGTACTTGGGATTTTCTCAGACACTATAAATCCATCGTCCACGTTACACAGGGTATTTAAATATGACTTCATTGTGTGATCGGAGCATAAAGGTTTTCATGCAATGAAGATTAGCGAAGAAAAACGATTATGTCTTTAGTTAAGTCGAAATGGAAATCTATTTTACGGGTTCGGCGAAACTGATAGGGACATAGTACAGAAATGCAATATGTTAGTCTAAAATTAGACATAAAGTAGATTGGCTTAATTTTTTTTGTGATAATGTACCGAAGATAAGACATAATTGTGGACATATGCATGTACCCTATATGCATGTATTCCAATTAAGGTGGAACGATTCGTACGAATTCTAGTTCGGACTAGACGTCTAATCTATCGATATCAGTAACTTAAAATTGTAATATTTAGATAATATATGAACCTCTTCTCCCGCAGTTTGAATTAATACACGTAAAAACCAGTAATATTCAAAATAAGTTCATTGCAAATTCATAAAATTTTACTTCGAGGCTTGTATGTGGGCGTGAGTTTTACACTGTCCGTGTAAATAAAATGGCCGCGGCACATGACAGCCCGTTGCCCAAAACCTTCATAGATGTCTCTGATCAACTCAAGACTAAAATAAGACATCGGAGGCAATAGTAGTAATTATACTCACCATCGTGTAAACACTTTTATTTTCTGGTGAAAAAGGCCTCATTCATTTTATCTTGCTCTGCTACTCATTTTGGTAATGACGTAAGAGCCATGCCATTTGTTTTCTGATAGTACCAATTTCAAATACCAATGTATGAAGTTCAATGCTGCTATTTATTCGTGATTTATTGAGATTGCCATTAACAATACTTATACTTACCTAAAGTCCGCGCAACGATAATTATGCATACATTTGGCGTCTTATTTGAAAGGAATATGATCCAATATGGAAACTTAATCTGTACCGCCGACCGTATACATATAGGATTTGATCAAATGTGGGTTGAACTAGTAACTTGTAGTTAATAAGTTTCGATGAAGTGAATGTTACTTAATGTAGAATTAAATGTAACGTGCATTTGAAGTGAACCTGTTAAATCTAAACATTCGCTTTAGTCGACTACACATCGATTGATAGAAATAATTTATTTTGCCCCCAGGGGTAATCCCTTATGGATCCCACACGGCTCGGGAGACGCCGAGTTGGTATGTCCGACTCTCACGGACTAAAACCCTGGGGTGTTCCACCGCTCGCTTTTAGACAGAGCCCCGAAAACGCTATTGCACACATCCGGATCTCTGTCAGTGTTGCCCTTGCGGGCCCATGTAGGTGGCAGGGTATGGTGCCCTACCCACTCAGCTGTTGGCACCCCAGAACACCATGGGGGCCTTCCTGCTCGGGACCTTTTCTAGGTGGGTGATGGAACTCCCGACCCATCACCCGCAGGTCCCCGTTATGGCGGCAGCATACGGCATGCGAAGGCCCTTCGCCGCCTGCCTGGCCTCCTGCGGCGCTGCAGGGCCGAATTGACGTCGTCCTCGCGCGTCTGCTCTGCTGCCTGATGCCTCCTTCTGCGTCAAGACCGCGACGCTGAAGGTGGCCACTGCCGACCACGCCTCCTCACTGCGAACCATTCGGCTAATCAACGCCGGCAGTGAGAGGTCCCTTCTTACAGCCGTGGACAGGGCTGCGCGAGGCTCCGCCCATGCAGAGCAATCCTCGCGCGTGTTGTTGGCCGTGTCGACAGCTCTGACGCTACAGTGGTGGCACGCCGATTTCGGCCCCCTGCCAACCACCTCACACAGGTATTTGCCGAAGCAGTCATGCCCCGTTAAGAGCTGTGTGAGGTTGAATGTTGTTGCGCCACGTTTGCGTTCGACCCATTCTTTAAGAACAGGCCGAACAGCATCCATCAGATCCCGGCTAGCTTCTGGGACCTAGAGTCGCTCTGACAATTTCTGGTGACAATATCACGCGCCTCCTTCCCGCCACTGGCGCTCCTCACACGGAGCAGGCTAGTTTTCCGATGGATCACACGAGCCACACCGGCAGTGGCTAGATATGCAGCCTTCCTGTGGTTCCTGGCGCGGGCCAGCACGATGGTGTCGTCGGCGTAGCAAGTCAAGCTGACTGCACATATCATAGCTCCACGCAACACCCAGTCGTGAGTACAGTAGTGGCACAAGAACCGAGCCCTGTGGAACACCGCACGACATAGAGCGCCTCCCCCATCCGTCCTTTATTGGGAACACCACCGCCCTTCCCACAAAATAAGCCGCTACCTCCCGCTGCAGGTAAACGGGCACATTGTGATATTGGAGTGCCGCGTAGATCGTTTCACAGGGCAGGGTATTAAAAGCGTTGCAGCTGTCCAGTGACACCGCCATGACTACCTCGCACCGCCCTCGGTAACGGCGCCCTCCGCGGTATATCGCACTTGAGCGATTGCATGCAGGGTTGAGCGGAGCGGGCGGAAGCCATACTGGCAATCGCTCAAGCCCGGCTGCATTCTTCTGACGAGGCGGGCAGCAAGCACACGCTCAAAAAGCTTGCTTGTCTCGTCCAGCAGCACGATGGCACGATACGCCGACGGCTGATCAGGTGGGCGCCCATCCTTTCTTGCCTGTTTTCCACCTGTCGGGAAACCAAAACTGCTCCATATGGCTAAGTCCCGGAATGCCGTCTGGTCCGGGGGCTGTCTTCTTCGAGCGAAGTTTAAGGACAGCCTCACCGAACTCGGCTTCTGTCACCGTGGGAACCTCCGTCACGGGATCCTATGGTCGAGATGTCGATGCCATCGCTGGCGGCACGAACTCACCTCTCTCGGGAAATAGAGTACTCACAACCCGTTCAACGAGCTCTGGTTGGAGACTACAAGTCAGCGGTGGAGTCCAGGGTCAGAGCTTCTGCCTCATGATCCGGTACAGCCTGACTCATGCCTCGTTCCATATAACATAATAACACAAAATCCAGGTATGTCGGATTATGATCTATCTCGCAAATTCAAAAAGAGCCGCAGTACTCTAAGGCGTATTCGGCTCCGAGCCGGGTATAAGAGCTATAAAGCCATAAAAACACCAAACCAAACTATGAAACAAAATAAAACGGCAAAAACACGTGCTCGTCTCTTATACGACCGCATTCTGACAAAATTCCAAGGCTGTCTCTTATTAGATGATGAAACTTATGTCAAGCTAGATTTTAATCAACTACCGGGTACCAAGTTTTACATGGCCAAAGCAAGGGGGAATGTCGATGAAAAATATAAGTTTGTAAAACTTCAAAAATTTGCCAAGAAACATATGATATGGCAAGGGATCTGCAGCTGCGGCCTTAAGACCAATACTTTTATTACTTCATCAACGATGACATCCGAGGTTTACATGAAGGAGTGCTTACAAAAACGCCTTTTGCCATTTATTAAAAAGCACAAGGGCCCAGTAAAATTTTGGCCTGATCTGGCTAGCTGCCACTACTCGAAAAGGGTTTTGGAGTGGTATGCTTCAAATAATGACGATTTTATACCCCGATCAATGAACCCTCCAAACTGTCCTGACTTCCGCCCAATCGAGAACTACTGGGCAATAATGAAAGGTAAATTGCATAAAACTGGGAAAACAGTGCAGGATATCAATTTTCTGCGTTCTACGTGGAATCAACAGGCTAAGAAAGTAGAAAAAAGCCTTGTCCAGAAAATGATGAGCTCAATCAAGAAAAAAGTCCGCGATTTCGCACGAAACCCTAATAAATGTATATAATTTTTATAAATGCTGTTAAATTAATAAATATTATTCTATTTTTATCGCTTAAAAGCTACGTGTTTTCATTTACTTAAAAAAGCTTCGACTTCGATTGCGTACCATTTCTTTATGAACTATGCTTTAGGGTATAGATAAAGGTAGAAGTACTAGTACTTTGATTTGTCAACTGTAAACTACGGATATCGGTTGATAGTATAGATTTAGATTAAAAATTATTAATTTCACAATAAACAACAAATATGAATTAAAGCTAGCTTAATCTATATGAATTTATATGATCGTCAAATAGAATTAGAATCGTAATAAAATGTCAAGTTACATTTGATTAAAATATAGTCACAAAAGTAAATAAATGACTAAGTTAATATCACATAAAGATCGTCAGATAGCAAACTATACCTTATTAAACGAAAAATTAAAAAATACAAATAATTGTTATTGTTTAATGTCCATAAATTCCTCTACTGAATATAATAAGTTTTTCAATAAAAAAGAGTCTTAGTTTGCGTTCGAATGTTTCGTCAGATGACTCTGTTCCCAATTCGGCGGGTAGTCGTTCGTAATAGGTTGTGCCTATCACTCGAGGATTCCTACAAGTGCCATGCGACGCGGGACCGTTCTGAGTCTCCCTGTTGATCGGAGTTGTTTGTTTGCCCGTAGATATGTAGTTATGTAACATGTCAGTACATAGTTACCAAAAATATAAGCGAGAATTGTGGATAATCTAGATACAAACATGCTTATCAAGTAATTTTATGCATTTTCAATTTTAAAATAATATGTTTTTTACATTAGAAGTAAAAATTATATAGTTAAGATGGTCATATTGTTTTAAAAATTAAAAAAACAAAATAGAAGTACGTTTGCCGGGATTTGAACCCAGTTCAATAGCGTTACACATAGATTTATGCAAAAGATATTCTACTGCGCCAGTGTGTGACGTGACGTGACGCGTGAAATATCAGCTGCATTCTAGAGTGCCTGACACAAGAACATTTAGTCCCACTATTTTCTAATAGAGGTGCTACTGTAGATTTCGTTTTGCACCCTCTCGTTTGATTTATGCAAAGTGGTTGACAATGACAGCCTCCGAAATGACATTTAGCTACGTTAGTGTGCGTGAATTCTCCAACATGCACTATTCTGCATTCAAAAATAAACACTGTTCAGTGCAGATTGATTACGCTTCATACGTAGTAAGGTCTTCGGCTTCCGCAGTTTGCAACACGTGTGGTCACAGTTTTGCGAAAAAAGATGAGCAACCATGGAAATTATTTAGTGCGCCATCTGTTAGCAACAGTTTGACAGTAGGAATCCGTAGCGTTCAACCTTAAACAGAATCCATTTCTTAATGATTTTTCTTTGTTCTTTTGACATTTGTATCAATGGTTAGAAAAATAACTTTGTTAGCTCGTTTTGAGTGATGGGTATTACACAGTGTATAAAACAAAATTCGTCTCTCCTGTGGTCAATAATTAAGAGCTCACGTGCATATAAATAATGTTTTTATCGCATAGTAATATAGAAGAGGAGACGCCGTTTATGCGGATTAAGAGTCCAACCAAAAATTAGGCTTCGTAGCCCTTAACTTTGATAATGTCCACAGGAAAGACGCGAACCTAAATCTGTGTATGACCCTGATGGCTGTGATGTTCTGTGAAAGATGAGTTTGCACAGTGAACACTGACTCTTCTATCTCTTCTCGACGATGCCTCAAATGCAATGTTCTCGAATGCTCTCGATTGACTCGAGGACGAAAATGTTACATTTAATCTCAAACGCGTAGTAACTATTTGTGTAGAGTATACGAAATATGGGATGACTGTGATGTGTAATCGCTGTATAAGTATATATGTAATGTCAATATTCGAAACACATACATATGCATACATTCTCTCTGGAGGACTTTTTGATTGCCCGGCAATCAATTGCTCGAGACGGGAAGAGTAACTACAGACTTTATAAAGCCGTCAAAAAAAGTGTCTGGACACAATGAATTCTTCGATGAATATCCTATAGTGAGAACTAAAGTAATAAGGCGTGGGGATTAAGCAAAAATAGCTTCTCACTCAACTACATAAGTGCTATGCCCCACCGCATATTTATTGTGTACTCCTGTACACACGAACTATGGCATGATACAGCGGGTATTTCATTTTGGACATCGTTATCAGGATAATAATGCATTTAATGAATCCATTACGCGAGCTTAATATGTAGGTCGGTACGTGCGGCCATGATACATTATTCAAAGCATTTTCCTACATTCGGGTGCTTTCCCCATATCGCCCAAGGATAGACGACGTATGAATTTAGGGTTACACAGACAATTTTAACGTAATTCCCGATGATATACTTATGATTTATGATTGACCGATCAGTTATTTCCTTCGATGGTTAGGAAAACAAAAACGTATACTGCGTTTTTCGTCAAGCGTTCAAGTTGTGATCCACTCCTATAGTAAGATTCGAAATCATACTGTTCTGCATTATTTTTAACATTAGGTACATCGTGTCTGTATGTGTGTGTGTGTGTGTGTCAAGTGCGCTGTTCATTTTCCGCTACAGGCCGCTCTGCCCCCTGTATCAAGTTCCTGAGCACTGGCCTTGAATCACTGCTTATTCACTATATAAAAGTATAATAAAACATATAATAGATGGCTACAGTTCAACGTGCCTGGACAAAATGATCATGTACGAAACGGCACACCGATATGTTCGGGAACAGAAAAAACCGATCGAAGATGTAACTTAATTATGGTTTATTTCTTTTTTAAGTATAAATTATGTTGATATCAGTGCTTTTGCCTAACAGAAAACATTATATTATGTCAAAGAGTCAAGGCTGAAGTTGACATAGTTTCTTAATTTGCAACTAAAAATATATATTATTAATGGCATTTGACGTCTCTCAGCAGAACTTTTGTAGAGTAGGTGAGCAAAAATCAACACAAGTCGCATTTCTTCTTCGTATAAAATATGACGGAACGCGAAGGGAAACTAGTTTTTAAACACCATTTTTTACAAAACGTTGTTTCTTTTTAGAATCATTCGAATACTCATAGATAACGAAATTTTATGGTATACCACATGTTTATGCTATTTTTTGACTTCATAAAAATAACACTTGTGACCGTTTTGACAATTTTTTTTACAAAGCAGCACTTATGCACCGCTGCAGTAATGGGTATTGCTCTAATGACGTTATGAAAATACCGACAGAGATCTCGTATTATTTATTACAAGCTTCTGCCCGCGACTCCGTCCGCGTGGAACTCATTTATATCGTAGCTCCATACAAACTTTCACCCCCTCCCCCCACTTCATCCTCTTGGGGGAGGATTTCAAAAAAAACTCAAATTGCATCCAAATCGGTTTAGCGGTTTAAGCGTGAAGAGGTAACAGACAGACAGACAGCATTTATAATATTAGTATTGATTGATGAGAGAGGTATACGATCACTAGTTACTGCCTTATCTGCATTCACGCAATAGTTTCATCAAGATCAGAATAAATATATTTTATTATTCCTAATTTTCTGGTTAATTTACTTATATAATTAACTTATTTCCAACATTCTGACATAAGTCTATAGTCGTGTCGTACATATTAGAAAAAAAACCTCTATATATTCTGATGCGGATTTGCGGTCTACATACCAAAATTCAAAGTAAAAAATCATAATGCAATTCGGAATTCGTGAATTGTTGTTACCACAGACATAATAACATATTTAGAGAGTGCCAAATGTGACATCGCTTGAATAAGAAAGTGGGAGGACTAATATAATTTGGGAATGTGCCTAGTTGCACTATGCCCATAGGCTTCTAGATGTATCCCCAACAAATTTACAGAGGGTGAAAATGTCCTGAATGGCTCCGTGGTGGTACTCCCGCGCCTTTGTTTTGCTCGACTTGGACTTTGCTGGACTTGAAAAGATCCAATTTTTCCCAAATGGGAGCCCTATTTCTAGATATAGTAAACACGTATAATTTTCAGTACTTAACCTGACGCTGATCGACCTGCCCGGGCTGACGAAGGTCCCCATTGGCGACCAGCCCGTCGACATCGAAGCCCAGATCAAGGGCATGATCTTCCAGTTTATCCGGCGCGAGTCCTGCCTCATTCTCGCCGTCACTCCCGCTAACACCGATCTGGCCAACAGCGATGCTCTCAAACTTGCTAAAGAAGTTGACCCGCAAGGTATGTTAGTTCATGTATTGTTTATCTAAACTTACGTATAATAGTCATTTCTTAACGTTCCAATTATTTTGACACATTTAAATTCACGGTTGATGTTACAATGTAACTTTACGCGAAACTAGTTACTTATATTTTAATGCCAAATTTGAATCGTTCGAAATAGCATGGTCCGAACATAAATCCTTTGAAAGGAAATGAAACGTTGCTGCGGAACCGCCACGGCTCGCCTACGACACTGGTACTGTCTAGTTGATAATGATAACACTGGTGATCAACGACCCGGCAGTAATACTACGGCCCCCGACCTGGATCGTTCTTACTTACTGCCGGGTCGTTCACGCGGCAATGTGATTTCGACTGTCGACATGTGAGATTAACATCCATTTTGACCATGTCCAGGTCTGCGCACGATCGGCGTGATCACCAAGCTTGATTTGATGGACGAGGGCACAGACGCGCGTGATGTTCTGGAGAACAAGCTGCTGCCTTTGCGGCGCGGGTACATTGGCGTCGTCAACCGCTCCCAGAAGGACATCGATGGGAGGAAGGATATCACGGCTGCGCTCGCCGCTGAAAGGAAGTTCTTTCTCAGGTATACATATACACTGTCTTCATTGTACCGTATCATCTGACACAGAAATTGTGATGCTTTCCATTTGTTCTCTAAATTAAACGATAAACTTGACTTTTTGTAATTCTCAAATGTACAAATCATGTGAATTACCTCACTCTTTGATCTCAGCATATCTGTAAGTATGTCCATAAATCATAATATTAGAAAATGCTTTGACCGTTTGGTGGTCCCAGAAGTAAAGAGACAATTTTCAAAGTCTTACTGACTGAAAATTTTATTAAAAGGAAAAACAAGTTTTTGTGTCACTGCGTCTATGGTTTCGTTATCTGTCATATAAAGCGGGAATGTCGTTATTGCATTCAATTTTTTCAACATGAAGCGTCAAGAATTTGAAGTTTTTGCTGATAGAGTTATTCTATTTTACGAGTCACCTAATAATAGGATACAGTAAATCACTTTCTTCAAGAAGGAGCTAGACGAACTAGTATATATAGAATAATAAGACGTTATGAAGAAACGGGAGAGGTTAGTTTTAAGAAGATTCCGGGAAGAGATAGGTCAGTGACGGTACCTCGAAATGTAAATCGAGTTAAACAGATATTTGATAAGACTGCTTCAATCTCCGTCCGAGTGACAGCGGATAAATTACAAATATCGAAGTCGCCTGTCGCCAGAATGAAAAGGAACGATCTAGGTTTGAAAGCATATGTGAAACAATCAGCTCCTAAATACATAAAGGAACGTGTCAAAAGAGGGTGCCGAAGAGATTATACGTTTTATAACAGTCAATTGAGAAAAGTACTCGTTATTGACGATGAAACTTATGCCCCGGCAGATCCCAACAATGTTCCTGGAAAGCAGTATTTCCATTCAACCAGTCGTGACGATGTGACTTACGACCAAAAAATTGTACAAAAAGACAAATTTTTCACAAAATATTTAGTATGGCAAGCTATAGACGAATTTGGTAATATCTACGAGCCATACATTACGTCAGCCTCAATAAACGGAAAATTGAATCTGAATGAATGCATTATTCAACGGTTGAAACCTTTCATAGACAAGCATCATTCCAGAGATAGGTTATTTTTTGGCCGGACATGGCAACGTGCCACTACGCTACTGTAGTTACTCGGTACTTAGTGTGAAGAAATCGACTTTGTACGTAAAGAAAAAAACGCTCCAAATGTACCACAAGCTCGCGGCATCGAGATGTTTTAGTCCCTATGTAAAAGAGAATATAAGAAACAAACCGAAAAACCAAAATCCTTAAAAGCTTTCAAGCAACGATGGACCAGATTGTCAAAACAAGTGGCTGAAAATTCTGGAACAGCCTCAATGCGGTGTGTCGCCAAAAATCCAAGAAAGATTGCTTTTAAAGGTGTCGTGGGCGCAAATTTAATATAAACCTTATAATTTAATTACTTTTGTTACAAAATTCAACCAATATTATAACTTTTATTGTTTACTTAAATTATTTTTTTTTGAAAATAAAATTGTCGTTTACTTCTGGGACACCCCATTATTTCAACTTCGTAGTGTCTTATTATACAGTTTTCATCAAATGCATGTGTCTGAGCAGGTGCTCTCAAACACCTGAACATGTCGTATAAAATACCGACTCACGTCACATTACTAGTAGAAACCAATCAGTACAAATATTCAAACAACTATGTCTTCCATGGTAGTAGTTTCTAATGTCGTACTACTAACATAGCAATCACCCAGTTCACAGAATCTATCCGGTTATGTTTTGTTTAAATTAGTACTTCGAGAATAATAAAGGCCTGTTACAGATAATCCTGGTAATATTGAACACTCGGGTAACATTCGATGTCATTTAAAATATTGGCCTGAAATTGGCATAAGGGTTGATCTAAAATATTACGTAAATAACTTATTTCTAGGTCCATTTGAAGACATTAAAAGTTACCAGGTTTTACTATATTTGTGTTGAAATGTGCTCAAGCGAATTTAGTGTTATTGCATATTTTATTGTGCTCTGCGAAAATCGTGATATAAGTTCCGGACGTGATATCTGAAGCAAAATTTATGATTTTATAACAAAGATTTTCAGTTAGGTTTATACCATTCGTGCGTCAATGCTAGCTGCGCTTTCGATGTTAAAGAGGTTACACACGACGAGTTTTTACAGCGATACAGACCCAATACTGTATCGATGCAGGTGATCTATGGAGAGTGTCGCGATGCAGTCGCACGTTGTAGAAACGTGCGTTTGTATCGCTGCATAAAGTCGCCGTGTGTAATCGCTCCTATATTATTGCTGACTGAACGTAGAAGACAAAAGGTAACAGTTATTGAAACCATGGAGCTAAAACATAAAGCCGCCATTTCAATGCAGTGGCTCCATGTATAGGATTTTTAGCCTACCCTATCCTATATTTACAAGCTTTTATTATTTACCGCTGTTCGTATGTAAGTTGTTTTTTCGTAATTTGTAATATATTTTTCAACACAATTGCTCGTAACGTACCTCTTATTGTGTCGCTTTTAGGCTCATAATCCTGGATATTAAACACGCGTGTTTTATAACATTACGACACTTGTGTGTTATGGTTATATCCCGATTAAGTCAGGTCGGCACCTTGCAGCAAGATGTATGCATGCACACGGTGCATTCTCAAATTAACCGGGTTGTACAGATTGAACAGCTTTTTTTTAATTCTCGGCAAATGGATTCTTACTCGACTAAACAAATTAAATTCTTTTTGTAAATTAATTGGCTATCTTTTAATATCATCTCAACATGAATTAATAAAGATAACATTTTAAAACGAAAATATTTATTTAATTTTGTATTGGCTGTTTAGAGATTTCATCTAATGCGCACTGCGCAAACTTCATGAAAAAAACGGTTGCGCGCCATTTTAGGTTATTTCACAGATATTTGTAAACATTGTTAATGCGTGTTTGGTTATTAACAAAAATGTTGACTCGTGGTTACTAGAAAAGTGATAAAAAGAATGGACGTCACTGGAAATTCTTGGCGATGTAATACAACATGTGAGTAAAAACCTGTTGCCATAAATAAGTAAAGAAAATAACTTGGCAGGCCAATAAAATTTTCATCTTATGAAAAGGATTTTTCCTCGCAAAATGTGTTGAAAAACGTCGTATGAAACGCGTGAGCTTTGATAATTACATCCTCGGCTCTCTTATCACGCTCACCTGCGGTTCGCGTGATAATTCCGCCTCTGATGTAATTATCAACATACCTCACTTGTATCACAATGTACTATTTCTTGCTGGTATCTAGGCTGCAATTAGGCATACTTGTGTAATCACGGTTAGATTATGGCACAGAGGTGATCATATCAACTCCTAAACTACACAACATAAACATGTGTTTGGGCTCATTGGAACCCTTTCATCGAGTAGTTGATGAGCGATGTTTGTGCAAAAAATGTAGGTACAGTCGGCATACATTTAGTTAAAAACCGGCCAAGTGCGTGTCGAGCCGCGCGCAGTGTAGGGTTTCGTAGTTGCCTGTCTGTCTTAGTTACATCGACGAGCGGTGCGGTTGCGTCGGTCGAATTTGTACGAAAATTGGCCTTTCCAAGTACACATTAAGTTTTTCGACTATTACTCGGTAACTACTTATGCCTACTTGTTCCTGATAGTTTTCCTTTTAAATTCATTATATGTACTACTAAAACGATTTTTTTCACATCCCCAGTAGTAGCCATTTAGCCGGAAATTAGGGCTTCGCAAACGAATTACTGATTTGAAAAATGGTTTTAGAAAACCCATAATATTTTTGAAAGAGCTATCCAACAATACGCAAAAAAATACATACCCGCTTTAGGTGTACGGGAGGTACCCTAAAAAAATATTTTTATCAAGATTTTATTGTACTGTTTAGTCGGCGTGATTGATTTATATACCCATGCCGAATCACAGTTTTCTAGTAGTAATGGTTACTGAGATAAGCCGAAGACGGACAGACAGACAGACAGACGGACATGGCGAAACTATAAGGGTTCCTTGTTGACTACGGAACCCTAAAAAGAGACCATGCGATTAGTAATATTGATCTCCTTAGACAAATGCACTCCAAATGTGATTTTCACACTTTCATTTCCAACTTCAACATTCACGTCCCGTTGACGTCATACTGTGCCGCATATGCATAATACAGTAAGGACTAATATTACTAATGCCTATTGATTTTCAACAACCGTCTATTCGCTTGGCCTGAACGATCGGTACCGTAAACCTTCCATTCTATAGACACCTTATTTCAACTTATTGGATGAATTCAAATTGATACCGATGTAAATAAACCCACAAGAGAGTATTCGTAATAAATGAAGACATATGACCGTATTCATAACCGTTCAACAAACCTTATTTAGCTAAAATTCCGTTAAAAGTCGTTTGTATTTATCTGTCACTTTGACATTTGTGTTTGTGACAAAGGGAGTAAACACATTTTATTTAACGCAGGTTTGTTAAGTTTTATGAACAAGGGGGTACATTCAAATGTTCAATCAATCGATACAAACAAATTATGCTTGTAAAGACTGTACACGATAAAATCCGGCCATGCATGATATGGTATACATTTTCACCGAATGCACATATTCAACCACTTATTTTATTTTAATAATCTGTAAGTATTGGCAAATATAATTCAAATAAATTCAAATTACAATGTATTAGCTTCTGTGAGTTTTCGTCGAAAATACTCCACTATACCTTTAAATGTTTGAGCATCGTTTTTTGATAATCTATACTCACTTCCTACTACAATGCCACAAAGGTAATTATATTTTCATAATCATTAATATGCTCATTAGAATATTATCTTACCAAAAAAGTACGTTTTGAAACTATTTCCCATCTTAGGTAGTTGGAGAGGCTTTCTAGTCCAAGCACTGAAAGTTGTTTTTGTATGGGAGGCAATAATTTGGCAAAAAGCCAAATTGACCAAAGTTAAAACACCTCAGATCTATCTTGATCTAAATGTAATTGTAAAAATGTTAACTATTGTAAAAATAAAATGTAATGAGGTATATTTAAGCTTATAAAATTCAAAGCACGAGAAAATAAATACCAGGAAAATTGGTAAAGCTTGTCAGAATACCGTGTGCAAGAAAATATAGGTACCGTGGAATATAAAATTCTCTAAGTCATAGATGACCTAACTTTATATAATGTTTGGATGTTTATTATGTAGTTTGATAACCACAAAACTATTTTAATGAAGAGCTGCTCCAAAGATTTACAAGATTCAAAAGATTTACCATAACATACATGGCCGGATTTTATCGTGTACAGTCTTTACTATACCGACGCCTTGGTTCAAAACTCTTTCACCGCGTCACTCGCCGTTGCGCTACGCCGTAGCCCGTATCGTGATAGCAGAGCACAGTACTTCGTTGCAATAACTTGATACAAAAATGCTCACAAACATATTATTCACATTGTATATTTAATGTGTTTATATAACTGCCATTACATATAACATACACAGCTCCCAACTCGAATGGTCCTTTTATTAGCCTTCGTACACATTCGTTGTCGATCTGTACCTATCGTGTGCACTCGTACATACTAGATATTCTGCTATGTCCACTTTTCCGTTTGGTCACTTTTGTTTCATGTTATGCACGCATCGCTTCGCTTGTTTTTATTTCTTATTTTATGTCATTAATTTATCAGTGTGTAGACACCTATACTGTTAGGTGTAATTCTATTGTTATTTCTATTGTGTCTGGAGTAGTGGCAATTAACGTGTTAAATTACTATAGATCAAAACGTACGGCTTTTTTCACGTACCGTTATATTCATGGGCATATTTTATGTATGGGAAGTAATTATCAAATAATAATAATAATTAATTTAATTAACAATTGAGCTCAATGAAATGACACCTTATTTAATAATACTCAAAATCGAATGTGTCGTCAATCTAAGCACTCTTAACGTATTGAGAGAGTAGTTGGTTTTCTACAGCGCACTTCCTAATAAGATTTCCTGCGCCGTCTGTGATGGCTGTATTAATGCATTTCTATGGCCGTACACATCAATTAATCACAATTAAAAAGAAAGTTCCAGAAGTCGTGGCGACCTAAATTGCCCTACGACAGCAACCTTGGTTAAGCTTAATTTTTAGTGAGACAAGATGTGTAGTGGTTGATGGTACATAAATTGCTTCGGGCGCTCGAGCGTGGTTATGGTGACAGTACTGATTGTTTGCTCTAAAAACCCTTAAGATTTATTGCTCAAATTTACGATGTATTTCACGCAATGCTACTTCTGGGTGCTATTTAGCGAGTTTATGAAACACCTCAGAATGTGATATTTATATTTTAAAGATGCTTTGACGTTCGAGATCCCGATGCCTCTCGATACTTTATTGATAGCGTTATCGCCGATCCACTATTAATGATAAATTATAACAAGTTTGAAGTTAAAATACGCTTGGAATTAGGAAATGCTTCCTCAATGTTTTGTTATTGTTATTGAACATAAGAATCAAACTTATAATATGAACTCCCATCGCCATGAAATTGCTATTGCTCCGTCGTCCGCTCTGCATAAATAAGAAATCTTACTCGAGCATTAAATTTTAATGAATGCGAGAATGTTAGACTAAGTATTATGCTTTTACAATCTTATATGAAAATGACTAGGTTGAATCCACGAGTCTGTTGTTACCAGCCACCCGTCCTACCGTCACCTCGCCGACCGGCTCGGGACCCCGTTCCTGCAGCGCGTGCTCAACCAACAGCTGACCAACCACATCCGGGACACGCTGCCCGGCCTGCGCGACAAGCTGCAGAAACAACTGCTCACGCTGGAGAAGGACGTCGACCAGTACAAGCACTTCCGCCCCGACGACCCGTCCATCAAGACCAAGGCCATGCTGCAGTGAGTATACTAGTTCAGGAGCAATAGAATCCGCGACACCCTTCCCATGAAAACATCTTAAAACGTCTCTTGAGACACCAAATTATAAATCGACCAGATTCAAGAAGAACGCTTTTGAAGAACAAAGATTATTGCTAAATTAGTGGCTTTCCCCAAATAAGTACGCCGATGAAATGATACTGTAGCATTAACTAAGCGGGCGAAGACGGGCTGTCGTCACGACAGTGAATTGTCACATTATTTATATCCCGACAGAAGCGTTATCTGCTACTTTAAATATATGATGGGGCCCATTGCAAGTTGCCATTCAAGGCATTCCCTGAAAGCCTAGTCGGTACATTTTTGTAGGTAGCAGCAATTCAATTTAGCAACTTGGTAATGTGCTATGACTGATTTAAAATTAAACTAAAGATGACAGCTAGCTATACAAATATCATCCTCCTAGAGTTACTACCGGCTGTGCCCTAAACGACTCCGGGGTCCGCTTTGACACCTAATCCCAAGATTTGGCAGAGGCACTAGTTTAACGAAAGCGACTGCCATCTGACCTTCCAACCCAGAGGGAAAACTAGACCTTATTGGGATTAGACCGGTTTCCTCACGATGTTGTCCTTCACCGAAAAGCTAACGGTAAATATATCGTACATAAGTTCCAAAAAATTCATTGGTAAAAGCCAGGATTCGAACCCACGCCCGCCGCTTGATAGCCGCATGCCTGAACCAATAGGCTACCGTATCTCTACTCGTATATGTCGCATCCCACAACTAAGGTTCTCAGAAAGTTTTAGAGACACGGTTATCTGGTTGTACTGGCAATAAAACACTACGTTTTGTTCAGGATGATACAGCAGCTGCAGACCGACTTCGAGCGCACGATCGAGGGCTCTGGCTCCGCGCAGATCAACACCATCGAGCTGTCCGGCGGTGCCAAGATCAACCGGCTCTTCCACGAGCGCTTCCCGTTCGAGATCGTCAAGATGGAGTGCGATGAGAAGGAGCTGCGACGCGAGATCGCCTTCGCCATCCGGAATATCCACGGTATCAGGGTACGTGTTCTATCAACAATCAATCAATCAATCAATCAATCAAATTATTTATTTCAGACTCGTGTCCATATCGTGTTAGTAATAATATAAACTTATAAAACTACGTTAGTTACATTAAATTATACACCGAACCTCTTGAGTTTGTGTAGGGCGTTCCAGTGTCTCCACACTGCGCAAGCAGGACTGTCCCAAATCAGCTGAAGAATGCTGTTGGAACTATCACGCACACGACGCATGAGGGACGCGGTTCTGTTTCTCATAATGGCACTGAAACCATCGGCCCGTGCCTCTGCGAACATCCCAGATGCGCTGCAGTACCGTGACATCAACCCTCTGAAGCCGTTGTGGGAAGGGAATGGGAGTGCGCCCGCAGGTAGCAGGATAAAGTAGGGATTTGGGAAATATTCTCTCTGAGAAATATTCTTCTTCGGCTTACGACCGGTGGTTAAAAAACGTCGGTCGTTAGTTAGGGCCGATAAAATCTGGTTTTGTTGGAAGATCGATAGTTTTCTGTGGGATGACAGTTGCGCGTGACATATTTAAGGTTGACCGGCACGTCGAATGTGGCCGATGGAATCTGCCCTAAGTGTTGTACAGTCAGCGTCATATAGTTAGTAGCAGCCAAGGCAGCCAAATATTTCCGTACACGTCTTTATTACTGTAAGAATAAGGGTGGGTTGCGAAATATTTGGCTATTCTGGGTGCTACTAACTATATGACGCTGACTGTACGCTGGAAGACGTTCAGCGTACGATCTACAAAGTCCAATGAGGTGACAGTCAATCGTACACAGAATAAATTGTACGCAAAAAAAGTTCTCTCCTAATTTATTCTAATAAACCCAAACTGAATTACGCCCCCTGAGTCTGTTGCATAACCCTAACGTTTGCTTGGGCACGACGCTCCAATCGTCTCGAGAACACACGGAGGTCCTCACAATAAGCTTACTTAGTAACGTTGTGTTCAAGGTGGGGTTGTTCACGCCCGACATGGCCTTCGAGGCGATCGTCAAGAAGCAGATCGGCCGGCTGAAGGAGCCCTGCCTCAAGTGCGTCGACCTCGTCGTGCAGGAGCTCTCCAACGTCGTTCGCATCTGCACCGAGAGGGTAAAATTAAGTCATTCAATCCACCAACACGCCTCACCCCTACGCTATGGACAAATCACAAGCTTGTATGCAGTAGTGGGCCAAGTCCTTGTTGACTGAAAGAAACATTAATTAACTATGATATCCACAGTCCGTGAGCTTTTAAATCTGTATTCGTGTTCAGCTGAAGTCGCTTATTTTGGCACAAGAACGTGCAACAACGAGCTACAGAGAAATAGAGATCCTAGTGCATAACTAGCATGATCGCGTTTATGTCGGACAGAAAACTAACTAGCATGTATGAAATAGCGACAGGGGAGGAATTTTATATAGAAAACTTCCGTGAGCCTCAGACATATTAAAGTTTATGAAACGGGTCACTAACATGTTTGAGGTCGCGGACCGGTTCGAGACATGTCGAGCGATGTTCCACCTCTAACACGTGAGTGACCCGTTTCTAAATATTTTAATAGGGGACGAATTATTTATCTCTGACATGACGCTAGCTAGGCTGATTTTGATTCCTAAGCTTTCCCATATCTGTGTCGTCCCCATGCGAAAGATGAGTGCCGCTGTATCATTATCATTAATTAGTCAATAAATACAATTTCACTAAATATAGATGTAGATAATGGAGGTATATTTGACGTTTCCGCAACCGTCCGTCAGATGTCGCGCTACCCGCGCCTGCGCGAGGAGACGGAGCGCATCATCATGTCGCACGTGCGCTCGCGCGAGAATCAGTGCAAGGACCAGCTCGTGCTGCTGATCGACTGCGAGCTCGCGTACATGAACACCAACCACGAGGACTTCATCGGATTCGCCAAGTATGATTACTGTCTGCGCGCTGTACAATCGGACCATTCACAATTTACGTCACTGCCTTTTTATGCCTATTTTTATGTTAAAAACGTCAATTACACGTCGTATGTCCTGGCACTTGATAGTATATACTAGGCTGTATTAGTGCACACATGAACTTGCGTCTAATTCATTGATGGAATTGGAATCTTCTACATTGGACTATTACTAGTTTGATGCAATTCGGCCAACTCGAATAATCTCAAGTATATAGACGTGTGTTAACCACGAATTAACATTCAATTTAGAGTCTCGTTCCCCGTTGTGCCATCTCCAAAATTGCAATTTCAAATAAAGACCTATGCCCAGTAAAGTTGACGAACGGTTTAGCCTAGTTGGTAGTGACTGCTTACGAAGCCGGAGGTCCCGGGTTCGAATCCCAGTAAGGGCATTTATTTGTGTGATGAGCACGAATATTTGTGCCTGAGTCATGGATGTTTTCTATGTATTTAAGTATTTATTTATGTATATAAGTATGTGTATCGTCGTCTAGTACCCATAGTACAAGCTTTGCTTAGTTTGGGACTAGGTCGATTGTCTGCAAGTTTTGTTTATTTTTATAAGTGTTGTCATTGTGTAATATATTATGTTTATTTTGCAGACCGATAATCACGACCAACGAATGCATGCTCTTACGACATTTGATGCTATGCATGCACTAACCTTCTCCTACCAACCTGTGACGTAATCTGTGGATGGCCCAGATAAAAATGTGATTTGAGTACCTCAGATAACGGTAGCCAATTTACGGTGCCATGAAGTGTTGGAAGTATTTGTAATCTCTCTCGTATAGGCAGTCGACCCTAGATTATTAAACTTGTAAACTGAGCCCCTATCCTTTTTTAAAAGCGTTCTTGTAGATTGGAAATTGATTAATAATCGAGCCTGACTATGGAGGAAAATAAGACGCTGTCTAAATACAACTTTCTAGAGATCTCAATTTATTGATTTTCCTAGAAACATGATAATATTTATTCAGACCAAGGTACAACATGCGAATTTCGGAATTAATCCATTTTGTGTAGTCGGGTAAAAGAAAGCCAGTCATTGTGTTTCACATCAAAATTCTATGAATGAATAGAAGTATTTCTATTAGAGTTTTCCTAGCATGACTAATCAAAAGACGATTCACTTTTATAAATTTCAATAACCCCATTTTCTAGTCATTGCAACAGCACGGAAACGTTTTAGCTATATAAGGGTTCTATGTCACAAAGCTTACTATTACTGTTTACAAATGGCATATTACAAGTTTGTACATTTTACTGTGTAATGTTCTTAACGTGAATTTGCCTACAGTTCATCAATCTTGTTGACTTGTAGACTTGTAAAGCTTTGTGGGATAGGGCCGTTTAAACTAACCGAAATAAAAACAATAACAACTTTTCAATTAAAGCATAAGGCTGACTTTCTTTACATGCCATTATATCACGCTAATATCAAAGTAAAAAAAAAGCGAACAGGTACAATTACTGCATTTTTGAACAGTGACTAGCTACTTAAACTGGTTAACTCTCTTTGTACATAACACTTGCTAGACTAACTATCGTTTATGTGTGGCCATTTACCGTTTCCGTATAAAGGTTCAAAGATAATCGAATTCGCAGGTCTCACGCTAGATCTGGGATGAATTCAGAAAACGTCTCTTCTAGGTTAGTAATGGAGACCAAAGAAATTAAGGTCCGTGGTACATTTGAAATCAAATCAAAACATTTGACTGACTGGTCATAATATTTGTCCTATTAAAATGAATAGGATGTGTTTAGGTGTTTTATAAATTCATTGGCTGTATTGTGTAGATGTCATTCCTCAATGTCTATTAAGGTATGAAAGCTAATAATTAAAAGTGCAACGTTCGGGCACTCGCCGTTCCGCGTAGATAAATATTTACGTTTTTAAATCAACGATATGCAAAATTTGCAAATGTAATATATTCGTAAGACGTTTCCTATTTGTTGAATTTCTGAACACATCCTATGTTTTGTATCTCCTTTTATCATTAACATTGGAATTTGATCTATAAACTGCCAGGGACGTGATATATTTGCTTGGGCTCCGTATGATGATAAATAAGGTGTCTGTGAGCAACAGTATTGATTGTTTGTCGTCTCTATTGCAGTGCTCAGAACCAATCCGAGAACTCGACGAAGTCCGGGCATCGCGCGCTCGGTAACCAGGTTATCAGGAAAGGTTACATGTGCATACACAACCTCGGAATCATGAAAGGTATACCCCACAAGCAGTTGGCTGAAATGTTCGCTGCGCTATAGCTGCTGATTGGCGCTTTATTATTTCAACTCCTTCAATCCTTCAACGCACGTCTTTTCGAGCACACGGGGCGGTATAATTTGGAAAATAGCTGGGAAAAATTGAAAACTACCCGACTGTGTAACTGTTCCTTTCGCATTGAGAGTTATTACAATATTCAGTTTGCCGTTGATATTTAAATTTGACTTATTGCTCTCGTTATTGCACCTGAAATGAACGTGTTGGTTTGGCAGTCGGGTGCTTTACTCGGCTAGCTATTGCTATGGACGAATGTTAGTTTGTTCTTGCCCTAGGAGGTTCGCGCGATTACTGGTTCGTTCTGACGTCGGAGAGCATCTCGTGGTACAAGGACGAGGAGGAGCGCGAGAAGAAGTACATGCTGCCCCTCGACGGACTGAAGCTGCGCGACTTAGAGCAGGGCTTCATGTCGCGCCGCCACATGTTCGCGCTCTTCAATCCAGAGGGCCGGAACGTCTACAAGGTATTAACAAACAAATACTACAGTACTGGACTTTATCGCATTGCGATACAATGTACGTCCTTACTCATTTTGTAACATTGTCTCTCTGGATTGATATGGTCAATGACCTTGGAAATGGTTTTATACAGGACTACAAGCAGCTGGAGTTGTCGTGCGAGACACAGGACGACGTGGACTCGTGGAAGGCGTCCTTCCTGCGCGCCGGCGTCTACCCGGAGAAGACCTCCGAGGCAGCCAACGGCGACGAGGTCAGTCCAAATACTGCACAGCCCTCTACTATCTTTCTTCATCCTATCTTACCAATCTTTTGTTTTTTCAATCCTAAAGTATACCCCGATCCCAATGTGACAACACATCTAAATGTATGGCTTTATATCAAGTATGTATATAACCATTTTTTAATAACGTTTATTATGAATGTACTGTTGTGTACTTATCTGATATTATAGCATATATATCCGTCTTATGTTTAACGTTGATGTGTGTTTTGCCATGCTAAACAGGGTGAAGGAAACGAGGTTTGTTTACGCGACACACACGAATTCTCTCCCATGTTTGAACAGTTTGAAGTCATGCTAAAACGACACAGTTATTTTAAATGTTATGGTAGTGAATTTCAAGAATTTATCTGTATATATTACGTTTTATTATTAGCATACTAGCGAATCGGGTCTAGACGACTTCTTGAAATACATTATGTTACGAAATGTAGCGTAAAGCATGTATGAGTGTTCACTTTTGTTGCGTAACCTATAAGATAAGACTCCATATGTTCACCACTTCATTAAAACTAGTGTAAAAATACAGTTTCACTTCCATACTAATGCTATGCATACGAAAAATGTGTCTGTTTGCTACACCTATTCTAGTTGGAATAGCTCAAATAAAAGAAACTATATCCCCGAAATCAATTCCTAAGTGGTTGAAAGGAGGGGTTAGAAATACTAGGCGTGACGACCGCCGTGGCGGCCTATCCCTTGTTGTATTAAAACTAAGGATTTCTGTCTGTTCTTTACATCAATAGGGTACATTTGAAAACAGTAAAATAAATAGTTTATTTATTTATTATTATTAGCAACAGATAAATAATACAAAAATACTCTGAAATAATCAATCTCTCATTTATTTCACTAGGATATTTAAATTCATAATATTTTACAATAAGGACGTTTGATTGTGACGTCACAAGCAAGTAATCCCTACAAATTCGCGTTTTTGACGTTTCATAAAAAGAAGCTGATTTGATTATTGTCAAATACCGTATTTCAGTACAGAAATTCAATCCAGTTACTCGAGTTTCAAGCCAACGAAAATACAGCGGGCTTTATATATATAAGTATAGCTTCTGCTTTAATATATTACATAAAGATCAAGTAGACATTCAGATAGGCACACATGGCGAAACTTCAGTAAACTTTATCCATAATATATTGAATTAGTATTCTTTCCCAACAATGTTCGGAAAAGTGGTCGTTTTGGATCATGGAGGTCTTTTTAAAACTAGTAACTGGTAGTTAAACGGGGCTGAAGAGAAGCTTCTTCATTAATTACATTTACATGTTACAATATGTTATGATATTTTATGTCTTCAGTTATTATTAAGGTTTTAGTTAAGTAAACAAAGGGGGTGTTTTTTGTGCAGGATCGACACTAAACATGCGACACCATTTAAATCCCTCGCTGCGCTCTTGATGTAAATTCTAGAGTCACGCCCAATAACAACTTCGCATCGAATAGGGTAAATCGCCAAAAACTGGTCCCCTCATACTAAAAATGAACGCTGTTGCCCTACAAACAGAATTAAATTTACTATAACGTGGCCAGTTATTGAAGGGTGGCCATTAATTAACACCTTATACTAAAAAAATATCATATTATAGGTGAATACAGTTCATATTTAGTATGAGGTGGCCAGTTATTGAATGGTGGCCAGTTACTGGCGATTTACCCTATTTAGGGCTGGCTGCGCCAACTTACGATTACCATAGGCTTGTTTTACAAGTTGTTTTTAAAAACCTATCCATATTGGTAACCTTATGGTAAGGTAACCTCATTGATCGAGCCAACTTGGCTTGCCAGTAACCAATTTGAAAACCATATCAATAGGATAACTTACAATAGCAATAGGATAACTTACAGTTACCACTTTCGATATACTAACCATAACATTAGGGTAACTCTATCACAAGGTTGCCAAATCGATAAAAGGGTTTTCCGGTCCTTGGGCCGAACGTAACATATTAACCCCGGCCGCTGTCATTGCAAAAATACTTGTCAAAATATTCATACTTACTTACGATTTCAGACGGTTTGGTGCATGCAACCCACTCTAAGTATACTGCTTCATTTTAAACTTTGATTTGACTTAACTTTTTTTTTTAAATTTTGTCGACCGGTTAGCGGCTAGTGGGTAGTGGCGCTGCCCACGAAGCTGAAGGTCCTGTGTTCGATTCCCGGTAAGGGCAAATATTTGTGTGATTAGCACGAATATTTGTCTCTAAGTCTTGGATATTTTATATGTATTTAAATATCCTGTTTAGTGATATTTGAAAGATTGATGTGTATACTACTCTTCTTGATGAGTTCCTGCACTACGTGTTTAAAATTATAATTTAAATGTTTCCTGCTATACAAAGGTTGTCTTGAAGAGATCGCTTTAAAGCGATAAGACCGCCTGTTGTTACCATTATTTATTAAGCAATTTTTTTTGTAAGATGTTTTTCGCCTGTCATGGTGCAATAAAGTATATCGAGAATAGCGCAGGTCGAGAATAGTACATTACGTACCTAGGGCGGTGAATTCGTGAATGGCTCAGATCGCAAGTGGTTGTGGCCCGAACCGAAGGTGAGGGCCATAAATATGCGATCAGGGGCTTTACGAATTACCGCCCGTGGTAAGTACACAATTTTACGTCTTCATCTGGCCACAATCCGAGTGTTACCGTACGCGCAGCGAGCAGTAAAACTCGCATTATGGCCAGGTGTGACGTAAAATATGGATTACCGGCCAAGTATATATATAGACTGACGTGCGTAGCGAGGCGGGGTAGGGACACGGGGCTGACATGTTCGAGAAAAACAATTGCAGACTCGCTGCATTCTCTAGTGTGTATCGTGAGTGTGTAGTGTTCACTAACACGCTTACAGATGTTCGATCTCACGAAAGCGGACTAATTATACGTGTACGTAAGCTCAAGAGTTCTCTTTGCCCGGGTCGCCGTCTAGTTACTATTCTGGTGACAAATGGTGTTTCCTAGCTTATATACACGAGTAACAACCGATCGGCTTTCATGAGAATAAACAGCATTGTCGAATAAAGCGAACTGTGGACCACACTATCGCGACGCAGTCCACATGAACAAGAGTTAACATTTCGTTGGAACTCATACTTTAACATTTAACATTTCGTTGGAATAGACATTACTAGGATCTAATTCAATTTAATATATATCTTTAGGTTCCGAAATACGGTGTTTGACAACAGTAAAAATGAATTATAAATACTCGGAGAACATAAAGCTTCAACTTGTTTCCGCTACCTATTTCATAGATTTTATTACCTTAAAATAATTTACTTACTTAATTCCATTTTTAGTACAAGCTTCTGTTGCTGGTTGTACTGTTTTACTAACTACTCGTTGAGTGGGTTCCAATGAGCCCAAACACGACGGGGTTATCTTGTGCAATTGAAGAGTCCCTATAGCTTCCTTCCGTCTCCATCATCAGGCCAGGCTTATGGTACTATATTGCATTGTGATACGACTTACATAATTGTACAATATTTGAACTCGATTAGACTTCGGGGAGTCGGTCAAACACGTACAAACTAACGAACGAACTCACAAGACAACTTAAGAAATTAATTAATATTAAGGGAAAATCTTACACAAATCGACCTAGTCCATTAGTAAGCTCAATAAGACTTGTGTTATGGGTACTAGATGACGATATATTTAATAGATTTAAATGCATAGAAATAATCCAAGACTCATAAACATTAGTACTCAGCAGTAAGGGCAAATATTCGTGTGACAAGAATATTTGCCAGAGAAACACCATATTCACATTTTGAGCAAATAAAATATAATTTCATTGTGGTTTGGAGCCAACTTTCACATCTCGTCACTCTGATACACGGCGATCGACGACCATTTGTTATAGGTCCAAAGCAGTACATATCTAACAGAACCATATCTAAAAAATAGTCTAGCCAACACGCAAATACACTTAACCTTTTCACCGCCCGACGGCGAAGCAATACGCTGTGCCACTGACGCCACGGGGGTAAAATTAAAATGGGTAAAGAAATAACACCACCATAAAAATGGGCTGTTTTTCAATAGGTATTCATCAAAAAATGTTTGTCGGCCAGCGCTGTCTCTGGCGTCGTAGTCACGATTTTGCGTTGTCGGCTATGGCCGACTGTGGCGGTGAAAGGGTTAAAAGCAAAAATAGGCACTTGTAAAATACAAAAAGAAAAACATAATTGTATCTGTCCATTTTATTGCTATTCATCACGTTAGTAATCTCTGTACATAAAACTGTTGAATACACAAAACAACCTTCAACACGTTGGAACGCTTTATGCATAGCGCCCTAGAAAATACGATACCTCCTGTGAACGCTTTATGCATGGTAGCGCGCAAGCGACATCATAATTCAGTCAAATATTTCTCGATTCTCATTTGTTTTGACTGAAATCGGGCGCTGTGCGTAAGAATAGCAATTTCCCCCCAAAATTGTGCAAGTCTTAAGCAATAGAGCTCTTGTATTTGCGTATACATTTGTCGAGGAAACGCACCGCCTGTTGCAGAGCTCGGATACCGGCGGCTCTAGCAGCATGGACCCTCAGCTGGAGCGGCAGGTGGAGACCATCCGGAACCTGGTCGACTCGTACATGCGCATCGTTACCAAGACCACGCGCGACCTCGTGCCGAAGACGATAATGATGCTAATCATCAACAACGCCAAGGATTTCATCAACGGGGAGCTGTTGGCGCATCTTTACGCGTCCGGTGATCAGGTACGGAGGGACTCGAATGAAATTAGAAAGATTATTCAAAAAACCCAACTGCTCGTTTCAAATTCTATAGCCTATGCCACTCCCACGGTCAAGAGGAATCCAACGACACCTCATATGTCGACATCCGTCAAACGGTTTAGGCTGCAGGGCGTGCCAAAGAATAAGGTCACATACATACATACACTCGAAAAACATAACTCTCCTCCCCTTCGGAAGTCGGGTAAAAAAAACATATTACGCACGCTGGTGCTTATAAACAGATACTCAGGTAATTACTAATTTGGCGAATCCGGGATTTGGTTTGGGGAGTGTTGATCCAGCTGAGGCTCGGTTTTAGTAAGGGCTTCGGAGGGCCATTCAGCCCCTAGCACAGCGTTTGCTTATAAATAAGCCTACCGTCTTCACCGTGCAAGACAACCCTAAGCCACGTTACCGTCTCGTGCCAACAGTCTCAAATGATGGAGGAGTCCCCGGAGGAAGCCCTGAAGCGGGAGGAGATGCTGCGCATGTACCACGCGTGCAAGGAGGCTCTGCACATCATCGGGGACGTGTCGATGGCGACCGTCAGCACGCCGGTGCCGCCGCCCGTCAAAAACGACTGGCTCGAGAGCCGGCTCGACTCCAACCCGCGCCTGTCGCCGCCCTCGCCCGGCGGACCGAGGCGCGCCGCGCCTGCTCAGCAGAGTATGCTTATCATATTTATACTTGTTTTATTTCCATTTAACGCTTTTACTACGTGTTTACTGGCCACCTAGAGCATTTTTCTTGACTTCTTCCATCAGGCAATGTGGAACGTGTGAACGCAGGCATACCCGCGGAGTAAAATTTAGCCCTATGTCCATCCCGAAAGTCCAATTTATACACTGCTGAAATATTTTTGAATGAAATCGGATGAGCAGTTCAAACACACAATTTTCCAGAAAACTCTTTTTTATAATTTTAGTAATATTAGTATACCGGGAGCTATCCCCGCGCGCATTTGCTTGTGTATTGTAAATAACGCAGGCAAACCCGCGGTAACAAAGCGGTTGCCTATCTTTATTTAGAAAATCCATTTTATGCACAGAGAATTTTAGAGGACGGTTAAGTTACCTTCTACTTACACACCTACAACTTTAGAAACTTGCAACCTCACAGACTTTACCTCTTATTGTTTGAAACGTATGAACCGAACGATTATTCGCGGTACATTGTTGGCTCTTCAAATATAGAAAGTCGCTGGCCAATATTGTTTCTTATTAAATGAGCAATGCACCGTATATTTTCAATATTAGGTGAAAATTGTCAAGTTGGTAAATGGGGGCTTAGGTTATGGTGTTATTTTATTTTAGTCCTTTTGCGTTCATCAGTTTTTTGACGACCGGTTAGCCTAGTGGGTAGTGAAGCGGCCTACCAAGGTGAAGGTCCTGGGTTCAAATCCCGGTAAGGACAACAAACATTTGTGTGATGAGCATGAATATTTGTTTCTGAGTCTTGGGTGTTTTCTATGTATGTATAAGTATTTATATCTATTAAATATATCGTCGTCTAGTACCCATAACACAAGCTTTATTGAGAGACTATGTGGCTAGTTCGATTCGTATAAGATTGTCTTCTAATATTTATTTATCAGTTAGTTTATTTGGTTGTGGGTAAATTGTAATATTGGTACGCGTGTGCAGGCTCGATGGGTCAGCGTGGCGCTCCGCCCCCGCCCGGCGCGGGCACGGGGCGGCCGGCGCCGCCGCTGCCCTCGCGGCCGGGAGGCGGCGCGCCGCCACCGCCCGGCGGCCGCCCGCAGCCCGGCGCCGGCCTGCCCGCTCCGCTCATACCGACGTAAGTACAACATGGTTGCCTACGCGAGGACACACTTCTAAGCACCCTAATAAGAGTATTTTGAGGTTAAAATGTAGCTACTATCTGGAACTGCACACTGAAAGTGTAATATTGTACCGTATATCCCCAGAAATAAGTTCTGTTAACGACTTATTTTTTCCCTTTATGAGATTTGCAGCAAAAAAAGGCCTCAATCTAAAGTTAAATTAAATTCTTGTCAGTATTAATCTTACTCAAAGTGAGATTCTATAGAACATTTATTATAATACATTTTAGTTGATGATTTGTGCTAGTTCAGTACTAGAAGATATAAATGACCGTATCTGGTGGGGGTGCATTTTGGAGTAACTAGCTTGAGACTTAGTATTTCATCTGGTAACAAATAGGATATTTCAAGCACCTGATACTTGAAGTTTAATATGTAGAGTAAAACAATTTGCTTGATTGTACTTAATGGTAATGGAAAACTCAACTCTATCTCGTTTGTAATAAAAAAATAAAGACGTACACAATTCGGGGGCTTCGCTTCGTCTTAAAAATGTTGCGTGAGCTTCGCTTTTTTGAGGCATTTGTATGGGTGATGTAACAGCCATAATATGCGTAATTCGTTGTAATATTATTTTATTATGATTATATTAATATCAACCTATCGTCTTATGTATGTAATTAATAATTATACGTTTTTATATTAAAATTTACTAAAATAGCTTATTTTGTGAAAATCAATCGGTGTTGTAAATAGCTGGTGCTAAAGTTAATATTTAATTACAATCTGTATGTCGCTTTGAACCATCTAAGACTATATAATATTTAAGCAATAGCCGGATGTTCTCTAGGGGGCAAATGTCCTGCGACATAGCAGGCGAAGTCGCGCCATATCAGCTGATGCCGCTGCCGACATGTCGCAGGGCATTCACTGTTCCCCGCCAATCCATGGTTATATTGATTATTCGTGTGCCTAGACTAGAATAACCGGGGCTGATCAAATATATTCTTAAAATTGAGCACTAACATTTTCAAAAGTTGAGTGTGTGGTTGTTTTCGCAGGCGGCGCTAAACGAGCGAGCCCGTCGTCTGCCCACTAACTAACTAACTTAAGTTACGTACGAACCTAAAGGTACTAACTCTGACGCGATTGTTAACTTAGTACAGTTAAGTGACGTATTTAGAGGAGTTCACATCGTTAGGAGCCACGAGGACGGTAGCGGTCTTCACGCAACCAAACATTCCTTCCCGCCTTATCACTAGCGCTCGTGTCGTGGTCATAGATAGCGCTTAAGCCTGAGCTCTCTGTCGAGTGCAAATCGGACCATGTTTAAAATCGACTTCAGTGCATTTATTAATACGGGTTTCCGAGCGTTGGGTGCTTGGTGTCCGCGATTACCGCTACCGTGCTGCTCTGGGTTGGGCTCTGCACTAATAATAAATTCATGTTAGTAACATCACTTATTTATATTAAAATAATTGCGAGACTTAGATTTACCAATATAGGTTGATCATTGAATAATCAAACAGATCAATCTAACATTATGACTGCACGTTTTATTAGCGAGCAATGAATATATATATTAATACCGCAATAAATGTAGTAAGTTAACAACTGCCCGGAAGTCTAGAAATAAATATACATATGTTATATAATTACATTATTTATTAGTTATTTATATATAATATGATCAATACTTATGATACGTCTGAAAAATATTGCTTCCAAAGATGATTAAATTAATAGAGAATTTAACGTGTATTCAAACGTATGTATATACCTATATACAAAATACTTGCATTACATGTTTAGCTTACAACTTCTCCTTTAGGCAGCTAAAAGTATTACCCAGTTAGTTGTAATCGAACAGTAGCGAGAAGACAGGCAATAGCGACGTAAGCCGCTTGTATTCTTCGGTCACCACGAGGTTGTATGTACAACGATACTAGTTCATGTTCTAAGCCCTTCAGAGGGACGTAGATTACCCTGCCATGATATGTTAGGACTCACATTGTATCTATACACTGTTCTCATACATTTCGGAGGGGATACGTAGAAACAATGAGAGATTGCATTAGGTTTATTTAGCATTTTACTCTTTATGTTAATGATGATTAATCTGGTGGGAGTAACATTTTCCTTTCTGTTATTCTTGGATAATTATCCTATGTGATATCACTGCATGTATTTTATTGCGCATTGATTTGTGTGTGGTCTTCAAAACTTCTTCCGCCTTTTTATTAACTATCGGGTCATTGTGTCTAACCTCGATTCGACACGCATTTCAGTGTTCAGAAGTCATCCCTCGCCGAACCAGTAGGAACGAGTTCAAAGAAGATCATTTTTTTGAATTTTCGTGGTTGTCGCACGGTATTTTCCGCTTTAGCAGTAGTTTATCAATCTGTATTGTAGAAAGTCTCGTCTATATCTATAGACCGTATCGTAGATATCTTGGTGTATCTACACTAAAGTTACATTATGAGTACTGTCGGTATTCACAGTTGCCCTGTAAGAATAATATTTATATGTTGTATTAATTATGGCAGTTACATTACTCTGAGAATGTCTTACAGAGAAGCTGTGAGAATCATTGTTAATATTTAAGTAGGGCCCAAAAATAAAATGAAAGATCGAGTACCTATGAATGATGCGAGATGTCTGGGTGGAGGCTTGGATTAGGTGTGTTACGGTAGCGATAGTCTGTTTAGTAGTGTTGGTCGGTGTGTGCGGTCAGTGGGAGTGTATTGATGTGGGTTGGGTTGGGTGCAGGCGGCCGGGCGGCGCGGGCGGCGCGATGCAGGCGGCGGGCGCGGCGGGCGCCGCCATGAACCAGATGCCGCCGCACATGCGGCAGCAGATCAACCAGGCCGTGGGCCAGGCCGTCACCAACGCCGCCATCAGCGAGCTCAGCTCCGCCTTCGCCAGATTCAAGTAAAGCGGGCCGCCGCCGCCGCGACCAAGGGCGCACGCCTCTGGCCGCGGCTCGCGAGCCACACTAACCCAAACGCACAACTCGTACCCGCTCGTGTTGTCCACTCATTACATACACGATGTGTCGTGCTGTTGTCGCTCTGGACCAGCTTTACGATTTGTATAAAGTTGTCCTTCGATTATTCAATATATCGAAATATGAATTTCTATACAAATATTTGATACAGTATAAAATGTTCGTGTCCAATATATTACACGAGGTATATAAGCATCGTTGCCGCAAAATACTAATGTTTTCCCCCCGTTTGTTACGCTTACTGGTGTTGTCGGAAATCGAGATTTTGTGGAGAATGTGTGCGCGGCACTAACAGTGAAGCTTTTGTTGTTCGTGTAAAGTGCTTCTGGACGGTACTCGAGTGTAGCCAACGTATTGTATGTACAGTGCCTGATTAACATGACTGTTGCACATACATATTAACAGTTAGAACTAGAACACTTTAGTGATACGTTATCAATGTTACCATTTTATGATAACATCGCTAAGAGAATGCCGTTACCTTCCACTAAACTCGAATTAATTATAATTCACAGTATGCCTGTAAACTTGCTCAACCAGAACTAACCAGACGATGAAGTTATCTGAAGATCGCACACGATTTCAATTGTTATAGAGTACGTCGATCCGGTATACATTCGTAAAAGCAATATGTTCGAATAAATTTAGTACTTAACGTGTATGAAATTGAACCAAATTCGTGTTAAGTATAAAGGATTCAATATGGCATGGATGAATTCAGTATTAAATTTGATGAAATTATTGTTGAAGAGTGCTATTTATGATTAGCTGTACGGATATTCGACGATACGGTTGGCGTATGTAATCTTGAATTATTATAAATATTATTGAACTGATATTATTACATTTACTTATTTCATGTAATTATTGTAAATGTTACATTGAGTGGCTTATAATAAGTGTATAATGAATTGTGTAGATGAATTGTATTACGGGCGACGCTTGCTTTGACGGCGCGCCCCAAGCGTGTCCGCGGGTCGGGCTCGCGTCAGAATTTAGTGAGCCAGGTGTCGTAATAAATCACCGTTCACGGAACCTCGACATAGAGCATGGAATACCGATGTACCAATTTCACTATCGCCTGCGGTTGGCGGTGTGACATTGGTATAAGTGAGGTTTTCCCGCGTGTTTTCCCAGACGCGCGCTCGGCGCGCGGGCGTCTTTCGCGAGCCGCTCCGTGCCGCGCTAGGGGACTATCAAGCATATCATATTGTTTTGTATATGTGCTAGAGTTGTATGATCGCATTATATTAAGACGAGAGTGTTTATTTGTCGTCGGTGCACTCGACACTATGTTCGCGTAGAGCTAGCTGCATAGAGGCAGTTGTTGCAACTTGTTCTCACCTCAGTGTCTAGGTGTTTCGTATAGCATAGAACTTGACAAGACGAGTCTCACGTTACCCTTCAGTCTCTAGTAGTGACGCAACTATCTATTTATGGATTTAATATACGACGTGTACCCCGTGTAGCTACGTTTATGATATCTAATCACACTAACATTTGTAGAACTTAGGAAAATCAGTGGCGCTGACAGTGCCATCAATCATTCAAAGATGAAAATTAAGATACGTACCCGCGATGGCACCCGCCGAAAACACGTCTCTCGTGTTGCTCATAGCAAAACCTTTGGTCAATTATTAGCATGTTTTATCACGGTGATACAATATGGATTCGTTAGTAAATGTAACTTACAGGTTATGGGCATTTGAATTTAAATATTAACAATGTAAGCGTTACATGATTCGCTCAGTCACGATCACGAAGATCCCAGTGGAGAGGCGAGGCAGCGCCGCGCCCGCGCCCGCGCCCGCGCCGAGCGGGCGGCGCGCGTGAACCGAGTTCCTACATCACAAGTATTTAGCGCTGTAGCCGTCTCATTGCTCTATCGTTATTAGAGGAATATGATACAATAGTAATAAATCATCTAACGTTTTGCTCTCTCTCTATTGTTGATAGCGTTAGCGTACCATCGAATAAAGGTATAGGCAGTGATTGTTGGATTTGATATAGTTTATGAATATTGTTAATCTTATGCTGTATAAATAGAGTAATTAAACGCTATATGTGTACCAGTGATGTTTGATTTATTCCAGTAGTTATTCGCATATAAAGTAACTCTGGCTTTATATAAATAACAGTAAATTTTGGATGCAATATTCAACAGGAAGTTTAGGTAAGCGTTTTTTGAATTACGGTTGATCTATAAAAACGTTAAATATATTGTCAACGATATCGGCACGGATTGTTTTTCCAAGTTGTGTTAAGTAATTACGGTGCATTTATATTATGGCGCTTTCCGTCTGTTGAAATTAACGAGTTTGTATAGGCTCGGAGTAATGTAAATGTGCCCTTATTCTTATCGGAATAGTTACATTAACTAGGCTTGGTTAATAAATGTATGCATAATGAACAATATTCAGCCAATGTAGGTAGTTATGATATCATTTGAAAAACTCTTCTGGGTTGGTTGTACATTTAACATTTCCACGATATTGTCAGGCTCAGCTAATTCCAATTGTATGCTGCAGATTATGCCGCGTACGAGCTGTTTGAGGTAGAAACATGATTGTGGCCCTGGAAAAGCTGGAAAAGTTAAATGTCGCCGTGTACCGGAACAGTCCCGTTACATGTCGCCGTGTACCGCTACAGTCCCATTACATGTCGCCGTGTACCGGAACAGTCCCGTTACATGAGTATGTAGGCACGAGATTGGCTAGTAGTCGTCAGGCACGAAGGGGACGGTGCATGCGTTTGGCGTTCAATTGCTATAACTTTAGAACAAACTGCATATTGAGTATGGCGTAGAGATTTATTTGCATGCGACTGTATTTATAGTTATAAAATGAGTTTAGAAGCATGTGTCCAAATTACCTTTATATCTTTTCAGCCTTTAGATAAGAAATATATTGAAATAAATAGATCAGGCAGAAATGGAACGTTTCGTCGTTTATCATTAAATTTAACGCACGTTGGTGCTTATGTTGTAACCAAAATAAACAGACACTGCTTGCTTAGCTTTCAGCTGTTGTAGGTCATATCATTATTTTGTACATTATGTGAATTTATGTGTAATTGGTCCAGTGGCGAAATGTCTAAAGTCGCCGTCAATGGAATTTGCTATGTAAACAAACCGCCATAGTGAAAGACAATTTTAATATGGCGGTTTGTTTACATAGTTAGCAAATTCTATTGACGGCCACTTTAACCTCTGTTGGTTATGGGAACCAAAAGTGACTTACTATTTCCCCAAAGTATATTAACCGTTTCACCCGATTCAGGTATTGGCGTTATCGACATAGACATTCTACCGTGTGTCTTAAGGTGGTTAGAGTTTCATCCAAAACGTTATTTGACATTCGCAGGCGTGATAGTTTTCTTAAAGTATCTCATACTAAATTAATTTCTTAAATTATTCTTGTTACATAAGTTTCTTAAAATATCAGGCTGTTAGCCTGCAAATCCATGATACTCACTTCACACGCGGCCGACCCTTTCTCCCAAGAAACTATCCACCAGGGCGGAAAACTTTCCGATGAGATAGCCGAGGGCCAAAGGGAGAAATGGACCGAGCTGGTAGAAAGTGTTGATATGACTCATAACAGCAAAAAAGCGTGGACATTTATCAATAAGCTTAACAGTGACACTAAGGAACATGCATTTCACTCAAATTTATATTTGAGTGCAGCAGTTATCTGCCGGCACACAAACAAAATGGCAAAACAACAAACCGACGCCAACCACTGAAATTAGTTCGCCACCCTCCTCCTGCTGACGAAAAAGACACTTTTTCAATGTCTGAACTAGAAGTAGGGATTCGGATGCTTAGGAATGGGAGAGCAGCAGGACTTGATAATATAAGAGTCGAACAAATCAAACGTTTCGGCCCTGTAACTAAATCGTGGCTCCTGCAACTGTTCAATACCTGCATCGAGACATCATTTCCGAAAATGTGGAGAAAATCTCACGTTACTGCCATCCCTAAACCTGGCAAGGACCCCAATGACGCGAAAAACTACAGACCGATTTCCCTTCTCTGTCACACACTCGAGCTTTTTGAACGCCTTGTGCTGGAGCGCGTTACAACTTTAGAGGATGCGTTCATAAACGAGCAGGCAGGTTTTAGGTCCGGTAAATCTTGTACTTCACAAGTGGTGACACATCACATCGAGAATGGGTTCGAGAGAGGGATGGTGACAGGTGCAGTTTTTGCCGATCTTACAGCAGCATATGCCACCGTAAACCACAGGAGGTTGCTGACCAAAATGTACCACACGACGATATCCGAACTGCTCTCTAACCGATTTTTCGTCTCCTTCCAAGGCAAAAGAAGCAGGTGGAGATCATTCAAGAACGGCCTCCCACAATGTTTACACAAATGACCAACCCATTAATAGTAACTTACGGTATTTCCTTTTTGCCGACGATCTTGTCCTCACGTTGCAGGAAAAATCGTTCGGGGCAGTGGAGAATGGCCTAGCGGAAGGCTTGGCGGTCCTTTCATCATACTATAAGGATAACCAGCTTAAACCAAACCCTACCAAAACACAAGTTTATGCCTTTCACCTTAAAAATAGCCAGGCCAGTAGAGAACTGAGCATTATAATGGGAAGACTGCCGACTGGACCACACTTATTAAAGCTAGGCGTAACGTTGGACAGATCCTTGACGTTTAAAAAGCACTGCCTCAACACCGAACAAAAAGTGGCGGCAAGGAGCAACGTCATGCGTCGCGTTACTGGGGCTACAAGGGGTGCAACTTCACATACACTGCGCACTACGGCACTGGCGCTCAGCTTCCCAGCTGCGGAATATGCCAGTATGGAGGAACTCTGCACACGCAGGCCAGGTTGACATAGCCCTCAATGAAACCTGCCGCCTCATCACCGGATGCATGAAGCCCACCGGATGCGACCACTTGTAGCAAATAAGCGGAATTGCACCACCATGCATTCGCAGAGATGTAGCAGCTGTCTTGGAACGCAACAAACAACTGCACGACCCCTGACATCTAATGTATGCGCGCGTTCCTGCAACCAGCAGACTAAAGTCCCGTAGGAGTTTCGCCACTAACGCAGCTCTCCTGCATCAAACGCCCCAGGAAGCTCGCCTAAAGGCATGGAAGTCGCGACTCAACGAAGCTTCACCACATATCGCACCTGCAGAACGCCTGCCCCCTGGAGCAAATGAAAATTGGATCACGTGGAAGGCTCTAAACAGATTGAGGACGGTAGTTGGTCGCTCTAAAGATAACCTCCAGAAATGGGGAATCAGACCAGGAAATAGCAACGTACTCTGCGAATGTGGCACCGTTCAGACGACTCAGCGCATGACGCAGTGCTCCCTGTGTCCGACTTCATGCACTGCGGAAGACCTTATGAAAGCTATACCCCGAGCGATAGAGGTGGCAAAATATTGGCAAACCAAAATTTAGTTTGTTTTTTTATCCCTTCACGCGAGAAAGAAGAAGAAGCCTGCGAATGTCAAAACACATTTTGTATGGACATCGAACCACCTTAATTATTACCTCTAGCCGTCCACCGTGCAAGGAAATATTCTTTTTTTATTATAAAGGTTTTGTTTTGAATTAAAATCGAATGAAACAAAAAATTGCAACTCTGTTTTAATTTTATATACATTCCATTAAGGAGGAAGACACCTTGTAATAAGGCTTTGCGCGGCTAGAGCTATCATTAAGATTGATATTCGGTTATAATTTTTCGACTGCCGGTCAGTAAGTAAAAGGGTTATATAAGCAGTCGGGTGGGAAATGGGTTCTATGACATTTCGCCAGTGTACTATACTGTCTCAGTTACTAGTAGAAATATTTCTTAAATATCTTTGCAAGTATGTTTTTATATAATTATTAAAGGTTGATTTGGGATTAATGATGTTTTTCCGTGCGTAGCCGACCAGTCCCGAACGTGCCGCCCAAGTTGCCGGAGCGACCACAGAACGGCCGGCCATTTTGAACTCCTGCGTCGCCATCGTTGTGATACGCTGCACTGTAAATATATATTCTATGTATATTGCTTTAATTATATTTATATAAGCGTTGTCAGATTACGGTCTGTATGTTAAATGTAGCATAGTTTAGGCTCGTTGGATTGAAATTAGTATTACCTATGTTAAAGTGAGACGTTCTGATTGTGTCTTAATAGTTTAGTGAGCTTGTGATAAGGGGCTACTGAATACTTTATTATAAGTTTAAAGTGATGTAATCAAATGAGTATACTTTAATACTGCACGCTAAACTTATTTGTTTAAGAGAGATAACCCTAATAGGAGTATAACCAACGTTGAAATGTGACAACAATACAAGAGCTATCTGTTATAGTTCAAGAAATCCTGATGATTACTTTCATGTAGTAAATTGCTTATGTAAATAACCACTTATGTTTTCTCCTACTGACACAACTGTACCTAGTGTACATGTGTACTACTATTATAAATTATTGATTGAAACGGTTTTCTGCTAGGAATACCTGTTCCTAGTGTTTATAAATTAACAAAGGATACCAATGCGATTTATTTAATTACATAGAGTTTTATTCTAGATCGTTTAGAAAACAAGTTTATAACGAAAACGACCATATATTTTGAATTAACGATGGTATTGAGTAATTGACACTGACCAAAGTGCTTTGGTCTCATCTCAGTGAGGTACCTACCTATACCACATGACGTTACGGCAGAGCAACTAACGTCTCAAAAACCTGTAATACTTTCTTGCTTTATTGTAATATGAACTTACTTACATATTATTAACCTCAAGACTAAAGGTACCTAAAAGGATGGAGTTTGTTTTGTTTTAAAACAAACCTAATAAAAATCTTACAATTTAGAGTGACAGCTTTCATGGAAGAGGAGGATGGATGACTTTTTAAAGGCTTTGGGTGGCTAGCGGTTAAAGGTTGAATGCAAAATGCACTCATAGATTTACAGTTATGATTTATGAATATTAATATAAGTTGTCCCAAAAAACAAGATTTGAATTTAAAAACAACAGTTTGTTTCAGTTAATGATATTATTGAATCATAAAGTACAGGGTATCAGGTCATTAAGAGGAACTGCGCGGCGCGCGTGTCATTACAAAAACTTGCATTTCGGGCCGCCGTAGACTCTTATTTTCTCCGTCAAATTTAGACATATGTAAATAAATTTTCTGACATAGTATGACGAGGAGTTTTACTATTCTCCTGTTTCGTTTTTAAACTTGTTTTGAATTTAGCATCTGTAGGTAGATGGTACCTAAAGTTAGTGTATTTTAAGTTATTAAATTTTCCACCACAGTGCGTATGTTCTTGAAAAGCCGCGGGGATCAGTTGCCCAGTATACTACTCCATATACTCTGAGTAAAAACAACATAAAAACAACAGCTTTTTATTTTTCAATTCAAATCTTGCTTGGGACAACCAAGTCTATTGCATCGATTATCAGTTACGACAGCGACTAGTCGTTTCTGATACTGAACAAAATTCAGTGATTGTATATAAATAGCTTATACCTAACGTTTGAATGGAGCTTATGAAGTAGCAAGAGCATGGCTACACAGCACTCGTTTTTCTTATGAACCTGATTCTGTATATATAAGATATGAGCGTCTTGTTATAGCAGAAATGAACACTGGTGATTGTACAACGTTTTTATTTAAATAATACAGGCTATTAAAAATGATTTTATTAGGTTATTTGTTGTTCTGAGAATTTGGTTTCAATGATTATTAATACTCATTGAAACCAATCACATCTACAATGATATTACCCAATTATTAGGAGAAACATATAAATGCGATAAATGTAGGTCCACTTTAATATTCTTGAAAAACCCTGAACGTATTTTTGTTACATTCCGTGCGGTGTAGGTGTGAAAATGTTGACGGCGGTATCATCTATATTTTTCTAGTCGCTTTTAGAACAAATGAAGGGGTACTTATGTTTTATCGTATTACGGCCAATAAACCAATAATCAATCCACGGATAGTTTTCCTTATCAGCAGTTACATTTTGACAGATTTTCTACTGGTAATCTGTCAAAACGTAACTGCTGGTAAGGAAAACTATCCGTGGATTGATTATTGGGAATGGCCGCTAGTAGTGTAAATTATATCCCCGTTTCTCGTTTACACCAAACATCATATGATATTTAAGAGTTGGAACAACAGCAACCCCATAGCGACTCTAGAATGCCTCAGATTAACTACAAGTTCACTTGAAGCGTCAAAATACTAACAGATTAAAAGTCGTTCTTTTGGTCTAAATCCGTCTAAAATTGCGCTACCGTTGTAACGATTTCATTGTGTAACACAGTCAAATTCAATCACCTTGTTATTTAGTATTTCATGTAGGTACCTAATTACGTCTTGTTTTTTCATATTTATAACACGTAGTTAGCACCGAGAAAATATGATTTTAGATGACATTCAGTTGAGGAATTGAATGATTTTACTTTTGCGTTTCATTAATTTGTAGGGTTCCGTACCCGCGACTGCCTACAGAGCCAGTATTTTGGCTTTATTGTCTGTTCGGCTGTTTGTATGTGACAGCGCCGTACCGAATGAACCGCAATGTATAAATATGCGAAATTTACTTTAATTTTGTTTAATTTAACCTTTTCACCGCCCGACGGCGAAGCAATACGCTGTGCCACTGACGCCACGGGTGTAAAGTTAAAATGGGTAAAGAAATAACGCCACCATAAAAATGGGCTGTTTTTCAATAGGTATTCATGAAAAAATGTTTGTCGGCCAGCGCCGACTGTGGCGTCGTAGTCACGATTTTGCGTTGTCGGCTATGGCCGACTGTGGCGGTGAAAGGGTTAACAACTTGATAAAAATAAAAGAGGGTTCGTCATGTCTAATACAAGCATTAAATTACTACGCTATGGTACGATGGCCGGGTTTTTTGTAGCAGAACGATGTACCTCCGTTTAATTACAAGAATATAATTATATTGACGCCGTAAGGTATAAACTGTATTGAGAATGAAACGGGGGACCATCATCTGTCCCAGGCACTTACTATAGTTGTAAGGTACGAGTAGTCGGCATTTAGTGACATTCGTTTTCCGGGCCCGTGAACAATGCTTGACACATCACACTGAAAGAGATTTAAAGGCTAGTCAGCATTTGTATAATTTTATACTTTCTATTGAATAGTTTTGTATTTTAATTTATTACTGCCTTATTTACCTACGCTAGATTAGAGCATACCGTTTTATGTTTATGTATCTATCTATAATATTATCTTTATCATCTAGTTGAAAAAAACATGGCTTATACCTATTCTCTTGATAGGGAAACGAGACCACTTATTTATTTAGAATATTTTAAAACAACGACTTCAGACAATAGCAGGCTTGCGTCCGAACAGTTTCTTTTAATCAATACTTTTGACCCCGACTGTGTGTAGTCGGGGAAAGAAACGGTTGATACATTCTTTCGATCATAAAGTCGAACATAAATTAATATAGCTGTTCACGAGTCACAAACAATCCTGCCAGTGTTATTAAGTATATGAAGTATGTTGTTATATATATTATGAGAGCTTGTTAACCAATGATCCTCAATTAAAGTTCGACAGGATGGATAGGTAGTGTAGAATTACTAAACTAGCCTCCTTTAAATAAAATACTATTTAATAAGTTAACTAAAATACTGGCCATAAATAAAATACTTGTGATCGTCTAGTTCAAGAAAGTCGAATAGGACCCTCTACGTTGTGTTTAAATCTCGTCGTAAAACGCATCGTATAAAAATAATAATGTAAAATTATGTTTCAAATGAAACCGCAACAAACGCAACAAATAAATGTGAATAAATAACATTCGTAATAAATAAAACAAATGTTAATAAAGTTTGGAAATAAACCAAAACGCGAATGTAGTTTATGCGACGCATTAAATAATGCGTTATAATAAAATAAACGTCAAAAAATCATACGTAAATATATGATCAAAAGCCGCAAAAACAGAATTAAAACACGTGAAACGTTATTTCAGTAATTGTTAACATTACTGTAAAATTATAATCCGTCAATAAATTATATCGTCCGCAAATAAAATCAAACGGTAAAACAAGCCGTAAAAATCCGCAATAGTTAATTAAATCCGCAATAAAATGAACATTTAAATTTTGATTTGAATTTAATATAATAATAGTCTATCTACATAAGTGAACATGCAACTCACCCCATCAGCAACAGCTCGAACAGAGATAATTGATTTAATTAGTTAATTACCATATGTGAATTATGATTATCTAATACTAATTACATACATCTATTTCTAACTTACATAACTAACTAAAATTACTTATACTATAAAATGCTCCATAACGATGAATGACAACGATGACCTGTAAAAAAAACAGACTACAAGGGGACCTTGGGATTTTAGACCTTAGGTCTTGAAAATGGGGCCTATACCTATTGTTATATGTTGAGTCTTCCGGGGGCTCCCTTCACTTCTACACCCCCGCCAACCAACAAAACCGTCATGAAGCAACCTATCAACCCTAAAGGGTCGAACAGACTGCCAGCGGGACGGTAGCGGGGCTTGACGAGCGCGTGATGCGCGCGGGACGGCCGGTCACACAGACCACGCGCGCATCGCGCCATCAACCAGCCAGCAGCGCGCGTGCGTCCCGCGCGCCTCGCGCCATCGACCCGCCAGCATCACGTACGCACCGCGCGCTCCGCTGTCTGGCGTCACACTGACGCGCCGCGCACCCGTCGGGGTCGGGCGGCGCGCCCGTCGCGGGCGCGCGGCGGGAGGCTGGCGGGGCGCGACAGAAGCGTGGCGCGTTGCCGACGGGGCGCAGCCTGTTTGACCACGCTAGCGGTTTGTAGGGAAATATCGCGCTGCGCGCCCGCGACGGGCGCGCCGCGCGACCGCGACGGTGCTGTGTGTTCGACCCTTTACTATCTATTTGATTCAAACCATCTCTCCTACGCATTCCTCATCTTACACGAATTTTAAGTACCTAAGTACTTTTAAATTGTACTTTACGCAGATTGCCAAATAACTAGTTAAGATTAATTTTAATAAATTACGCAAAAAGCATAACGCGCAGCAGAAATTACGCATACCCTAAACGTTCGTGCAGCCGCGGTATTTGTAACAGAAATAGTGATGGTTGTCGATTATGTACAAGGTGCTCTGAATACCATTTATATGCTATAACATACACTGTACTGTCTGTCCCTTAAATTGGACTGCAGTGTCACTCTACTTCCACTAATTGACGCAGATGTCAAAGGTCCGTATAATCGAATGAGTTACATCCCAGAACAAACAGAGCGTATTGTTACAGAACATATAAATAACTCAGGCCTTGGTTGAATTCCTATTGTGTGGTGTAAAGTTCACAGCTTCTAAGGAATTGACACGTCAGATTCCTTAGGTGCAAACTCGAGTCGACTCCAGCAATCCAGGATCTAGTATCAGCCAAAAAGCCTTGCATCGAATGTACCTAAGTGCGTGTATATCAAATGAAAACTAAGCTCGTGGTGTATCAGCTAATGTATGTTGTGTAAGTGTGATATGTATATGAGTGTGTGTCCATTGTAATCAGGCTGAAGCCACGAAATACAATGGGTGTGTGTAAGAGTTTTTTATTGTAAGTTTACTATCTTGTCACAAATAATAGAATCAAAAGCCAATAAATGTATAACACTGCAATGCCTTAGAAAGATTTAAAAAAAGAGCTAGTTATAAAATTGAGATGTGTGTGCTCTCCCAAAGTTTCAATCACATAATATTAAACTTTAGAATAATATCTGGCCCTAATGGCCCCCTAAACAATCTTCAATTAAACGTCTCAGCGGACCCGTTGATTTGCAGAAAATAACTAACTATACCTATAATTTATGAAGCCTTGAAATGACTACCACATCAATTAGCACGCAGAACCATATATCCAGCTAAACTCCCGTAGTGACGACCTGAGCGTTTCTCAAAAAAAATGCCACTATTATTAATTGTACTTATAGGAATTTTATGTTAACTATTTCCACTCAGAATCAGGAGCTCTTTCGACCCTGGTAGGACAAAAAACTGTCCCAAAGATATTTTTCCTATTGTGTTACCATTTACCATACACTTTGTATGGTGGTAACACAATAGGAAAGTTCAAAAATGTATGAACATTTTGGGACACTTTTTTTCTCCTATTGGGATGGAAAGACATCGTGATTTTGAGTAGAAATAACATAAAAGTTGCAGAAAATCTCCGAAAAAATGTAGTGGCATTTTTTTTGAGAAACGCTCACCTAGTGATTACAAACTAAAAATAAACATTTAACCATTAAATTACATAGGTACACTACTAAAGATACTTCATGTGAACACTGACTCTATAATTAATTGCAGTTACACAGTATTCATATAAAAACAAATCAAACACTTAATGTTTCACACTCACAGTATTGTCAATTGTCTTAATAATACTTGCCTACACTAAATTCACTTAAGCGTCTCTAAAATGTCTTAAATGTCTGTTTAACATATCACATAAAATCTCTAGTAATTAAACACTGTTTTCAGACTAATAGAACGCGGCACGCGCGCGAAATAGAATATCAAAATCAATTGATAATTAATTATAAAGTTATCCGAATGGGACAATTTCAACCTTTCGTTACGAAGTCAAATCCCCGACTGCCCATATTTTTAATAGAGAAATCTTACATGGATTCTTGTGCAATATTTACAATAATTATATAGGTTAGTCAAAAGATATGTGTTATAGTACTGCCACTAATTAAGGTTCTTTTGGATTCAAGCCCATGAATTGTTTATTGCCAGCGTCGCTAGTTACATTGCGTTTTGAGAAGTCCCACCACGAATACGAGATCAGCTCTGTGGTCTACTGTCCCGATGTTTACATAAGGTCGATTTCAAGGAACGCCGGTCGTGAGAAACGGTGTTATAGAATTTGTCTGAACTAGGTACCTATTTTTACCCGACTGTCGAAGGAGAGGATACCTATGTTTTTTAAAGATAATCTTCGAGTCATGTAACCTTGCAGTTACAGTAGGTACCTAATCAATTATAGTGTTTTATTTGTGAATCAATATTCATTCTTTGATTTGTTTACTAAAGAAATATATCAGTATTTTAATTGAATCACGAATGAGAAAAATACCTTTTTACCTGGATATAGTTAATTATCTGCGAAGATTTATATTTTATGTTAAGTGCATTTCAAGGATTTTCTTCCGCAAACTGCGCATACCATTGTTTGTTTGTTTTTGACACTGTATATGATAGCGTCGCGTCAAAGTCTCGCGGTTCCTGCTGATGTTGTTATAAGTCCATCATAAATACATTCCCTAAATTAATGAGTATTGTTCACGCGCCAGGAAGCAGTATTGTATATAATTAATTATGTAAATCAATGTAACATGGACTTGTTTATATTTCGCGTACTGTTGTATGCAATTGTAATAAATGTGTATAATAAATTTTAACTTGAAGTTTCTTTCATTTTCCTTTTCTACCTTATTAGTAACCTACCTAAACCTTTATTTTTATTTGAGTAGAATTCTGACGTTTTTTGGTATTGCCAGGCCAAAAATACTCTTTGAATCTGTGGTGAAAATTAAAGAAGTATACAATTTGATAACAATACGAATTTTATTTAAATATTTGCACTTACGAACATATTCATATGTAATTTATGAGAACATAAATTAATTTTAACTTGCACTTATCCCACTAGGTACTTATCATTTTCAAAGAAAATTGACTACTAATTCACTTATGTTTAGATGTAGTTGATCAAGGATATATCTTACAACATTGTTATTTCTCAATATAGTACAATTTTAACTGTGATATTTAAGCAATGGGTAGGTACAGGTATCTAAAAAATTAAACAGTGTAAAGAATGTTTACTATCCCTGAAACGTCAAATTTTGCCAGCTGTCAGAATTCTATGCAACTAAAAATCAGGGTGTATATGAGAACGTTGCAGAGCTTTGTTTGGTGTTATGAAACAAAATCATTTTAGGTATTACTTAATCATAATTGAAGGAGCGAGCAATCTTCCGTGTCAACTTGAGCCACAATGCTTCCATGTGTCCGGAGGTCCGGCCGTCCCGCTGTCCAGCTGTTCTCCTCTACAGCACGCATATCTCAACAGATTCTCGTGCAGTTGTGTGAGGAGGTTCATTCATTAGGTATATATATATACTGCTCAAAACAAAATAAGGGCCACTTAAATTTTTCTATTTTATTGCTAATTATTGGACATAAACTTATTGATAAGTGGCTAATTAATGATGTCCTGCATCATTTAGAATACAACCACTTTCATACTGGTGTTTAAGTGTAAATAGCTGGAAAAAATATATATTAATGTTTAATAAAATTTCACGTAACGATCACCATACTTGTGGCCCCTATTTTCTTTTGAGTAGTATATCTATATATACCTATATAGATATCTATATAATAGGGTAAAACGCCAATAACTGGCCACCTCATTCTAAAAATGAACTCTGTTCACCTATAATTCAAAATTGCGCTATAAAATTAAAGGTGGTCGACGGAGTTGGTCCCTATCAAAAACTTAAAGCTATACCTAACAAGTAACTGAAAAAAAATTGGTGCTTTTGTCCAGCGTGTCCACATTATCACCTCTAATTCTTCCCAAGAAGGGAGGGTAGTTGTTAGTTTGGGACCGCCACACCAGGGGGGCTAGCACAACTGACGCCGCGCCGCGACGCGAGTCGAGAAAGATCTACCCTCCTCTTTCTAATTTGCACGGTGTGAGTGAGACAGGAGACGCTCAGTCGCGCGCAAAACGACTTGTCAGCAAGTTGTGCTAGACGTACAGGAATTCATAAGTCATAAGTCATTTATTAATAATATTCAAAATATTACATGTTCTTATTATTACACATTCTTAAATTAAGTTGTACACGTTTATGGATATTCATTATTATTGTGGTAACTTGTCAGTCGAGTGGTGTGTGTGAGGAGTTGATTCATGGACCCCTGCCTTGTGCGAGTTATCTTTTTATGGGGAAAAGTGTCGATGTTCTCTACGACGTATTTGGCAACGTCATATATGTACTGCGAGGGCAGGGTGAGTATATTGTTGTCTCTAAAGAGATTTTGAGCTGGAGTGCGTGGAGGGACGAATGAGATAATACGCACGGCACGCACATATGCAGGATGCAACGCCCTTTTGGCCATTTTGCAGCGTGAATTCTGGATTTTGTTGGCGTGGAGAGTGATACGGAGCGTTGTCTTTTGTTGCTTGCCTTGTTACCGACTCAAGGCAGCCACAATGCAGCCACAAATGGGGGATCTCCCGCCCGACCGAGTCACGGAAGCTCGGCCGTTTGCTGGCGTAGGTACGGATTTCGCGGGGCCTTTTATGGTCAAGACATCACGCCTTCGAAATGCGAAGTCGGTTAAGGTATATTTGTGCGTCTTCGTGTGTCTGGCGACCAAGGCAGTTCATTTGGAACTGGTAGCTGATCTCTCTACGGAGGCCTTTTTGACAGCTTTGGACCGATTCGTTTCTCGGAGGGGACTGCCGTCATTGATTCGGTCGGACTGTGGTACCAAATTCAAGGGCGCCGACGTTGCTCAAGGGAAATTGTTTTGTTTTTGGGCCAATAGAGCGAGAGATTGGCATGGGCCTCGCCAGTCGGGGCATTTCTTGGTATTTCAGCTGCCTGGATGCCCCCACTGGGGTGGAATAATTGAGGCAGTAGTTAAGTCTTCTAAGACTCATTTGTACCAGGTCATCGGCTCAACGATCCTCACTTTTGAGGAGTTGTCAACGTTGTTTCGTAAAATTGAGGCGGTCTTAATCTCGCGACCCTTGTGCCCGTTGAGCGCTGACCCGAATGACCTGGAGGCCATTACCCCAGGCCATTTCTTAATTTGCCAAACACTTAACGCCTTGCCGGAGTATCCGTATACGTAAGTTATGTTGAATCGGTTGTCACGATATCAGATGTTGCAGCAAATGACTCGAAATTTTTGGAAGCGATGGTCGCTTGAGTATTATTTGCTTATTTTGCAGCAACGCGTTAAGTGGACGGACAGGACGTCCCCACCCTGCGTTGGAGACCTCGTACTGGTTAAGGATGCTAACCTATCACCGTTGTGTTGGCGACGGGGGCGCATCGTTAACTTGATTATGGACAAGGATGGGTCTCCACGGATCGCAGATGTGCAGGTGAGGGATTCGATCCTTAGACGCGCGGTTTCGACATTATCCCGACTACCGGGAGCTTCAGCGGGCCGACAACGGTCGGTCCGGGGCGGGTGATTGTTAAGAAAAAAAAAAAGGTTTATTCAAGTATTAACCCATTTACAAAAAAATACAAAAATGTAATAGGTACTATCGACAACACAGCTAACTGACCATCGGTGCACCTTAAGTTCATTGTAATAAGGTTCTATAATAAACACAGGATGGTCAGTTAACAGTGTTGTCGTTTGTACAACATACCTAATTTAAAGTTAAAATTAAGTTATATTCTTTCTTTTCTTTTAAAGACAGCTGGTTATGAATATATATCGCCGCGCGTGAGAAAACGTATTCGGTTGCACTCGGGCGCATTCGGATGTGTAGGTGCACCTACTCACCCGCTCGTTAAAAGAGAGGTGCTCATACGGTAAAGTACCGAGATTTGGTGATTGGTTGGACCTCGCAAGGTTAAGCACGCGGGGGTTTCGAGCCTTTGGCTATAGTGATACATAGCTGCGAAGTGTACGGGGATTTGTATGGACAAGGTGCCTTCGGACGACGAGTTGGGCGAAGGGCGTGCCAGCTTGCAGCAACGTCATACAGACACACACAAAAGCACTAACTCATTCTTGCTGGCAGTTGGGCCGGAAAGATTCAAGAAAGAAGGTTAGTCGTTATTTAGTTTTAAGTTTGAATAAGTTCAGCGGCGCGGTCCGATTTGCTCTCGTCAGGGAACCCGTTTTGTATGGGAGGTCATTCTATGGGCCCGTTGCACTCCTTGGGGTGCTGGCGAAAACATCATAATAGATATCAAAAAAGCGTTGGAACAAAAAACGTTTTGTTTTTTTTATAGGTTGGACGGTATTCAGGCTTTAGGTATTTACATAACCGTAAAATAAAATAATAACCATTTATATTTTTAAAAATGCTAGACCGATTTTGATTAAATATATCTAAAAATCACCGCACTAAAGCCAGCTATCAAACAAAAAAACTATATTAAAATCGGGTTTATCTGTTTCGGCGCTACAAGGTCACATACACACCATGAGTATAAGTAGGAAGCAGATAAATAAAACTAGTACCGGAGACATTAACATATTTGATGACTGCTGGACATAGGCCTCTCCCAAAGAGTGCCAAAGTGCCCCGTTCTGCGTCACCCGCATCCAGCGGACTCCTGCGACCTTTATCAGGTCATCAGTCCACCTTGGCCTACCTACTCACGCCGCGCCTTCCGGTACGTGGTCGCCACTCGAGAACCATCCCGCCCCAACGGCCATCGGTTCTACGTGCTATGTTCCCCGCCCACTGCCACTTAAGTTCAAAAAACCTAACAAATTAAAAATACTGATTTGCACAGCTAAAATACTAACGGCCGTATTCATAAACGTTCTACAAGCCTATCTAACTAAAACGGCGTTAAAATACGTTTGTCTTTGTCTGTCACTTTGACATTTGTGTTCGCAAGAAAGGGACAAAGGACATTTTATTTAGAAGAGGCATTTTAAGTTTTATGAATAAGGGGGTTGTTCATCAATATTCGGTTTTGATGTGCACTGGTTAAATTTTGAGGAGCAAGTTCGTACCTATTATTTGTTGCGCAGTCAGTATTTTTTTGGGTTTGTAAGCGATTAATATATTTTTTCCCTTTAATTACGCTTAAGTTTAAAATAATTATAATAAAGGCGGCACTGTAAGGTAGTAAGGTTTTTATAATGTTTATTTTTAGTATTTTTAATTTATTGATCGTTCTTATATCCATATTATAGAATACTAATAATTAGGGAAGCTAATCATACGGGCTCCATCATTTTACCCAATAACCCGTTTCATTTAGAATCTGTCAACCAGCAATAGTCCCTATACACCCAGCGGGTGCTGTCTATGTGTGCGTCCCATGACACGGGCAGGGACACCATCCGCTTTTCTTTCGTAAATACTTATTTAGTAGTTTATTATTAGAGAGCGTGTTGCCTACCTGGTATTTGTACCTACTATCTATAGACACGTTTTCGATAGTTCCCAGCTCAGCAAAACGTAAACAAACTCAAGTTTAATTTCTCCTTTCCCCTTCTAATCATTGCTAATTGCCAAATCGCATGACGCGGAGCGCGTTTTAACAATGTGAAAACGTTTCCGAAAACAAGCTACCCTCACTTACACGGAGAATTACTCGCTCTGAATATGAATAAGATCTTTATATTTATAGCCCACTTAGCGAGTTCTTATTTAGAATAAAATAGGTACGATTACGATTACAGTTTCGTATTTGGCAGCGTTTTCTTTCGTTTATATAATTAACCGACTTCAAAAAAGGAGGAGGTTCTATGTACCCTTCCACTTTATGTATTTTTTAAATGTAAATATGTTCACCGATTTTCTGTTCTTAATATTATAAAGAGGGAAGGTCTGTTAGATTCTAGCTTTGTAAAATAAAATGTAAGTTTGTATGTAATGGGTAATGTTTTGGTTGCCTGCGTTATTTGCAACACGCAGGTGATTCCGCGCGAGCAGCTAGTACTATATATAGAGAGCTAACATGTGTAAGTGTTGAGGGTGTAGCTTTGTAAGTTTGTATGTCCGGCGCCAGAACTACTCATCCGATTTACATAATTAATTCACCATGTGTTTGGACGTTGCACTGTTTCTTTAAAACTTGGAGTGAAGTCGCTAGGCGAAAGATATGACATTAGAACAGCGCCCGTTGACCAACGTAATAGGTCTTTCGAGCTGAGAAGCTCTATCTTGTCTGGCTTTAGTTCAGAATAAACCCTTATTCCTTTTTTACCTTTTTGGTACGGAACCCTAAAAATAAATGGCTAGTAAAACAAAAAAAAAGATAAGTTTACAATTATATTGTTGCTAATTATATATTAAGTTAACCGTCTTTGTACCTAAGTACCTATATCCCCCACGCGACAGGCAATGCCTAGTGTGGGGGTCAGCATAATTATAATAGGCTATGTTTTTAAGAAATTAACTATTTGTATTTGAATAGGTGTCTAAGAAAAACTAAGAGGAAAAAAAAGTTAAAGCAAATTTTGAAAATTAGGTATTATTACGTATTTAGTGTCAGCTATTGTGCCAGAACCCACAAGATGGCAACTTGAGTGAGACTATTTGAGACCATATTTTTACATTGCAATGTTAACATTATAAAGGCATACTTTGCGGCATAGAGTGCGGGTTTGACAAACTTTTATAAAAGAATCAAGGATAGGTATACAATAACTTTAAAACATTTCATTATTTTTATTCATATAAGTACGTCGTACCTACTTGCTCATGTCGTATTGGGCCTATATATTTTTTTGTAATACAAAATACCTTACCTACGTAATTCGATAATGTCCGACGTTATGCCGCTTTAATCTACCGAGCCTACGCCTGTTCACCGCCAAGACAAAAACAGTCTCCATCATTACAATTTAATGAAGAGAGAAAACCATTAGGAACTTGCCTTGATTAAATCGTCGGCGAGCAATTGTCGACTCAGCCGGCGCCCTGCCTCGCTCCTTACACAATGCTGGCTCATTTCACACGATCGCTCCCTCGACTGTCCCTGTCTCACGTCTAGTAAGTTAGACAGGGACGGGTGGACAAAGCCGCCCAACGCTTGTCGCCGGAAGGTCTTCGAGTATGAGACGGTGTATGGACTCTAATCGCACCGACACGATTCTGATTACGTGTGATTGTCATATCAATCATTTCCCCTATCAAATTATTCAGTGGCCAGTAATTCTATCGCCTTCGCCTGTCCGTGATAATGGCCGCAGAGATGGCCCAAAACTGGCAGAGTGGTGAAATTATGATAGATGCGTTTTGATGGGACAACCGGGTACATAGGTAGAGGCAATAAATGCATTTTCTTACATTGCATTTGTGTGGGAGATATCGCTTGAAACAGCGTTTTATTTGAAGGGACTGCTTAAGACCCGCTGCAGCTACGTCGTAGCGCTACGCCGTAGTCCTTATCAGCTACAGTCCCCGTATGAAGCGAAAATTGGCTGATCCGCGATGTAATTAATGTATTCGCTATTATTACTGAATGGGTGTTTTTCTCTAACATAATATTTTCTGAAATATTCCCATGTCTTGTCCTTTTATTAGTTTGACCCATTCAGCGCTCCGACGCACATGCTTCATAGATCTACGAGCGAATTTCGCTACATCTTTATGTAGCCATGTCATTTCTATGAGCGTAGCTGAACATTGAATGAGGTACGTATACCAGGACTGGTCTTGGTCCGCGTGCCGTGTCTACGCTTTCACTGCATCGTGAGCCGAACGGAAACATTCGGTCGCACTTAGTCTCGCCTTGTTACTCGATGGTTTGTAATTCATATGCTATAAGTGTGTAGGTACACAGTTAAAATGAAAATTAGTGAGAAAAATGGCTTCGCAGCTATTGACGTGTGCTACATACATAGCAGACTGTACCCTTTCAGAATTCCACGAGGCATTTATTTAACTGTCGCTTTGTACAGTCGAGTTCTCCAATATCTACACAGACAACCTTTTAAAAATATCTACACCGTGTCCAATAAGTTCGAATACAGTTATGATCCTTAATAAAATAAATGTACGCGTAGTTTATGTTATGAAAATTATATTATATGAAAGGCACACTTATGTACAATATTTACAACAAATGTTTTGGAATTACTCCACCTTTAACTTTTTTTACAAGCTTCAAACGTTTCTCAAAAGAGTCACACGCTGCACGCACCGCTTCCATCGGCCTATCGTCCCAAATTTGCACGATAACCTTTTTAAAATGGTTCAGGTTTGCGACTTTATAATTATTTAGTTTCGAGAGCATGTATGACCATACGAAATAATCTAGTACGTTTAAATCTGGAGAACTTGGTGGCCATTTATTTTTCGGCAAAAAATCGGTCAAATTAGCCTTGCACCAAGCTTGAACAGCGTTTGCCGTATGCGACGGAGCACCGTCTTGTTGGAAGACATAATAATCATCTCCAAACATATTTTTTAAATTTGGGGCAACATTTTTCTCCAAAACCTCCGATTTATAATATTCCGCATTGATTTTAACGCCTTTATCAATAAATACTAAAGGCAGTTTGCATCTTTTACAAAAAGCACCCCAAACCATCACTGATGGTGAGCTCTGGAACCTAGGCACATTCCTTTCATAGTCTGGAATGTCTTCTATCCTTGCTGACCACAACCGGTCGTTCTGGGCGTTATGAGGCTGCTCTAACACAAAGAGTTTCTCGTCTGAGAAAACAAATTCGTCCCCTGCGTGCCAAGAAAGTATGGTGCTACATCTTTCTACTCTCTTTTTCTTGGTCGCATCTGAAATGCCATGTACTTTTCGTTTTTTGTAGGCATGACATCCAAGCTCTTTTTTCAATATATTATGTACAGATCCCCTGGAAATTTTCAGATCAGCAGCTAATTTTCTAATAGAACGGTGTTTTTTCCGCCGAATTCGCTCTCTTATAGCCTTCACCACTTTTTTGGTTCTAGCTGAGCGGGGTCGACCGGATCTTTTCCTGTCCTCTGTAGAAGAGATCTCTTTATACCTTTTTATAGTAGTATAAACCAGATTCCGTTTAACTCCATGGGGTTGTAACGCCTTGAAGATAGCACATGGCCTGTCGCCATTAAGGAATTTTCTAATAATTTCTTCACGAAAGTGCTTCATCGTGTATTGAAACCAAACTAAAAATACGTGACTTATGAAATTATTGTATTATGTTTATGTCAATATACTTTTTAAATTAAAATAAGAATTTTATAGCCAGCAATCCGTATGTCTATACAGCAAGTGCTAAAAGTTTGTATTCGAACTTATTGGACACGGTGTATACAGAGACTTTATTCTTACTGACATAAGACACAAGGTTGTCTGTATAGATATTGGAGAACTCGACTGTACTTGGTTCACTGATCACCTGGGGATATATATACTTAAATAACAAAACCAATGAGGCACATGCCATGTATGAAAATTAAAGGATTAAAATTATAGTTACAATTAAATTGCTCAGCCCTATTTTGTTACAATAATTCGAATGAGGTAAGTGTCGGAGTAGAAATCTAGGTATATCAAACAAGTTAGTATCCAATCTATACAAGCAGTATGAAAATAAACGGTAGTTACACATATTTACTAAAATGAGTGTAGGTATCTACACTATCTACTGATATGCAAGTATTACACAATTCCCAATAATTACTGTTGAATGGTCCTTTGTGTTACTTGCTGCCTACCTATTAACTGACTATTGTCACGCATCGCAAAGTAAAAATAGTCTGGAAAAAAAGTCTAGAAAATAATAGGGGCTATCACCCCCCGAGCTCGCATAGCGACCGTTCTCTAAAAGCATGCTTAGGGCCTTTCATTCCTACGAAAAGCTCGGCCTTCGGCTCCGCTTACCTCCCCCTTTACCTTCACGACTTCGGCCCTCGGGTTTCGCTCGCAAGTTACGCGGAGATAACGAGTATCCGTGGGGGCTCGGCCTCGGGCCTTAGGCCCTCGGGCTCGCATTGAGACCGCTCTCTGAAGGATTGATTTTAGGTCTTGAATTCCAATGAAAAGCTCGGCGTTCGGCTTCGCTTGCCTCGCCGCTCACCTTCGGCACTTTGGCCTCAGGTCTCGCTTGCAAGACACCTAAATGAGTGCCTTCGGACCTGCATCTATATAATATTATTGACGATCAAGTTTATGAGGGTGTTTATTTAGATTCGAAGAGAATTTGAACTGTTACACGCACAGTCTATGGAAATTAAATCTTTATTTTCTTTGTCAGTAGTATGTTTAAACATAAGAATATCATGTAAACCATCGTTCCCATACAACCATTTTAAGTAACATTTCGGTTTTTTCGGAAAAAAATATTTTTGTTCTGATACCTATCGTTGTGGTATCTAATGAAAGGGCATCTAAAAATATCTAAGCCGATTCTAAAAATATATCACATCATTATATTTCAGTCACTTGTTTTAAATTAAAATTAAAATCATTTTCTAAACATACCAAGTTTGGGCTCCTCCAGATATGACACGGTTGAATCATTAATTGTAAAATATACCTAAAGTGATATGTATTTATCCTCAGTGTCTAAAATTTAACTTTTAAATACATGTTTCAACGAATTGTGGTTTTATCAGTTTGTAATTTTTTTTTAATTATAAAAAATACTAAATGTAAATATTTTCAAAATAGCTTTCTTGGGGTTGGATATGAGGCTATTACATATATCACTTTAGGTATATTTTACAAATAATGATTCAACCGTATCATATCTGGAGGAGCCCAAAGTTGGTATGTTTTGAAAATGATTTTTTTTTTAATTTAAAACAAGTGACTGAAATATAATGATGTTTTTTTTAGAATCGGCTTAGTAAGCTCTTTCATTAGACACACGATAGGTTTCAGAACAAAAAATATTTTTTCCCGTACTAAAAAAGATGACGTTTTTCTTTTCGTGCCACGGGTCAAACTGATTCGTATGGCCTAAAGATCAATCGCTCCTATTTTCATGCTGTTAACACCATTTGCAGCACATTTTTGCGTACCGCCAGGACTAGTACATTACCGCTTTGATGTTGATTATTACTGCTACAGCACGATGGAGGTGCTTCTATACTATTTTCTCTGGGACTCATTGTCACCAGTCTCACTAAATGTACATAGTTTACTGACTTATCGATAAAACGAAGGCGAATGTCGCAAGGGTTTTGTTTTTCGATTCATTTTCACTTCCGAACATCGATTCTCTACTGAAAGAAAGCTCAAACTTTGAGAACTCTTGACTCAATATGATATTTTGTTTGATTCCACATTGTTGACACATTTTAGGAACGGTTACGTAACTTTGTGTGTAATTGGTGGTAATCGGTAACATTGTGTACACTGAGTCGGAACATTTATATAGTTAAAGCACAAACTAAACACAATGTTTCCAAAAAAATACTTTTAATATTAAGTGCGAAATGTGTAAAACCGTTCCGTAACAAAATAACCAAAACACAATTTGGTCACAAAGTGTTCACAATATTACCACACATCGCAACCAAATTGTAACTGTTTGTATGTGTTGTAACTGTTTCGACACTGCTACTACCTTTACCAAGTCTGAGACCACTATTGACTTTTCGCGACTGAAAATGGTTATATGGGTTTACACGCGTACGAAAACGCGGGCAGAAGCTTAGTTGAAAATGTTAGTAAGTATAGAAACTGCTTTTACGTGCTTGTCATGTCATTCGCAACACCTGTATTTTTTTATACGTAGGTATATGTTTCACGGGCTTTTTGTTCTTTTTTTGGGTTAACCTTCTTATATCAATATATTAATAATCATATATTATACTCGTATGTAGCTATTAGAAAGTGGTATAAATAAATCCATAAGTATTTTTATTTATTGAGCATGTTAATATTCAAAAGCGTTCAAGGAAGACAACATATGAGACCCTAAGCGCTAAACGAAGAAGAAAGCGCGGTATTTCAAAACGCTCAATGAAAGTGTCTTTTTAAACGCTACTGAAATTACATATTGTCTCTGGCCTCGCTCTGGTCCGCAGTGTTTTTAGAATAATGTTTTTAAAGCTTTCTTCTCTATGTGGTCTATGGCACGCGTGCAGGGAGCAAAACTGAATTTTGCGCCCTTGGGCAAAGAAGACTGATTGAAAAACAAGTTTCTGTCAAAAATTTCAGTTTTGGTACAAGCTTTTATTGCCGACTGTACGACAGTTCCGTTTCTAAACTTTTTTGCCAAGCTCTACTCAGGTTGTCCTACAATTATCCGAGTGAGTAAGTTTTACGATCACGTACTACTTAAGTAGTAATTAAGTATTTACATGACATTTCTATTGATTTTGTATAAATAAGTACGAACGTGACATACCCTCGTAATTCCTGTGTTTTTTCAATAGCAGTAGATATTTATATCTGCTGGATGTACTATACCAAGTACAAACCAAGAATAGTGCTGCAGACCGAGATAAAAAAATTACCCGGTACATGGGGAATGAAGAATTTGTACTTGGGTAAGTACATTAGGCAGTTATTCGTGCTATGCAGTTTAATTATCAGGTCTGAACTACTATGCTTAGTTTGTACTTGTACAAGTACGCGGGGACTTACGAGGCTATTAGGGGCTGAAGAAACGCGTTTTCCCTAATTTATGTTATGAAAACCAAGCAAAACCTTCTAATACCTAATTAATTTACAAACATTATCGTAATAATAAAAGTTAAGTACGTACCTTATTATTCCCGACGGTACGAAAACACATGTACCTACATAATAATTTTAACAGGGCCTGTTAATCGTTTCGTTTATGGCTAATCAGTCATAGCGTTAACCTTAGTGAGCTAAGTCACGATACCCCTCGTGTGACCTGCGATTAGCTATGTAAATCGAACCAAATTACATCGCCGGTCACTGAAATACAACGTGAAGCGGCCGATGCCGACAGGAGCCGAGGCAAGATTTAAAATATTAGGCAATGAATAAAGGCGACGAAAGTTTCAGTTATAAAAGGCTGTGTTTTATTTACCATGTGACGAGGATTGCATAGAATACCCATATTACTTAGTGACTTTGGTTGTTTATTAAAATAACCAGGCGACCGTCGAGTATGCTTACGCCATAAGTAACCTAAAATAGCAGCTTCGATTGGTAGGACGAAGATTGAGATCAGGCGGTACGATACGTAAGGATTGTCACCGATATAGTATAAAACAAACTCAGATACTATTTGAATATGACTACTCTTTGTTATAGGGGAAGATAGTATAGTATCGGACAGTGTATACTATCGGACAATGTCGATAACATCTCTATTTCACGTCTGAGCGCCATCTATGGACGCACAAGCAAAATATCCCATTCAAGACACGCGATGAACCAGTCTGTGGCAAGCTGCCGACGCCCCTGCGCGCACCGCATCGATTTATTTGAGTAAATCAATTTCAACGTAAAGAATAGTTTTTTGCTTTGTTTACTATCCGCACAATTTAAGTTATTACAAACAGCACACGTTACAAGTGTATCATAAATTTATTACACATTTAATTTATGATACTAAAACAAATTAGAAATGGCCTGTTCTTATTTTTTTTTTTTTTTATGTTAGTCGTGTTGTATTGTATCGGACAGGGAAATTTCGTGTAGTAAGGGACACGTTCACGCGTCCATTACTACACGTAAATAAATAATAAATAATAATAGAATTGCCGAAAGATATATAAAATAGTACCTAACACTTTTAATAATTACAAGTTACTAGGTATTTATTGATGTGTCCGGTACAAATCTTGCAAGTAAATTTTGACATAACGTCGTCAGGTCAATCTGAAATTTTGTATAGGTACTTGTGCAGGTAGTTCAAATGACACGACAATACAATATTAAGAGGATTGTGTGCCTAAACATTTTATTGTTGCCGGCGGTTGTGGAAAATACTAGTTCACCCAGCTCTGAGGGCCTACCGCGCACGGCATTCGAAGTTTTCCCTCTCTTTCGCTCTCAAGTATGACAGAGAGGGAAAACTTCGAAAGCATTTCGCGGTAGCGGCCCTGTACCCACCCGCATCATGTGACAGAGATCGTTGCCTTACCGGGCCGGGTTGCCTACATTTCCCGCCAAAGTTTCCCACCCCCTATGAACTATATGATGCATGACATTCATTTCTCATTTTGAAAAAAAAAGTGACTAGACATGTTCCCTTCTACTACTAACGACTACTAACGACAACTAACTATTACACACTACTAAATAACTACTAACTACTAAATACCAATTAATCATTTTATCGTCAGTATTAAAGTAGGTAAGTAAAGTGCCTGTTTTATCGTACGTTCCTATCTATAGGACTGTGCGTGCGGTAAAATATTTAGGTACTCTCATTTTACCGCACCTTACTATCTATCGTGCGTTATTTTTAACTTTCGAACTATGTACATATATACAGGCTTCGTAAATACATTTTTCGAGTAAATGTGTTGAAAATAATATTTAAGGTTATTTTATTAATTTAAAACGTTAGGATTAGACTAATCCTAACGTTTTGATGTTTCTGCATTGTGATCTCATTGTGATTGTTTCGTATAAGAAAATAACTGAAATTGTTAAAGGTACGTTCAAGTCTGTTAAGTTTATTAAAATGTGTCTTTAAAATTATAGTAGGTATATGGCCAAAAGATGATACAAGTACAAATAATTTAAGATTATTTTTATTTTTTACAGCAAGAAAAAGACGTTATATGTAACACATTCTGCTTTACAGATTTAAATTGTCAAAGGTACTCACGAGTATATCTACTATACACCTATTATGTTTAATATGTGCCTTTAATTTTTTTCCTAAGCATATAGCCAAAAATAATACACATTATTGGTATACAAAGTTTTTAAGTTTTTGTTGGAGATTAAAATTACAATACCTATACGTGTTGAACAATTACTTTAAAAAACTATAATTAAACAATACTCAACAAGTTTAGTCGACTTTTTATTACCAGTAGGGTTAGGCACCTCCTTACGTTCGTCTCTTACTTAATATCGATAAATAATAAATAATAATAGGAACATAGTAAGATGTCCGTTACTACACCACTGTCCGTTACTAAACCAAACTGTCCGATACTTAACGAATTACTGTATATTTTACTTTCTTCTTAATTTTACTAATCACTCCCTTGACGAACATGTTTGCAAGATATTTATTGAAAGTAGGTATTCACCTTTTTTCACGCATATTAGGTATATATATATTTTTTGGCTTTTTAAGTATACTGTTCGATACTATCGCATGATGTCCGATAGTATACTAAATTTTTATAAAATAATAATTGATATAAGTCGGTTATCGATAAAGTTATTATACTTTTTACCAAAACGGTATAACGAATGAACTTCAATGTGCACAATTATTATTTAAAATGATTTTAATATCTCCAATTTCAAGACTTTATTTGTTTAAACTAAAATGTGTCCGATACTATACTATCTTCCCCTATACCTACTACATTTAGGGGTGCTGCATTTGTAGTGATGCCATTTATCTACTTAATTTAGCCGGAATACCTTATACTCTACTTAATTAGAGAAAATAAGCAGGTTTCTGAGGTTTTTTTTAAAATGATTCCCCCAATTACTCGCCTTGTAAAAAAGCGTCAAAATTATTCGAATTAATTGCCCTAATTAAAGCAGTGCCAGTGACAGGTATCTGTTTCATACAATACACGGTACAGATTAGGTATATTCAATTCTTGGTAACTATTTTTTTGTATACCTATCCTTAAGTCGTAGCAGTAAGCGCGAGTTTCGCTTGATCTGATAGAAGCTAGTCGGCTCATGCATGCGCGACCTCTCTCATTTATAAACGGTAACAAAAATCGGTAGTTATTATGTAATTAAACAGTTGTCTAATTTAATTGGCAATAGGCGAGTTTCCCACAAGTCAGAAAGTCACCCTCCCTCATTACTCCGAAATATCCCGGTGTACCCACGCAATAATTAAAGGTGAGTGAAGCAACGCACGGTAGCGGCGTGCCCCGCTCGGTTGACCGACCACCCACAACATTGATTTAGCCAATTGCAAGACATTAATGCTTCTCGCGCTGTTTAATGGTAACTGGGAATCGTCTTACCAACCATCCTTTCGAACTAACCTTCGTTCAAAAACTACATCTTAATTTGCACTTTCAGGCGACATCCACAATACATTTAATCGGGTTTCTTTGTTCCTTTTACAGATGCTTCAACAATCAGTGTGTTACAGATACAAACGGGGTGTGCTAAAACTTAAGCATTAAGCCCTACAGTCAGTTGCAAAGAAAATTAGCCTCCATTATAAAATTTATCAAGCAAGGAGCTTAATTTTTCACTTCTCATGTTCAAAAAATGCGTCATATTAGGCTTAGCAAGCGGGGCTAAAGTAGTACATTTAGCACCTAGGCAAAATATGTATACATATTTATGATTTATAAAGCATTTTAATTTGAGCCATCAAAACAGTTCACCATAAGTAAACAATCACATCCATCAATCACAACTCTTTTAAAGAAACTAACCTAAAATCGCAAGCTAACGCCTAGTTCTGATTTTTGGGGTTCCGTAGTCAACAAGGAACCCTTATACTTTCGCCATGTCGTTCCGTCTGTCTGTCTGTCTGTCGGTCCGTCTTCGGCTTAGCTCAGTAGGTAACCCTTACAACTAGAAAACTGCAATTCGGCGTGGGTATACAAACCAATCACGCCGACAAAACAGTAGAATAAAATCCTGAAAAAAATTTTTTAGGGTACCTCCCCTCCCCTACATGTTAATTGGTGTTTTTTTTTCTCGTTAAACAATAGTGTAGGGTATTGTTGGATAGCTTGTTCAAAAATATTATGGGTTTTCTAAAACTATTTTTCAACTCAGGTATGCGTTTGCGAGATAATGGGATTTAAAGCCCTAATTTTTGTTCGAGAGTAAATTAGTAATAGTACATTTTCTCGTCTCGCGTCGCGCCTCTGCATCAGTGCTGCTAGGCTGGGCTAACCTCGCAGTTGGCATCTGTTCTTTTGTTTTAAGTAAGTCGTTTGTATTAGGTTCGTTTTTTTTAGTAGTTACTATACCATTCTGTGACAGACGGGCAACTACGGAACCCTACCCTGCGCGTGGCCCGACACGCACTTGGCCGTTTTATTATATCATTAAAACATTAGGCGTAAATTAAAAGGCCTATTTCAGTTCGCCATTTATTAGCAACAGTACTAGCTATACATGAACATACTCAATCATTTATTGCATTCCACAATGTTAGTTTACAGGGTTTTAGGTAAACTTAAGTTTTAGTTGCTAAGTGATGAGAATAAAACTTAATTGTGGACCCTGTTGGGCACCGCAAAACTAGTGAAGAGAAGACGATTTACATACTTATGTAAAGTTCTGCTTTTTATAATTTGTATATTCTGTGCAATGTGCAAATTATTAAGAGCATTATATTTAAGTAACAATTTTTATTTTATTTTATAGGAACTTGGATTTATATATTATACTCGTATTTGTGTATAAAATGAGTAATATTTTCATTTTATTTCATAGTTTTTCTTCTAAGTATTCTCTTCGTGTAAGTATAATAACTTTTATTAATAAGGCATTCTCTTAATATTTTTATGAATGTGTTGTGTTTTCTCTCGGTTTTTATTGTATCGGGCAATTTATTATATACTTTCACACATGGTAAAGGTTGCATCAGAATGCATTTTTAGGTTTGATGAGGGTAACATGAGTCTTTCTCTATATCGGAGATTATGAGTTGTGGACGTACGTCTTCGCGTTTCTTATAGTATTGGGGATAGTTTCGAACGAACTTACAAACTTCTAGAATAATATATAAACTAGTTAGTCAGTATTTTCTGATTCTTAAAATGGGGTTTGCAACTGTCTCTGTTATCAATATTTACTAATATGCGAATAAGTTTTTTCTGTAAAGTTCATACTTCATAGTACAAAATAACTAAACTATGGTGGCAGCACTGTCTATGTACCTGAACAGTCTATTAGTATAATCTCAACATTTATATGTTGTTAGGACCACTATTATAGTGGTCCTACCTGGTATAATACCAGTACCATATATCGAAGTTTGCAGCTTCGAAAGACCTGTGCTAACTTTGCAGCAGTTTACTAAAAGTTTTCTAAATTTCAATTTAGTGATTCGTTTGCGAGATACCTATTGGGTTTTAAATCCCTATTTTTTGTCCGAGTCATGTCCGGTGGATGGATAATCTTTGTTTTTACTATTTTCTCGCAGTCGAAGTGAAAAGTAGAGTGTATAACTCTGGTCTAACAGCCATATTACCCCTCGAACTATTTCCTCACACTTCTTTCGGGAAAATAACCATCTCGTGATAATATGGCATATTTTAGACCCTTGTCTTAGAATCTACTATTTCTAGAGCTACCTACTTATTTTTTAAATACTACTTACTTCCTTACTAGTTTCCGCAGCCAGCAGCTACTGTACTTATTAGTATATAGTTTGTCGGTTTTCATATTTTAGATGAAGCAGCAAATAGTGAATTACTAAACAAGGTGTACCGTTGGTACTACTAAATACCTAAGATTTCTAAAATGAATACCCATAAAAACGGCTCGAAGAAAGAATCCGGAAAAAAAACAGGCATTAATTTCTCATTTGGACACTTGAAACATGGTGACCCTATGCTGCCTACTTTTAAGTAATTACAATTATTACTTTTATAAGTCGTGGTGTAATTACGTAGATTCTCCGCGTAATTGAAAAACTTTTCCATCGGCTCGAGGAAACAGCTGAAAATTACGCTTTCTTTCATATTTCATCAGTGGCGAGATCATATCGGGTTGTTTAGCAGTTGTTATTGAACTTTAAATAATGGCAGTCGACGTGGGGATGCCGTGTTGGTTCGGCGTCCGTAATAACCCCGATGTAGCTACTTACAAAGTGATTACAGTGCCTACGCTTTATTTATGCACGGTTAATTACACAATGACACCATATTAACTTAAAATAGAATAACCAATTTTTCTTTAAAGTAAAAGTAGCGTTTATTAAATGCTTTTTTAACATTGTTAGATTCAATAGTTATCTGTTTCTCATACTCCTTGCAGCATATATATAGAATATACGTCTACTTCGGTTATTATGCAGTTTGAAATCACTTTCTGATTCAAATTCTCGTAACAACTTTGAACAGTTTGAACCCACAATTTATCTCCGAAATAAAACTGAAATCATCACGTTCTTGTAACAAAAAAATCGACTCTCACGAGTTCCAAAAACACTGGAATCGATTCCTTGTGTCTTGTGTACTTGTGAAAAAGCTGTTTCGGTCGATTGGTTTTTAAAGAGTTGTGATTGGTGGATTTAATATAATTTACGACATAAGAACTCACAAATGCCATACAAAAAGTTAAGATCTTTAGAGCGACCGAAGAGTATCTTTACGGAGCAATTAAGTAACTATGGTATCAACAGTTCAGTTCAAATCCCAGATTTTTAGATTCAGAAAGAGACTGTTAGTAAAGTTTTTCTTCTGGAATAGCACACAAATCCTGTTTTTTTTAAAGGGTTACATTTTATACTCTGATTACATTGTTAGAATAACTTTTTGTTTTGAACAAGGTGAATGTTGGTTTAACAGACCAATAATAGGTATTTAATACGCCAATTATGTTATAAATGGGTTGAATTGTTAATTTTAGTAATACAAGTGATCTCAAATGCACCATTAATTTTGGATGATGGCAAAACAAAATCCTAACAATGTTTAATTTTGATTACATTTGTATAGCCTGTCGAGTTTCTTTTTGACCCTAGCCACGTTTCAGATTTTTTAATCGAACGAATTTATTTTACTGGTAAGGAGTAGGTACTCCTTGACAACAGACGTTAGAAGTCATTGAATGTCACCGATGTAAGAAGACGAAATAGGTACTTCGCGATTGTAAAATAAAATACAATAAATATGGCAATAGCAATCCATAGCGATGTCAGAAAGCTTATTTTGAATATATTAACAGCAAAAAAAGGATGCCGGATTGTCTAGTATTTCTATAAAAAGATGTCTTGCAATTGGTTGTTGACATGACCGTTACTGACATTTTACAGTGCGGTCGTAGGTATTGATTGAACTGGTTATTTTGGTTGGATTTAACTAGTTATTTCTTTTTTCATTATAATATTGTAATAAATATTGAAGACGAATATAGAAAAAGGTCCTGTAGTCGAATCCCAGACCGAAAGTTTTATAATTGAGGTTTTAATTGCGGTCTTGAAAGCGACACATCAGTCGGAGTCACAATCTGAAAATACTTAATTATCGAATACGTACTTAGAACCAGATATGGATGAATTACCAATTACGAATTAGAAACCTATTCATTACCTATATAAAGCATATTATTTTTACACATGGCCAGGCGCGATCGAGCTCGTATTAAATTCCGGCTGGTTCCTTCGGACGTAAATCGCCAGAGATATGTTTCCATACGTAACCGCTGCAACAAAGTCTGTAGGGAAGCAAAGCGCCTCCATATTCACAAGTCGATAGAGGAGTGTCCCCCATCTAAGTTGTGGAAATTTTTAAAGTCTCTTGGGGTCGGCAAAACTCAGCAATGTTCTTCCAATACCCTTGACATTGACGCTATTAACAAACATTTCAGCGCGTCGCCGGTTATTCTTGACCCATCCATTAAACAATCCACTCTTTCACTTCTTGCCAGTATTACACACCCTGACTTATCTCCCTTTGAATTTGGTTTGATTTCACCGCAAGAGACGCTTGCCATTCTCAAATCTGTTAAGACGAAGGCCATCGGTGACGATAGCCTCAGTGTGGATATGCTTATGCTCGTAGCGGATTTTATTGTTCCTACCCTTTCGGATATTATAAATTTCTCCTTGTCCACTGGAACCTTTCCGGCTTCGTGGAAGTGTGCTAACGTAATTCCTCTCCCCAAAATCCCTAATGCTGTATCTTTCACTCAATACCGCCCTATTTCTATTCTCCCAGTTTTGTCAAAGATCATTGAACATTATGTTAATCGTCGTCTCCTTTCACACCTTAACAGAAATTCTTTGTTTAATCCTTTCCAATCCGGATTCCGCCCCGGGCATAGCACGGTCACCGCTTTAGTTGACGTCACCGATGACATTCGTCTCAATATTGAATCCAAAAAGCTTACTGCCCTTGTTCTTCTTGATTTTAGCAGTGCTTTTAACACGGTAGATTTTGATATTCTGCTAGGTATTCTCCGCTCTCTTAACATTTCTGAAACTCCCTTATCCTGGTTTCGCAGCTACCTCTTTGGCAGGCGCCAGCGCGTTATGTTCGATGACAAGATGTCCGAGTGGTGCGAACTCTCCGCTGGCGTTCCCCAGGGAGGTGTGCTTTCTCCATTATTGTTCTCTGTTTTCATAAATAGTATCACCGAATCCCTAACTACATCATATCACCTTTACGCAGATGACCTACAGATTTATGCAGCGGCTACTGTGGATGAGATCTCCTCATTAATCTCGGAAGTCAATCGAAACCTTGAGTCGATACGCTGCTGGGCGTGTAAGTTTGGTTTACAAATTAATGCAAAGAAATCGCAAGCGATTGTTATTGGTAGTCCTTACTATGTAAATAAGCTCTCAGAGGTGGTGGTGTCTGACATCCTTTTTGATGGAATTTCTATTCCTTTTTCCTCTACTGTCAGGAATTTGGGTATCACCATGGATCAGACGCTTTCTTGGTCACCCCATATAGCTGAGGTGAGTCAGAGGATCTTTAGATCCCTTCACTCCCTAAGGCGTCTCCAGAATTTCCTTCCACTTCGTACCAAGTTGACCCTTATTCAATCTCTTTTGCTTCCTCTTCTGGACTATGGTGATATTGCGTTTCTGGACCTCAACGAGGAGCTGCTTGATAGGCTGGAGCGCCTGCAAAATGTATGTATCAGATATATTTTTGCTCTACGCAAGTATGATCATATCTCTGAATTCCGCTCTAAGCTTCGATGGTTACCGATTCGCCGGCGCAGGGACGTGCATATCCTGTCATTACTTTTCAACACACTGTTCAGCCCTACTTCCCCTCCTTATCTTTCTGAGCGGTTTAACTATATGGCAGACGGCAGTGGCCACCGCTTGCGGTCGAGTGCTAACCTTACTCTTGCTGTACCGTCTAGAAAGACGCGAACATACTCCAGATCTTTTACCGCGCACGCTGTTAAGTTGTGGAATAAGTTGCCTTTGTCGCTGAGACAGTCGCGGTCTGTTGCGTCACTTAAGATGAATCTGAAGAAGTTGTGGCTTTCCAATGACTTGTGAATTGGTTGAATATAGTATTTATTTAATTATTGTATATTTGCGATATATATAGTGGGTATTATATTTTATACTGTATATTTATATATGTATTGGCATGTTATTTGTCTAGAATTAATACCTATTAGGTTTTGTTTTCATTTTCTCTGTGTTTTTGTACATGGTATAAGTTTGCCTATCTCGGTCTACCTTCCTTCCTATCAATTGCTCAAAGGTTAGCTGGAAGAGATCCCTTATAGGGATAAGTTCGCCTTTGTACTTTGATCTATTGTGTGACATGTATATTCTTTAACCTGTTATTGTGTACAATAAAGTGCTTACATACGTATGTATGTATGTATGTATATACATACATACATTTACATTCTACAAAAAACACAATGCCAATACACACTGTCCCGACTATACATGACGTATGTAAATTATTGCCATATATTATGCAGTTTACACTATCTCAGGGTTAAATAGGGGCTTGTCGGGCTATAACTGTTTTACAAGTATATTTTTGTTTTAAATTATGTTCTATTCATTAAAATTGCTTTTTTTACCAGCGACATTGGTCAAGGCTCCCCTATGCACAGGTCATCTCTCGAGTAGGGGCGGATTTGAACCATTTTTCTGTTATAGAAAATAAAATAATTAAAAATTAATTATTAACTTAATCGTTGTGATACCAAATCATACCTAATTAAATTTGACATATATTGGGCGACAGATCAACTCGCTGCGACTGACAACTAAAACATTTAAGGGCTTTTAAGTAAAATGGGGTTCAACTCTCCCGCACTCCCCCTATATACTACTGGGGGACACATGACTCCAACACAAATTAGGGCTTTAAAGCCCAATATCACGCAAATGGATCACTGAGTTGAAAAATGGTTTCAAAAAACCCATAAGTTTTTTGGACAAACTATCAAACGATGGGTTTAACGAGAAAAATAAGATTACATCCCCACTTTACGAGTAGGGGAAACTATTTTCAAGATTTTATTTTACCGTTCTGTCGGATTGATTGATTTATATATCCATGCCGAATTACAGCTTTCTAGTAGTAAGGGTCACTGAGCTAAGCCACACGGACAGACGGACATGGCGAAACTAAAAGGGGGTTGTTGACTACGGAATCCTAAAAACACGTGTAGTGTGTAGTCCTTGATATTCGAAGCGTTAAATAACATGTTGCTAGAAAATCTTTATATATTCTTAGGTCGTATTCATAAACGTTGAACAAACCTATTTTAGCTAAAATGCCGTTAAAATGCGTTTTTCTTTATCTGGCACTTTGACATAATTGTGTTCGTAGGAAAGAGCCAAATTATTATTTGTTATCAATTTAACATAGGCATTTTAAGTTTTATGAATAAGGGGGTTAGCATTTCAGAAATTAAATTGTACATTATTGGAGTAGTTCATTGTCCTGCCAAGCACATGTAACAATAATTACTCCAATATATCTAATAGTAGTATCTTGTAAAGTGTAGACACCAAATTAGAACACACCAATACGAATATACTAATCAAAACTAGAATATGAATTGGAGCATTAAACAAAAACCATGTCGATTAATAAGAGTCGGCGGAACTTTATTCGAGAGTTTTAACTTTTTGTAAAGTGCAACACTTTCCCAGCCCTCCCGAGTGCCCTTCAAAACGTTACTGCGATTAGAGAAATGAACAGCGGTGTTGCACCCTCCGCGGCACACGCCACCCGGCAAAGGCCCATGGCTCACTGGAAGCGACTATATGCCTTACTGACGGTCAAATCGGATGCGCTTTTGTATTTCTTTCTTTCTCTGTACATGTTGCCCAGCACAGATAAAAATGTTGTAATAATAATATTTCAATGTTTATGTCATTCTTAGTAATGCCCGTCTTATGTGACAGTCATTATGGAAATTGGCAATGTCCTTTAAAAGTGACGTTTTAAAAAACAATGAAAAAGAAATATCTGTTTTTTTTGTCAACACCAAAATGCCCTTGAGGATTTGGGATAGCGCGCCCACTGTCTATTTGTATCGGAGTAAACGAGAGCGAGTGTTACTGGGCAGCCTGGTTTTTTGATAATAATAATAAATAAATATTGAAATAAAAAAAGTGTGGATTATTTGTGAAATATGACTCGTTAGCGGTTTAGGTATAAATATGTTGACTTCATGTTTTTAATTGCAGACCCATACGTCAAAAAAACAAAGACATAGAACAGTTTAATGATGATTTTAAGACTAATCTTTGCAATTATTTTCTATTGAGCCGAATTCGTCCAATTATGTATCGAGTCCATCCACATATGATAAATAGAGATAGAAATAGTTTTTTAAAAAACTTCTTAAATAACATCAATTTCAACAAAATTTGGTCTTGTCAACCTCTTAATCATCCATCAACGAAAAACTCAAAGTTCAACTTAAAAAAAAAGAGGTGATATCATAGGATGAGAATTTAAGGGTTAATTTATTAAAGAATACAGATTTCCATAGCACAAGATACATATATGCAGATACCTTATCCCGATAATTAAGGTCTGTGTCATTTTTAAAACAGTCGATCTAATTGACTATTTATAATAAAAGTGGATATCTCTTCCAGAAATACGTTCTGCGGGTGACACAATACGAACCACGCCACAAAATGGCGGATCCCGTGGAATACAATAAATCAATTGGAGTGGGTGGTTGACTTTTCACTCAAATGTGTGGTTAATTGTAACCGAAAATGACTGTTGATCGAGCCACACTTAATTTGAGTGGTGCTTTAGTATTATTTGTTGGGGTTGTATTTTGTAGCGCTGGGGTGGCAAGTAATGGTTCAGGCGGTCTGATTATTTGATATTTGTATTAATTTTGTTAACCGGAACTGTGCGACAATTAAGCATCTATTTAGATCGTTAAATGATTTTCAATTAGGTACACAGGTATACCTTAACATTGCAAATTTTACTCTTCTGCAGTAAGTCTGTATACGCACCAAGATAAAGGCGCGATATGAATATTCTATTTACAAAATTAAAAAAATCCTTAAAAAAATACTATAGTAGCTGGAAATCTAAGTTTTTGTAAAATATTTTGATACAAAAGCTTAGATTTCCAGCAGTTATTTCCCCGAGAAGGATTTTATACCATCTGTGTCTGTCAAGTAGGTTAGGTAACAACCCATTTACTTGCGTACGACTTATACGCAGGCAGCCTACCTGCCGTCGCTAGTAATTATAATGATTACCTACTCGATCAAACCTGTCCCTTTACCGTACCCTCGGAGTACCACAATGGCAAGCGTAATGGGTAAATTATATTGTCTTTTTCCCTCATTTGACTCCGGAATATTTAATGTCATGCAGCCCCCTGCTTTATGTAGGTACTCAAGCTGCAGTGACTAACTTTCTCTTTTTTCCCATTAGGACGAGGTTGACACGCGTTTTACGCAGAATTAGGTGTTAGAACAGCGGAAAAATAATAAACAAAACTCACAAAAATACTCGGAGAACAACACGCTTAAAAAACTACATAGTGATCAAACAATGGACGCCGTTTAACCACGTTTGCTGTTTAATCTGATTAGCAACCACTCGTTTCGTGTATTGGCTCCAGACAACGCGTTTGCCTATGTACCGAACCGAAGAGAAGTTTGTATAGGTTCGCATTCTCGGAATTTATGCACGGCATAGCAGTTGATAACAACGGTCATCAGCATTTCGGGAAAAGTAATATCGTGAGGAAACCCGGTAATGGCGTAGGTACGAAAAGTGGCTAAACCGCACAGGGCCGGCTATTTCCTCTCGTCTTTGAGAAAAGCCTGTGCCCAACGGTGGGACTGAGTTAATGAGAAAAAAACCTTATCATTCAAAATCTGGTAAGCGAAAGTACTCATTTACTTCAAGTATCAGACGAATAGTTCTTAGGAATCTAAATGAAGTTTACAATACAATAAGAGGAGCTCTGTTGAGTATGTAAACTTTTGATACAAGCTCAATCCGTGCAGTCTCGTAATCGATGCAGCTCACTGTAACCATTTTTACCCAAGATTATAAAAGAGGAGGTTGACATTCGGCTGTAACTATGTTATTCGTATCTGCTTCAAGATGTGACATATAAATATCCTGTTAACTAAAAAGGTTTTTCACGAAGCTTTCCCACAGACAGGCCCGCAAAGAAACTGAGGCGAAACTTCGAGCCTCAGACGGTTTAAAGTCTAGACGTGGTTGATTGGGCTAGCGTCGTCGGGCCAGAAGGCGTCGAGGATGGCCCGGAGGCGGTCGCTGGCGTCGTGCTGGCGGCCCATCAGGAACGCGACGCGGTCCACGCAGTCCAGCAAGTGCAGGTAGCGGCCCTCCAGCAGCGCGAGACGCATCGGGTACCGGTGGAACTCGGCCAGGTCGAACTTAGCTGACAACGTAAACAAGCGGATTAGAGCATTGATTTTTGGACACCTACCATGGCCAGTGTGCTATGAAGGGCCGGGGGCCGATCCCGACAGTGATATAAACTTCTCATTGGCAGCCAATATAACCATGTCATGACAGAGCTACAGCACTGAGAACACTGTAAGTGTTCCAGACCCACCCATCATAAATAGATTAACGTACAGGCATAATAACAAATATTGTAGATAGTCTGATAAATTTACCGTTACTTTGAGTTTTATTGTTGTGATAGATATAGTTACGAAGCGGCCCTTGCTCCTATTTCTTTGACTGCACAGTTATATAATATCTGTATAAAGCTAAGTTAATATCGCAATAGCCGTAGTGTTGCAAAGAATTTAATACCGATAACTTATCCTATAAAACTGCCCGTGGTAGGCACCGAGTGATGGCATAAGTTTACCAAAGGATCAATTTTGGTACGAGACACTAATATTGTATATTGTCATACTCGTACAAGTGTGATTTGTTGATCGTTACATTCGCGGTGAAATAATTCGCGCGAGCTCAATAAGGTTAAGATCGATCTACAGGCCAAGCTTGATTGACAAGGTTTACCCGTAGTGGCAGGCATTTGCAGAGTCCTGTAGGAGCCGTGCGCCTGCAGTCTCTCCAAGTAGTAGGTGGCCCGGCGGGTCGCGTTAGACCGCGCGCACGGAACCTGCATCTTCAGGGTTATGTTCTTCCATTCCAGGTTCTCCACATATTGTCCGATCAGCTCTTCGAGGCCCTTGCGTTCCTGGATTTGTAATATTTTAAATAATTTTCGTACGGGCATTTTTTTTTTCTTGGGACATTAATTGTCAAGTTCACTATAGACCGCCACCCAAGTCTCGCCAGTGTGATTGAGGCCTTAAGGTGTCAAACGGGTACACCACAGTATTTATCATATATATATAGTATCAGTTTCCGAATTATAGAATTCCGAAAACCATGTTCCACGTAAGAATTAGTCCATATAAGGATGTAATACTAACCTAACATTATATTCCATTAAATCATATGCGTTCATATTAACATTTAGCGGAAAATGGCTTTCCAAATTTCGAAATGATATGGTTTTGGACTCAAACTCAACTCAAACTGTTCCTTCGTACTTAAAAAAAAACTCTAATACGGCTCTACTACTATCAAGAGAGTTTGAACGTGTCATATCTTTCAGAGCTCTTGGACCATGTAAACGCTACGGTAAACCTTCTTGAGCCCAATGCCCATGTAGACACTAAGTGCCACCACGAGGACCAGGACTAACACCACATATGTACTTTACCTACCTACCACTGCTCAATCTACTGCTGATTATTGAAATGCATTAGTGAATGTAGTACCTTTGAAGTTTTTTTAGCACTTAGGCAAGTTGATTTCGGATTGTAAAGAGCTCTAGCTTAAAGACATTACGTGGTCCTAAAAAGGAAATACTTCATTTGGGCAACACAACACGGCCGCGCGGGAATGATGCCAATAAGTTTTGATTGTTCATAACGTACGTGTTCCTGGTACATTTTAAGCCTAAAAAACTTTATATAAATCTATTTAAATTTAATTACTAAATTGAATATCTGAATATCTCGTGTTTCCATCCCAAATGCAAATATTTCCGACGCGGTCGTCGGTTTTTAAGACAAAATGAATTGGATGACGAACGATAATGGGTCATACAGACATCCGGTGATCCGGTGGATATTGCCAAAATTAAAGGACTATATTTACAGCCAAGGTTACACTCTCAATCTCTATACCTACTCGTAAACTGCGTCTCCATGTACTTTTACTACTTCTAAGCGATAAAAACATTTGATATACACACGTAAACCACTATCTAAATCTATAGACCAATGGAATGCAATGGAATACTTCTGGTGTTTTTGACCCTGCATATGACACTAATAAATGACAGCAATGCCACATGTTATACCATATTATATAGAATAGGGCGCGTAAGGAGCCCGGGTGAAAAACAAACGAACCTACGTCGTTTATTTCCTTATCACCGTACCACGCGGGTAAAGGGGGTGCATTTTTCGTTTAAATGCCGAGAGAAAGATTAAGAGGAATCATGGTCAATGTCTGTACCTCATTACCTACTTAAAGAGTAAAAATTACCTAAAAGGCGCAGAATTCTAAATCTAAACGTTCGTGTTCATTATCTCTTCATCCATTTCCACCAAAAGGTGTTAGAAAGAGACCTAATGAGTTCACAGGTACCTTGTTGTAAACAAGACAATATTAGATACTTGTAGTCAACTATCAGATGCTCGAGGGTCTCGAGTGTTCTTCGGAGCAAGCGAAAAACTCTGCTAGCGGCCCCAGATACGTTAGCCAACTGTGTCACGTCCAAAGCGACCCAGGAGTGGCGCGTGAGGAGCCCCCATTCTTTAGATCCTCGAGTTCTACGCATGAGCATGAGCAAGGGCCGTCTAACTAGTGTGTGGTAGTGAATATATGTACCACGTAAAAAAAATCTTCTCGAAGGCCCAGCCGTAAATCATCTCTACGAAATAGAGGCCTGCTATGGCAGTGTTATTTCGTAGCCAAACCTCGTCATTAACACGCGAGAAGTCCAAGCAGTGCACGTTGTCGATGGTGTTGGTCGCCTCCGTCTTCATTCGCAGCAGCACCCAGGTACCCTCTGCGTGCACATCCTCGAACCGGGCTCCACGCGAGGATTCGTGACAGTTCCAGTGGCTCTTGTGTGCCTTTGGCGCACCCAAGGTCACGCCTAGGGCTATTACTGAAACAAATATTGTTTGGAGATTCATGAGAACACAAAAATCTACGGGCCTAAACCAATTCCTTAGAAATACCAGCTCAATAAAAAAAATGCAATTTGTAAGTAACTATTTCTACCAGCGACACACACTACAACAATAAACAAATTCACATGCCTGAAACCGTTTCTCAGAAATCCTTTATTTAATTTAGGTAGTAAGTACAATATATACCAGACACATGTAAATAAATATACCTACGTACCTATTTGAAGTGCATATAGCTATTACAAAAGACGCAATTTTACCTAATTCAGCACGTATTTCCCGGAAGCTATGTAGGTATTATATAATAAATTATAATAACAACTGTGAAAGCATACTCGTAGAGAGTAAAAAAACAAAAGTCATCTTTCCTGTTATCAAAAATTATCAGCTTACATGCATTGTTTCCATTACATTATATATGTGCATGTTTTCATTACATTATTATATTATATATGGAGTCGCCGTCTAATCGGATTATGAGTCCAGCCGAAAATTAGGCTTTATAACTCTTACATTATTTATACTAAACGGGACTTAATCGCGTATAATTAAATTATTTATTAATTATTTATTTATTTATTCAGTGAGGTCAATAAATAATTTAATTATACGCGATAAGTCCCGTTTAGTATAAATAATGTGTGAGAATCGTGAAAGTTTAAATCAATATATTTTATAACTCTTAACTTTAGACATGTCGACAGGAAAGGAAAATTTAGATTTATGGTAAATCTCTATATTGGCCGAAAACAGGATAAAAGAACGGCAGACAATAGACATTAACACCTAGAAGGAAAACCAATATAAATAACACAAATATCAAGTTCTCCCTGTGTGTTTCCCAAAAGAGCATTTATGAGATTAAATTCATTTTCCATGGTAGGTAAACGACATAACGTTACGAGCATATCGAATACCCATAAGCAAGTAGGTACTTAGCCAAAAAGCAACCATCCACTTTAGGGATCATATCCGTTTCCTCCGGAATCTTTCTACTTAGTACGAGGGACAGTGTTTTTATTTTTACTTTAATTCTCATGTAAGTTAATTGTAAATTCTCTCAGCACTCTCAGTTAATTGTAAATATTCTTATGAGAAATAAATTTCTCTAAACAAATTTTCAGTTAACTTATAGAAGATAGAGCGATCGGTATTCATTGGGCTAGATTAGATTAAACAACATGGATGATTTACTGAATTAATTCTTCATAAAAATAAGCTTACCCACATTTATATATATCTATATCATATAAACTTGAAATAGCCCGTGTGATAGTTTTGAAAAATTATGACTTAGGGATTTTTCGTGCAAGCTTTCGATCATTGCAGACCTCAAGCTCAAACTTAAAATACTAAAGATTTTGTCAAGTAGGAACAGTAACAAGCACTTTCAATATTCTTTTTAGAGCAATTTATTAAACATAAAAATTGTATTAAAAAATACTACTCGAGAATGTTCCTGGAAAAAAATAATTAAAAACACAATGTCATAAATTTCCAAACGTAATAAATAAATAAAAAATGAATCACAATGAATTCCACGGAGTAATATTCATGTAGGTTTGTGTGCTATAATAAGCTTTCGAAATAAGTTTACGCTTCATATAGTTTTTGAATTTATTTATAGATATTATTATAACTCAGTTACGTTTCCTGGAAGTTTGTTATAAAACCTTACACATTTACCCATGAATTATTTTTAAATTTTTTGGTGACGAGTAGTGGACAGGACATCGCGAGCTTATGCTAATTTCTGTTATTAATATTATGTCTGTCACAGTTTTTCCTAAAAATTACAATGTTAACATACACAATTATGTCATAGGTGTATTGACAATGTAATGTCATCATATTAATGTCTCTAAACTTAAGTAAGTATATTTAGATATATATAGATAGGCGTCTCTATGGTCCAATTTATATATCGCCCGAATAGCCCGTTTCTGCAGAATAAAAATCGTATGAATCTCAGAAGCACTGCCCACAATAAAATACCCTATGCTATCTCTCATCGGTAGTTAATAATAAAATTAACAATTTATGAGCAATTTGTAGGTCCATGTTTGTATTTGGAAATCCGTTTCTGTTCATAAAATATAGTTCTTAGCGTTTCATTTTAAGCAGCGAAGTCTAACCAATTTGTAGCGAAATATTAAAATGTCTTCAATGAGAGGAGGCATGTGCCCAGCAGTAGAACGTATGTAGGCTGATGATAATGATGATGATATAAAAGAGCTCAAAACGTTACGTACTTATACCTAATTTGTCTTCACAGGGGACCACTCCCATCACTTCGCAACGCACTATTGCAATTCCTAAAATGCAACCTACACGATTCCAAGCAGCCGGCTATATTTACTAACTAAAAAGATGACTCATTACGAATTTGGCTCCTACACAGGTCTTAATTATTGACCACAGGAGAGACGATACACTGGTTTACCCAAACAGTGTATAAAACAAAATTCGTCTCTTGTGGTCAATAATTAAGAGCTCACGTGCATATAAATAATGTTTTTATCGAATAGTAATATAGAAGAGGAGACGCCGTTTATGCGGATTAAGAGTCCAAACAAAAATTAGGCTTCGTAGCCCTTAACTTTGATAATGTCCCCAGGAAAGACCTATTTACTTCCTGAAACAGCTTGAAACCCAATCGTTTGAGCAGCTTGCCGAGAGGTCTACGCGTAACTGTGATAATACTTTCCCTATTTCCGACAGCCGACAAACTTTCTTAAATTGAATCGTGCATACAAAAAGTGCGGGTACAAAATAATAAAAATAAGTATAAGTACCTAAAACGGTGAGAGGTAGAAGCATGGTGCGTACTCCTTCAGGACTGACGGAGCAATGAAGTTTATTAGAGGACTGAGTTGTGAGGGGCATTCATGGTCGGAGCTCTAAGAAAATGGAGAAGGCAATTAGCATTATATGTGCTTTAGAAAATATACCTGTGAGCGTCGTATTGACAGCCTCACATGTCATGAGAAAAGATGCAATGAGCTAGTCCCTCGAAGCACAACAATTTTACTAACAAGAATGTAAAGTACCTACAATAAAACCTCTGTTCTTTTTAAATAGCTGCACATAATACCTGCCTTTTTTCTAGCGTCCGTGACTTTATACGACGTTAATGTGAGCTTTAGGAAACGTGAACCAATTAATAGACTAGCTAAAGCTAGTTGAGCTTCCGAACTAGCAAAACTCCAAAATGGTTAGGTTAGTACTTGATTATTCTTTTTTTAGGTAGGTACCTACATAAAGTTCGCTCGACAGATATTTTCTATATTTTCTATATCGAAAATACCACAAAATAACTGGCTCTATCTGGCCTTAACGGAAGGTTTGTTTAATAATCAAAACAGATAAATTCTACTGTAGGTACCTAATAACCTAATCTGCAAGCGATACTTAGGTAGACGTATATGTGTCTCCTTCGTGTCATTGCTAGAAACTTGGAAGTTTAATTGGCTTGCGTTGATGATAAAAATAGGTAGGTAGCTAGCCGATCAAATTATGTGCATAATACTTAATTAATTAGGTACAAAAATATCCGTGGCTTGACTTTAGTTTTACCGCATGATAAGTGATTCCAGGAGGTGAACGTGTTTACACTAATTAGGTATAATATCGGATAAGTTCAAAGGAGGAATATAAGCATTTTACGGGAAACAAAAACTCTGTTGAACTATGTTTGAAGACCGATAGGAACAACCGTACTTTCATATTTTATAGTGCTTTCATTATAGCTTAGTGCACGACAGCTGTGAAAATCACAGAATAGAGAGGTGAATGTGTCGAAATTTGTGTCGATAAAACTAATCATTTAAAATCTCAATATAACAACGAAGTAGTCAGTGATCTTCTGGCCTAAAATTTCCCTAAAGCACATAAAAATGGTGTTACTTATACTGGCTTAATGAATCAACTTGGTTTTCTAATTGCAATAAAATATAAATCATCTTTACGATTTACAATCTCGATTTGTTTTATTTAAGTAGTTTTTTTTTATTTGTGTGGTTCCAGTTTATAATCAAGTAAGTTAGGATAAACCGAGTTAAAAAGAATGTTCGTAACTTAGATACCAATAAATAAGTACCAATATACTCAAGATCCATTATGTCCCATCACTAAACGAGTCCCTGATGTTACGTTACATGCATATTAGGTACGTTTACTTTTGAATATTATTCATTGATAATAAAAATCTGGCAAGTTAAATTTATTTCGTATAACTTAGTTCTTTACGTTCAAATATTTAGGCTGCTACTGAAATATTTTCTCCCGTATATTTAAGTCCGCCATTTGTACTTCTTATCTGTGCAATAAAGTTTAAATAAATAAATAAACCGTAGCAACATTTTATGAGTAAAACGAAACGGTGCGTCAAGTGTCAGGCACACCAAACTATAATGAAAGAACTGTATAGGTAATGATATAAGTATACCAACAAATATGTGTGAGATAATCCTCGGCGCCAACGGGTTGTCTTTATGATATACCTAAGTATAATAGTCTTTTGCCTGAAACACAGGGAATCCTAGTTCAGGCACTTGAAATTATCCCATCATATTTGCATAGGAATACTCGTACATAGTCGTGTCTATAAAACATTATGTTGACAATAAATTATTCTTATATGTTCCTAAAATGGATTTCGTCTCTATTTATTCTCCTTTTTTTATTTTCTAGTCTGCGAATCTATTTACCGAGGAAACCCTATATTTTTGGTGTCAACTAAATGCATCACGAGTAGCTCGTTGTAGCCGCGTTGGTGAAGACTGACGTGCAAACTGGATAAACTGCTGCATCCCGTCCTTAGCATAAATGGTTTAATTTGTGATGTACTCTTTCTGAAGAGATAGCGGAATCGAGGATTAAAGAACCGAGCAGGTAAGAACTAATAAGTTTCAGTCAAAAAATATCTTTATATATGGAGAACAAATCTCTAGAGAAACACATTGATTATAAAAATAAAATACAAAAAGCCAATTACAGGTTTCCACCGATAGTACTTGAGCAAAAATTTGTGAGATCACCATTACATTGCATTACTGAGATTCTCCAACAAAGGGAACTGCTCTTACTTTTTTTTGCACATTCAACAACTACTGACTCGTTGAGAGGGTTCCAATGAGCTCAAACACGACCGATTTATCTTGTAGGTATATGTAGCCGGAACCAACTTCTGTCTCCATCATCGCATCAAGTCGATGATGGTGCCAGAATATTGCATTATTTATTTATTTAAGGATTGCCAACGGAGTTAACAATGTTACATTTTATGTGGAAACATCAAGTACTTATGTATGTCTAATTGTAACCCTAATAATAGGCAACCACGGCATGCGTTACAATTTTTGCGTTACTGCACTTAACTATCTAGGCTTAAAACTAAATCAGTCAGACTATGGTTCAAGGTTCAACAACAGATCCCTGATTTTGCATTTGAAGCTGTTATGAGAATCACAAAAAATATCGATATTTTCCTGTTCTGTAACGAGATCATTGTAGGCACGCGACAGGCAAGGTACAGGTGAGTGCTTGCGAAAGTTGATTGTTGATTATGTCAACGAACTTAGATAAGTATGCTAAATTTCAGGACAATCCGGGTAAAAGTAGCTGGAAAATGGTTTGCGGAGGGACAATAATAATAATAAGCTCCACCGATTTCGTAAAAGACGACTGCTCTCAACTCCGTATTAATTGTCGCTGCCGTGCTCGCCTATGGCTAACGTAGCCAATCTTGTTGATGAAGATGCGTGAACATCGCCAGCTTGTGAGCATTGACGTATAAGATATGGCCGCAGGTGGTCGGGCTTTTATCTCATCATGCTTTGCATCAATGCGCCTTAGAGATCCAAAGTTGTCAAATACCTCCATTCTTACCGCAAGGAGGCCCACCGCTCCCATTGCGAGAGGTCTAAGCAGCACTTTTTCATATGACGCTTTAGCACATCTTTGTACGTGAGGAGTTCGCCACCTTGTTTCTGCTTGCCCTTCTCGAGCTCAGGCGTGGTGAGGAAATAATCTTGAGGTAGGTACATACACACATAGGATCGAAGCTCCGGGGTCTAAGCAGAGTTATTAAGCATCAATGAACAACTTACTTACAACTACAGCTTACAACTTAGGTGTTCGATTATTAAAATTGTTAGTGTATGCAGACTGCTTCTACTCTCATAGGTCTAAAATGAACCAAGACGTGTAATATGACCGTTGGACCGCAGCGTAGCGTTTCGCGGCGTCCTGTCCGGTTCGAACCAAGGGGCGCGTGCCTTTTGTTTCATTACCTAAGCTGATGCGCACACTACCATTCATTAACGTCGTCTTTATAGAGACCAAATTGACATGTGCCATTGTTATCTTGAGGGTACGCCATGGTTCCTGGGGTGCGGCAAAGTGGGCCTTTTAAAGCGCTGTTGTGCAGTCGGCGCTTGCGGTCTGTGCGCACGCGCTTAAACCAATCCTTTGTTGCAGAACAAAGTGCACCCACCTGTCGCTCTCATGACTGAGGCTTTAGGCTAGGGCTTTGTCCAGGGCACCTTCAATGATTTCTTATTGTCCAAAGATTTCCTTTTAGTATGACCACAAAAGCCAGAAGCAGCAGCAATCTCAAAAAAAAATGCGCCTTTTTTATTTGTCCGTATACGTTTTTTTACTGATCTTAATATTAACTTACTACTTATCTTATTATCGGAATCCAACACAATATTAGCGGGATTGTCATTACGATACGTAGAACGGGGGGGGGGGGATCCGCCGTATTACAAAATAGCGGCAATCCGCCGAACACATTCCAGCGGATTTTCATTCAGCGGTAAGTATTCAATTCGGCTGATCGTCAACCCGCCGTACTCGTATTACAAAACAGCGCTGTTTTGTAAAATAGCTAGCTGCTATGTAAGACGGCGGATTATACTATTCCGCTGCGACATATATATGTTTAACGACGCGTTTTTAGCAAAATGTTCATTCCGGGCGCCATTCGGGTGCCTTAATTAGGTAAACAATTTAAAAGTGACATGTCTGAAAACGGCGTACTACCAACTTATAGGCGGGTAATTCGTTCGTCACTACAATACCAAATAGCCGATTTCCACCCATGTAGGTTCGCCCAGTTCGTGCGTTACGGTGTGTTGCTAAAAGCGGAAAGTAGGAGCCCCATCGCGAAGTGGGGTTCAGCCAATTAGTAGGCGGGTCTCTGGTTATACTAGCAAAACAAACAATATGTACACAATTTCCATCTACTAGGTTCGATAGGTTCGTTCGTTACTTGTGTCCTTGGGAACACACAAGAACAGGAAGTAGGAAGTAGGTAGGGGGAACCCTAATAGTGATACTTTTCTCGCTGATTATATTAAAGTCCCTGGACGACCGAGCTCTGCTCGGGTGAAAATAGAGAATATACGGATAAAAATAATTTTTCTAGACATGAGACCCCGCTAGATCGATTTTTAGCCCCCATAAACCCCTATATTCTAAATTTCATCGAAATCGTTTTCGAGAACGTCAATGCAAAAAGAACAATCTTTTCCCCGTGAAGTTTATCGTTGATTATATGGATGGATAATCTTCGTTGTTATTACTATTTTCTCGCAGTCGAAGTGAAAAGTAGTGTATAACTCTGGTCTAAAAGCCATATTACCCCTCGATCAATTTTCCCGAGCGAAGGTAATATAGCTCACTTTCTCCCCTTGTCATACAACACCATCTACAATTGAGTCTACACTCCTATTTTATTCGCGCAAACGAAAATAAAGTGAAGCAAGCAAGCAATAATAGGTGGTGGAACCAAAAGATGAACGCCACCCAATGTTCATTTTCTATTTCTCGAAAAATTTAAATTAGAAATTCATGACACATTTAAAAAATATCGCGAGTGTGTATCGCGATATTTTTTTCCTAATACGTCATCCCTTTGCCGAGGCTGACATTTAAACGCCCAGGCCGTTGCCACATACACGCGGCTGTGAACGGTCGTCGCGTCGTGGTTACTGTTAATATAATAGAGATATTTAGCGTTCAACTAATGGTTCCAAGTTTGTGTACCTGAACCAAAAGATGAACGGCGTTCATAAATAATAAAATCTTACTGAAAAGGTAGATAAAACTTTTATGGCTGAAATGAATCGTTACTTAACCTGTGACTTTTGAAGCAAAAGTTGAACGTGTGGTTTATTTACTTTAAAAAGCACCATCGTTTAACAAAGAACCTGTGCCCAGAAGATGAACGAATAAAATTAGTTCGTTCATCATTTGGCTTCGATTCCAATGAGTGAATGCTCTGTTGATTTTAGTTCGTTCATTCCTTTGATAACGTGCCCAATAAATATACGAACAAAATTTATTCGTTCGTTCAGTTTTAGGCAGGGGTTAATACCATGAATACTTAATAACAAAAATTCATAAAATTTGGCAACTTTGCCCGGCATTTATAAGCTTAATTATATACCTACTTGGGCAAAGTTGGACGGCTGCACGGTCATTCGTTTTCTTCGTTCAACTATTGGAGCCAAAACGTTCACTTATTGGGCACAGCGTTCAACTTCTGGGCAAACAGGCATACTTTAACATAAAACCATTAAAAAAATGTAATAGCAGGGTTTAAAATAGTCAACTATTATCTCGACTATATACCTAATAGTATAAGAAATATAGTATGCACAAACTGTTACAACTCCCACAAAAAAAATAGTCTTAAACGTTCATCTTTTGGCTCCACTACTATTTGCCAGAATGGACATTTTTAGTTTGGAGACGGAGATTTCTAAAATGACCATTGAGTTAAGTTGCATATACAGCACTCATTCGACGATGGAATCGATTTCTCTCCAAATTTCCGAGAAATTCATTATGATCCCATAATCCAGGAAAGCATTGCCTTGTTTATGGCATGTGTATTACGTGTCGAGGATATCGCGAGATTAGATAAGACTGCGCCATATCTCTGCACGATTTACGCCTACGGGCGACGCTCCTTGGCCCTGACTGGACCTGAACGGTCCTGACTAAGCACTATTGCAATACGGAATAATCGACGATACGTTATCGCGTACCAATGCAGGTGTCACCTCGTGCTCACAAGACTCTGCACCTGGAATTCGATTTAGCGAAATCGTATTTCATCGCGCGTCATTAGCGGCGCAGCGGCTCTAATTGTTGTAGGTTCGCTTTGCCTTTTGTTCCGACGGACTTCCCGGCGCGCTTTTAATTATCGTCGGCCGAATGCGTTAATGTAATCAAAGCTCGATACATCATACTCGCGCTATCTCCCCGCCTCGGCTTGATTAATAATTCTAATGAGCAGCGGTGCCTAAACGAGTTAATAAAACGTTCGTTTTTTACACCGCGGTGCCACTGGGAGCAGTAAACGGGCGCATCAATCACCGCTTTGTGCCCGCCGCCGAATTGCCTAATGATTGAGACTGCAGCGCTGCCCGCTGCCCGCGACACCGGCACTCGCACCGACTACAAACGCACCTATCCCCACGTGGTAATTGCCACACCATAATTATTTTTAATCTAATCCACTCCTCAAGAAAGCGATGACACTGTAAGTGAGGTACTTGGGTCACAAATTTAGGTTCTGAGAGCTGATAAGGGCCTGGGTCTCAACTAGCTATTACTTTGACCAACCATACCTACGGTAAACTGCACTACGTGAATATAATATAATTCAGAGCCACACGTTCCGTCGTCAGATCAGATACATTTCGATCAGACACATTTCGTATACCAATTTGAAAGGAATGCGTGGTGAACTAACGTATCAGAACATCCAGAACGGAATGCAAAATGTAGGTATCAAATGGACCACCGGGTTGAGAAGGGGCATTTTAGTTATCTGTGCAAAATTGTGATTCAATTAAATATACATCTAACTAGGTACCTGGCGCCAAAACTGCTTGGAATAAACCAGTAGCTTACCCTGAGGCAGACTGGGTGAGGGTTTCAAACAGACAAAAAATACCGATTAAATTCTTATAATGTTCAAGCTCTTAGATTGACAAGCGGTACCTTCAGCAAATAATACAGTTGTGTAGCGATTATTTTTAGATGTAAAAAAATAAAACTCAATTTTCTAAATAAACTTGAAACAAAGTAACCAAGAGGAATTAGTTCAAATCTCATTCAAAATTAGGATCAGATAGGTACGTGACAAATGGCGAAGATTAGTGTGAATCACAACAGTTTATTCTGTAAAACTAGTGGGAACGGGCTTCGTCAAACACTATCAATCACCCAGCACCCGCCTCGGGCAGAATTGCTTTAATTTGATAAAACGCAATTAGCTACCAAAAAGAAATCTAATCTGTAGACGGCTTACTGTTTTTTGGCCGGTGTAATTTTTGGGACGCGTTCCACTTGTAGCTTAGGAACGTAATAGCGCTGAGTTTTTATTTCACTATCTAGAAATTAGGAATTAGTAACTATTTAGATTAGGAGTGAGGAGAATAATGATAACCTATGGATATATATTATTTTGAGTAAGTAAATACGACTCGTAGAACTATCAATGTTATCATGAAACAGATAAATATCATTAATGGCCATATATCCAATGAGTATGTTTCTATATACGTATGATTTATGCATATATATCAAATGAAATTATCCAGTGGTTAATAAGTTTTGCAAGACGCCATTCTTATGTAGGTATCGGGTGCAAGGTAGCGGCTCGCAAGATTGGCAGCCCGAGCCAAGTGGAACGCCGCGGGGCTTAATGTGTAATTCTCCGCGCTACCAACAGGTGGCACCAGTGCAGCCGCGGCGTTTCAAATCTGACAGACGCCATTGCCTTTACGTCAAAAAGCCGCGAATAAAATTAATGATGTTCGCGCCTTAATGACGTCTCACGACGCCGCTCCATTGTATCCGTAATACAACAATTATTAAGATCATTTATTAAGTTTATTGATCTTTTAACTTAATCTTTTATTTCGTAATTTAGTTCCATGTGAGCTGCGAAGTTTGAAAAAAATATCTCATATGCAGAGGCATTTTTTGGACTATTTTTGTCATTATACGGCGTGATGTGAGCGGGTCTTTGAATGTGGAAGCAATTACTGCCCCGCATGTGGTTTGATTATGTACGACGACGGTTCATTCCATCTAGCGGTGAGGCCATAAAACGCCGGTAAAAACATCACTAAAACCTTTGCCGATGGTAGTTTTTAAGCTTCCGTTGCTAAATTGAAGTTGATATTAAGAGCTATTGTTACAATTTAGGTTGGTAGGTGGTTTGTTTTTTTCGTTTCTTATGGACATTAAGAAAATGGAATACTCTTGGTAGAGTATGTGGTTGACTGCTAATACATCGTCAAGGAAACTGAAGCAGTTAAGAAACGGGGTGGGTAGGTAGGTTAGACAGTTGATAAGTGACTGGCCCGCTCGGCGCTGGCTGGCAGGCGCTCCTAATTACAAGTTAGTTGACAGTTAGAGCGCCCTTTGACGCCGAAACTTGCGCGTCTTATGGCTAATAGCGGCACTTGCAATGTAATAGATGTAGCTGTACCGTTTCTACATATCCACATGTATAAAACTATACAACTTAAGTAGGTAGAATTTGAGGAAGTCTCTCATGCCTATAGTAAGTATATCACAAAACCACTTGAAGGAGACGTAGCATAATTAGTCCGGGATGCTTTTAGGGATTATAAACATCTTTATTCCCTTGCAAATCAAAATGTTTTACACGTAAATGTATCATATTGTAAGGGCTCGCCTCAATAATTCTTTGACTGACTAGATACAGAGTATATGAAGTGTAAGATATATTAGTGTTGCTGCTGCGGCAATCTGCGACGGTACGTAGTCACATTCAATATGAATGACTTATTTAATTACTAGCTGATGCCCGCGGCTTTGCCCGCGTGGTTATAGGAAAATGTAACATATTGAATTTTCCCGTGGGAATTAGACGTTTTCCCGCTGGAAAAAGTAGCCTATGTCACTCTTCAGCCTCTAAACTATCTCCATGAAAAAATCACATTAATACGATGCTCCGTTGAAAGAAGGACAAACAAACACACACACACACTTTCGCTTTTATAATATTAGTAAGGATAAGCCTTTAATAACTTCATAACTATAAGCTGTGTTCCTATTAGATTGTTTTCCTCGTAGGTATAGCCCGACAAGTCCCTATATAATCCTGAAGGAGTGTCGTTGTAAATCGCATAATATATGGCAATAATGTTACATACGTCATGTATAGTCGGGACAGTGTGTATTGGCATTGTGTTGTTTGTTGAATTTAAAAATTCTATGCTTTATAATAAATACCTATTCATCCATATCTGGTCCCACGTACGTATTCGATATTCAAGTGTTTTTCAGATTGTGACTCCGAAGGCTCCGACTCTGATGTGTCGCTTTCAAGAACGCCGACCTCAATTATAAAACATTCGGTCTGGGATTCGACTAAAGGACCTTTTTTCTATATTCGTCTTCAATTTTTATTACAATATTTTAATAAGAAAATAAATTACTATTTAAATCACCTAACCTAACCAAACTAACCAGTTCAATCAATACCCTACGACCGCACTATAAAATGTCAGCAACGGTCATGTCAACTACCAATCTCGAGACATTGTTTATAGAAATACTTGACAATCCGGCATCGTTTTGCTGTAAATATGCAATTATATTCAAAATAAGCTTTCTGACATCACTATGGATTGCTTTCGACATATTTGTTAACTGTAATTTTTTTGACAATCGCGAAGTAATTCGTCTGCCTTGCTGTTTGTTTACATCGGTGATATTCGACGACTTCTAACGTCTGTGGTCAAAGAGTCCTCCTTGCCAGTAAAAGAAATTAGTTTCATTAAATCCGCAACATGGCTAGGATCAAAAAGAAACTTGTCAGGCTATACAGGGTGTACCAAAAATGGGGTGTGAACCGATCAAGGGCTCAACAGGTATCGTGTTCTGATAAGAAAAAACAGAACAATTCTTATCAGAACACGATACCTGTTAAGCCCTTGATCGGTTCATACCCCATTTTTGTTACACCTTGTATAAGGTATGATAAATAAAGGGGTGAAGGTAATTGTAGAGAATATAAAATTATAAGCATTTTATTGATTGCGATCTAGAACTGCTGTCCTAAAGGTAGGTACTAAAAGCCATCATTATGAGGAGTTAATTCAGCATTTTTTTTCAAAGTAACAAATGACAGAGTGAATGGCAATAGCGATATGCGCAGCTTATAGCGCATTACTACTCAGGAGCAAATCACGATACAAGCGCTCGTTGCAAACGAATTAAGACACGGAAAACACGTCCCGCAAAATTATATCTAACAACGGAAAATTAATACTGCAAAATAATTTTCACAACAAGGAATCGATTTCACAATAATTGTGAAGTTGTAATATCTCAGGATCATAGACATATTCATCGGTAATTCCTCGCGGGGCCACGGCTGGAAACCGGCGCAATTAGATGCAATCGTGTCGGAATTATTGTAATAACCGAAAAGGATCGATGGTCTAACGATCGGTGATGGTCGATCGGCGTTGGCGATTGGCCGGTCGCACGCCAATGCGCGCGCAGGCGGACGATAACGTAATTATACAACGCCGCGCTCATGCTATTCGCCTCTATTTCAGTTTAATCTCGGACTGAAGCCCGAGCCTGGGGGCGCAGCGCGAGCGCCGCGCATTAAGCCGGGGTTATATTAGAGCCACGCCGCGTGTCGCAACGCGTACTTTGTATTGAAAGTGGCGACACGCGGGACTGAGCTAATGTAACCACGTTCATACAAAATGTATGTAACCGATTGCGTTGCGACATGCGGCGTGGCTCTAATATAACCCCGGCTTTACTACCGAACTTAATACCATAGAACATAACATAAACCTACTCAAGTGAGTAATGAATACGGGTACACTTTGTATCGCACTTCCTAACATGTTTACTTGTTTTCACTGCCTTTGAGTGTAGGTATTATTATAATGTACGAATAAATGCTCTAAATATCCTACCTACCAATAAAAAAAACTTTATTACCTAATGCCTACGCTGTAAAACATATGTACAAGTATAATCCTATTTAGCACAAGCACATATCTATGCCGAAGAAATTCGTACCTCTATTTGATCCCATGTATTTTATACTTTGTGTGCAAAATAACTTCTTATTTTTATACGCTGTTCATTTACAAGCCATTGCCAAAAGGTATATTACATGTACGGTTAGTTGCTTGTCCACCGGCGAGGAAAGGCGAAATTTCTTAATCTCAGGATTAGGATATGCACAGAGGGAGTTAGGTATTCCATCGGCCTGTATGGTGACAGACAGCTGAACTACCGCTCGCTGTCGGCAGGGCATTCATCCTCACACCCAGGAACCTAAATGGTCGCGTACCGTACGGTTTCAGACCAATTTCCTCCCTCGGACGCTCCGGTTGTGGAATGAGCTGATGCCGAGGTTTTCCCAGTATGGCGTTCTTCAAAAAAGGAGTTAAAACCTTCTTAAAGGGTCGACAACGCGCATGTAAAACCCACTGGAGTTGCAAGCGTCCATTAAGCTATACGGTAACCACTTACCAACAGGTGGCCCCGTAAGCATGTTTGCCACCGAATGGTATAAAACATTTATTTTTATTTATCACGATTGAAATAATATAATATGAAACCTAACTTCATGGTCTAATCAGTTCGTTGTTTTAAAACTTCCTATAAACCCTAATGGTTTCGAAATAAGGCATGCATGTTGGGAAAATAAACAATTGCGAAAAGGGTTAGTTTGCGAAACACTAGTTTTAAAATAAAAGGATTTCTAGTGAATCGTGAATGCGTACAAAATTTAAAAAAATCGTTGAATACCGTCATCGATTTATTTAAACACACAATCAGTAGATATTTTCACTCACTTTCGGTCTAAATAATTAACCTCTTACATACATACCTAATTGATACGGTAAGGTAAGGATAAAGTATCGCTGTAGTTAGTTTTTCAAAAACTATTTCTGTTATACAATCAGATTCAGGATTCTTCTATACCCATATTTATTACATTGTTTATAACGGCAAGATTTGTTTTTGCTTGCAGTTAATGTAGTGCCAATTATTATATATTATTTATTATACGTCATACAACGTGTAAACGAAGTTATAAGAAAGCAGCAAGTTCGTTATACTAGGTTATATTTTTATCGACTTTGTATCTAGTATCTACCTAATTAGATAACATAAATATGATAACATATAGTTTTGTAGTTATAGTTACGCTAATTTACAAATGAAATTTTTCAACTTAAATAGGCAAGTAAGTAAAATGGTAGCACCTACGCACATTTTGAAATGGAGAACTTACATAGGATATAATCTACGTATATCCTATGTAAGTTCTATAACTATAAGTAGTATACTTAAGGCTGTGTATTGGAAATTATCGCATGTTTTAAAACGCCGTTCTGACTAGATTAAGAAACAATAAGGTCTGATTTTCAGATATATGATTCTTGACTATGTGATTGTTTATCTGATTTTATCGATACATGATTGCTTAAAATTTCCTCGATAGCAAAAAATCCAAAGTTGGGTCTGTATTGTCTTTTTTTTACTCAGCCTACTCAAACGATACATTATTTTACGACACAATCAAGTTAATACTATAGTATCTTATCCTAAATCTCACTTTATGAAATTTAAATAAAACGTCTCTAAGTTAGGTATTTATCGAAATTTGTCCAAAAAAGCCATTCCCGAATAGTGTTACATCTCTTTTCCTCATGCGCAGAAGGCATCAGCGTGTCTCTGTCTAGGGGGCGTTTTCGACTCAAATCAAATCATCGCTTAAAGTTCGAACATTGCCAGTTAAATTTTAAAAATGTGCTGCATCGTATACCTACCTATATGTGCACGATTAACAGCACTGCGCTGAGGGACTACGGGGCCCAGCCAGGACATTGCGCGGCGGACGCAGCGGCAGCGGCAGAGGCAGCGGTTTTTCTTATTCATTGCGTGTGATCCAACTTACCACAGTGCGTTGCGCGTCTCGACCGCGCAATGAACAGATAAAACGCTTGGCGTGCCGCAATTCGCGCAATATCGGGGCGGATTGTATCAACAACACTCCAAGTACTAGCCCGCATAGCTGTCATGTCATAGAAAACTGTCAAACTAAGCCTGGCAGTAACTAAAACTCTAATTTATCTGAGGAGGATCTAGGCTCGCACTTGGCACAAAATTATTGTTAGTAAATAGGTACTTAACCTATTTTGGACAGCTAGAAAACTCGAATCATGGCATCCCGCCCAACACAGTCACGCCAGCACTGTGCTGTTTCGTCTAGTTAGGGCCGGGCCGTCAAGTGAGTGTCATTCATCATCGTTCATCGTACATCGTCGGTCACGGCACGACGAGTGTCGCCGGCAACAGTGTCAACCGTGTTCGGGCGGTTTGCACCTCGAAGGAGTCGGAGGTGCGCGAAAGCCGAGTTTAGCCGAAGCGGCAAGAGTGGAGGCTTGCACTTGGCCAGCGTGGGTCTGCCCGCGTATCCTTTGTCAATGTGAGGATGCCTGTACCCGGCTGTATACGTAATTGATCGCTTATTACCCATACATGCTAGTAGGGATATATGGAGAACACGCTTTGATGCATACTTATGGCTATTATCTCCGTGGTTGGCCTTCGACCACATAGGTGTATATGTTAGCTAAAAGCTGACACAGAACATCTACTCATCATACTATACCTAGCGTGTGTAATTGGTACAATTATCCGTAAAATGCATTGCAAGTATCGTGGTCACGTAGACTACTCCGTCCATTACAGGTACGTGCCTTGAGCTTCAGCAAAGCCTAGTATATTTAAACTGCGTGTGCGCTGTGAATTCAATGGCCAGTTTTGTATGATGAAGGCATTGTTACACCTATTAGGTTTAGCCTTCAATACTACGAAAACACAAATAAATGCTGTAGGGACCAATAATTAGTCAAGAGCCAGGTGGCCCTTAGCAGCCGTTTGTAGCGTCACCGTTACGCCTCAGCTCGGGTTACACTGTTTATGTCTATTTTAAACAGTAGATAATAATAATAATAAGATTTTTTTTCAACCATGTAACTTAAAATGAATATACAAAGGACCCGAACGGGTGTAGCAGCTATAAAGGTACTTAAATGTATAACTACTTAGACATTGTCTGAGACAGATTTGCATACTTCGTTAAAATTAGACATATGTACCTAAATATCGGGAATGACATTTATAGCAAATAATTTAACAGTAAAACATTCTGTAAACTATTGACTATTATCTTCCATATACTCTGGTCGGTACAGTTTTTATATGGATGGGGATTTTATTGTATATTTCTATTGCTCTGTAGTAGGGTCCATTTTTGTATATTTCTAGGTTCTGGAAGTTCAAGGTTCTGACGTCGACGAGCGTTTTGGTTAAACGTAAATAAATGTAGATTTTTTACGGACAATAGTAGCAGTTTCTAATAAATATATTGAAGGGAGGGTTAAAAAGTTTTAGATTTTGTAAATGTGGTCTGCAACTATGGGGTTGGTGGATATTTGCTAGGATTCATATGCGCTTCTTTTGCATGATGAATACGTACTTACGTCATAATCGCAGTATTTGTGTGCCTACATGTCACTTATTTTTGTTTAATGCAACTTTTAGAGCAATTATAGTATCGTGTGACTGTCAAATCAGAATGCGGAGTCACAAATTAATTTTTCACCAGATATTTTTTAATTTCTAGAAAATGTGGCTAGATTAGTTCTTATTTCAATTAGGTACAGTCAAATGTAAAAATATGGGTGCATACAAATTGCCTACTCATAAATACGTCCCACAGCTCTTAAATGGCAGCGGATTAAGGTTTTGGTACATATTTATTTATTTATTAATACATGGAAAACCAACAGCGCAACATATTTATAGATAAATAATAAAACCATATAGCCAACTACAGGTTCTCACATATAGAACTAAACTAACACAAAAAAAATCTATAGCCAAACTTAATCTGAGCGTACATAACGCACAGTAACCAATCGCGCACCAATAGCAATGGGATAATATTTATGGGAGAATATTTATGAGAAGATGAAATCGATACACATTTTTGCATTTGACTGTACAAGGTATAATAGAAATGTTACAGGAGTTACCGTTATATACTGCTCAAAACAAAATAAGGGCCACAAACATTTTTCTATTTTATTGTTAATTATTGGACATAAAGTACCTAATTGATGTGGCTAATTAATAATGTCCCGCATCCTTCAGAATCCAACCTCTTTCATGCTGGTGTGTGGCTAATAGCTAATTGCTGGAAAAACTATATTATTACTGTTTCATATAATTTTTACGTAACGATCACCATACTTGTGGCCCCTATTTTCTTTTGAGTAGTTTTTTTTTTTCATCTGTTCTGAAAGTAGACTTCATAGCTGGGTGGAAAATTGCGATTTCTACCTTAGGGTGAAAAGTTCTTTTTATTTTATTTTTAGGATTAGCCACGGAGTCGAAGATAATTGAGTTACATCATATTAAAATAAAAGCTTTACACATATATAAACTCAGATATTCATTAACCGACGGGGTTGTTACAATTTCCAAGTTAATATTACTTATCCTTTTACAGTTAGTATTTTTTTAAATTGTATTTACCTAAATTCAACATTCAAAATCATTTCTGTTTTCGACCGCCAGCCATAATGCCATGACACTTTCTTTTTTTGACGTTTCGGCATGGCTTGGGCTGGCCCTCTAGATTAGTCGTGTCGCGGCCTACTCGATTACAATCTAGAAGGCCGTTGCAAGTGGCCAATGCGAAAAGGTTGGAGGTTGGATATATTTGTAATTCTTTTATTTAGGTATATCTAATAATTTATTTATTTCATGTTCATTATACATATAATTCTGTAGTTACATTTATTTATAGAATTAACAAATCCAAAAAATAAAATTGAAACTATACGACGGCGCATCAAGAGAATTCGCGTGATAGCGCTAGTATTGCCTATTTGACATGAACCTAGAATACTCTGAACAGGTTAATGTAATAATAATACCACGTGCGAGCGAGCTGGTTGCATACAAATCTCGATAAGTGTGACAGAAAGGGAAATATCATTCATTGTCCTTGTCATAGTTCCACTTGCACTGTTTTTTATTTGCCACAACTGATTTAGTATGCAGTTGTGGCACATAAACCATTACCCATCCTAATTAAGTAAGTAGGTTGTTTATGGCAAGTCCTCAGCCATTTCTTAATTTATTAGCTGCATAGGAGCCTTTCCGTCCCTCACTGTGGTATCACGTACAGCCTGTTCAGAGTATTCTAGGTTCATGCTATTTGATTGCTGAACGAACTGTAAAAAGGACGCAACTCTGAGCGACGCGACGACTTTTAGTAGCTTCAACTGCTCTTGGTCGGCCGCAGCTTAACTTGGAAAATTTAGCGCAAATAGAAAAAAGTGGTACTAAAATTCATCAAAGAAAACCTCATCGAAAATAAAATGAAACTTGTATGGTAGGATAGAGACCTTTGAGGACAGTAAAACAAAAGGGGTCGGCCAAATCCTGTGTTGGCAGATTCCTGTGTCCGACCGAATTTGTGGTAACACGATACAGCTTTCCTTTGCAGAAAAAACGGATTAAAACAGCTAAATTAAACCTGTTGACGTAGGTATGTCTTGGTTTGCCTCAGTCAGGTCTCGTCAGGCAAAGCTGGCAGTTTTTGCAGTCCGACCACATTTATAATTTTTTTTATTTTTATTTCAATATTTAAAATATGATTTCTTCCTTGCTTAAAGTGAACTAACATTGTATAAAAATAAAAATTATTTATTTCAATATTAAAAATATGGTTTCTTCATTGCTTAAACTGAACTAATATTGAAGCTTTGTAAGTTTGTATGTAAGAGGTAATCTCCGAAGCTTCTTATCTGATTTCTAAAACGATCTCACCTGTGCATTTTGCTTTCCGAAAGGACACAAGCTATATTCCTCCACCTCTCGGGTGGTGCGTGTTGCCAGTGATGACATAATGGCACTGAAACGTGGTCGCTTACTATGATGGGCCTCAAAGGAAGGCTCAAAGTCACCCAAAGGGCACTGGACAGGGCTATGTTGGGAGTTTCTCTGCGTGATCGAGATCGATACTTTCGCCACTTTCCCATAAGGGCAATGTTTTTTTAATAAAATCGGCTCAGCTGTGACTTGAATGGGGGACTGCCTTTTTAGGTGGAAATACTTTCGGGTTTTCACGGGTCCGGCGTGGGCAATGAGCGAAGAGAGAGGTCTAGACACTATTGTGCGGCTGTTCTCGCTTTGTCAATCAATTGGGTTCTCCAGGAAGATTTTTTATCTATTTTATTCTTGTTTAATATAAGAGTAGCACTCCTGACGGAGTAATCGCTTGCCGTTTCGGCTTCTGCCATTTAATTTACTTTATGGTAAGACACGACCTTAACAATCTCTGTGATCTACCTCTACTAGGTCTCAATCTTTAAATCTTCCCTTGTATAATAGTATTAAAGAAGAGATCACGTCTTAGCAGATGCCCATCATTACTTCCCCTCGGTTTTCTACTTCATCAATATACTTAGTTCTTTCTTTTAATTTCTGTCCCAAAGATACACTCCCTCATTTGATACATTCTCTATCCATCCTCCATTCTACGTCAACGCCACATTTCTAAAGCGATGTTTGCAAGGCACGACACGCCGAACAACTTTGCTGCTTAAAACACACAACTTTTCACCTCACCACCGCGGGTAAATTTAGAGTAAATGTAGGTAATGCAAGTCATATGAACCTTAATATTAATTTTTAAATTCAAATTTGTTAATCCGTTTAGCATTTATGTTTATACATTTGTGTCACTCTAAAGAAAAAAAAAATGTAGCCAGCTATTCGATTTAGACCGGCATTTCATTATACAATGACAGACAGAAAATTTGTCCCAAAAACTTTTCGTGATTTCAAACTAAAAATTGAATAGATTAAATAATGTTTTAAATAATTAAATGCATTTTTCTAATTTGGGCCAAATTTATTGCCGGTGAGTATATAAACAGCGTAATTACACACTTCCAGGCAACCGCTTTTTTAATCGGCTGCCTCGCGACAAAACAATTTTTATTCATACACTTTTTCTATTTCCTCCCCAGTCCAAGTACTAGGCTCTGTTCGGGTTGCACAGGGCGGTGCCACAAAACTTTGGAAACTCCATCGTTTGCCTCTTGCACACTGCAACTACTCGTCATTGCTCTGAATATAAATAGTAGATTGCATTACTAGGGAGTGAAATGGTATATTGGAGCGTAGCGAGGGTGACCGATTGAATTCAAAGCGAAAGGATGGATTCCAGAATATTTACGACCGTAGGGTCCTGAACTGCAGGCTTTTAAATTCCTCGTTTTCATATAGCGCTATACTAGCTGTAACTTCGTTTTTCTAAAGAAGCGTACCGTTATACTCAAAACGAAATATAGCGCTCATGTATAGCGGTATCCAATAGATCGTCATACATCTAAACTACTTAATATAGATATAGCGATACTTGCTTAAGCGACATAATAACTTAATACGCTATAGGCTAATACCTCTCTGGAGCGGCAACAGCGCGCGGCTCGTATTTTAAAACTATATTATAATTATAACGTTATGATGCCGATTCTATTATTAATATTATTATATCGTTCTAAGGAAAATTGTTGTTGCTATTGCAAATTTTTTAACACTAACGGACATATATCGTGATAATATCGCTCTTTTAGGGTTGCTTAGTCAACAAAAGGAACCCTTATAGTTTCGCCATGTCCGTCTGTCCGTCCGTCCGTCCGCCCGTCTGCGGCTTTAGCTCAGTGGCCCTCACTACTAGAAAGCTGCAACTCGGCAGAGGTAGAAAAATCAATCACGCTGACAAAACGGTAAAAATAATATATTGTAAAAAATAAATATTACCTCCACTACACGTAAAGTGGGAATGTGGATTCATGATTGGTTGGATAGCTTTTTAAATAATTTCTAAAAACCATTTTTCATGGCTTTAAAGCCCTAATATTTGGCCCAGTCAACTGTCCCTCCACCCTACCGCCTAAATGGTTATAGGTATGTGAAAAATCATGGCAGTAGTACATACAATGAATTTAAAAGGAAAATAACCATGGCTATGAACGCATAACTAGTAAACGTGTAATAGTCGACCAACTTAATAATGCATTTGGAAACTTCTAACAATTTCTGCCGACGCAACCGCACTTTTTAGTTGGTGCGGGCGTGGCGATGTAACAAGGACAGACAGGCAACTACTGAACCCTACACTACGCGTGGCCCGACATGCAATTGGTCGGTTTCTCATAACGTTTTAAAGGCCATGGTGGACACTCCTGTTTATATGTAGCTCCTTGTTTGATCTTCGTTTTAGGTGTTCTGTTCTCTGTAAAGCTTGCTACAGGTAGGTACATTAAGTCCCCCTATATCCGTTGTCTCATTCGACTTTTTTGAGAACTTTCATCAGTAGCACCCAATTAACATTTTCTTAACCTCCTAAGACCCCGCGTACTAAATTTTGTACAAATTTCAACAACAAGTTTGAGCTCTGACTGAATGTCGAAAAGTTACTAATTCATGACACAAAATCGTACTCTGGGTCTCAGGAGGTTTCCTTGAAGGCTATATGCGTTTCAGATCTATCTATCTGCCTTTCAAAAACCAAAATTAAATTGTTTTGTGACTTTTTCCAAAAGGGAAATCGCTCCTGGAAAAATCGCAGCTCCAGTGCTAAATTAACTATCTATTAAAGTTTCCCCTGAGCGACCAACCTGTCTGTGTAGCAGGCTTTTGCCCACAAATGAAACACGTATGTAGGTACTTCATTTATTTACGCCACGCCATGAAATCTTTGTAATATTCGCCATGTGTCGTGCGAGCTGAGGGCTAGCTTCGAAATGGCTTAACATACGCTGGAGTCAGCCGCAATGCCATTTCGTCTCGTTTCGCCATACCAATTATAATAATTGTCTGCGGTTTCCACCCCTAAATGCTTAACGATACGTGCGTTTTGTCACTGAACATTGCGAACTAACAAGACCTATAATAATGTATAATTTATATTATAATACCTGTCCTTTAATTTTTAACTTCCTTGAATTAATGCGGTTTCCGTAGCCCGAGGCACGGGCACATAGCTATAGGAAGCGACGGCGACGTCGACAAGCTGGCCCGCAGCTTTCAACTTTTTCGACTAACCTCGTCTCTAATATGACCTGACATTAGTAACAACTATGCGTACTTAGAGATCAAACTTATACTGGACCGGCCGAGGTGCGTTGGTAAACTTGGTAAGCGTTATTAATAGCAGCCCGGCGCGGCGAGAGAGCATGCGCGTGGGCGGCTACATGTACAAACCATTTGTTCAGATGACGACCGGCGCGGTTTATAATAAAATCCATTTACCGTGTGCGACAACAAACCCCGCCTGACTCATGAATGTTTCGATATCATGGTACCCTCAATGAAAAGGTGTCAGGCGATTGTTTTTTATGCGTTCCTAATTTGAACGTCCGATTTAATTTATCTCTTGTAAATTCCGATTTGACTTAAGCCCGATTCAACCAATCTGGAATAAGGACTTAAACTAAGGCTAAAGGTGGAATTCGCATGTACTAAATCTTGGTATATTTAACCTTTATTCCTATTTGGTCAAATTGACACTAAAGTTAAGTTTGAATGTACTATTAACCATGACTAAATACCTGTTGGTTCGGAATTGGCACTTTATCATAGCAAAATTTAACTTTGGCTTCGACGTATCCGATATTATTGTAAGTTTGTTGCATTCAGCTACGAAATGTTTAATAGTATATTACTCCAGAGGCCGGGAAGAAAGGGGTTGCACATGTAGACCGTATAGTTATGATTATGAGGCTGGCAACCCCTTTTCACGCCGACTGTATAAATTTGCTTTTCTCAAACATGCAATGATATACCTACTTAAATAAATAAAAAATCCCCTAAAAATGAAACTTTAATTTACTTATAGAAACTAAAAGTAAACCAGGAAAAAATATGATTAAATATCAAAATCAACAACACACAATAAATCCAATGAAATAGAATACCTAAATACAGAATGAAAAATTATAAATTTAACCTTCATTACGAGTATAATAAGCGGTTTGAGTGGACATTTAGATATTAAGATTAAATAATTTAAATGTGCATTTGTTTAGTTCATTCGCAATTTAAAACGTGTCGGGTCACGCGCAGTGTAGGGTTCCGTAGTAGCCTGTCTGTATTTGTTACATCGCTCACATGACTCAAACAAATATTAGGAATTAAAAAGCCCGAAATCTCGCAAACGAATCACGTAGTTGAAAAATGGTTTAGAAAAACCCATTAGACCCATAGGTCAACAGCTAAAGTGGGGATGTAGTTCTTTTCTCGTAAAAGGCCGTAACTATTTTTTTTTCACCATTTTATCTACTTGACTTTGTCAGCGTGATTGATTTATATTATACCCATGCTGAATTACAATTTTGTAGTAGTAAGGGTTACTGAGCTAAGCCGAAGACAGACAAACGGACGAAAATGGCGAAACTATAAGGGTTCCTTGTTAACTACGGAACCCAAGCAAAATATAGCAAACATCGTTTATTGTTTTTTTTTTAATAATCGTAGTGGCAGAATGTCTTAATTCATAACGAACCAGAAAGCAAATTTGCTTATAATTTTTTGATGGCTGAACGCCGTAATGCTGTGTCACGAATAAGTGTGGAGTGGAAATAAAAAAAAAAACATCTTGCAGGCCTCCAGTTTTGCATGAAATTTCATTATGTCTCTCGTCTCTCCGCAGCTGAAACGTGATAATTATTTTGCTGCCTATTATATAAGGAACGTAACGTCAATAATTCATTGCATGTTTGAAAAAATGTTTTTTTTTAATAAGTAAGTAAGTAAGTGAAGCTACGGTAGTCTAGCGGTTCAGGCATGCGGCTGTCAAAAGGCGGTCGTGGGGTCGAATCCCAGCTCGTTCCAATGAGTTTTTCGTTTCATTTCGTTATCATTAGATATTTTACCGTTAGCTTTACGCTGAAGAAAAAGCATCGTGAGGAAACCTGCATACATCCACGAAGAAATTCAAAGGTGTATGTGAAGTCCCCAACCCGCACTGGGCCAGCGTGGGGACTGCTGCCCGTTCCCTCTCATCCACGAGAGGAGGCCTGTGCCCAGCAGTGGGACGTATATAGGCTGATTTATTATTATAATAAGTAAGTAATTACGATTATAAGTACTGATGCCGGCGTACCTACAGGTATATTAGGTACGTACAGGTTTACAGGTACATCATATAGTTTGGTGGTACCTACCTTTGAGGATGATTTAAAACAAAAGTTCCAAAACAGTTCCGTAGGTGTTGCGAGTTAAAAACCGCGTTGTCTTGACCGTGCTCACCCAGGGGAAATAATAGGTGTTTGAAAAATTACAGGAAGTCATTAGTGGCAAAACGGGCGGCATCTATTTCACTAGAACGTTGGACTGATTCCCCGGCGGCTCCCGCTCACACCGGCGCGTGCTTCGCTGTGGAACCATTCACATACAGGGCATACAGCCATGGGTCGACTCGTGTGTACAACTAATTATTTATATAAAAAAGTAGCTTTGCAAAAAGTAATACAAACCTTTTTCATTAAGGACCGCATCCGGAGCCTTGGCGTCCTACAATCCAACTCAGGTTCTCAATCGTAAATTATAATGATTACAATAATTGACTTTCTTGACAACAGTAAATAGTACCTATAAAATAAAACTTAACACTAACACTTAAATCTACTTAACTACTAGTATATTGACTTTCTTAATTCTAAAGAATCTAAAATCATTGTATTAAAAATTAACAAAAACATGGTAACAAAATAGAAAAAAATTAACTAAACCTTAATTGACGTCGTTAACTTTTTCGGAAATGCTTTTTTTTTGGGTAGATAAAGTTCATTGAGTAAAGTTATTAAAATAAGTGAGAAGCGACTGAAAGTGGTACTTTCTACGAAAACTTGCGAGAAGTAAAAGGAAACATTTCATTTTTTTTTTAAAACGCTTGTATGAGTTTTGCAGTAGTCTATAAAGATGAGTTGATCAATATTTGTATACAAATTAAATAGTAAAAATAAAAAGAATCTTAACAAAATGTGTTGGTTTGTTGCCTAGCGGTGCAACGAAGACAAAATCGTTCTGTAACGTGCGCTACTAACCGAATGTAAAAACGATCCGAGCGTTGTGCGAGGCGGCCTGGGAGCTGGATAGTCGCCGCTAATAAGCAATGCGTCCTCGCAATTTGACATTTCAGACATTATAATTCACTTTTAATTCGCCTCATGAATAGTGCTTATTTACGCGGTTTGTACATCATTTTGTGTTCATTAATATAAAATTAATGTCCCTCGTTATATGTGGCCAGCCAGTGAGAAGGCCGTTAACGATCTATGACATCTATTGTTGACTGTTTATTGTGTTCTGCTTCGGGTGGATGTCGGTAGATGCTAGCTGAATAGAAATCATTTAGATACTGCATTGTATAAATAATACAGTCATTTCGTAGCGGTCACTGCGCGAAGCGCACCCAAATATTAGGCGCTTAGACACTCATAACCATAACGTTCCGAAAGCAATGAAAATCTACATACAACACAACAAAACCAGTTTGAGCTATTCTTGCGCGCATAGACATTTGATAATGGTCGCATTAGACATTGTTTATGCAACAAATCTGTTACGTAGGAAGAGAGGACAAACTGCGTCATAAATCGAGTATTTCTGAACGACACCCATAAAACCTTTATGATTAGTCAAACTGCTAGCGTGGACGATTCATTATAGGCCATTATACGTCGTGTTTATCGACTTACTCTCTACAAGCCAATAAAATAACGAACGACTGAGATAAGAGCCGGACAGTCCTCTAATCTCCGGAACAAGGGTCACTAATTCGATTGTGGTTTTGGTCGAGGCTTTTTTGGGGTTTACGACACAAATTGAAGTGTTAAAAAAACTACAAATTGGCTTTTTCGAGGGCCATTCATTAGTTGGACGCTGAATGGCGATGGTTGTCTCGTTTTCGCTCAATTAGTTAAACGGGAAGTTGGACGGTCGCACACGGCGCGGGCCGGGCGACGCCGCTCCGCCACGATGCCGTGTCCCTATGTATTACCATCGATGTTAGATAACGCCTTCAACCCCGTGCACTATCTCGGCTGCGGACGCGCGTACAATAGGACAGCGCATTTGCAAAGTGGTTTATGTTTCATGTGCTCGGCGTCGTTCCGGGCTGAGTCCCGATGAGCCCGCCGTAGAAAAAATGAAAGCATGGAAAGTCACATTAACAATGTGTCAAGCTTTTGGTCTTATAATAATCGATTATAGGTTAGGTTAGGTTAGGTCAGGTCAGACAACTTATTTGAATAGGTGCAATTGTTAAAATCTACCCCTTGAAAATGGCGAGGCCGAGGGTAAGCTTTTATTTGTACTTCCTCTTCCTCTCTATCATTTATTGGAATTACTTATGTAGGTGACCGATATGACATTAATGAGATAATTTTGTAGAGTTCCGAAGTCAACAAGCATGTCCGTCCGTCCGTCTGCGGCTTAGCTCAGTAACCTTTACTAGTAGAAAACTGTAATTCGGCATGGGTATAATATAAATCAATCACGCCGACAAAACAGTAAAATAAAACAGCTTTCCCTACACCTAAAGTGCGGATATATATTTTTTTCTCGTTAAACCTATATGTTAGTTCTTTACTTTAATAAATGCTTCAATAACGAACTACTATGTGTATACATTATATTTAATATTTCACTTTATCACTTCCCCTGTGCCGAAAATTGAAATTGAAAAGGTTGCCACATAACACACTTAACATATTGTAATATGAATCAGAAAACGGGACTTCCGAAATGAGACTACGAGTAGGTTTCTGTAAATTCCAATACCAAGTAAATCTATATTTAGGTGTAGGTACCATTTTGTGCGGTTATGGCGGATGTAAAAACAAATAAGGATAAGGTATTTGTATTTCATTACTTTAAACTACATCTACGAGGACCTAAAGCCGCGCCTGGCTACGAGTATTACACGAATACCTATGGTGTGAGAAGGTATGTATCATATTAATAATTTAAATCTTTCAGATTAGCACTGTTTGCTTTACACGTTATGTAGGTAATCACATTGAAATTTATTGTCTACTTAGTCTCGCTCTAGCCATAGCCATGGGACAGATCCATTAATTTCCATTTAGAGCCTCACGATATGTTAAATTGAACACATTTGGCGTATCACGAGTATAGTTAAAAGCGGTATAATGGCGTTATCTCAGGGCCGGCACTAAATTGGGATGTCTCCACGAGGTGTGGCGCTCTTATCAGTTTTGTCGTGTTCATCTTGAGTTGTGTTAGGCTTTAGTCGGGATCGGGATATTTACGCGGAGCCGGGCGGCCTACGCTACACGCGACAATGTCGGCAACTTATGGTGTACGTGCGCCGAGGAATGCTGCCCACCACGCTGCCGCTGCGCTGTGTTGTGAAGAAAATACTCAAATAGCGAAATTATTACGCCCTGCCAACGACACGGGCAAGGGAAAATCGGATCTTTATTGTAGAACAGAGTTTGTTTATTTATGGAAGTAATGGAGTGAAGGATAAACGGCGCGGCCGGCGATCGATCGCGCTAAGCGACAACCCTTGCCGGACGCATCGGATTGATAAAGCGTTTTTTTGATACTTTTTCTCGTTTTTTTACAACTTATTGTCCCTGGTCCATTGATAAACCGGACAGGTATACGTACTCAGACCGGCGCCAACATTCCTCGCCCCGACCTCACACTTACTCGTGCCGTATAAAAAGGGGCACATTTTTTTATATTGGCTCTTTTTGGCCTTATTTGCCTCCCTTTGTCCGTCGTGGTGTTTATTTTGGTTATTAGCGTGGCCGTAGGAAGTGGATGTGATAAACCTATTGGGCCTAAGCGTTTTATTGTACCAATTTTCCATGTCCGTTTTATTTCACGTGGAACAATATTTGTTCCTACAATGATGGGACAGTCACTGATTTACTTAAGGAGAGGCATCATCTCCACTAGCACCTCGATCAAATACTCAAATACACCTTTCATGATCAAGAAGTATGATTTGAAAAAACATAACATAAAAATAGTGAGATTTCTTTAAAACCAGAACTTTGGTTTTTCCCTCTGAAAAATCACGGATAGAAGTAAATAAACGAACAATGCTTTAATTGAAAGACGAGTGATTCAAAGTTTGAGCGCAGCGAGGGACTCAAAAGCACGAGATGCCAATACTTTGCTCTCGAGTAACACATACAACTTTTCACCTGAGCAGTGAGAACATATTCACAGTAAAAAATATATCGTAGTATCACGTACCTATTTGTCTCGTGGTTATTCAGGAAGTAAACTGAATTAGGCGTTCGTTACTGCTTGTTTTACTACTTAGTAAATACTAGAACAGCAAGACAAGGCGCGAGAAACCAAAGGATATTTTAGTATCTATACGAGTCTCGTGTGTCACTAACACATCACTAACAACTAAAAACCGGCCAAGTGCGAGTCGGACGCGCGCACAAAGGGTTCCGTACCATTATCCGTTGAATGAAAGGTAAATTGCGGTTTATGATTTATGAAGTAGGTATTAAAAAAATATACTTACTAGATCTCGTTCAAACCAATTTTCGGTGGAAGTTTGCATGGTAATGTTGTTCGGTGCATGTGCATCGAACACGTGCCAGGCCGCTCGCGCCCTACTTTGGCGATGCGGTCGTTTACTAAAGTTAGTGCGTTTTATGACACCGTCTCGATCGCATTCTAACATTTAATTAACCTTAACATTTTACTTATTTTATTAACATTGTAGAAGTGTAATATATAACAATTGACGTTTAAACTCTATCTTTTCATTCCACCAAACAATCGCCTACTTGCACCCCAACAAATGTACATCATATTTTTTATTTAGTTTTATCATTCTCTTATTTTAGAAGTTACAGGGGGGGGGGGGACACATTTTACCACTTAGGAAGTGTCTCTCGCGCAAACTATTCAGTTTAGAAATAAATGATATTAGAAACCTCAATATAATTTTTGAAGACCACCGCCCATAGATGAGTTTGATGAAAACTTTTTTTTACGTTGAACTGAAGTTCTTACTATGGGAATGTAACCCCCAAAATGTATTGTTTTTCTTTTTCTATTTTTATTATGTGAAAACCTTAATGCGGTTCACAGAGTACATCTTCTTACCAAGTTTCAACAGTACATAGTTCTTATAGTTTCGGAAAAAAGTGGCTGCGACTTACGGACGGACAGACAGACATTACGAATCCATAAGGGTTCCGTTTTTTGCCATTTGGCTACGGAACCCTAAAAATTACGGGTAGTTACATAAATGACCGCTTGAATTGTTAGTGGCATGTACTTAGCAACACATGTTATGGTCGACTCAGGGCCGTACTTAGGTGACAGGAATATTATCTAATATGGGCTTTTAGTTTTTTCTCATAACTTTGTATAGTTAGTTGTAGATTCTTTTACCAATTTTGGTAGGTTGTTGTAGATGCTCCTTCAAGTCTTATATTTTTATTGCCATATTTTTTCGTGTGCGGTGGTGGTGCAGTCGAGTTCTCTAATATCTATACAGACAACCTTTCAATAATATCGACACATGTGTCTTATGTCAGTAACAATAGTCTTTGTAAGTACCTATAGATATTTTTGAAAGGTTGCCTGTGTAGATATTGGAGAACTCGATTGTAAATATAAAGGCCTCCACACACCGAACGCGGGTCGTGCTCGGCGCGGGTCGGGCGGTATCTCTATCTCTTTCGCACAATAGCGCGGCGTCTCTAACGCACAGAAGCGCGGGCCCGGGCCACGGTGTGATAGAGATATTAAATGCGTTGGTAGTGAGAGAGGTACCTACCGGCCGCGCTGCCGAGTTGTAACTTTCGCGCCACGGGCCCGCGTTCGGACCGCGTTCGATGTGTGTTTGAAGTGTAGTTTCAATCCTTTACAACTTGTGCGGGCCCGCGCAGCACACGCGCCGGCGTGGATGGGCGAGAATTGAAATTTGTATGGGACTTACTACCTATTTGCACTGCAAGCGCGCGCGCGCGGTGGAAATAGGTAGTAAGTCCCATACTAATTTCAATTTTCGCCCATCCACACCCCGCCTCGCCTCGCCGGTGGAAAACCACCTTAAGTTGTCAGCATTTCGTAGGAAGCTTTCCTATTTCTCTGTTGGCAAATGTAAGTTCGGTGTGCATAGTTTTCATTTGTTTTTTTTAATAAGTATACATGTTTTATACGTATATAACTGGTTTACACTCATGAGCTTCGTTTCGGCATAAACTCGATCGGTTGCGATCAGAAAATCATGGTGAAAGATAGCTTTGATTATTTTGTTTTGTATTATTTGGAGATCCTTCAAAACTGGTTTTGCGGCACTCCCCCATACCTCGATGAGATAATCTAAGTGAGACTGTACACGAGAATCGTATATAATAGGTATTATATCGTACCTTACCGGGAAGGCAACGCACAATACCACGGAGTGAACCTAAGAGGGATGATAGTTTGGACCTTGTTTTATCTATGTGAGTCGTCCATGTCAAGTTACTGTCTAAGCCGTGCCGAGCCGGGCCGAGGTATTTTACAAGCTTTTATTTACTTTCACCTGTCCCGTTGTATGTCTGTCTGTCCGTCTGTCTGTAATCAAATCTTGCAAAGTTAAATTTGACCCACTTCCCGGTGACCGATTGAGCTGAATTTTTGGGTTTAAGTATAGTTTGGATGACAATTCAATATTATGGTACCATCGAGCTGATCTGATGATGGAGACGGAAGGTGGCCATGGGAATTCAGTACTTAACCGACGTAACCCCGTTGAGTTTGGGCTCGTTACAATCGTCTCAATGAGTAGTTGATGATGGTATACAGAAAAGTACAGTTGGCAATAAAAGCTTGTACAAAAAATTAAATTTTTGACAGAAACTTTTCCTTGTGACGAATAGTTTGATTTTACGCTGTTGATGAAAAGTGGTTTATGATTATGATTTCTTTTGTTCTTCGCTTAAAAGATGATGTACGAGGTTCTCGAGATGTTTATTGTGAGCAAATTGTGCTGAAACCATGAATGCAGGGAGCCTAGATCTCCTTGTGCAGCTTCCATTATTGTAGTTATACAATGCGCAACATACAATATACAAAGTATCGTCGGTGTACAAGGTAATTTCACCGTGTATTTTAAACTGACTTGACTCATACTCTTAACGTACCTATATTAAGAACATGAGCGGCCGAGTATAGATCCTTGTGGGACCTCATATGTTATATATTCAGTGCTTCTTTGATATTTTCCGATTTTAACGATTTGTTGACGATTGGATAAATAAGATGCGAGGATTTTGAAGACCTGTCCTGATATTCCAATGTTATTTAGTTTTCTTAGGAGTAACGAGTGGCTTACTGTATCGAATGTTTTTTTAAGGTCAATAAATACTCCTATGCCATCAATTCCTGTGTGCTCAAGTAATGTATAATCTTAAGTGTGTGTTTGTTTAATTTTGATGAATACATGCTTATAGTACCTACAGTCAGCATCGTATAGTTGGTAGCAGCCAAAGTAACTAAATACATCGTAACACGACCTTAGTCTTACAGTAATAAAGACGTGTAACGAACTATTTGACTACTTTGGCTGCTACTAACTATATGATGGTGACTGTACACAAAACGCTATTAATAAACGAATTTTTCACAGTTACGATTTTTATCTACTGAGAAATACATTATTATTAAAACGTTAAACATAAATGTTTAATTTATCTTAAATATCTAAAATTATATTTACCCTTTTGGCTTAAAAACGTACATATGCAAATTTGGTTTAACATGCAAAATAATTGATCGCATTCGAATGCACCTCAAAATTATACTAACAAGGTACCCGTATACGTGTACCAAAATGATACTAAAATGATACTAAAGGTAAGGTATTTGGTTACTTATTTTGGTTATAGGACAAAGTTAGGTAGTGTACGATATCTCATGATTTTTATAAAATACGGTTACGACCGCGGATTTTTACTTAATATATCTAATTAATATTTGATACTTAATATTAATATCCGATCAAATAATAATTATGTCCAGGTGTTGCTAATTTCATGCGCCTATTACCTAAATATGCATATTAGGTCGAGTGTAAAAAAAATTATTTCCTATACCATAATGTCTATGGCAAGTTGATTTTTACAATGTCGACTGTCAGTGAATGATTAGTTATAATGTAATAGTAGAGCAGGCCACCATTATAACATTCGCGTACCTACCCTCGGAAATAACCTAAACCTAGTCTAGAGCCCAAATCCTATTCTAAATGGTCACAAACTAAAATTGCCCGGCGGTCTGCTTTGACATTGTAAATAAGTGTAGAAATTGATCTTGAAAATTATTTCAGTCAGCCACTGATGATTTTAAAAACATATACCTACTTATCTAATCTAAATTACTATCGGTTAGTTTGAAGTTCTGTAATTTCTGGGACAAAATCCCTTAAAGGAACATAGTTTTCAAACAATAATATTCGGAAAAATATGTTTAGTTCGGGATATGTTAATCTCAGGAGTTATGAAGTACTAATTTGTAAACTCAACTGAAAGTAAAAAATGGCGACCATTTGGATTATGCCAAAGAACGTAAATAATTAATTAACCAACTGAACCTATCTCCATTCCAACAATAGGTACCAAAAATTTACGATTCCAATGTTACGAAACATCGGATTGTGATTAACATCCGGAAAGTTTCATTCAGTATCAATCACGGCGAGTTTATGAATGGCAGAATGCCCTTCGGCATGTGAAGTGTGGCGTTGGGTCGCATTAGGAACAGTTTAGCGACGGCTGCACCGCCTCGGCGCGACCGTAATCGCGCTGGCGGTGCCTTTGCGACCTCGCCCTAATAGCCACGTTTAGACCTAGTGCAATTTTGATTTATTTAACGAAAAGATCATTTCCGGTTCTAAATGACATATTAGCGTTCATTCACTCTTTTTTGCAGGATCCCCTCAAAAATTAGATCTTCCGAATACGAATAAAATCGGGTTTTCCTAGTCTGCATTTCGTAAAGATCAACGAGCAATCAGTTAACAAACAATGATCGTAAATTTGAACAAATTAGGGTTTTATATATTTTGTGGGCGTGGGTGAATTCGAGTAAATTCCTTGTATGCCTCATGTATTGTTTTGTTACTGTTCTGTGCTTATGAAAATCATCAAGCAAAAATATAACTTAAATATTATTGTGGTTATACCTATATATGAAACTTGAATTATACCTACGATATATTAACAAAAATATACTAAACGAAGAATAAAAAATACTAAATATAGAGCGAATTATTAAATAAGAACAAGTGGTAAAATTAGTCACCAAAATTTGGAGTAAACTGTTGACTGTCTCGTGGATTACAAAAATGAACCACAGTCGCGTTCGAATTTCATGTTCTGGAGATGCAGGACAAACATTTGAAGAGGTTTGTTTGAGCTGCCGATAAATCGGTAGGTCTTATTTGTACCGACCCGGATTCCTCCGCTTTGGCATGGCATCGTAGTATTTCGAAACAAACTGTATAAAGTGATATGTTTAATGGAATAGCAAATATTTAAAGTGTATTTTGTACCACGAAAGTAAACGCGTTGACGCCACTGAAGTTTTTGCTTAGGTGTTATTTCTTTGCATTTCTATAGAAAAATAAAGCTCATGGCACGAGATAGCTCCTGTACGCCAGTAAGAAATTAAAAGCATTCTGAGTATTCTGACTAGCCAGCACGATCGATATCTGACTTAACTCATTCGTCCCTCTCGCACTCACTTGCTAGCGATTGCTAGTAAAGGAAGAATGTTTGTCAGACAAAACACGATAGTGTTGCCTAGGCTGCTTATAACACCAGATAGCCTAGCTAACACAATGCACCCTATATGCAACAGCAAGGTATATAGCTCCAAACCGGGAGATATGGTAGCGATTTATAAACACTATAATAGTGTAATGAATTATGTATATACCTAGGAATAGATCGTGCTCGTATCACAGCTATATAATCGCTGTCATATAACTGTCTTACGGTTTATAGCTATATAGGTACCTAGGGGTATATGTATATATAACTACGTTAACTATCTTACTGCGAGATATACAGGGTGTAAGTATTATTCAAACGGCGCAGTGAGGGAAAATATTATTAGAGGTACGGAAGTTTATTTTTAGAGGCCGTTTCGAAGATAAAAAAGCTAGGTGCTTGAATTAACGATACTTAGAATTTATATTTGCGGTTAGAAGCCAATAGGGATGTTGCAAACAAATATTATGCTAATATACAGTAGAAGTAAGTTTGTATACAGTAGGTAGGGGTAATTTACTCATCAGAATTCAAATTTTTATGAAACCTTATATTGGACATTTAGAATGGACGTAGGCTGTATTTTTTTATCCCGCGTCTCATTTCTTTGGCGGGAACACGACAGCTAGCAGGTATATAGGCTTAAAAAGTAGAAAAGTCCGATTTAAATATCTTATAACAAACAACGGTGTTCCCGCTAGGAAGCATCTTCGGTCCCGGTAATATTGAAACGGAGCTCTGAAAAATACACTCGCGGTCAAATATTTCGGGTCACCCTAAATTAAATAACTGCAATAGGTTTTTTAAAATATTTAAAACTTGTTTTATTTACATAATATGCTATTCTTTACAATAACCAACTGTATCAGCAATTTCCTGGATCCTATCATAAAAATATCAATATCCAAAAATCACGATTTTTGCGATATCTCGCTCCGTTAACGTTGTTTTTTTCATGGGTTTTTACGAGTCCGATTTAAACCCGGTAACGTTATATTTTTTACTGTTATTAGCAGTTTATATGTAAAATGAAATAAAGATCATGACAGGATTAACTGTACAACCTCTTACGCACTATTTTAGGAAATATGACGGTATTTTACCAACCCGTATTCTTTGTCCGCGAGTGTACTTAATTTGAGCTTGTCTCTCCCATAAATATATGACTAGTTATATATTGTGATGGATAACTATGATCAGTAGGTGCTCTAAATGTATACTTACTACTTACTATGAACTGGGCAATGTTATGAAGCATTAACTATATGATAAGCTGACAATTAAATACTAGTTGCACCAGACACCTCTCAAAACAACTGTGTCGTCGAATATATTTGATTTTGAATTATCCATATCTCCACTTAACAATGCTGTGCGCTTGTGATGTCATTCAGCTTCGAGCAGGTGTCATTAAGTACCTTCAGCTCACACTTGCTTCATTTTCAGACGAATTTGTGATATGAATCTTTAAGTTTATCAACATAAGGTTTACAATATCTCGAGCGTCGTCGTTTAAGTGTAAACTAATTTTGTGAAGCCTTATCTGCGTCCCGTCTTGTGTAAGCTCGACCGGTCCTGTCTGGGCATACCTACATGTATGTATTCTATTCGTGTATCCAACTAGGAGACTCAGCACATCTACCCACTCACACGAGCCTGTCAATATTATATCTGTAAGGATATGAACACAGCGGCGCTTGGTTTTGGTGTAAATGTGATTCAAACTTTGTGGCACAAATACTACTCATTATGTTATGGATGAAAATCTTGATGTTTTTTTCTAATAACAACTACCTACTGTAGAACACAAATGAATATCTAAACTGTAACTGACACCAATTATACATGCACAATTGCTTTTGCTCACATATTCTATTTAAGCATTAAGTAATTAAACTACCTACTTATGTAATTGTAAATGCCAATGAATTAGCAATCAATGCGAACGAATGAAAAAAAATCTTTGTCGAAATTAATTAGACGAGATTTTTTATGGTTCATACTTATACGGTATATACTCGCGCTAGTAAGAATCGGTCGCTGTGTTGGAACAATAACAAAATTAGTCGTAAGGCGCCAAACCGATTAGTCCCGGCGATCACTTTCTGATTAATTTGTTAAAAGGCCAATAACGGCTTTAATTAACCAATTAGCATATCCAACTGTTGTATCGGCTAGCAGTATAGGTAACCGACAGCGAGCGATACGACAATAAATGAAGAAGTACATCGATACCAATTGTTTCCCGAATTGAGCTCACGGCTCGCACTCACATACCATCACGCTTTCCGAATCAAAATTCTCACAGAGCCAAACATTTAATTATTAGGATGTTTATAATGCGATTCAAACGATTTATTTTCCGTATAAGCACGTCACGTACGATCTAAATGATCGGTCATGGCCGAAAATATACCGCGATCGCCCCTATTAACCTACGATCGAATGAATCGATCCAAACCGTATGAAATCGATTCGTATCGAGGATAAACACTACAATCAAAGAGACTTGCATCTGTTAGATATGCAATCGGCGTCAGCCACTAAAATAATATGACACAGCCGTTTCTATATCTTTTCATATACCCAAAAAGAAACCCATTGATATAGCTATACAATTATCGTGGGATACGGTCAGCAGAAATACTATGTTATAATATTTCAGTAGGTAGTAAAAATATGAAAGTATCTTTTGTACGGAAGTAGACAAAACTACTTGAAGTATTATTAACCGGTTGTCGTCTGTTTCATTTGACCTACCTCACATTAAATTTAATATTAATATTAATAATAAATGTAATATTAATATTACATTTTACCTAACCTTAGGGTTAGAAGGTGACTGGTTAGGTAAATTTTAATATGAGCAAATAAATTCCTACTAAATCTAAGTAATTATGGATTCAGATAGGTATATAATAAAGGCAGCAGCTCGGCACAACACACGATGAGGTATAATTCTCATTATAGTATTGAGTACAGTCAGGGGTATTAATATACGTACATAAATAAAGATATAAATATATGTATAGGACTTTATTGTTAATGTCATAAAGGCGTGTGGGTACTCACTTAATTAAATTTTCTATTAAAGTTTTCCGTTGTGACACGAAAATAAACCATACAATTCTATGGACAATTTTTGTGTCACAACGGTAAATTGTTCACTTTTTCAGTTTGTATGGCTAACTGCCGACTAACCAGTGGATATTCTTGAATTTGGTCCTCACCCACGTACAAATATTTAGATCCTTATTTATGTACGTATTATACCTCTGACAGTTAATAAGAGGTGCGTACGTACTGAAAGACTACTTAAGTAACTATAACTGATTTCTTCATCTTAAAAAGTTAAAATAGTCAAAATATCTAATTCAGCTAAAAAATGGACAACGCTGTATGGAAACGGAACGAGGGTGTGAGGCTGCTGACGCTCCGCGGCCGCACGACCGACGGCGGACATCGTGAGTGGTTACTCATGCTTTCAGAGCCTATAATTTGACAATATTTTGTGTCATTTGGGGTTTATTATTACTTACGGCATTACATGTCTGTGGATATAACGTTAATACCCCGGACATCGGGCCGATTAAGGGCACTAACCACAGGGTCCCCTAATTCAAAATTAAAAGCATCCTACAGCCTGATCGGCAACTAATAATAGCCTAATTTGAAGAAATGTCCCTGAGAAAATATCGGAATGTCATCCTGTTTCTTAGGTTTTTTCACGTAGAGCAAATGGGCAATGAAATTATAGTTTTGGATTACGGACATTTACGGCACGAACAGTCCACTAATGTGGGTATAATGTCCTATAAATATAATAAATACATACCATTGACATAACATTTTGGTGTTTAAGGAAAACTTGGTACACTGTAAGCATGTGGTTTCGATTCGATTGTGTGCAAGCTTTGGATAGGTAACAAAAAAAAAACTCCATTCTTAAAATTCAGCTGTATTCTAAAGAGAAAACAGCTGAGTATTATTTTTATACATTGATCTATTTCAAACTAATCGGTGTCGGCCGAATTTTTTTCTCAGTTATGTTGCAATATTTAGTTGTCATGGCGTTACCATTTACTAATTGACTACCGTATTGGCTTCAACGTAGCGTAACCTCAGATGGCATCTAAATAGGCGAGTGAAGTATTTGTTTTGACACAATATTAGCGAATGTGCTCGTGGCTATACTGGTGCCAATGCCAAGTAGGTAGGTACCTACATAGTTGCGGGCAGTTTATTTATTTACTTATGTAATGTGGGTATAGTTTGTTGTTATACGCCTGTTAAATCGGTATATACAAAACTTAAATAAGTAATTTAGTTTTTCAATAATTATTTATTTTGTGATATTCATGACCCGGGTATGAGCAACCTTTGAGATTTTTTAATAAGAAAACTACAAGCCGTATCGACGTCGGAATTTTAGTCTGCTGTTTGTAATCATGCAAACTATATGATATATTTTTTAAAACCCCTATTTTGCCTCACCTAGTTTTTTCCTAGGTCGAGAGTCGGTACTGTATTAGAATCCTAAAGCCGTAGGCAGAAGGTTTTGACGATTCGTTTATAATGTTCTTACTTTTCATCGTGTTTGCGAGGAAAAAAATGATACATTTTAAGCAACTTAAAATATCATTTTGTCCCTTTTGATGTCCACAATATTCGGCCATGATTAAAAATCGCTGTTTTAATTTTCATGCGGACACTAAATTGCTGCCTACATTATAATTTTTTAATGATCAAATAATTAAGTAATTGAAATATTGTGTAATGGATTTTCACATTAGATTTTATTTAATGATTTATTTTAAATTTCTTAAGTGACTTAAAATCTCCTTCATTTAAACTGCTTCAAATTTTTCATTATCAAAGCAGCCCATACTTTAATTGGCAACCACAGTTGACACCATCAGTTTAGGGGTCCGCGGAATTGGCAACCTGTGGTTGCCACGAGCAACTGAGTGGTTATGAGTGACAGGTAAATTTAGGAAACAAACCCTGGCGCCCGTTGGAGTAAAGGCCGAAACACACTGGATCGGCCTTCGGTAGCGATCCATAGTTAAACTTGACAGCTATTGTAAAATTTATCATCGACCGCCACCGCAGGCCGGCCGTGCTAGTCAGTGAGAGGCTTATGAGTTAGAGGCTATTGTAGATGTGTATGAATGTTATAAATATATTATTATATAAAGCCCTGTAAAAGCAAGTATGATGAATAAAATATTATCATTATTGATGCATTACTATTTCCTACTCACAGTCCATTCTCACGTATCTCGCAGCAATTCACTATACTGGATGTTTAAGAAATGTGAAAATATGTATTGCACGATAAACTAAAAAAATATTGTAAATGAAGAGTGTGGATAGGAAGTGCATAAAGAATGTAATCTGTATGTATGTCATATCCATACTGTGACTATTAGATACGTCTGCTGATGTGCTAAACTAAAGTTAATATAATATCAGTTCAGGAATAAGTGTCAGGTTGAATTTTTCAGCGGCACGTAACTCAATCTAAAACGAGCGTCTGTGCTCCTCGCCGGTCGGCGGCATCTGTAAATCGAAGCGGCGTTTATGCAGCTCCTCGTAATGCAATAGGGCTCCGGCGGCCCGAGGGCCCAGCCCATGCATACTAACGCTCTCTGTAATAAGTAGCCTGATTTCGTGTTGTGCTTCAATTTGGCTTCCAACTCAAATAAGGAGATCTAAAGTTTCAGTGCGATTGGGTTTTCATCTAAGATTTGTAAATATATTTTTGATAAGCGTATTTTATTCGTCGTTCATGTCAACATTTTCGTTACCAAAGGTTTAAATACTATCATTGTTTATACTATTACCTTTATCTATTACGGAGATTGGAATAGAATTGCTGCCACTAACTCTTATCACTTAGATGCTCGACCAGGTACCTACCCCGGCTGGGTTCCTGATAGGGATCTATCTAAAAACCCAACCACACATTGTAATTACGGAGATACGTAACTTTACAGTAGGTACAGTACAAAGTGTATTAATAAATTAGGACCATACCATTAAATAACTACCTACAAAAATATCCAAAAAAATAACAATAGCGCAGAAGTACCTAATTTGAGTAGCGCATTAATTGTATAGCGGATGTTTAACTCTAATACCCGGAGACTAATGGAAGAATAAATATCGTTATTAAAAAAGCGTCACAAAACGGCCGAAGGTACCGAGTAATTTTTTGCCGATAAAATGACATTTAATGTTCATTTGATGCTGAAAAGTTATTGTTATGGCGAGCCATTATTTTATTAATAGCATTATAAATGGAGGTGGATTGTTATAGACGAGGGAAATGAGGAAGTTTTTGCCGCGTTCTTTGCCGCCATTATATATTACCGCAGCCCGCGCCACGCTCGAGCTCCGACCGCCACTAGTCAATCACGAGAAGCCATTTTCGGGGACAATTTCCGAAAATATACGTATTTTGAACGCTTTTTATTAGATAACGACCGTTGGTCGAAATAGCGACCACTAATGAATGATACCGAGGTATGTAATAGCAGCCAATGATGCCTCGTTAGGCCGCTACTTTCCAAGCATTACCTCTGTTGTTTTTGTACACGACACATTTGTGTGATCCGAGCGGCCGCAATGAACTGATAAAACGGTTGTTTTTCAGTTTCATAACTTATGTTAGTCAAAAAAAAAAACAAAACCCTCTACATTGTAGATATGATTACTCCCAAGTTATATAACTATAACTTGGGAGTAATCACTGTCTACCTACACTGAACCTGTGATCAAACAAACTCATGCAATATCTACTGTTGCTAAAGTGAATACCTATAATCACCTATTGCTGAAGAAGTCTTTCCAGTAGAAGAAATAAAGTTATCATCCATTGTCGTACTTGCCGTACATGGCTAATCACATTTGTTATTGAACACTCCTGGCTAGCTTGCCTGCTTGCTCAATCTTCAATAAAGGCCCCCCCCCCACATTGCGTGCTAATAAGGTAGGTGACACAGTAAACATAAATTAATCTCTCGCTTTGTACACACAAGTATTAAGTATTTCGGGTATAACGCGATATTTATATAAGTAGCTTTATTTCTGACGTTTCAACACGGGTTCCAACGGTCATGGTCCCAGATGACTGGCGTCCCGGCAAGTTGTCAACGGAGATATGGGTGCATAATATTTCACTTTCCTAAATACTTAGAAAACAGCACGCTAAAACTTATTTCTGCAATTTTAAAGATTTTAAGATACATCAGGTCAAAAACTGGACGCTGTTTGACCATAGAAAATGGTAAATACATTAGTTCCTCTTTCTACAATATTCAATCTAACAGAGCGGTTTGACGTTTCATGAGAACTTGCCAGGAGTGAAAGTGATTGGTAATCAGTGGCTGAAACAATTGACCGCTAAAGTCGACCATACTGTGTCTTCGAGTGCGCGGCGCGGCGCCGGCGCTCCGGACCGTGAGCCCGCGCGAGCGTTGCTTAACAGACAATCATCGTTTACAGAACTAACTTTAATTAACGTAAAAAAGCGCGTTTACTCTAACCACCGGCTTATCGCGCTATCTCGCCACTTATAATGACTTTTGTTCATTATTTTGTTGCGGGCTATACGTGTCTGAATCGTTTCCGGCGCGAGAACTTACGCCGTTTTATGGGATTGCTAACGTTCAACACCGAGTCGCACACCGAAACGTGGACAATGAGGGTTTGGTGGGACAGAGATACCTACCTGGTGTAAACGTCGATAATAAGGTTTCAAATAGAGAGCCCTGCGGTGACACACCCGCAGCATTAAGATGGTGGTGGAGGTGGTCAAATTGCACAACTAGGTATTGCGTGTGGTCAGGAAAATAAAAGCGTATTAGAAGAAGGTTGACCAAGTCAGAATATTTTATAATCTTTGACATTCTATTATTAAAAAAAAAAAAATTTGCTGTTTATTGCATAAAATTAGTTTCTGTCAAAAAAAATATTTTTGGTACAAGCTTTTATTGCCGACTGTACTTTTCTGTATACCATCATCAACTGCTCATTGAGACGATTCTAACGAGCCCAAACTCGATGGGGTTATGTGGTTTTATTACGGAGTTCCTATGGCCACCTTCTGTCTCCATCATCAGATTAGCTCGATGGTACCATAATATTGAATTGTCATCCAAACTATACTTATACCCAAAATTTCAGGTCAAGCGGTCAGCGGGAAGTGGGTCAAATTTAACTTGCAAGATTTGACGGACAACTTACATAAATACTTTTATACTTACATACGAACAAGTCAAGTTAATATAAAGCTTGTAAAAAGCTTAATTCTACGTTACATCTATAGTTGCAATCTTTTACATTTAAGATTTTATAAACTATGATGTGAAGGCCCCCCCATAAGATAAGACTATGTTTTTATATGTTCTATATTTATAGATGCCTAATCAATTGAATTTAAAATTTTCATTTCTCAGGTCAAATTATGTTCGTTAAATTACATATTGCTGTAATATTGAAAAGCGAAGCGATGTACTTATTGGACTTTGGCCAATATGAAAATAGGTTGGGTGTGGCTATGTATGTAGCCTTAATAATGCTGAGCTGATGCTGCAGCACACCCACAAATCGTTCAAAACGCAACTTACCTAACCAGGTAAAGGAGCATTTAACGGTCTTATGCTTCATAAGCCTAATAAGAGGCTCCTCGAGAAAGCTGAAGCAAAACGGCAGTAAATCGGGGTTTAAATGGTTCTAGACCGCCTTCGATCACGACCACATCTGAGGCCTGTTTCATAACAACATTTTCTGTTGCTGTTTGCTCGCTGAAATATTTCAACAGACAGAAGAATTTATAATCGAATGTTGTAGGACACCTCATTGCTATTGGTGTGGCGTCGTCGACACATGTATATCTCTGGGTAGGTCTGACGAGCATTTCTATGAAAGTTAATACCTACTATGGGGATGTAGTGTAACTCCGGGTAGACTATGTATGAGGGTCGGTAACTTCTTCAATGACCGTGTCTAAAATTGAACTTTTTATACATGTTTCAACTGATTGTGATTTTATCATATTTTGTATTTTTTTTAAATTGTAAATAATACTAAATGAAATTATTTTCAAAATAGCTTTTTTGAGGTTAAATATGAGGATATTTGAGATCACGTATCATTTGAGATCTATTTTATAAAAAAAAATAAGCCATATCGTGTCTGGAGGAGCTCAAACTTGTTATATTTCGAAAATTGTTTTTGTTTTAATTTAACAAAAACCGGCCAAGAGCGTGTCGGGCCACGTTCAGTGTAGGGTTCCGTAGCCCGTGCCGTAACCGAATGTATGAGCAAGAGCAACTATAAGGGTTCCTAGTCTACTACGGAACCCTAAAAATGGCTGAATTATAATGATGTGATATATTTTTAGAATCGGCTTAGTAAGCCCTTTCATTACGTAGCACACTCGATAGGTTTCGGAACAAAATATATATTTTTTCTATACAAAAAAAAGATGTAGACATAAATCCTCTCCTTTTTCGTTTTTTTCGTCGGGCTACGGGTCAAATTGATTCGTTTGGCCTAAAGATCAATCGTACCGATTTTCAAAACTAACACCATTTGCCACATATTACTGAATTACGGGGTGTACCGCTAGCACTAATTCGAGTGGTAAATTATAAGGTCGACTAGTACGCGGACCACAGGCTTTATTGAGCTTACTAAGGAGCTAGCTCGATTTCCCCCTAAAATTGAATTATATGAAATGACAAAAAACCGGCTAAAAAATCATGTTTGTTGTATGGGAGCTCCCTTAAATATTGATTTAATCTGTTTTTTAGTAATTTGCTGTTATAGTGGCAACAGAAATTCATCATATGTGAAAGTTTCAACTGTCCAACTATGACGGTTCATTAGATGTATCTAATGAACCGACCGAACTGTCTGTCCGTTTGTGACCAGGCTGTAGCCTGGTCACAAACGGACAGACAGAGAGGCAGACAGCGGAGTCTTAGTAATATTTATAATTTTTTTTATTCATATTTATATCGCGCCAAATACCTATGGACTCAATGTCCTAATGTACTATTTAAACATTTAAAAGTCCACATTAGAGTCCTCCTAGTGACACGATGTTTGTCAATCAGACGAATGTTGATTATTATACATAGGTGCCTATCAATGTAAGCTGTTATTCTCTGCTTCGTCGACATTGGTATTTTTGGTATCTTCCGCCTCTGAACACTTGATTTCCTGTTTATGAACTTCTCTTAACTTGATAGGTAGGTAATTAAGTAGAATATAATATAATAGAATAAATAGTAATTTTAAAAGCGCGAGTCGTGAATAAAAACATCATAAGAGCATTTATTAAAAACATCGTTAGTTATTTTCGCTATTTCTAAATTTTCTAAATTCAATATATATTTTTAATAGAGACTGGCTCGCGTGTTATACAGTTACTATTTTTGATAATTAAGGTTCTGTTACACTTATACTTGGTAAAATCTAATATTATGTCGAAACATTGTACTTATTGGAGATTACCATTGCAGGGAAACTTATTAAGAAATGCTAATAACTCATAAAAGTTATAAATTATCCAGAAAACCTGAAAAAATTATTTTCAGACCTATTTATAAAAACGCTAATCACTTGCAATCCTATCGGTAATAAACAAAATTGTTGAAAAAGTAGTCGTCGGACAAATAACAGGTTTTCTGGAGAAACAGAACATGCTTGCGGATGCGCAGCACGGGTTTAGAAGAGGCCGTAGCACGGGGTCGGCGCTGGCGCAGTTCTCAGACGAAATAAACAGCCGATTGAACGAAGGTAAGCAAGTTCTGGCGCTTTTTATAGAATACAAAAAAGCGTTCGATACCCCGGACCACGAAGTGCTGCTCCAGGCGATGAGAGAATGTGGCATCGCCGGCCCCGTCAACGACTGGTTCCGCATCTATCTGGCGGGCAGGAGCATGCGCACGACCCTCGCCGGCGCCGGCGCCACGGGCGCGGAGTGTGACGTCACGCTCGGGGTGCCGACCGGATCGGTGTACGGCCCTATCGGGTACGTGATGCTCGTCAACAGTGTTGTCAACGTCGTGCGTAATTGTAAAGTAGGTATACATGTATGCGGATGATATCAACACATATGTGTTTACTGTATTCACATACAGATATGACGGAAGCTCATAAAAATATCCAGAGTGACCTTGATAACATAATTAAATGGGCCCATGATAACGGAATTATTATAAATTTAACAAAAACTAAATGTAATTACTTATGCACATTTACTCTCCATACAATCGCAAGGCTCCTTATGTCAACTATAAAGACTGGTGTCATTCGGTCACGGGTACGACTGTTTACACAACCATTCAAATAAAAATTGTAACTGAACCGTTAGAATACGTGCAGACATATAAGTATTTAGGCATGCACATTGATAATAATTTCAATTGGAAAACATGTCCCTGCAGTTTGTTCTAGGCTTCGCTCAGTTCTATTCTAAGTAAGCTGTACCACCTAAATAGAGTAGTTAGTAAAAAAACCATGCTCCTTGTGTATTATGCGTTAGCCGACTCTGTTATTGGTTATGGGCTTAGTGTTTATGGTCGAACTTTTTAAACATATTTAAATGAAATTAAAAAATTACAAATAAGATGTATGAAATACCTTCAGCAAAAAAACTAAAAATAACCTTAGAGGTGATAATGGACCCGATTCTACGTGCACATGGCTTAACTAGCCTAAAACGAAATTGTATAATTTTTAGACATAGTTTAGGCGGCAGATTAAAAACGACATATTTAGAATATCATTTAGGCAGCTAAGTAAGTTGTATAGACCGCCTAAAATAAGAAACGTCAGATTCAAATTAGCGCTGTCATTTGATTATAACAGCTGCTCATAGAATAGCAAAGTGTTTTAGCGACACCTAAATAAAATTAGGAAGTTTAGAGGCCACTGTAGAATCGGGTCCTATGACATATTTATTAGGATAAGATAATGTAAAATATTACCTATACTTACATCAAAGGGTGCAATATATGATAGATGTAGAAAACTATTTTAATAATTAGTATAAGGTTTTAAAACAAAATAAATATGGACCCAAAAATGTAAGGGCAAAGAAATATGTATAAAATTCTTCTAAAAACTTATGATGCTGATTGGTTAAGAGAAGAAAAAAAGTGCAGCAAAGTTGAATTAAAAAGTGGTTTTCGATCCACTTTTTAATATACTTTTTCTATAATACATTTTTGAATAAATTAATTAATACTTACATAGGTAAAAAAGAAAAATAAAACTAAATAAATAAATAACTATAAAAGTATAGCAGGGGTGAAGTGTTCAGGCATTGTCATGTTTAGTGTGTAGGTTAGTGTTTAAGACTATAAGTATGTAGTTCATATAGCATACCTACTCGTAACATAGTTTTAACATAGGTACTTAACATTAAAGTGAGCGCGGTCTCGCCAAAAAAACTGTTATCGCAGTTTGGCGGGTAACATAACATTGTTAATTGTTTTGTACTTTTGATAAATAAATTAGAAAAAAACTACCTTGACAGTGATAAAATCTTAAGTAGGTATTTGGCTTCAAAATAAAAAACAAACAAATTGAGGCTATATCAAATTTTCACGCACGTGTTTCGGCGCATATTATGTGCAAATTTTACACCCGGGAGTTAATACCTTCTTCTTCTTCTTCGTCGTTTCACTCTTGACGAGTGGTCGTGGTCATCATTTCAGGTGTTGGTAGTAAGGTCCACAACACGCCGCCATTCCTCTCTGACAGTCGCCTTCCTTATGCTTGCGTGTAGTGATGGATCCACTGCAGCTTTCATCTGGTCTGCCCATCTAATTGGTGACCTGCCTCGCGGTCTGGTGCTCTCGACCTTTCCCTGGATCACGAGTCGCTCGATAGCTACGTCTCCTCGACGACATACGTGCCCGAAAAACGTTAGGATGCGAGATTGCACTACGGATGTTAGACGCTGCTTGATGCCGAGTTCCTTCAGTAGGTACCAAATTCAGTCCAAGATACTCCGAGCATTTTCCTCCAGCACCACATTTCTAGAGCGTCTATCTTCCTTCGCTCTACTTCACGAAGCGTCCACGTCTCCGCGGCGCGGCGTAGAGAAAAATGGGGAACACAAGCGCTCGAACAAGCCGGATTTTTGTTGCTGTATAAGTAAATGTTGCAATATAGTTGCTCTATAGTTGTTGTTGGAGAATCAAAAGCTCACCGTCTCCGCTGAGAGCCGTGCTGGGTGACTGACGGTATGAGCAGATCGCGATAACGCTGTATGAATCTAATGCTCATACTTCTTACGTCTGCGGTTCCACTTTTTAGGTAGCTTTTGAAATTGATTAGAATGAATCTGAAACATTGGTCATGTTCTACAGCATTCTGTAGAGTAAGTAAGTACCTTAGATCGTCAAATGGGATTCAGTGGCAACAAAGTTTTGTACAAGGCATTCGAGAATTTAAGTGAATGATCACATCGGTGTATAAATTCAAAGTTTACTTTTGTGGTCTAATTTTTAATTTTTGCAAGCCGGTGCATATTCGTTTGCACAGACGACGCGCGTGTTGGTTCTCAACACGTTTCAAAATACACACGGGTTAAATGAAAGCAATTACTACGCTCTGCGGACTAAGGTATGCACATTACACTACACGCCATTACGTTTTCATGCTTCAAGACATTTTGCCATTAACCAAGACACGCCGCGTCTGCCTTCCGACGTCGATAATAATTACATCGTCATGCCGTTTCTTTTGTTGGCTATCGTGGAGGTCAAACATTTAGACACCAGTGGCTCTGTGAGCTGTACAAGTCGCAAACCTAACTGTTGTTAAAAAATATATATATTGCCAAAGAATACTGTATAATTATCGAACCACCTCACTACATTTCACGAGAATCAGTTGAGAAATTCGACCTGGATGAAAGACGCCGGACATATGACGCATTTATGCCCGAGCTTAAACGGAAAACTTTGTTCGCTTCGCTCGCTCGTTCAATTATAACAACGAAATAAGGTAGAAATATTGTATCTACAAGTATGAAACTGTGTAATGTATGTGTTTATGCTCTGATATACCTATTGTAATTAGGAAAATAGCAATGATTAAGCTATTAGAAGTTTATGATCTGTTAAATACTTGCATACGGCTAATAGAGGATATACCCGGCCTGCACCACTTGTACGCGCGCGGCCGCGCGGCCCTGGACCGCCGCCACCCGCTGGGGTGGGCGCAGCGAGAGCGTCTCCCCAACCCATTCGGCAGGGTAATTGCGAAATGGACAGTGAAGCAGAATAGGCATGGTGACTAAATTTTTTTCATGATGTCATTCGAACCAGTTTTTGGTGAGGAACAAATGTTTGTATGGGAGCAACTACAATTAAAGAACATAAATACCCAAAAAATTGAGACAAAGATTGACCTCGCTGGCGGCAGCGCGAAACGCTTCATGCTGATTGACAGATAGGTATGACGTCACGACGACATTTGTTAGTACAAAGTACATGTATCGTTGCATGGAAAATCAGGTAAATTGTTGTTTAGGTCGCGAAATACTGCGTTTAAGTACATAGTTGTCATACATTTTTGTTTCTATAAAAGCGAAAGGATTCTATTGGTAACTTAAAATTTATTCTTGGTCAATAAAAAAAATGCATATTTTTCAAAACTTTCAAGAGTCATATCTTTTCACTACCTTATCAATTTGAACATGAGGCACCATGCCTCTTGTGTTATTGACACTTATGATAGCTTGACGTTGTAGTAAGGTCCTATTGTTTTCAAATGACCCTAACCTCTAGTTTATTACACAAATGCCTTAGATGAAATAGCAATTTCAGAAAAAAGGCAGACCGGAGTTTTATTATGACCAAAATGATCACCACATTCATCACCCACCTAGCGTTATCCCCGGCCGTGCCAATTAAGATCATTATTATGCACTAGCTTCCGCCCGCGACGTCGTCTGCGTGTAACCGGATAAAACCTATCCTATATTTTAAGTCAGGGTATAAACTAACTTCGTGCAAAATGTTATCCAAATCGATTGAGCCGTTTAAACGTGATTAAGTAACAAATATCTTAACATCCAAACATTCAAACATCCAAACTTTCGCATTTAGTAAGATCATGAAGATCTTTTTGCCGTTCTTTTTGTTTATCTTTTATACCTTCGGTGGGTGGCAAACAAGCTTACCCACCTGATGGTAATTCATTCCCGTAGCCTGTGGTCGCTTGCAGCGTGTACCGACTTTCGTCGACTAAAACGTGCGCTGTCTTGTAGGGATAGCAAAGTGCACACCGTGGTTGTTGCCTGTTCATTAGGGTATTTGACAGTACCTAATCGGAAAAGCACATTGATTAATATTACACTTACTACGTTGATTATTTCCGGTTGAATCCTCATATAAGTCTACAATAAGTCCAAAAACATTTTATTTCGCAATATTAAAACACTTTTTTCATCAATCTTGCCTTGCTCTTGGTTTGCCCGTGTGGTGTCGGGTTAGAATTTCACCACCCCCTTTCTTCCCGTGGGTGTCGTAAAAGTCGACTAAGGGAGCAGGGTTGAAGTATGTTGTGGGCGATGGGCTAGCAACCTATCACTGCAATATCACATTTTGCCTATCTTTTATACCCACATTTATGCTAAAAGTGGCGCTGGAACATAAGTTTCATGTGCTCTGCCTACCCCTTTTGAGAATAAAGGCGTGAATGTATGTTTTGTATGTTTTTTCAATCTGTGTCACGTGACTTCAAACAAAAATATGCATCGTGTGACGTCACAAAATATGTATAAGTGTTAGTCAATGAAATTGCCCTGTGTTTAGGTTTTGTTACTTTGATGTTCGTTTTGCAACTGAATTTAAAATATAAATTAATACATCCTAACTTTCTAGTCCTAACAACTGTAATTTGGGGGAACATGTTTTTTTTTAAATTTAATCACATATCAGGTACGTTGAGGTATGTTGAGTTAGATTGACCTTCGGATGGTAAAGCAAAGCAATAAAGGCGTCCAGCATTGTTGCCGCAGCGATGCATAATGCAATAGGCAGACACAAATTGGATGCAAACCTTCAAAGATATATGGACCCTGAAAGAGGTATCTACGCTCGAACTGTCATAGAATACCCTAATATGATGAAAGTAAAGGGAAATTTGCGTGATCAATCGCTTTCGATAGTGCTAAAGTACTTTTTTTACACACCTGCTCAACGAAAAGGAGTGTAATGTTTTTAAAGAGTTAGACTCACGAAATCTTACTATATCGTTCTATAGACATTTGGCAGAAAACAGACCATTTTGGCCCATAGCATTGAAAATAAAACGAAAGCTACCTACATAACGACTAAAATGAGGTAATAAATGTTGTTATTAGTTATTGCAGTGCTCTCTAGCAGATAATGGTGTTCTCTAACTCTAGCCTTGATATCCGTGTGCTTGGTACCTAACTCATTGAGATGCATACAGTCCGTACGAATTAGCGCGCGGCCATACGTCATAAAATCATTACCTGTCCAACTATTCGGCACAAGTTCTATAAGATGTAGGTCGTTCTACTACAATGTGCCCAATGTATTAATTTATGTTGAGAAGCTATCCATTATAATAAAAAAAGGTTTCAGTCAGAGTATTTGCTTGTTTATGAAACTAGAACCACCTTATTTGTAGACTGTACTTACCCTCTTATTCATAAATCTCTAAATACCTCCGATAAATGAAATATGTTTTGGCCCTTTCATACAAACACAAATTTTGACGGGATTTTAGCTAAAATAGGTTATTTCGACGTTTATGAATACGGTGCTCTATCTACTTTATTGTTTACGAAGTGGTATTTGAGCATTTCTAGAAAAATTGCACCTACCCAATTACCAAGTCTTTTTAATTTTCTTATTTTGAACATTTTCTTGTACTCCAGGAAAAATACGGTTTTGAAAAACATTAATTTATAATAGTGTAAGGGTGGTTACTTTCTTCTTAAGGAAACAACGTCAAATTGGCACAATAAAGTGTATTTAAAACTCATACAGTCGCTATCTAACGTAACTAAGTTTCGTTCGAGACACCGTACTGCGTTCCAGGTGCTTCCCTATAGCAAGGAATGCAATGGAAGGTGTTCAATAGCTTGAATGCAGCCAACCAAGTACAAACTTGCGCCTAACAAAAGATACCAAATAATTATTAATTTACACATCAACCCTAAGGAAGCCTACGTCGACATTCCGTTAGCGCGTTCTATCTCGACGCCAGCGCCATCTCTCGGTGCATTGTTGCACTACAATAGCGATATTTTGTTGATTTCATTTTAAAAAGTAAGGTGCTTTATTCAAGAATCCGACAAACTTTCCACCCGGAAGTAAATATGTAGATTTAAATGAAGCATGCATTGTCTTATTTTGTATGATTTATCTCGAATAGGTATTATAGAGCAAATGTAAATGACCCAAAATAAAGACTAAAATATTTATTAATTCTGACTTTTCATACGCTAGCAATTTATTTTTTTAATATCTGATTTTTTTTTGGATTCCCTCGCTGGGTAACTATAAATAGTTACCCAGCGATAATATACCCGTGACACATAAAAAATAAACTATTATAAATTATTTCCAAAATTGTCATTTTTCCATACAAGTTGTCAGTTCATTGACTGGACTATTGTCAGTTTGCATGAACAACCTACTATTTTGTATCATTAAAGTTCCGTTATACTTATGTTGTATTAATTTTAAAGAATCCCATTGTGAACGAAATAACCAAAAACATTGGCAACACAATAGGAAAATTAAAGTCTGCTTTAATTCACGTACTTAATTGGTATAAACTTGTCTATAGATGCCTATTTAATACTTTTGTTTTGTCGTCCATTTGCCGAACAAAGATAAATAAATAATAAACAAAATAAATAAATATAAGGGAACAAACTTACACAAATCGATCTAGTCCCATAGTACGCGCAATAAGGGTTGTCTTATGGCGATATATTTAATAGACATACTTAAAAAACATGTTAAAAACATAGAAAACATCCAAGGCTCAGAAACCATAAATATTGGTTATAAATATTGGCTAATCACACAAATATTTGCCCTTACCGGGATTCGAACCCATGAGGTCGTGTATGATAAAAGTATGATTCATGAATACAAATAAAAAATAAAAATAAATAAGTATGTAGATCTAGCTATTAGCCTGTGAGTTTCTTATACAAAAGACCTATAGGATTACATTTTAAATTGGTATTTACTTATTCGTTCTTAGTGCTCACTTAAATTAAATCACTTTAACAAAACAATTTGATTTCTTTTTCACATCTTTAATGGTTATATTAATTTCAACTTGATACCTCCTCCACGCATTCCTCCAGGCGGACAACAAAGTGATCCTATAAGGGTCCTGATTTTTGCTTTTGAGGTACGGAACCTTAAAAATGGCGTAGTAGTTAATACATTTTTACAGGGGTATACGCATTAAGGAAGAGTACCTACAATGCTTTCACCGAGATTAGATGCCACTGCTGCATTGTTACCTAACCAACCCCTTTACCCCGCGCTGCTGTTTACCAGACAATATGCATACAGACGTTCTACTGTAACTCTAATAGCAAGAAAATCAGATTAACGAACGCACACGCGAACATTCGCAATAAACACTATCTACCTGCCTCTATAAACTTTTTACTCGCGCATGAGATAGCTTGCACAACGCGCAATCAAAATTATTGTGTGACGTGCACCCACGGTTGCGTCACGCCGGTAATAATCTCGGTAAAACAAAGAAAGAAGCAATTAACTAAGTATGTACTTGTTAAGCTGCGGTGAGTAAAAACGCTAGATAAATTAATGTACGCCGCAGCTTCCTGATAATGAGTAATTATTGCAATTACAGTACGGTCAGCGCGTAAGCTGTTATACTTAATTTGGACACGCTGTGTTTAATTAATTATTGCCGCTGCTACATGCAACACGATGGATGTTACGTTAATTATTTTTATTGTTCTTCATACATCTATTGCCTGATAAAAACTGTACTTGATGCTAAAGGTACAAGAAAGCATTTTCACGACGTATTTATGATCATAAAATTTACAGATGAATGAGACAAGCTGCATATACACATGTAACTGTTAATGTGGATATTTTGCATAGTTTTGTAATTAAATGTAATAATTTAGATAGACTGCTAATTCGGTCATTACCTTGGAGTCAGTAGCCCCCTCAAACATTTGTGTGCACAATAACGGAGTCATCAGCATTCTATATTCAATCATGATGCCTGTGCAGTGTGCCTACAGCTCGGGAAAATGAAGTCCACCTAATTGTTGTCCTTTGCGGATCTAAATCAGAAGTAAAGGGACAAAGCCTTGCTTGTGTGTTCGCCAATCTAGTCAATAATAACGTAATATAGGGCTTAACGTGGCCTCTAGGCGAGTCGTAGATAATATATGCAAATATACGCTCTAATAATACTTGTTTTTGATTTGAGAATGAGTGAGGTTACTAATAATTGTAGATGGTAATTTATTGTTTTATAATACGATTAAGGTTTGTATACATGTATACAAAACAAACACTTGGAACCTCTTCATTAGCCCGGGATTATTTATGGCGTTATAAAGATACGAGCGGTCACATCAGTTTAATCGGATTTAGGTATTTATGGCTCGTATCATAATGTCATATGCTAATGGCACAATTAGATTATCTACGATACCACGTAAACTGTATTATTATTAGAAGCGGTTTTTTTTTGTTGATAATTAGTGTGAACTGTTTATTTAATAAAGGGGTAGAGAGATAATACCTCAGCAGCCGTTACATGTTTTAAGCTTTTGCTATCACCAATTTGGCAAGACTAATCTCTATTTAGTACGAAATAAGTATAGGTATAACATGTCAAAATAAGCGTCTAAAGACAAAATATGGCAGACGAGTTTGTTTGTAGACCGTACGCCGGGGAGGGCGCGGGCTCATTGTGTCACCCGAGCTCATCGATTGCGTGGGAACCCAGAACCTTACGTTTGCTGATCGGGCATACGTCTTCATTCAAATATCAACCTAGATTTCCTATACCTCAGCGTATTGGTGAAAGTATAGGTGCCTGCACGATACTATTCAACTGTGACAGTAAAATACTGAAATTAACCAAAAGTCGCAAATAATACGTAAAACGAGGCAAACTATTGGACCGGATGGCAGAATACTTTTTGCTGACTTCCGATACTTCAGCTCTATAATAATTGGGTTTTTTTTGACACAATTAACATGAAAGACCGTAACCGCCGGGAAACGTACCTCGTCGAGTTAAACTTAATTAAGAACAATTCCGTGAAAAGCGATAGCAAAAAATGGCTCGATAACAAGAATGGGAACGGTCGATAAACGCTCTAGTGTGCAGTTACGTCCGGCTAATATATTTATTATCATTTAAAATTATCATATTTGTAGTATAAATGGAGAATGCTTCGCATAAAAGCGGCCATGATTAAAGTTTTTCAGTGCTAAGTGGCGGCGAGAACCGTGAAATTACTGCGAACGCACACGTAAACGATGGCGTTTTTGCGGTGCCTATAGTCGCGGCTCCTAGCTCCATGCCAAGCCAATACTAAGAGATTCGCAGCATATTTATTTCCTTTGCTCCAAAAGCTGCGTTACACTAAAGTATCATGTGCTTACTAAATGTACTGGCAATTGTGATGTTGCGTCTCCGAGAGTGCGTAATCCAAACATAATGCGCACTTGTAGCGTGCAACACGCTCATGCCAACCAGCTCAGCGTCTCTTCATTTTTACGAGTCTGTACCGTATATCTCCCACAGGTACACAACTGCATTCATTCGTAATACAATCAGTGAACCGGTCGCAAAATTACACATCGCAACATTATTCTACGCGATTAAAGACCCAACCGAGCGTGAAATGAAACTTCTACTCAGTCCATATGGAATAGCAGCGAGGCTTTTTCATTGAACTACGTATTTATCCAACTTAATGGTTCTATTGACCTAAGTAAGCTATTTTTTACCCGTGTGTAATAATGAACATTAACGTATTATATCAACGTAATGTTTCCATACTTTTAGGGCTTTTTGCTGGAGATGTAGCAAATAAAAAATAAAGTGGTGCAATTGTTTTTTGCAACTAAGACGATTAATAATTTTATATTAGTACTCATCAGTGAATTACCTTCTAGGTTTGCTGTTGATAGGATCACTTGATGTATGTGTTACGTTTAATTTTTGCTTAGCTAATGTAATCTTTACATTTTAAGATTTTGTTTAACTAAGGATTTCATTAGTAGGTCAGTATATTTAATATTTCTAACTAAACATAAATTAAATGATATTTTGCAGGAAAAGTGTTCGCTATATAATTGACTAGGTACTTACCTATAAGTAAACAAAGAATATATGCTATTTTGTGGCATTCCGTGCTTTTTTGTTTATTTAGTCAGGTCGAAATTTTACTCCAAGAGGATTAATTATTCAACAAGTTAGCTTCCGCGGAACAGCGCCCGATGTTACAGAGCATATTTAATATCTGGTGAAAAGGCCATCCTTCTCCTTATCTTAAGGCAATTTCGTGAGACGATCGATCGTTACCGAGTATGAGTTAAACATGTTCTATGTTGTAACCGAAATTAACAATTCGCAGTAATTGTCTCTGCCTTATTCACACTCTTTACATATACGAGTAGTTATACAAACACCAAATTTGATACGGTTTTGAAAATAATTTAAAATAAAAACCCTTGAGACTTTAGGACATGACATAGGTAGTTCAGTATGGCTGCGAGTTAAGGTAAGTACGTATAATAGGCCTTTACCCTTTATGTGTAGTGAAACATGCACACCATGCACAGGTACTACCGCCTATTTTCTGAAAGAATATTATCAAGTCAATAGGGGTGTGGATTAGGGTTGCCAACCGTACTATATTATACTGCGTGGAACGGAACGATGGACTTTCCCGCAAGAGGGGGATTATTGAGCGCTAGTACGTCACATTTTCCAGATAAACAATTTTTTTTGACGCGATTTTTTTTTTACATTTGTATGGAGCTAGTCGCTCCAGTCGGCCAACGCTCCATACAAAGGTAAAAAAAAAATCGCGTCAAAAAAAATAGTTTATCTGGAAAATGTGACGTACCAGCGCTCAATAATCCCCCTCTTGCGGGAAAGTCCATCGTTCCGTTCCACGCTGTATAGTATTGTACTATATTTTGACTCATTGTACTGTTGAAGAAATATATAGTACGCGAAAATACTATATTTTGAGGAACCTTACGAAGTGCTTCAAATTGCCGAGATTGTTTACTAAAGAGCAACAATACGCAGCCAAGTATACGATATTTTTTTACAGTGTACTATATTTTTGTCGTTTTTTATGACAAATACTATATATCTCCCCCAAAAATAGTTGGCAACCCTAGTCTGGATGCAACATTTATTTTTACTCCAATAGAAATAAGGCAAAAAAATGCCTAATGACGAAAATCCCATTTAAATATCTCAAAAAATTACGAAGCTACAACCGTTTTAAGGATGCTTTTGTTAGAGAAAGAAAACGCTCGGGGATCGTGTCGTCACGATCCCCGAGTGTCATTATGTAAATGACAATCGCTTCATATAAAGGTGATGCGTTCTGCGGAAACGGGACAGAAAATAGGTACACACTCTTAAAACTTTGGCCACTTATAACTGGGATTTTTTAAACTAATTTTTCGAGAAAATACAACTTTATTGAATATTTATTTTGTGTTTACAGCCCTATAATATAAGAATGCTAATTAAAGTAATTAAGTTACTTGAGATCTCTCTTATGAGAAGTACCTATACCTAAAATATTTTTGCTAGGTGAAGAAATACTTAGTTCGTTTTGTAAAACTTTGTTTTTGTTGGTCTAGGTCAGGGGTCGGCAACCTTTTAGCAACCAGGGGCCCTATAGTCGCTAACGAAATTTACGCAGGCCGCACTTCTTCATATTTTGTGACATTGACAGGCAATTTTAAAATTCTGAATATAACGACCTTTACATACAAAACAGCTTAGGTCGAGGCTCGCGAGCCGCAAGCAAGGTGCTCACCGGCCGTATGCGGCCCGCGAGCCGCCGGTTGCCGATCCCTGTACGTCTAGCACAACTTACCGACAAGTCGCTTCGCGGGCGACTGAGCGTCCCCTGTCTCACTTGCACCGTGCAAATTCGAAAGAGGAGGGTAGATCTTTCTCGACTCGCGTCGCGGCGCGGCGTCAGTTGTGCTAGCCCCCCTTGTCTATAGGTGAACTCATTTTGACATGAAACTACCTCTTAAAGAGCAAAAGTGACTCAGAGAAAAGCGATTTAAAGCAGAGTCCAGCTAGTTTTAATCTATAAAGATTGCCTGTTCAATTGGACCGCTGCTATACGGATATTTGGAGATTGCTCACTTAGAGCGCACCCACACGGCGACTTTGTGCAGCGATACAAACGCGCGACTGTCGTTCGCACGACTAGTATAGTATAGCCATAGATCACTTCACCAAGCTGTGTCGCTATAAGTAGCGCTGTAAAAAGTCGCCGTTGGTAATCGCTCTGAATTAGCCTGCACGTGCTACCTATCTAAACTTATTGTTTTTGATAAGACAGGTAAGTATTTTCCGAAATTGTATTAATTATTAACTTTTACTCATAAGTACTAATATCTAATTAATTTAATTCAAAGTATTTGCGCTTCTGGAATATGCTACTATGTATACTACTTATCTATAATTATTGTATGATATCTATAGAATAATAAAACAAAGTACCTAAAAACACAACAACGAAGGTAAGTACAAAACCAATTACCCATACCGGCATTGTCAAATATGTACCAACTTACAGTAACGTAATCGACCAAAGTACCCATTACTGTAATAGTATTAAGCTAAATATATATTTAATCATGTATTTGAGGGTGGTACGTGACAGTCGGCTACCTTGCGGGGCAGTCTAGGACTTAGCCTTTTAAGAGCCTGGTCGATTACGTAACGCATTGTACGCGCATCAGGTAGATCTAAATGTCACTTTCTGTCCTGACGTACCTACGTTCGAAAAGTTAGTGATCATCACTCGATGGCATCGTAAATCTTGAGACATGCTCATGATTCACTTTCTTTCAAAACATGACAGTTAGTTGGTGATCATCAGTATTTATAGTGCATAGGTAATTGTTTTCCATCGTATTTTCTCGGAAACGTTCGTGTTTGTCATGCTACTTCAGTCAACCTCAGTACTTTTTGTACCGAGACTGACTGAAATAGAAAGACACAATCGCACGTTTCCGTGAAATACGATGGGAAATAATTATGCACTAAATCTGTAAATGGTGATATATCCGTTACACAAAAATAAGCAGTTAATATTATAAATTTATTCCAAATTTGTGATTTTTCATACTACCTATAGTGAAAATAAAATGATTGGATTAAAAAGTTAAATGTCTACTCATAAAATAAAATAAATTACAAGCCTTATGATATTAGCTATGTTAAAGAGTCGGAGCGGTAAAAGCCCCTATGATGAGTTATAAGCAAATACATACATGTTTCTGTTTTGCCCAATGGTTGACTGGTAGAGAATGCCTTATGGAATTAAGTCCGCCATTTGTACTATATCTCGTATTGTGCAATAGAGTTTAAATAAATAAATAAAGAAATACATGTGTATACTTGTTCATTTAAAAATTTCGTTACAATTAATCTTATAAATTGAGCCACACCTTCCCTCGAGTAGCGGCGGACCCTGGCCCTGGGGAGTAGCCGACGCCTCTGCAAAACCATTGAATTAAGTGCTCTTATTAAGCGAATTTTAAATTAGCTCTACGAGTTCTCAATCAACTAATAATAAATACCTACGAGTATGTAGTCAATTCTAAGGGCTTTTAGTGAGTTTGTTTCGTTACATCTCGAGAAAAGGTATGTTGTATAATGTCAAGTCTGGCAACCAATAATAGAGTTTACTCCAAGATGAATTTCTAATTCCAGTTTTGTCAAATCGGATTACGAGCATAATTATCTGTTGGTATTACTTATACATAGTAATTCATACAGAGACCTGAAAAACCATGTCCTCGCAGTTTTACATGGTGTTAAGCAGACCACAAGCCCATTTTTTAGCCAGAGCTGTTTAAATCAAAGTTATGATTTTTGATTACTGTGTTACACAATAAACAGATAAAATTTGTATGGAAGTATTTTTTTTTCACTAGTGCATTATGTTCATATGTTTATCATCATATCAAGTTATAATATAAAACTGTACAAATCCTATTAAACTATGAACAAGACTACGTGAAATCACATCTGGAATACATGTTACTTCAATACTTTTTTTTTTATAGACTTTTTAAGTAGGAGGAAAATTCCAATTTTGGAATGTACCTACTTACATTTTTTTTGTAATTCACCTACCTATTACACTGATGATATTGCTAATAGACTTACTAAAATGTTACTAACTTATCGGGCTCTTACCCTCTTCCATTTAGTCGCTCACGCGCCTCCTCGGGCGCGGGCGTCAGGATGGCAAAGCGGAGGCAGTTTTAAATAATTCATTAAAATGCCAGTAGCGGACTTTTGCCGACTGGATACATATCTATACGGAAATATAATGGACTGCACCTATAGGCACAATGTAAACGGATATATCAATAAGGTGTAACATTTTTGTTAGTTCCGAAATCACGTTCAATTGATGTAAGACATAAAGGTTGTCTAGATGTAGGTAGGTACAGGGTGGTCAGTTTATCCGAAGTAATTAAAGATTCTGATAGGAGGTATTGCACAGAGGCATGACCATCTCGTCATCACCTATGGAGCAGCCGGCCTGGGGAAGTACCTCCGTCGTCTTACAGAATGACTGCAGCCACAACAACACCGCTGCTTGCTCCGCAAGCGTGTGGCGTTGTGTTCCTGGTGGTGATCCAGGTCGCCAGAGCTCTCTCGAAGCTGCGCTGTATTGAGAGCGAAGGAGAGAGAGTTGGTGATCTTGTGGGTCATAGGTAAATTTGCCAAAACCAGGTTAAAACCACCGAAACCACGAGACAGGCCTAGATTAGTGTGGGACCATAGCTACTTTGTATTTGAATGCATATGCGTTAATATATATTTTAATTTCATTTATAGCAACGAATGACCAGGAGGTAGATATAACGCGACTCATCGAAGAAAACTGGCCACTATGCATTGTTCTTTTAATAGGCCTCATAATTTATAGATACCTGCTTATACGTATTAGGTAGGTAGATATCAGGTATTTTTTTTCCCATCTAGGTAGGTTCATGATGAAAATATAGGCTCCAAGAACAATGCGCAATTACAAATTTCGAACAAGACCGGGAAAAACAATATACTTACTCGCTCGATACAAAAATACCCACATTAAAACGTTGGTCCGATGTTTTCTAATCTAGCGAAAACGTGTGTTACGATGTTGAAGCAATATTTTCCAATGGATGAAATGGTCTGATCCGTCAGGGAACGGCTAGTGATATTAAATTGATACCAACCAAATTGATAGGTACAAACTGTCCATGCAGCGCCACGCCGTCCTCAATTTGGCGCGTGAACCAATTACGAGTTGACAGTGTCGCCAACTTTCAGTGAAACACCGCAATAAAGTGCGATATCCCGCTGCGAGAACGCTTTATTTTCCTATAAAAGCGTTTTATCCACGTATAAAAGCTTAAATCCGCGCGGAGCTTTCTCCGGGCAAAAAGAGTATTAGGGCGCTCGGAGCAACATGGCAGCGGCACGCCCACTGCGGGGCGCGGCGAGCGAGCGGCCGCGCCATTGGACGGCACCGCCCCGGCGCGCCCGCCGCGCGCCCGCCGCGCGCGCGCTGGCCGCCGCGCCGTGCCGCGCCGGGCTCGCAGTCACACCGACCCTCGCCGCGCGACTCGACGTGCCTGCGCGCCACCGCCTCGCATACTCATCGCGGACACGCGATACCCGCTAACTCGTACTAACACTTCGACAAGTGAACTCTTAACTATCAGTGTCCCAGTGAACTAATACAAACATTAGCCCAGTGTGAGCGATTGCATTGCGGATAAGAAGCCGGAGAAATCGTATTTTTATAAGTGCAGCAGTCGGAGAGGCTTTAGACAAGCGCGTGCGGCGATGCGAATGCGGAAGTGGCATAGTACCGTTTAGCACTATAGTGCGCTGATTTTGTGACTGTTCCCGAGCGATGTGGGTGCGGTGACGGGGCTGCAGCAGCCTGGTCCGCAGGGAGTGCGTGCGCTGGATGCGGTAAGGGGCGCGGCGGGCGAGGCGAGCCCCGCCGGTGCCGGCGGCGCCGTGGCGATGACGGTGCAGCGCGACGAGCGCGAGGCGCGCGCGCCGCGCACCAGGTTCATGATCACGGACATCCTGGACGCGGCCCCGAGGGACCTCAGCGCGCACCGGGACTCTGACTCCGACCGCTCCGCCACTGACTCACCAGGTCAGTACTCACACTAAACCTCATTTTACTCGCCCTATCCCGTATACCAGATAGTTGGTTAGTATGATGATGAAAATATCTAGGAAGGTACCCGACACTAATCGGTCAGTGTAGCGTCTCTACGACCCAGTACACTTTTAAAATCGTCAGTAGTCAATGAGCATAGACCGGCATCGTAACTAAGTGCAGTCTCGTTAAAATAAATAAAAAGGACGTGTTTAATTTGGATTTAGAATGAGACGCCTGCTAATCAGTGGTCGCGTAGGCCGAGCGTAGCCGTTCGTAGCGCCCAGCAAAAGAGTTCAACGGAACAATCAAACCGCCGAATTAGAAAAAAACGTTGGATGCTTACGGATTTAAGGAAAAAATATGTAGCTATACCCAGATATCAAAAGGTTAAACATTTATAATGACCAAAATTGCGGAATGAATTACTAAATTAACTGTAGACGTAATTAGGTAGGTAGGTATATTATTAATTAACATCCTTCAACATGCAGAATTTCAATATTAAATTATATTATTTATTTCAGCTATGTCCGGAAGTGCCTAATCAATTATACCTATGTAATTTAATGTGCTCTGCCTGCCATGCGAAGGGTCATTTCATAAATCTTATTCTTGTTACCCAGGGACATGTTGAATAATTTTCTAATTTAGACTTCAGCTTATACCTATAGCTTATATCCTACATATACCAAGTATACATATATAAAAGTAAGGAAAGGCAACCATTTTCGGGATCGTTTATTGCCGGCCTAGCAGTTTGTTACCGGGCCCAATGACTTAACTTACTGCTAGAGCTGTCCCTGCGTGTCAAGAATGTGTGTGTGTGATGTGTATCGCTTAGTGTCACTAACTCTCCCAGGCTTTAGGTCCCGCGGGGCGGCGGCTGGTCCAGCGCGAGGACAGGTTGGATTTCAGCAATTATTTCAATATTTAATAGCACATAAGTAAAAATTGAGAAATAATACTGAGATTTAGTCCTAAATTGATATAATTGTTTACACTTAGCATAAGTTTTAGCTACTTATTATATTTTCAATTCATATTTTAATTATTTGTTAATCATTCAGTCACGTTGATAGTAATGATCTCAATTTAAATATTAGTCCCCGAACTTGTGTTCCAATATAGACGTGGCACCTACTTATATCAAGATTTGTGGTATACAAAATAATGAAAGGGCAGATATTCTACATTTAATTGAACCTTGCTGAAGTCCAGCGTGTGCAGTAGGTACCCCGGTGTATGCGGTGCGCCGCGGTGTCTTCGAGTTGCTGTCTACCAACATCCGGAAAAAAAGGTTGTGCATGAATGGACATCATCTAGCTGAAATATTACTTGAAATTACATTTCAGTAATCTTCACCCCTAAAATTTGAATTTTTTTATAATCTACAATATATAAATGGCTTAAACTGATTAGATACTTAGGAAGGTACATACAAACAAGTTAAAATATTAGAATAAAATAATTTCAATCGTTTACATATATATACTCGAATTGCTTATAAAGTGGAATTTTAATATGAAATATGACTACAAAAAAACCTACTTAGGCAAATCGAAATATATTTGACCCCTACAAGCCTACATAAACTAACCTTCCGTACCAGATTGGTACCTACCTATACGTTCGTAGAGCCTTTTTTTTAAAGCGTTAGTGTGTGGACTGTTTGGGCGGAAACTGCTGGCAGTCCTTATTCGTGGTTGTGTGTTGACCAGAGGGGTAATCACGTAACGTTCCGAACGCCTGTTAGGACAATATAACTGACATTTTCCCATATACAAAGTAACATTTACACCTACCTGTACGCGCGTACAATGCGTTACGTGATAGATCTGCTGTTTTTGGTTAGATTGGAAAACAAATGTTCTAAAATTACTTATTCAACAGTCTTCAAGTAGTAATAGGTAATAACTATAATATTTAATACATTTATTGCAATAATTAAAACATTTAATCTGTTTATAAGTAATTATGAATGAGCAAATCAAAACCTTTTAATTTATAACAGTGTAGCTGTATAGATTTCTGTTATTTTTTTTCATAACTTTAGGAATCGTTAGAGCGGTTATATGGAAAATAGAATGCTTAAAAAATACTCAAAAGTTCTCAAATAGCAATAGTAGTAATTATATAATTTGTTACATATCATAATTGTAAAAAATATTTTTTATAAATCAACACAGTCTTGGATGTGGGCTGCATTGCTGATTTTTTTTATTACCTGTCAGCCGAAAACACATCACTATTTTCTCTCTAAATGGTGTCTCATTCACGTCAAATAAAAAAATGCTCGATTTCCTTCCATATAAATATAGGAACGAACATTAAATATTATACCAACTGTTTTTGATTTTTATTTAACAACAATAACTACCAATAACACCTCCTAGTGGTTTTTATATAACTTTGTAACTTGAAATAAATTTGCAACAAATATAAACCTCCGTTCTGTCGTTTCAAACCGTCGGTAATCGTAAGGGACGTCCTTTACAATCGGTTACATGTATGGGAAGTTCATGTAGTTCCGTATCGGATGATAACTTCCAATGCCCTAAAATGTTTAATGGCCAATCCAATGCGGTCGATGCAATTCGAACATGACCCTATAAAAACTATATAAGTCAAAACCTGCTGACTTCGAAACCGCCATAGCAATTTATTCGCGTATCTATCTATTGAATTACTACTGTTCACTAGGTATATGTCTCAACTAAATTGTATGAGTTTGAGTGAGAGAGAGAGATTGAGAACGAGTGATAACAGTCCAACACTAAAGTTAATACAATTGTAGTTTAATAAATTAAAGTCATCGTATCTCTCGCGGTTATCTCGAGATAATATCGCCGAGCGCATTAAGCATTGGCGAATTTTACAATTAACGCCAGGAATAAATTTCATGTTCACTAAATAAGTACAATATATTAACGGTATAAACAAAATAATAGAATCAAGAAAATTAACGTTTAAGATATCTAGGAAATTTTATGCACATAATAAATCATTCGCCTCGTTTACTCAGTCTTTTAATTTATTCATAAGCCGTCATTGGTTACTAAACACGAGTTGTAAAACATAAAAAGTGCATTAAAGCCGAATGCCGAGCGTCGACGCAACTCGATACGAGAAGGATTTTGTCACCCTCGCCTCGCCGGCGCGACCGACGGTGACCGATCGGCGTCCACTCATTATTATAACTTTGACAAACATCATTATATTAATATTATTCGAATGCAATATCATCCACTAATATTATAAAGAGGAAAGATTTGATTGTTTATTTTGACGAAACTACTGGACCGATTTAAAAAAATCTTTTACCATTAGAAGCCGACATTATCCCTGATGAACATAGGCTTTTTACCGCGGGAAAATGCTTCATTCCTACGCAGTAACCGTGCAAAGCCGGGCCGGCCATATAGTTATTAATGAATTTAACATTAATTATTACTTATGTAAATATGGATACTTGCTTCTATCATATTTTGTAAATTCTAAGATTACTGACAGTAAATATATATATATATATATTCCTATTTATTGTTAATTTAACTGCTGCATTAATAAAATTACTGTATTCATTCAATAAAAGCTATATCACGAATCTCAAAAATGGTATAGCTAAAAGTATATTACACTTTACACGTGATGGCCCGAATTTAGCAGAAAAGAATACCTAAAGTAGGTACCTGCCTTCGTCATGATTTCATATCTGATTACTGGCGCATTTGGAGTACTTAGACACCCAGTAGATACAGAATGGATCGTCTGTATTGTAGCTCGAACGCCGTATCTATAACGCATGCACGTCCCATTACCGCTTGCGTAGATATTATGCTTTCGTTTCATTCCTTTTATTATTTCAACCGCGCCGTGTAATCTTAGCATCGTTACAGTTCCTCATTAATTTTTAATTCGGTTGAGCTCGGTTCTAATTAGTCAGTACCTACAATATAATGACTCCTTACGAGAATATGTTAAAATGCTGTTTTTATATTGTTCAAGTGGCGAAACAACAGGTGGACGTTGATAAACGGTCGCCACCGCTCTTAGCATAAACAGCACATTCGTTCGCGGGAACATACACTTCGCAAACAATGTCCATGCCATTCCATTAGATGAGCTTCCAATAATCGGCCGCCCGCTCTAGATAACCGGAAGAACACACAACGAAATATTTTAAGGGATAAATTCTAAAAAATGCTCTTCGATCGTCGTAAAAGTGAATTAACAAATTTAGATAAGTCTTAACAAATGTTTGAGTTTCGATCGCATTTCCCGTCGACGATTTAATAGACAAGCCGATAAGGCCGGGGCGTTAAATAAATTAAATAATAAAACGTATAATGGGCGCGATAAATACAACCCGTTCGTACCTCGCTCTGGAGATAAGTAAGCCCTTATAAAACGGACCAAATTAATCCCGGCTGAAAGGGCACTCCACGTCACGCGGGAAAAGAAAAAAACTGACGTCATAATCAGCTTTTTGTCAAATGTCAAGCTACGATTGCTTTTTGAAATTTTAAATAGCTCCCCGAAATTCCAAATATCCGCATCGTGCTAAGCGAGGGTACAGTCGCGCGCAGCGGCGCTGGTGCCCGCCGGCGCGGGCTCACTGTAGTCGACGAAAGTCTGCTTCGTAAGTTGTCTTAAGCGAGGACACCCCAGCTATTATTTTCTTCACAATATACGTTATCTCACGAATTTACCTCCCAATTACTGACTTTAACATCCGCTGGCGGCAATTAAACGTCTCATGCAACTGTAAATACAAAACTTCTCGCCGTTCGTAATTTAAAAACCCACTTACCAAGAATGTGAAAAAAACACGACGTTTAGAGCAATTAGCGCTCATACAACTCCCGCTGACAATTTAACTAATTAATCTATAGTTAATACTAGGGTTCGCGGCATGGTGCGGCCCTGTCGGGCCCGACTGCTTTACCGAATACCTACATATTATGCTACCTGCCTACTTGACGCATTTCAATGTTCGGAGGATTTACTTAATTGATGAATATCTATTTCGTTCACCTTGACATTAAGTTCTAGCATATATTATTGCACTCTTAGTCAAAGTACAATGTGATTCATCGCGGGTATGAGCAATACTACTTATATCTTTAATTTGGTAAAACTATCATCCACACTAAGTTTTGGAGTCGCTTGTACTAGTTTATGCTCGGCCCCCGCCTCGTTACTGGAAATATCAAACCTAACCTCAAATGCGCGTCAGCGCTTCGCTAAGCAGCTTACCTAACCTCGTCCCTCGAGCTACAAAACTAAACCTTATATAGATACAAATTAAATTCAAATCAGTGCGGAATGGATTCGAATGGTGACTTTTAGCATAATCGCAAAGGCGAGATGAAGGTAACGATTCTTTCATCGCTCTAAGTTGATAACATCAAAACTTTTTATTGTGACAATAAATAGATATCATTGATATAAATAGGACCCGTTTGGATCCCCTTATAATACTATTCGCGGCTTTACGTCGCATTTGACAGGAGATGCGAGGTGTGAAATCGAGTCCGGTTTAAAATAAGTAGGTAGGCATAAAAGTTGTCTCGAGATCTCGGGGACCTTTTTTTCGTGGGGATTATTTCCAGTTTGTTTAGTTGGACTAATGTTGGAACTGTCGTCGGAATAAGCCGATAATTTGATCTTTAAAACGTATGGGAAAACATTGAGTTGATATGTCTACTGTTTCAAAAACATTAATGAAATATAATTGATTAATTAAAATGACACTACGGATTTAATTGATCGAATGTGACGAGTCCACATAGGGATATATATAATTTTCAGAAAAAGAGGTGAACTTGAAGTGTCCCCTAAAAGAAATAATTTTACCTAGCTAATTCACTTTTCCTTTTGTATAAAGTGGAAATAAAACCACTACCTCCACTTTAAACAAAAAGAGGTACTATTAAATACAATAGAATCTTCAACGCTGATGAAAACTGGGAGACTCAAGAGTACATGGAATTGAAAATGTCAAGAGTATTTTGTTCCAATTATTCGTACCTATTGCCTCTTCTCATTCGTAACTTCAGTGGAAATGTCCGTCCGCTTCGAAGTATCGGAAAATGCATAATTTTTCATCCGATTTCACATCGATTTATACCATCATTCCAAAGAGCTCTGCCCTTTGACGACTTTTTTCTCTTCATTGGGCACATTTTATCTTCAAGAGTCCAGGTTACGTATGCAAAGTTAAGCATTTATTAAAGATAGCATTTATATGAAAACACCAATTACCAAACATGATTATTTATGTATTTCGAGCAATTGGTTGCACCTGCTACTGTTGCATAATACCTACCTACGTTAGTAAGATGAAAATGACCCAAAACAATTGATTAAAAGTCAAATTTTAAGTAAAAACTACGAGTCTGCTTCCTAAATTTGAGTACGTAGTGTAAAGCACTGCGTCCTACTTGTCGTATCCGATGACGGCGACCCTTACAATTTTCTCTGACGAGCGCGTATATGGCTCGCAAAGCAGAACTTAGTTTTAAATGTTCGGTTACATTGAGTACAGTATAGCTGGCCCTGACTAGCTCGATAAGTTTTACCTTCACTTTTTACGGCGAAAATGTACTGAAACGTCACGTAAAACATAACGATCGACGATCGTGCTAGGACCCATAAGATAAGGACCCAAAGGCACATTCTTTTAGACGTCAAATTATTAGGTTACCACAAGGCTACAACTGCTGAACAGGTTGTTTTTTCAACTCTAGTCTAGTCTAGCCATTTATAAAACCGAGTATGGAATTTCAATCGTAATGAAACATGATGTGGTACTCAAACGATGCCAGGACAACAGTGCCTGCGCCCGCGCCGCGCTCACACGTTCGCCATTATAGATCAATTAATTTCTTGCACCGTCGCTCTCACCCGCGCGGCTGTGATTAGGCGAATTGTATAAACGGCAACACGATTACCTGAACTGCCGGGTTAGGCTTCATTATAATTAGATTAAAATCTATTGGATGCAATTGTGTTTTTTTAAGTTTCGTTGCATGCAATTGTGCAAACCGTACCAGATTGACGCTGCTTCGTAATTTTTACCCGAGTGCCTCAGAACCCTCCTTGGGTTCTGTTTTTAGAGCGTATGCACGTATGTAACGTATGTATTGTATGTCAACAAGAATAGCACATTATTGTCGAAGCAAGGGAAGTAGGCAATTGCTGGCTGAGTTTTTTGGTTTTGAACGAACGACCTTGGGAGTCCGTTTAATTTAATACGACGCCAGCAATTGCCCTTCAACATTAAAAATTTTTATTTTTTTATTTTTAAAATTTAAATCCATTTATTTCAGATAAAGTACTTAATTAATTATAAAACGTTTTGCAAATCTCTATGCGAGATTATGTGCGCGGTCACTCGACTCGCTTTATAAATCTTATCTTATGCTACTATTACAAATTGTTAATACTATTTATTATACGTAGTTTTTATTTTGCTAGTTTGCAAGTATATTCCCTAGCATATTTCCCCTTTGTGAAGTATTCTTTTAATATTTTCTTAATTTGTGAATTATTTTTTGTTTCCAGTAATTTTACAAGTTCCTTGGGTAGTTTATTTAATATGTCTGGGGGAATACACCTAAAAGTTCTTTTGCCATATACATTGTTCGATTTAGGCGTGGAGTACAAAGGTAAATACTGTAAATGGCGTAATCTTTTAGGTGTCTGTTTTTGGTAGGGTATTGCTCTTTTATTATAATTGCGTTAAGTTTATCAAATATATTCATAATACCTTATTCATTATCACATATATACCTACCTAGTGTTTTTCTCAAAAATTGTGAAAGAAAACTAAAATATACTTTCCGAAAATGATCAGGCATGCTTTTCTTCTCGCCACTTCATGAAATTGTCGTACTATATTTGTCTTTTGGCTTCGCAGGGAACAAATTATCAATAACTGAGCTTGCAGCTTCTTTTAAACCTCGAATCATTTTCACGTCAACTTTTAATATTTTCCGTATAATCTAGTTGATTACACCCACTAGTTATGTAAAAACAGAAGAATATTTGCATTGCCGCCTTTTTTTCTTAAGAATAAGTTACATGTGTATTTTTCTTCCCATAACGCCATAAGTTAACTATTTGAGACAAAGAAAAAGTCGCGATAAGTTACAGCTACTGTGATCTTCCGTTTTGGCTGTTTAGGACCTATGCCTTTTTTTATATGGCCATTAAACTTTTCAAAAGTTTGTATACTTCGACAAATAGCTATTTTTGAAATCATCACTAAAAGCAAAAAGTAGATAATTACCGGTTTTTTTTTAATTTGTATTTTCAGCAACATACTTAATATAGAGAATAGTAGTTTATTGGAAGTTGTGTATCAATAATATAGTAAAGGATTAATTTTAAATATATTATGCGTTAAATAACAGAAAAATATATCAAAAATAAGTATAAACGAAACGCTTATTTTTCCGCCAATAGACTAACGATCTTGGTTATCAACCACAAAATTCGGCAAGAAATTATATATAATCGTACACCTGCCAATCACTTGGCATCCAATCAATATATTTTATTTAAATATATTTATCTTTTAAATTAATAGTCAGTCCAAAATTAAATAGGTAGTACCTATTTAATTTTGGACTGTGAATGTGAAGTGTCAAAATTTACTACCGATAGAATTGAATACGAGTGGTCAACACATAAATTATCTATCGCTCGTATTTCAAAAATAGCATTTCATCGTTTTTGACCGTTTTCGAGTCGAGCGCTCGAATGTCAAAAATCGGTCCCCTGATTTTTAACCAATAAAGTAATTTTTTGAAAAAAAAAATACTTCTCGGGGTAGGTACAGTCCAAACGGCTTGATAGATTTTGACATATATATGACTTATTTGAAAAGCAGTTGGATTTTTTGCAAAATCTTTAGTTCACTTGTTTTCTACTTATAGATTGTTCAGCATGGTAAGGTAAACGCTCTAATGATTTACACGTTCAGTCCTAATAGTAATACTTAGTTGACTCCTTAGTTGACTATTGTTATGAATTATGATTGAAAGTGTCAAGTATTAGGTCAGGGACGGTTAACTTAATTGCATAACATTTCGAACGTGCGTTAGAGCATCATCTGTAAAGGATCCTCACACAATGGGCCACCAATGTCACCATGGCACAGGACAGGGACGCCGTTATTCGTTGTTGTGCGATGGAAGTATGTTTTTCTCCCTTTAACGCATACTTGCGTCCTGTATGCCATGATGGGCAATTGTGTGGAGCAGGCATAATGGTCACATTAAAAAATAACAGTTGATATATCCAAACATGCGTTTAAAAAGTTACAGTATTAAGTACCTACTCTGCTTTTTTAGGCTAATTAGCTTACCTGACAAATAAAAATTAATAGTACACTAAGCATAGGTATTTACTAGAAAAACATCTAATTTGGGGATTAGGTGTCGAAGCGGACCACGGGCTCCTTTAGAGCACAACCGGGAATAACACTAGAGGGTGATGAATGATGATGATGATGATGATATGATATACTAAAACAACAATAGCTCTTAAGCACAAAAAGATCTGAACGGAGACAGATTACTGGACTCATAAATATTTTACATTACAAGAATGAATAGCAAATTAATTAAATCAAACCCTAGATACCCCAGACTGTACGGCCTTCTTCGGCATATCGTCTTATAATACAGTTCCTTTCTCTTTCTAACATGAATCAACCTCGGCCCAACCACAATTAAAATGTAATTAGATCAACCCACGCCCAGAACTAATTATCTACCGACCGGCTAAGAATGTCCTTACCGCGAGTACCTAAGCAATTATATCTATCCGTACACGTATGTACAGTAAACTTAAAAAAACAATAATGTACGTGTCTTTGTAAGTAATCCAATGTACAGCCGAGCTGCAGTGCTACTAACGCCCTAATCTTGATACGGATTTTATTTCAACGCCAAAGTTGTCGGTCCAATAATACTTTAAAGACCTATTTGTAGCTCACTACTTTATATTAGGAGATGGATAAAGACTAAACTAGGTGCATAAATAATTACATAGCTACACACCCTAAACAATTATTTAGTAATTCTTCCTCTGATACCTACATGCATTTATTTTAGATTCCATGAATTATTAACCGCTGGTTAAATATTACCTTTCATCAAAAATTCAGTGTTTTAGATAATTAAAAACAAAATGCTCAGCTGAGAGAAGGAAATCCCTATTACTACGGATAAGAGCGTTTCTCAAAAAAAATGCCACTACATTTTTTCGGAGAATTTCTGCAACTTTTACGTTATTTCTACTCAAAATCACGATGTCTTTCCATCCCAATAGGAGAAAAAAAGTGTCCAAAAATGTTCATACATTTTTGAACTTTCCTATTGTGTTACCACCATACAAAGTGTATGGTAAATGGTAACACAATAGAAAAAATATCTTTGGGACAGTTTTTTGGTCCTACCAGGGTCGAAAGAGCTCCTGATTCGGAGTGGAAATAGTTAACATAAAATTCCTAGAAGTACAATTAATAATAGTGGCATTTTTTTTGAGAAACGCTCATCCCTCCTTCCTCCTCCTCCCCCGCCTTCGTGAATAATAAATGACTAAATCGTATTCGGTAGAGTACTTACACAAAACATATACAAAAATAATGACGTCTAGGAAAAATTGCAATATTTAAAATCTGCGTGTAAGTAAATATGTTCAATTAACAACAACGCAATACTACTTGTACAATGACAACGCCAAGCGTAGCGAGGCTTTTCAGTACTAACGTGCCTTTTCAATCAACAGATTGATTACATTTGCATTATGCAAATCGGGTAGGAAGCTTGTCCTTTGCAAACAGACACACGCACAAACAGCCGCGACACATTATTTTAAATATAAATCAGATCGAGATTCGCCGATAGAGACCGACAGCCTAATTTAATTGCAAATAGAAGTAACTAAATGCATTAAAATAAAATAATGATTACTTTCTAAGTAGTTAAACGTTCATGTAACTAAATGATTTAAATTAAACTAATTCAATAGACAATTTGCATTCAATTGTTTTACGATAGTATGTACATTGTACTCATACGAAATCAAGATACACGTAACGCAGTATAAATAGAGGTACCTAAATAAAAATAAAATAAAAACATATGAGAATTTTATATTTTAGATTGTGTTATAAAATAAGTAAAACACTTTTTGGTAAATTAAAATATTCATAAAATAAATGAATGGAAGAAACATAGATGTACTTTGAAAGTTAATCGAGTGTTAGCTTACGTACACAACATATCACGTATGTAGTATTAATTTGAATGTAAAAATCCTTAAGTACATTTTTTTCATATATTAATTTCAAATAGTTAATTAACTAAATTCAAAATTTTAGATTATTAGTTACAATTAGGTAATATCAAATTAAAAACTGAAAAAGTTTAATTATTAGTTTGTTTATTTCAACTACACTTTTTCCGGTAATAGGTACAGCACGGGTATCATCCATCAGTGACTTGGGAATTACCATGGACTCTCAATTAAACTATAATTTGCATATAGATAATTTGTGTAAAGGTGCTTATATAAAGCTAGGGATGATCCTTCGTATTGGGTTATTATTTTATTCTCTAGTTAGATATATCCTTGAATTTGGTAGCATAGTTTGGTCACCTCAGTACAAAGTCCACAATGACCGTTTGGAGAGGATACAAAACATTTTCTTAAAATCTTTAACTTACAGAACAGGTACATAGTTTGAGAATTCAGCTTTAGCGGCCCAGCACTTTTGTGTCTCTTCTCTGCTTAATCGCAGAAACTACTTAGATATAATGTTATTATTTAAAATTCTTAAAGGTAATATCAACAGTCCTGATCTCCTAAAATTAGTGACGTTTGGTTGTCCCCATCTCCCCTTACGAGCTAGATCCTTTCCCATGTAGGTTTTTCTCGCAAGAACATACCTTTTTCAGACGAGTCCCCAGTTTCTATAATAAACATTTGTACGATATTGGTCTTTTAATAACTAGTGAGACGTAAACTCTGTTTGTAATTTTAGTAATTCCTAACTAAAGGGGCATTGGGGATGGGTCTGTTTGTGTGGCACAATAACTACACAACGTGGCCCATTTTCATTGTTCCTTGACTGTATGCTTGGTTATGTATTCTTATGCTATTTACTACGTTGTTCTTACCGTCCTTTTTGGTTTTATTAATATTGTGTTCTAAATAAATTAAGAAAAAAAATAACTACGGAAAATTTCATGCATTTAAAATTCAAATAAAGCTTTATAAGTTTATTCCTACATAATCCTCATCAAAAATATTGATGTCATTGACATAACACTGAATTTCACCTCACAAATGATTTTTTAAAAGCAAGTTGGGCTACTTTTCTAAATATCGAAAGTGTTAAATAACGATTGAATTTTACCTGACCTGTGGAAAAAGATTTTCACTATACATGTAGTTATTGTTAACGTTTCCAGATCCCAGATCCCAGATCCCAAATCCCACCCGTACTTGTTAGTGCTAGCCGTATTAAAGCATCTGACAGCGTCCCACGGCAAAATATTTAACCCATTTTCTAGGGTTCTACGGAACCCAAAGGGTAAAGCGGGACCCTTATTACTAAGGCTCCGCTATCCATTCGTCTGTTTGTCTGTCTGTCTGTCTGTCCGTCTGTCACCAAGTATCACATGAACCGTGATAGTTTAGACAGTTGAAATTTTCACAGATGATGTGATTTCTGTGGCAGCTATAACAACAAATACTAAAAAACCGAATAAAATAAATATTCAAGGGGGCTTCCATACAACAAACGTGATTGCTTTGCCGTTTATAGGGTTCCGTAGTCAACAAGGAACCTTCATAATTTCGCCATGTCCGTCCGTCCGTCCTCGGCTTTGGGCCCGACACGCACTTGGCCGATTTTTATAGATAATGCTACGGAACCCTTCGTGTGCGAGTCCGACTCGCACTTGGCCGGTATTTTTAATTCATCTTTTCACGTTGGGCGATGACTGAGGTTTTGAACGTTTATCCATGAAATATCGTTTCATGGGCCGTATAGTTGGGATTATTTGATGTGACCGACTTGTCATAAAACTGTAATTGGAATTGGAATCTTCTACCGTGGACGGAGGAGTTGCCTTTTGAGTAACTACTTCAAAGTGGTAGCTTCAAAGCAATTCGGCCGACTCAAATAATTTCAAGTACCTATACACACGCGGTTGGGTAAAACGCCTCCGCGCTCACCGGGTAATCGATACGCTGGCGGTCGCTTACGCATTCCCTTCACGAACGGCAGTTTCCTGATTTCGGAATACTGAGAAATGTCGTTCGAATAACTTTCGTATTTATTTAAGGGAGGTTGAGGGACTATCGATTGTTTGTTTTACATTTTACATTATTTTAAACATTAATTACCTTTTAGATATTTTATCATGCTTCTTTCAAATTGCGCATATTTTTCAGATTGAGTTGACTGTACTCTTAATTGGTTGCTATGGCTGAAATAATACCTAGCTAGACTTGACATATTATGACTAGACAGTGCGCTCCAGAATACGTACTCTATTCGCAAATACAGACTCCAAGTCAAAACGAAAGTTAAGTTAGGCAAAAGTTCATACTAACTATTAACGTAGCCTACCTACATATTTGCAACCTGAAAAAATATAGATTTTACTTTAAACAAGACTTAGATGCAAAAGCCAATTAGGTAATCTTCTTTATTTTATGTTAACTTCATATTTGTGTGATAACATTTTAAGTAACAAACTAAGAAACTCAACTGATTCATCTAGTTCTATATGACAGAACGGGGTTATTTTAAATGAAACGGTCTGTAATCGTCATAATCGCAAGTCCGTTAAAATGTCCATTGAATGGGGTGTTTGCCGTCTATTGATATCTGCCGGTGCGAGTTTTGAGTTACCCAGCCCGCACTAATAATTGCAACTTAAATCACGAAGGTGAACATGAAGTGAAATGTGTAGATGCCCCTAGTTATCGGTGGGTGATCGCATACATGGGTGGCAAACCGCAACCGCCGCTACACTCGGCTGAGCTAATTCCTTACACATTACTCTTAATCCTTTGCTTCACCAACAATCTTGAACACGGATATTACGCCAGTAATAAAATGCATTTATGAACATTAAGCGGCTACCCGAGCTTTTCATCGATTTTGACAAGTTTTGAATCGTATCTCCTACTTTTGCACTACAGATAAAATTATAAATCAAACGGTTATCGGTTCTTCAATCTTTTATCTCCATTTTGGTCTACCGGATTTTGAAACAAATGAATACTTAATTTTGTATGATTCTTTAAAACATTGTCTAAAAAAACACTTATTTCGTATCTCTATTGACGTGAAAGATAACATAGGTATACGAAATCTACATATTTCGGTTCGTCTGTGACGTCTCTAAAAACTGGTCCAGAGTTTTCATTTTAACCAATTAAAACCAAAGTTATGGCAGTTTTTAGGCCTAAAATTGTTCAACTTTGATGCCAAATATCTCGATAAACAATGCAGTTTGAAGTTTGAAGTAAATATGGGATACTATATTGCTTAAAGCCGTTGTTGTTAATATAATAAGCTACAAAAAACATTAGAAAACTAAGAGATTCAGAGCGAAGGTCATTGGCGTAGGGAGCCCCTTAAGAATATACATAATGGGCACACGAAACCTCTTATTCTGTGTGTGTGTCGAAGTTCTATAAGAAGAGAGATATATACTCGTATATATCTTGTCATTTTTATTAGTCTTAAAATGTAGTATCAATTTTCTTAGACAAATCTTGAAAGTCTTTACAATTGCTATATGCCATGTTCAGTAAACTACTTAGAATACCAATATAATAATCCATTTGACATGGAGCAACAAGAATATTATGACTTATAACATGAATGATACGGAGTCAAATGAAGAGCATCACTGCAAGCAATAAAAATACGAACCAAATAATCCCAATGCCGGGCATTTGCCTTCCCGCCAAGACTTCCCACACTGCTGATTTATCAAAATATTTTAAATCAAAAATAAGAGTTCTAATTTGGAACAGAATTGTAAAGTGTTGGTTCTGTTGTCGCTTCCAGTGGCCGGTGGAAGCATCGCCGGAGGAAGTGAGTCGGTAACCGCAAGGAAGCCCCACAGGCCCCACGGCTTCGCGACCAGTTTCTTACAATCACCACCGGCCAAATAAATAATATTTGAAATTACTCCCTTATTATACAAAGCATTGAGGTAATCAAAGTAAAAGAGCGAACGTGTGTACCCACTGACGCCTTTTCTTGAAGTATTTGGAATTAAAACGGGAAATAAATAATTAGAAATTTTATTCATAATATTAAATCAAATCAAATCAAATAAATGATTTATTCTGCAAATAGGCCACAAGGGCACTTTTACATGTCAAACGGTAATTTACAATAAAATAATAATATTAATCTTACACAATAATAATTTAAAATTATATATAAAAGGTTAACAAACTAAATGTCACTAAGTTAATGTAAACAAAACAAAATTGCAAAATATGACCTACATTCAATATAAGTAAGATCTGTATCAGCATTAACAAGAAGTTAATGATATTAATTCAGTATTCCAGAGCAATTAACTATCAGTTCCCTAGTAAATAAAAACTTAAACACACTTAGTTGAATAGCACGTCATTTACACAAATTACTAAATAAATACTCAAACCATGAAGCGTCAAATCAAAGTATTAGCGACACGTTATTTTTTTTTAAGTTAGTCTCATTGGTTGCAGGCGTGAAGGACGACTCCGACGACATTTCGAGCAAGAGCTGTGGCGGGGACTCGTCGAGCCTGGCCAAGAAGCAGCGGAAGGCGCGGACAGCGTTCACCGACCACCAGCTACAGACCCTCGAGAAGTCCTTCGAGCGGCAGAAGTACCTTAGCGTGCAGGATCGCATGGAGCTGGCTGCCAAGCTGGGGCTGACCGACACACAGGTCAAAACCTGGTACCAAAACCGACGGTGAGTTCTAACACACCCAAATTTCCTTCTACCGGGGTTTCCGAATCATCACTCGCACACAATTCTGTCTCGTGTATCTTGTACACAGTTACCATCTGTTAGGTACTTAGGTGCCTCCTCATGATTTCACCTGTGATAATATATCACAGGATAGACCGTACTGCGAGGTTTACACAACTAAATATTTGGCTATGTAGGCAGATTATAACTAATACTTATTGAATGACAACCTATCGTCAGGAAAAGTAGGTAAGCGCTTTACATGACAATCGTGGAAAAGCTGCTTACTACGGTTGCTTAGCTAACTCTTAGTGTCTAATGGAATTAAAATGTATTGTTACATACGTACTGTTGATTTCAAATGTACTCCGTAGAAAGGAAGGCATAAGTATAGCCGCTTCGACCGCGATTACCAATCACGTCGGCCGTAATCGCGATGGATCTACAAAACAGCCGGTAATTATACAATAGCAACTATAAAATTTACTTACCGCAAAGAATCATAAAATCATTGTTAATTTATGATAAATACGATATAATATATACCTAGAATTGACGATTGCGTGTTTGATGATTGTTTTCAGTATTTGAAGTTTAAAGTTTTTTAAAACCCATATCCGGACAATCTATAACAATATCTAAGACTCGGTTTTATAAAGCTTAGTTAAATTAAAGGTGAATTAATAGAGAATCCGTTCATTTTATGACATCAATCTTAATTTAATGTAGGCCATGTTGAACAAGTAAAATGCACGAATGTTGAGACTTAGGTATTTGAATAAAAAATAAGTGTTTGATTTATATCTAACCTTAGGTAAGGTGCACGTCTCATTGCAATATTTAAAAGACGTAAAACTCAGTCATAATAAATACTCGAAAACAAAGATAAACCAATATCAGTTCGGTGGCAACATCAATGGATTATAACAGTTGTTAGTACAGTTTACAATTTATTTCGAGTTTCGATGATGATGCGGGAACGCCTGGATTTGGTGCTGGTGGCCTTTGAATGTTACAGTCGGAAAATGTTGACAGATCTCTTGGCTATGATATTAAAATCGGCCGCTGTGATCCCCGGCCGTAGCAGTCATAGGTTTGAGCCGTGTATTAGCTTCCCGGGCGCTGGCTGCCGATGCCGGCTCGGCTCGTCGTGAGAGAGTCGGCGCCACAAAGCGGCGCTGACTCAGCGCAACCGCGCGGGGCTATCGCTACTAGCGAACTATTTACCGTGTGAATATTAACTCAAATAAATCTATATGCTTTGCATTGCGAATTTTCCAAATTGTAGCTGTACTTTCTAATATTTCAGTTTTACCATGTACATCAATTAATGGTTCTTTTTATTTCGCGTAATAGATATACTTATGTGATAATTTTCGTTCAGTTCGTTTTGTATAATCGCTAAAGTGTTCAGTTGAATAGTTTTTTCCGCTAAACTTTTTATACTTATCAAAAATCATTAGTAGTTTTTTTTGTAAAAACCCCTAATGTACAACTTGTTATTATACAACTAATTAAAAACCATAAAATACACTTAACCACACATATTTAGGAAGGTCTATATTTACATTCGTAATTACGCTTCACCAAAAAAGTAGGAGCAGGCGTTTCGGCGGCGACTGTACCCGGCGGCCATTTCAAAAACAAACGTTTATAATTAGCCCTTTGCGGGCGCCGACACCACCTTCCGTACAAAAGCTTCGGTAGCTTAAAAATAAACTACACTAATTTTCTATTGCTTTATAGCAATCTCTATCGGATGATGTTAGATGAAAGATATAGTGTTTATTAATCGGTTCTGTTACTACCTGTTCTACCTGACGTTTAAGTAGATAGTGTTACGGACTGGTCTTGATTTCTCTTGTTGTACTCATTATTACTCTTGTTGTAACCAGTAAGATTTTAATTACCTTTGAAATTCTAAGTTAAGGTTTAAGATTGTATATACTCGATAAGTACTTAAGTAATTTAGTCTCTTTTTTATTATTTATCCACTATCCTGTAACGAAAGGCGCCGTAGCCTTTAAATTATAAAAAAAGAGCTTTACCGTGATTGTAACGTAGCCAGTTTTTTAATTTTGAAATCAGCACTTTCGTGATTGTTGACTAAAAAGTTGTTAATAAGTGTCTATTAATTTTGACCAGAAATGGGCATTGTTACTACTCAAATGTTTCTGAGACCAAGGATTAGTTTCTTGGTATATCAACCGTTTTCGGAACTAATTTGAGTCAAGAAAATTGATTTAAAGTGGAGGGTTTGAGACACAATAGATGAAGCATCCTCCCGCCAGTGGCGCCGCGCGCGGCGGTCCGTCCCAGCGTATTCCCAACACTTTTTGCCACACTTTTTGTTGGTTTCTATAATTTCGGTAAAGCTAATGTTTGGTCTTCGATTTTTCGGTTCGTGAAAGGGTGTGAAATCGGGCTTAATTGAAGAATTTAATGGCTTTTGTGTGCGGTCACTTTCTTTCGTTTTTACGACGACACGGATCAAGCAGGCCGGGCGGGTAAATACCTCGTCATTTTCAAATGTGGGAGCGCTTGTGCCCTCATACGATTTGTGTATTGTAATTACTTGCTTATTTTTATTCTTTATTTATTTTCCAGAAGTAGTACAGAGCATGCATATCTTAAATTACCCGCCAAACTGCCAGGATAGTTTGTTAGCGAGATTGCGCTCATGTTATGAACTACATATACATAGACCGCTTTCATATCAACGAGCATGGTGAAGGCGTCCTGGCCTACCAGCACAACTCTTGAGGCTACCATCTTACCTACACAATACACATTCGCAAATTAGAAATTAAATTAAGAACGCGCCGTTTGTCATTTAAATCACATAAAAATGAAAACTTCGATGATCAAAACTGTTTCTAAACTATTATGTATATACAAAATAGTTTATACATTGAGTAATATCAACATATCTGTAAGTGGAATTTTAGTGATTTATTCACTTCGGCCCTTCCATAGAGCCTGGCGGTAATACGGGATTAGACTCAAAAACTATTATTACTTGAAAAGAAAGAAGGCAAAAAAATATGCCTAGTGGCGATAATACTATTCAGATATCTTAAAGAATTACGAAGCTACAACCCTTTTAATATTGCTTGTTAGAGAGAGAACGCTCGCAGATCGTGATAGTAAATGACAGTCGTTTCATATGAAGGTGCGTTTTGTGGAAAATATACCCCCCTTAAAACTTTGGAGACTTCTAACTTTGTGATTATTGAATCCCTTGCTTTACTTTTTTCTTCATTTGAGAATGTTCTTAATCCTTTTTCGGGAAAATTCAACATTTTTGGTTATTTTATTTAGTGTTTACACCTGTTGAATACTTTCTCTTTTGACAGGTTTCTTACACAGCTGAATGTTGCTAGAGAAGTTGTTGTGCAACTTGTTATGTCAATAATAATCAGAAAGCAATTCTTAAATTGTTCGTGCGTCCATTCTTATCAGCAACATATACTGCCGCCGCCCATTGCGTGGGGTGCATTACGAGTACCTACATAGCTCGTTAAATAGTATACTTTAGTCTTCTTGCCTAGGGTTTACGTGTCGAAGTGTCAGTCCTTTGTTTTTTCATGGATGCAAAGATATTATTATTATTAGAGACGTGTGAACGGCGGCAGATGAGCGGCTGCAAGTCACGGGCGCGCCGGCGCCGGCCACCGGCCACCGGCCACTCATTACGACTCTTCCGCCGCCACTTTTGACACTATTATTTTATAACATCGTCGATTCGTTGCTTCCATTGTCAGATCGTGGGCAGGTAAGTACGAGCCCCGCTTCTTGAATTCGAATTAATAGAATACGATCATTAAAAGACATGTTTCATTGATTTCATGTTAAATAGGTACCAGTGATTGATCTATGCACAAAAGATCCCACTGGGTCGAAGTGCATCTGAAAGGGCCCTCATCTAGATAAGATAAGATCAGTGATTGATCAGTAGGTACTAGTACTGATAAATCACTGTTACAGTAGTTAGGCTAGTCAATGGCTTCCGCATGCAAAATTTTAACTGCAATGTTAGCCTTATATTTATGCAGAAACAGGACGGTCTCAGTACTAGTACCAACACTCCCTATGTAAACATGTAAAATAAATGTCACTACGTGTTGGAGGAAATGAAGTAATAACAATTATTCTAAACGCAGGCTGCTATTATAGTAAAATTGCAAAGTTTCTTTATGGATCGCACCGGTGCAATCTGACTAAATCGTTAAGAATTTAATAAATTTAATTATACGGTGGCCAGCGACGACGTCTGTGTTTCCTACAGTCTGCTACTAATACGCTTAATTACAAGCCATCCACCGCGCAATCCAACAAAATCGTTAAAATTATAAACACATAGTGCGTCAGTGACTGTCTGTGGGTCGTAAATTTGTAATGGCCGCGTTTATCGGCGTTTAGCTAGCGACGGCGATTTGCAACGATTACGTCCCTAATGACGAAGTGTAATGACATACGTGTGAGCCGATGTTGCCAACCGTCGGGAAAATAACGCATCTAACTGACAATTAACTGGAAAAAAATGCATTTTACCAACATATTTGATGAGTTTCATATGCTAGTATCTACTGCAATAATTTGGCCCTCGCTAACATTGTGACGGTTGGCGAGAGTTTTGTAATTATCTTAAAATGGATATTACAATGGTAGTAGAAAAAAATAAAAAAATAAAGTGTTTTTAAACTTTACTTTAGTCACGTGCCAAATGTTTGAACCAAAAGTACGCGTAAAGTTGGAATAAACATATTATTAAAAGAAAATAATCAAATAAGGGCGAAATAATTGTACAATTAATTTTTCTGATTGATCGTACCTAGTGTACCTACTTATTCCGGAACATTACAAAAAATCTAATATGTAGTTTCGGAGATTACTCGCTACATACTAATTTACAAAGGTACATCACAAAGCTACTAAAACACAACTATGCCACATAGGACAATCCAAGTAACCGTTTCGAAATACGTCCCAGAAATATTATGTTGCCCTTTTTTTAGCGGCGTTGAAACGAATTTCTGAGTTGCGACTTTGTGAAATTTTGTTTAGCTGAACAGTTCAGTTACAATGGTTAAAGATTGCATAGACAAATGGACTCTCTAATCTCAAAAAATACCTAGTAACATAATTTACTTTAAAATCAAAGTTTAAACCGACGTCATTTCAGTACGTCGCATAGGTACATGAATATTTCCACATTTTCTTTCCAATTTACCACATGTAATGCTTTCCGAGAGCAAAAATTATAGAAAAAACCCAAGTCACTATGAGTGGGCTGGACACTTCATTACTTTATTTGCCTGAAATGCTACTCGAGTTGCTACTTCAACGGAATCATGTCAGAATCTTTGGCGTACTTTATTTACATCCTTAAGGAGTTTCATGAGTCATTTGTGGTCTTCATAATCATTTCCACTTCACACGTATTGCGATTTATGAGGGTAAAATGTATTCGGCACGAGTTATAATAGAAAATACCGAAATCACATCAAGGGTGCCTATCAAATTTGAGGGTTGCCCTCAATTTCCCTGGGATCCCTTCATCAGATCCTGACTTGGTAACAATGGGACCTACTCAAGAGTATACTCTTTCGAATAAAAATCAAAAATCAAAATCGGTCCACAATTGACAGTTCTAAGTCGGTGAACTAACACAAAAAAAACATACAGTGAAACATAGAACCTCCTCCATTTTTGAAGTCGGTAACAATGTATTAATATTGATATTGCGGACACGATTGAATTTGATGTAAGAAGTGGGTTTTCGCCAACTGTACCTAAGGAGTGGAAAAATATTGTATGGTATGTCTAGTTCAAGACTAGGAGGAGAGGAGGTATCTTCTAGGCAATTCGTTAGATACCATTTGCTATCCAAATGTCTTGCAGCATTTATTAAATGTGAATGACTGGCAACACCAAAGATTATATGCTGATATGCCTGTGCCACCGGTTATTCCACTTACTTTATTGTTCTGACTCATTTTAACATTCGTGCAAAACACCGGGATGTAGCATTGTTAGCGCTTCTCAAGTTTAACTTAAACTCATTGTGTTTATTTATCGGTCAACAGGTATTTATTGTAGTTATTTTAAAATACTACGCTGCATTCCTAGCAACGAGACAGGGCGACTACTCAGTCATATAATATAATACCTACTTACGAAACTTGCGTACAAATTGTACTATAATTGTACCGTACAATGTTCAGGAAAGACGACCCCATAAGTTCGTTAGTCAGTCGACTAAATACCAGCAGCAGATCTATCACGTAACGCATTGTACGCGCGTCAGGTAAATGTCCTAAAAATGTCAGTTAAATTGTCCTAACGTGCGTTCGGCACGTTACGTGATTGAGGGGTGCCTCTGTGGGGTAATCACGTAACGTTCCGAACGCACGTTAAGACAACTCAACTGTCATTTTTCCATACAAAAAGTGAATGCGTCAGGTCGTTGATCTATATGTCACTTTTCACGTGTATGGGAAAATTACAGTTGAGTTGCCCTAACGTGCGTTCGAAAACTTATATGATTACCCCTCTCGTTCCAACCTCGAAGGGTTTTTATTGTAAAATGCCCGAAAAAATTATTTTACGTTCATATTTTGTATACAAACTTACAACGATGCATGGGGCCAACAATAATGAGTAAGTCCGTATTAAATGCAACTGAATGCCATATGACATTAAGTCCCCCTTTTGTACGATAAGTTTTTCTTTTGAGCAATAGTTTAAATAAAAATTATATTAAAATCCTTACACTCAACTCGGGTTGTTAGCATGATCAAAGAATTAATCGTAAGCTCTGTATATTAATACGAGCATCCGTAATTTTATCAATATCAGTAAACTGTTTAGTAAATTCCTAACTCACCTTCCATATTTTAGACATCACTAGTTCAAAGCATAGTAGCAGCCTCCGTATACATTAAAAATAGCAAGTGGTAACTCAAACGCGCGCGTTACCACCGCGAGACGCGTATGTTACCAGCGGATGAGTTGCCGCCCTGCGTAAATTTGTATCATTTGTATAAACGGCACACAATCCAGCGGTGCACACCGCGCGGAACCAGTGGCAAGATCGTGTGAACGTTTTACAAGGCAAATCTGAACAGGTCTGTGTATAAGTACTATGATCGAGACAAATTTTTGGCCTACGTAAATAGAAATAGCTAATTAGGCATACGATCATTGCGGCAATGATTTATGGGGTCTAGTTGCATTACGATCCGTAAGACTACGGTTGGATATAAGTGTGAGATCAAATATTAGGTTATTTTAATGTGTAACGCCTTGACACTGATCAGATTTCAGCATTCAATGGTAAGACGAATTCTTCTTCTTCGTCGTTTCAGTCTTTACAGAGTGGTTGTGGGCATCATTTCAGGTGCTGTAGCTAGCTTCACAACAAGCCGCCTTCCCTCTCTGAAAGGTCGTGAATATAATACCTAAATTTTTCAATTTTACCAACATCGATTGTGCTAAAATTGCCTACCTGGTCGATTGAGATACAGGTCCTTCCCGAACTTCTGTTCATTATGACAAGAAATTGATATACTCTACATACTATAAAGTTTATGACCTGAAGACTACCTATTATACCCACAGAAGAGACCATTTGTGCACCTGGTGAAAAGAGATACTTACGTTAAGAATTATTATTTATATTTTTACAAGAAATATAGCGATTGTACCAAATCTCAACAAGGTTCGAAAGCATGATCATGCCAGGGTACCTACTCCTTCATAAACATTTGAATGCATTTGAAAGTCTGTTCAAGACAATCACACAAAGCCTAAGACAAAACTCGGGACGTGTGTGCACACATCTCTAATGACATAATATCCCCTCACAGCTACCAAGAACGGTCTAATCGGTTATTGCGAACCCGCCAAATTACACCTCCAGAGACACGGGAATCCGACCAAGGTCGCTCAGGTCGCCGAGCTTATCATTTAACCACTAATCATAATACTGGAAATGCCATTTGAGTTCTGCTCGGGTTTTAATAAGCGGACAGAGGCCAGATTTCGTAGGTAGCCTGCAATTTAGACGAGCCACGGCTGAATCGTCATTTCGTGATGCGGATTTTATTTTAAAATATTAATTGAGTGCATGAGTGTGCAGTTCTAAGTAAATACAAGGTTTTGGGGACGGTTGCGGAGAGGTCGGCGACGCTCTGCTCCGCCGTGCTTGTTTGTTTTTCTGAAGATACATTACACTACACTACACTATACGTACCTACTTACATGATAGAGATAGATTTATGGCTTTATTTAGATAAAGGTTTTGTTTAGACCGATGTATCTTCAGAACTCATAACTATGTATAATAAACATAAACCATCTCCTGGATATGTAACATTAAAGACGATTGAAACTCCAAACAACACTCATTAGTTCTCCCGGATCTTCGTAAAGAAACGTCCGTAAAACTTTCTAAGCAGCATATAAATAACGTTCGGAGTAAACTCAAATTGGTGGCGGCGAGTGAGGAGTAAAAGGGCCCAAGCGCTGAGTGCGGCGCGAGCGGTGCCAGCTCTCGGATCGATGAAATGCTCTTTGTTCGCCGGATATACGAGCTGAATTCGCATCACGTCGCCCTAAACCCAAATCGAGAGAAACGACTCCCACCGCGGAGAGGTCGTAAGCGGAATCGTTTTACCGGACGATTTTCGTCTTTAGCTTGAACGGTTAAGGCGCGTTTTTGGATGATCCTTCTCGCACAACAATTGAATCAGTTCACGCAGCATCAAATCACTAAACCACTGGGCGGAGCCGTACTTGGGCTCCGCTGGCGGCTGCGGGACAAAGACGGAGGAAACCGTTATCGCGACGTTCCGCTCGGGCTAGAGCGAGAGCAGCGTATAGCGTCTGGTGAGAGGCTAAGATAAGAGATGACAGCCGAACTTGGGTGCGCTCAAGTAGCTTTTTGTTCATAGCCCGCGGCGGCAATAAAAGATAATAGTGTCACCGAGCAGATTGCCTCTTATTCAGCACTTGACAATTAAATAAGTGCCTTTGAATTGGGCTGCCCGAGAATACTGTGTCGTAACATAATATAATGCTTAATGCGGATTTCTACTTCTACGCGCGATGGCCAGCTGAATGCTAATTAAGTTCATTAGGTGTCTGACATTAGACACTTGGCACATTAGCATCATACCAAAAATAATCTGACGAATGATGCCAACTATCCTATTAAGCATCCGACATGTTGGTAATATATTAATGTTCCGTTAATAAAACGAAAAACAACATGATAGATAGCGGGGTAATAAATTCAATGATAAAAATGTATGAAAAGATCAGCTACGAGCATCTGAACTCCCCCTCATTTACATTTAATGAAATTAAATGATCCATTTAGAGAAATTAATTAACGAGGTAACCAGTGAAGCGGTGGCTAACCGCGACCCTCGCACAATGGGACATCATAATAGCACCGATGATAATGCGAATAGCAATAATAAATTACTCCCTTCGAATTAATAAAAACCTCACTTGATAACAATAACGGAACACTTTGGAACTAATCGAGGTTTTGAGAGCGAAATTAATTTTGTTTGGGATGGGGCGCCGTTTGCTCTCGTCTGCCGAATAAAATTCCTACTAGCCTTTTGTCTGTGAATTCCTGATGTGTATTGAAGTTAAGTAGGTATCTTAGATTTGTTTATTTCAAAACGAAATCTAGTGTTTCTATTTCACTGTTTTCGGTTCTACCATACCCTATTTGATGCTGCTAAAAAGACTAGACATACATACATTATACTTCCATGAGTGCTCTTAAAAAAGAGATGTTTCACATCTGAAATATTTATGAAGACAAAGTTATCTTTTACCCTTTGCGAATACCCATCTAAATAGTCAGAAGGGGATGGGCAGTTTGTTTCTGGAAAGTTTTCGTCGCGTTGTTATGTAGAATCTTCACATAAAGGAGCTGAAAAAACACATTTGTCCCCGCAGCACAACGCGTTAATGTATAATAATATAGGAGCGCACCCTTTCCTACCGAATCAAATAAATCAAATTAAACTCGACCACGCTCCAGCGAGCGCGTGAGTGCCCAAGACGTTTTGTCAAATTTATTATTTTATTTATATTTTTTATTACTCATTTCATTGCGGTATCTTCATTGTGCTCTCGAGTGGCCTGTGACAAATTTGATGACGATCGGGGTCACAGCTAGGGTTAGTGATCTATCGCTTGTGGGGTCCGTAAACGATACTTTACAAAATTTTAGAGTCAATTTAAGTTCGTAATGTGGCATAAATCGTTTTTATGTAATTTCTTGTGGGATTCGCACAGCGTTCCGAATCGATTTATTTGAAATGTTAATGGACCGTGAATCCATTGTTGTCGATTGAAATGTTCGAATTGGAGACAACTTTCTTTAACTGTTGCAAAAAAACTATAATGCTTAATCTACTAGGTAGGTACGACTAATACCTACTAATGACAATTGACCAACTATATCTGGTATACAAATAAGATTACATACAATTGGAAACGGTACTCAGTGGTGTAGTATGAAGAACTGTGCCATTCCTTTCTCTGTAGCCAAATGCGCAAGATCCAGGAGGATAAACGGCTTTACATTGTTCTCAGGACGAAATGGAAGCGTCAGACGGCGGTGGGTCTGGAACTGCTGGCGGAAGCGGGCAACTACGCCGCGTTCCAGCGGCTGTACGGCGGGTACTGGGCCGGCGTGCCCGCGTACCCCGCGCAGCCGGCGCCGAGCGCCGACCTGTACTACCGGCAGGCCGCCGCCAACGCCGCTGCCGCCGCCTCGGCCAACACGCTGCAGAAACCCCTGCCCTACCGGTAAGTCCCTTTCACTTACTGGCGAGTCACAGACCTGACTGACCGAGGCTGAACGATATATCTGGGGATGGTGTATTACATACAATAACCTGTGATTTGTAGGTGTAATATTGGGCATCTACGAGTATTAGGTACCAACGAGGGCACAAGACTGACGTTTGGTGGATGACTGAGTGAAGAGTACTTAGGTATTCTTATCTTGTAAGCACAATTGACCAAGCGACGTTGTCAGACGGCAAGTTTTAGCTAGTTGTCTCAATAAAAGTCATGTTAGTAGTATTGGGACTCGAGCGTATACCGAAACGGACGACACATGGCGTAAGTAGTTTTGTGTAGAAATAGAAAAAGACGCGGGATAGTTGGCTGGGTATTTTACGTGTGCGTTTTGTGTCAGGTTATACCCGGGCACGCCGCTGGGGTCGGTGCCGCCGCTGGGGCTCGGGCTGCCGGGTCCGTCGGCGCACCTGGGCGCGCTGGGAGCGCCCGCGCTGGGCGCGCTCGGCTACTATGCGCAGGCGCGGCGCACGCCCTCGCCCGACGTGGACCCCGGCAGCCCCGCGCCCCCGCACCGCTCCTCGCGGGAGCCTTCCATCGACCGCCGCACCGACGACGATGATGACGATGAACCTATACACGTGTAATTCCAGTGATTGTGATCCATGGACCAGTTAAATTAAATCAAATATAATTCGCACGTCGGCAAAAGACAATTTACTTGCGAGACTCTGCACTTCGAGTATAGACTTTACGTGCAGTATCGTGTTTTGGTATCCTTAATATTCTGTTACCTTATTCACAGTTGCGGTAGGTTTTAAATTATTTGCTCCAATTACGTATGATAACGTTGATTTGATGAATCTGTTACGTATTAGCTTTTCTACCGTTCTTATCGGGGAGTGATCGTGAAGTGTGGACGCGGCAGTCCAAAACATGTGATATCTTAAACCCAGATTTGATATAAGGACTTGAACTTAATGTGTACAATATTAATTGATGTTGTAGGTATAACTATTAGTATTATAGAGTACACATGCTTGAAGAGGACATTGTGTGGGTTGGACTTTGAGACAACAGGTCCTTCGTCGGCGGGTCTATTTGACATCGCGCGTGTGATGTTGTTATGAGTATCTATAAACAAAAGTGGCTTTATCATCCGACAAGGCTCGTTAAAATATAATTGCTCAGTAGACCTGCATAAGCGTATAGATAAGTAAGTTTCACGTGGGTAAGCTAACTGCCTAAACGCACGTTCGCACACTAGGCGTTGGCCGGATAATTCGCCGGCATCGTTGCATGAAGAACAACCAATTGCGTTCAGGCGAACGATCCCTATGCCGGGGACGATGTCTAACCATGAAGGCTCAGGACTGTTTCTATGAACAGATTGCGAGTACTGCGTTACAACTTTTTTGTACTTAAGCATATTTCTGAACTAAATTTCTGTTATTTATGATTATCTATAATATTTTGTACCTGCCATTTTTGCAGTGGTAAACATCATTTGTTATTGTTTCCCTACTGTAAAGTCTGGAACATCGATGGAAAGATGTCAGGTTTTTATATGGCAGCGATGGGGTGGCGATACAACATTCATACAGTAGTGCTATTTAATCTCACTCACCATTCCTGATACCCACCCGCAATTGCCTGTGACACAGTCAATCGACAGTGCAGTAGCGATTCTCGCACCTATAACTCGGTCGAAACGAATGTGCCGATAGAGTCGTACCTAATTCAGTACGCTTGACCTCTTATACTAGCACTCTAGCACGAGTGCGAGCGAAAGGTCCAACGCAATGATTTATGACTCTCCATCGGCACGTTGATTCTGGTCTTAGGTACTAAGTATAGCGCGTTCGTAATACGCGGGAGTGTATCGCTGCCACAAGCCGACCAGAGCCCCGTCACTGGTCCACCACACACTTCCCAAGGCGGCTTGAGGAGTTCCTATTTCATGTCGATTGGGATGATTAGGATTTAAAAGAACATTCTTTACTTGCACCATATCTGATGGAGCTTTTTTACGGCGTCTCTATTTTTTGGATACGGGTAAGCTAAAAATCGGGCATCTTCCATACTAGTGAGCTCGGTGTTGTTCGTGTACCACATCCATATTTATGTGGCAAAATATATTTCGATAAATGAGACAAGAGATATAAATTATACCTCAAGCTCTTACTTGCAGGCAGGCGGAGATGCTTGATTGCCACCGTCGGTATGAAAAAACGTTATTGTTTTGATACAACGATGTAAAACGAATTATTTACACTCTTAAAATGCTTACCTATTTATTTACACCTCGAGTGTTTTATGTTATGCCTCATCAAAGTTGGCCATTACTCGAATTTTGTCAAGAACACACGTCCTGCCAGACGTACTTAAAACCCACACTGGAAATGGAAAATATTGAATAAGTTAGATACATAATGATAAATGTTTTCGAAACACGCAATAATCGAAATAGTAATTAAGAAAATAATTGTGTGTAGTGATTTAACATTCCAAAAAAACATCGGAAATCTTTTGCAAAATTGCAGAAACTGTATAATATTATATTATCTATATAAATATAACTAATTATATTATGTATGTACTGTTAGTATTAAATACACAGCTAAAGTATTAAATGTATGTTAAAAAGTACCTTGTGCTTTGGGTACCAGCTGGCGATGTACTTAAGCATTCCGAACCGAGAACATGCTATGTCCGATAGATCTTGTGGTGTTTTGTAATTAAAATGTTGTCAATTAAGATAAGGAATTTTGATTTATCCTCATTAACATTACAAGCCTGATGTTTCACAATATTGAGGGCGAACATCCAAGAGAGGTGCCTAGCTGTCAAGCATGCGATGTATCAAATGTATGAAGGAAGATACATAATCGCACATATATGGTGGATATTCGGCCCAATTTTTTATCGTTGTCGATTTAACAGTTTCGTCAGAACAGGATAAAATTTGGTAGGTTGGGAGAGCTCGTGATATAGTGCAATATAAATACAATATCCTTTATGTACCTAAAATTTTGTACTAAAAATCCCATTATTGCGTTACATCCATACCTTTTGTCACAAGAGAATGAAGTTGTACGACATTTCACAGCATCACGAACTCTTCCAACCTACCAAATTTTATCCTATTCTGAAGAAAAAAATCAACAACGATAGATAAATTCCTTCACCCTATTTTACCTATTTTTGATAATTTACTTTAAAAACAAAGTTTTAACCGACTTCAATTTAGTACTCCGCCAAGCCACGAGAACATTTCCACATTTCTTTTCCAATTTACCACATGAACTGATTTCCGAGAGCAAATGCGTTAATTATTAGAGAAAAAAACCCAATCGCTGTATGTGGGCCGATAATATTTGAGGACTTACGTCGATTCAACAAGGATCACCTTTGGCACTTCATTAGTTGCTATTTCAACGGAATCTTATCAGAATCCGTGATATACTTTTTCAATTTCATGTACATAATTGAGGAATTCCATAAGTCATCTGTGGTCTTCATCATCAATTCCACTCCACCAAATTTATGATTTCCGGGTGTAAATACACGAGTTATAATAGAAAATACCAAAATCACTACACGCGTGCCTAATATAATTGAGGAGTTCCCTCAATTCCTCATGGATCCCATCATCCAATTGAATTTTTGAAAAAATGGGAACCACCTGGAAGCATATACTTACAAATATAAAAAAAAATTACGAATCGGCTCATCAATGACGGAGTTCTGAGGTAACAAACATTAAAAAAAAAAAACAACCGAATTGAGAACCTCCTCTTTTTTTTGAAGTCGGTTAAAAAGACGCAGGTTGCACCGACCGTGGTCTCAGATGGCAAATTATGAGATTTGACCCGCAACGTCAGAATCAAGTAGGTAAATCAATAACATCTTCCGTCTTACTACTTCTAAATATGTGCAGTAGACGTCATGCATCTAAAGTAGGGGAATTAGTGGCAGCAATGTATGGAGCAGTCTGCACTTTTGTCTCAGTCTGAAAATATTCTAATAAAAAAATAAAAAGATATTTCAGGCTGCCAGTTCAATCTTTTTTTATTGGAATTCGCAAAAATCGCCTCAAAATGTATGAACACACGAGTTAGGTAGCGACCACTCCGGTGCTTAACGCTGCGTATACGCGTTGACGTGTCGTATGCGTCACGTATTCTTCATACATTTTGCTGCGTTTTACGGTGCGTTAGCGTATTTTGAGCAGCGGTGTGGTCGCACCTTTATAATGACCGCGACCGCACTTCTTTCATACGGTCTAGCCCTAATTGTCAGTAGGTAGAATAAAACAAGCAAAATAATATTAAAACGCAGGATGTTGATTTCCTGTGTTTAATTAAGTTAGATAGGTATTTGTTTAATTCAGATATCAAATAAATGAAAGGGAATCGTATTTAAATTACCTAATAGGCTAAATTGATTTGCTTGAATTTCATTATGAAAGTGGGTATCCAAACGAACATTTATGCCACTAATGGTATGTGGTTTTTACCCACACCATTAGGCAGCCAGTTAGGGTGGTGGAACCAAAAGATGAACGCCACTCAATAGTTCAGTTATCTCAAAACATTGTAATTAAAAAAATCGCGACAAATTTTACGCACTCAAGATATTTTTTCCTAATAAATATGCTTCCTGTGCGTTACGCCACACACGCGGCGGTGAGCAGCCGTCGCGACCGACCCCCCTATTCTGTAACTTGTTTTAAGAGTCCGCAGTAAGCTCGATTCTCCATACAAACGTAGTTAGGCTCTTATTTTAAAACTACGTGTTGGATTGTAACGAAACTTTGCATATACAATGACATGAGGTATATCTATGTCTGTAATTAGTTTATGTAGCTTCAGATACCATAGTAAAAAAAATACAACGAATTTAAGTTTTTCATACAAAACTTGTTTTTGCTGTATTTCGTCTGTTTTATACACTGGAACCATATAAACTAATTACAGACATAGATATACTTCATGTCAATGTATGTGCAAAGTTTCGCCACAATCCAACACGTAGTTTTAAAATGAGAGCGTAACTACGATTGTATGGGAAGGCGAAATTCGGCCGAGCTTACTGCGGACTCTTAAGCTCACCTCAACGCCCACCCACAAATATATCTTGACACCGCAATACGTAGTAACTAAGCGTAGGTACAGGTCTAGTTTCGTGACGGGTGACCGGCGGGGTGAGCCGCATAGGCGTAGGCGCGTAGCGAATAACAGCTCAGGCCTCGCGACAAAAACACCGATTTTATGGAGATCTACTTGGAATGTGCTCCCAAATTTAAGCTCTATATGACGTATAAAATTAAACGAAACGTCTACATGCATTTTTCTCGTGATATGGATTCTTGATTAAAACCTTTAATGGATTTTGTATTATGAATTGCATCATCACCATCATATCAGCCGAAAGACGTCCACTGCTGGACATAGGTCTCCCCCAAAGAGTGTATATTCATAGTTAATTTATGTTTAAGACGATTAAGTTTTTGTGGACCGCTAGATGGCGCTGTCACTAGTATAAACTAGATAACGGTTCTTGGATTCGAATACCTTAGGACAGAGCCGTCTGGGCGTATAAATTGATTGATAACCAAGTGAGTGCATAGTAACGGTGTAAACAAAGTGGTCCTTCGAAAAGTAGAAGTGAAGTATATTAAGTTATCGTTGACAGTGAACTTAAAGTGTTAGCAGTAGAGACTAAATTCGAACTGAAACCTCGGATAGTTCGGAGACTGAAATTTCAAATTCTTATTCAGTGGACTTAACAATTTCGTGATAAAAAACGCTCGTATTTCAAAATTTTGTTCTATGGACTTTTCAAATTCAGCAAAGAAATAGAAGAAAACATACTGAATTTTCTCTCAAAAATCTCTCAGAAACACAGAAAGAAGAAGTACTCTAAATATTTCAGAATTACTAATACTGTGCATGTTCAAAAAGTTTTTAGAGAAGAGATTCAGAGCTTTAGAGATGATGCAGCCTACCCAATCTACGAACATGTACAAGAGTACTTCCAGAAGCGCCCAGAGAGAACCTCACTTCACCGTCGAGTCCAGAGTATGACAAAACTATATAAAACCCAAAAACTTATCTATTTCATTTCAATGATACATTAATAAGTAATAACAAATTGTTTTAATTATTCATATTTAAAAAACAATCTCCTATTATTGTATTCATATGTAATGGGTATGAAATTTTAATCATTTTCTTTTGTGTTTAGTATCAATATTCTGATTGTTGACTAGTATAAAATGTAAAAAAAATATATATCTAGAGCAAAAAGGCTGCGCGGTGATACGGTATTCGTATTTTTTTTTATATAAAACGTTCACCTATTGGGCACAGCGTTCATCTTCTGGGCAAAATGGCATGGTGTATTATTTAATTCCGTTTTTAACCCCCAAAAAATGAATTACATCCTCGATAAAAAAATGCTAAGTTGGGAGAGTCGCTTAAACGTTCATCTTTTGGTTCTACGACCCTACTTAAGATGAAGCACCTACACATGGCACATACACATAGATAATTACTTATTTATTGAAAATAGCTAAGCTAAATAAAGTTGATTGTAAAACTTATAACATCTAGCGAAAATCCCGTATTAGTTTGTTCATACAAGTATGGGCATCGTTTCAGCGAACCTACGTTACAGCATGTATCCCGCTCAGAAGCTATTGGTCAAAAGTGCTATACATATATCCCACACATCGGACAAGTGGATTCCTCAGTAACTTGGTGTTCGTGCCGTCCGTGATTAGAGGACGTTTAAACGGTATAAATATTCATTTGGCATTTGTATCTAGCTGGCGTGTTCGGTTAATGTTTTACTTCTGTTCTATTGGTATTATTTACCGCCAATATGTACTCTTTAAGTCATAGGCATTGCTGGTTGTACCAAATTATGCTGATTATAATAAAGGTGCGTTAAATGCCTAAATGTAAAAGTAATTTGAATAGCAGAACAAAAGGCGGTGTAGCTTGCACCGTGCGCCGATGGCGAGGTGGAACACGCAATAGTTAGTAGGAGCGATTCTAGAAAACGGTCGTTTGTGATAAGGATCAGCACAGCACAGGCGCGCCCTCTACCGGCCGGTGGCACGGGAAGAGGGGCTGCTAATTGCGCCGTTTTGTGAACACGGCCAGTGGCGTGAGCGCCGAGCAATCAGCGGCCGCTGACTGATTGCCTTTTAAATAGGTTTTATACCCTCTAAAAATGTTTCAAAGAAAATCAAAGAAAAGCTCCAGATTTCGTGAGGTTCGTGTAAACGCGAGCGAGGACAAGTTGTTTTGTAAAACGCAAACTGACGACCGTGACTTTTCAACGAACGTTGTCGCTCGGAGTTGGGGATGAATTATTCAACCTTGTAGGCTCTAATCGCGCGGCTTTTGTTAAGATTTGTTTGTATTCAATGTTAAATAACAAGCTACGGGGAGCGCGATTAACTTTTACGTCCATGTCGCGATTGTGACTGATGACATCCGACGTGACCGTTCGGAACGAATAAAATATGAACAGTTATCAACAATCTTACCTACATAAATCGAACTAACCTCAGCCTTCAGGTTGCGAGTTGTAAATATCCGCCTTTTTTCTCGAACCACGTACGAGTATGTACTTACCGTGTAGATCACATGGAATAAAGATAGCGTAGACAATTAAGCACGGAGCCATTAAACGGGCAAGCGCGGTGCGTGTCACGGTGGCGTTAGCGCGCCTTGCTCTCTGTATAACTGCAAACGACACCGACGGATTCGCGGCCATTGCAACTTGTAGCCGTCCTAGCAAAAATACCTTATTGTAGCAGGCACTGCATACTGTATGCGATATTTATTAAATTGACACTGTATGTTAGTCCTTTATTATATCCTGAGTACCTAAGTTACCATGTTGCTGACGGGCCATCGACTCCCTACGACACAATATATATGAGTAGGTATGTAGGTGCCGACTGCATACCTACTCATCAAATTTAAATTAACTTCGTTATTGCAGTAGCGATTGCTACTTTACTAATTTTGCTTTGAACGTTATCATGTTGTACCAACGCCGTTGCGTTCTGGTGCCGCCGGCTGCGACTAAATCCTTTGTAATGAGTAATCACGAGCGCCGCGGACGGAAACAGATACCATCTACAACGCGGGCGTTGCCCATTGATTTACCTACACCTAAGCGCCCGCTAAACGATCTACTGGCACTACGATGCAATGCAAGTATTTAGTATAAGTATTTTAAAGTCAGGTTTACGCCTTATACAGTTATTATTTTTGGATATCCGATCAGGACAGCGATGTCTGGCGTTTAGATGGTACATCAGACACTTTATTCTACACGATATTCGTAGGTACGAGTACAATAAGAAAACCAAAGTGATTACAAAATACCCAATCAGTGAAAACCCCTTTTTTGAAATGGTTGGTTTCTAAAATTACTTTAAATGTGTATATATACTTAAAACGAAATAGAGGAAGAAGGAATTTACATAAATAGGTATAGGTATCGATGTCAAATTTTGGTAGTTTATACATAGGTATAACATGAACAACATGAACTTACAGCTTGAAATGAGTTTTCAAAATGAGACGGCCCCCCACTATTAGGTATAGATGTAATCTTTCATAGATTCTTTCACTTCTTCTCTGTCCTACACAACACATCTAGCTATTGAAATACGTTAAAGCGGCCTTTAGACCTATCTAAATGCAGTACACTAAATCAGAAAGACTGCAAAAAGAAGTGTACAAAGACTGTTAGCATGTAAGTCACTCTAATTAGACAGTTAGACTCGACACTGTCACTCTGAATCAGTCAGCGTACTGCATAGTGTAAAGTGAATCAGAGACTGAACGCATCATGCTCGTTGACCGCGGTAGAGTGCGCACGCAAGCGGCTTAATGTCAACCAACAAGGAAAAAGAAATAATTTTAAAAATTCTCGATTTCTACAGAGAGATGCCCTATTTATGGGATAAGCAACACAAGGAGTATAAAAATGAAGATTTATTCTCGCTTATTAAAATTTATTTATTTTCGTTTATTAAAATAGAGCTGGACGCCACCAAAGCCATGGCGAGCCCTATTCTTTGGTGTTTAGACGGCGACATTGCGTACGTGCACTTCATTTGAATTTTTCGTCCGTATCTGAGTTAGCACGCTAAATAGATCAAGTGTAAAGAGGACGCACTAAATCCCCCCGCACCGCTGTCTAAATGCCGTGTACTGCATTTAGATAGGTCTAAAGGCCGCTTAAGTTATCGGCCTCAATCACTAGTTTGGATGTGATAACGCCAACTTCGCTTAATGCACTTCGAATACTGCCATTTTGGTTTACTGCACTGCAACTTAGGTCATTGTGACATCGTAGGGTAAATTCCTAGGGAGCAGTCAGTCGAGCGGTCGCTTGTACTCTATAATACCTTATAGTCGCGTGGTTACGCGTCTGAAGCCACCTTACCATCGGCACCTAGACAGGTCAACTGCGGCTACCGTTCTACGAGTATTTAAATAAAAGTGTCAGTAGATTGTAAAGTCTTATACAGGCTGGGTCATACGAGTCGATGATTACAAGTAGCTATTGTCTTCGAATTCATATAAAACAATATGCAGAAGTCAATAGATGACAATGCGAAAGTATTGGAAGTCCACATGTATGCCGATATTTGAAGCCTCGATATAGAAAACTTGAACTAGGTACATTATAGCAAAGAAAAGTAACCTTTACCAACCGTGTCTGTTGTATAGTACCTACGGGGTTACATTTATCTCCAGCGGCTAGAGTCTGGCAAAAGAACGTGACCTGGACTTAGTGGCATCATTATTAATCTGTCAAAGGCACGTCAAAGTCTTTGGTTAGAGTTATTAGTATTTTGTGTATTTATTAGTTATTAGTTATTAGTATACTCAATTATTTTGCATTTATAATTGCCGTAATATGGGTAAAACAATAAAAAGTAATGTGCGAAAGCTGCATCAGTAAGTTCAAGCAAAAACAAGAGGAGAAAGAAGTTGTTTTCCAAGAGAAACAACAATTTTAGGATGCGATGTCGGATTTTTTAGGTTAGTAGGACTTTGTAATATTAATCCTTGTCGGCTGATTATTTGATATAATAATATTGACGATAATGATGATAACTACCGTTTCAAGATAATCTTGAAAATATTCAAGAAATCTGTAAAAAAAATCTACTATATATTGAATTTGCCGCGTTTTCTCAGGTCACGCTTTCGTTTGCCAGACTATTAAGCTTTGACCCTTCCGTCGGCCTTCGCGTGATCAGCGGTGCTACCACAAAAATGGAAACTCGAAGTTCGTATGACATGCATCCCTGTCACTCGAGCATTGTGAGTGAGATAGAGATGGAAATACCCGAACTTCGACTTTCGAAGTTCGTGGTTATAGCTCAGAGCTAGCGACAAAGTTAGAAGTCGATGGGTACAAATCAACGATGGTAAAGGTGGCGGATGTAAGCTAAATCCACCGAATACAAATAACATTAATAAAGCTCACTTTAACTATTAATAGATATATTATTATTATCAATTTTATAACAATACCAATTCATTTGTCTATTTAGGCCGTTAAAAGTAGATACGTCGCCCTTTATAGAGAAAATATGTATTTGCATATTAATTAGGTCGGCACGTAAACGCGCTAATGGGGCAATTAAAATAGTTAATTGTTCGAACTACCGCTTTGCTGGGAACCGTTGTGGTGCAATATAACTACTAAAGTTTAAATTATAAAAACCCACATCCCGACCGATATAATGTATTGCGACCACCCTGGAAGTGTTACTTCGCTATCTATAATACCTTAAACATTAGAACTGGGCTCAGTACTTATTTGTCATCAAAAGTAGCCGTAGTAAAGAAATAGACATATGAACATAATGTAATCGTAAAACATAACCCTCTTGCCGCAGTCGGGTAAAAATATTGTGCAGCGAAAGTATAGTCAATAGCAGTTTCCCGAAAGCGTCCTCTGCTGCTCTCACCAAGGCGCCGCCTCGCCCAGTCAGGACGGTCGCTCAGCACTATGGGACCAACTATTTATAACTCAGTTCCAGCTGATAGAAAGGACTTAGAAAGTGTCACGGCATTCAAAAACAAACACACTGTTGCTAACTGAGAAGGCTTAAAACGCAATCGATGAGTTAACAAATAAACTGGTGGATCATTGACCCAGCGCCGTAATCAACGGAAATCGGATTAAGAAATGACTGTAATAATTATATGTTCCATGTTTAAAAACTTAAAATATACAGAATTTATTGATAAATACTCATTTTAGAAAAAATATCCTTAGATTAGTAACCCCAGCTGGGTTAATAATCTTAGCGATTTTAAGCAGTTTCTGGTGTTTCAGGTGTTTTTAATTAGTCTATAAGCCCGTCGCGCCATCACCGGCCGCCTAGGTACCGAATCTCCTTTTCCAGCCACCGTGTCGGCCTGCCACGCAGTGGCATCTTGCCCCACAACTCATCTGTACGTCTAGCACAACTTGATGACAAGTCGCTTCGCGCGCGACTGAGCGTCTCCTGTCGCACTCGCACCGTACAAATTAGATAGAGAAGGGTAGATCTTTCTCGACTCGCGTCGCGGCGCGGCGTCAGTTGTTAGTCCCTTGGCATGCGGCAGACTTAGCAGTACCAGCGAAGAAAAGGGGTAGGTATAACTAATACATATAAAGTGCAAAATTTTAACAAGATTTAACAATTTTCCAATCAAATACAAAACTGTTTACACCTATCTGAAACTGAAAGGAAAATTCAAATAAGGTCACCTAATGGTACACTTGAACAAGGGATCATTAAGGCAATTCCTTTTACCGCCATGTATGAACAATATACGCGATATGATACAGATAACAAATATTATCATCACTACATATAAGTACTTAGTATAAAACAAAGTCGCTTCCCGCTGTCTGTCCCTATGTATGCTTAAAACTACGCAACGGATTTTGATGCGGTTTTTTTAAATAGATAGAGTGATTCAAGAGGTTTATATAATATAGTACCCGTGCGAAGCCGGGGCGGGTCTCTAGTGGAAAAATAAAACCATCATCGCCTGAAGCCCAGGGCCTGCGCCGGGTCTCCGTCTAAGCTAATACCCGTATTAGCTGATGTAGTGTATTTTTCCATAAAATTCAGAATGCTCACAGACAGAAGACCCAATTTATAATTTAATTTGTTTCGTAAAAGGTGAAATGAAGCATATATAAAAAAATACATACCCCCCTTTACGTGTAGGGGAGGTACCCTAAATCTTTTTTTATATATTTTATTCTACCATTTCGTCGGCCTGATTCGATTTATACCCATGCGAAATTACAGCTTTCTAGTAGTAAGGGTCACTGAGCTAAGGCGCGGACGGACGGACGGACAGACGAACGGAAGAACAGGCGGACACGGTGAAACTATAAGGGTTCCTTGTTGACTACGGAACCTGAAAAACAAGCTGTTTGCGAGCGCTTTGCCAACTTGCCACGCTGAATAATATGTTTTTATTTTTCGTTCTTTCAATTTTACATGCGATTTACAGATTTTTTAAGATTCTCTGTGTAGGAATGAAAGTTTCAAGGCCGGACGTTGGTAATCACACAATAATCTACGTCTGTCCGATGCTTGCCCTACAAATGCCCGACGTGAATTATAAACAATAACTACAAATAATAACTGTTTAGTCTCCGATTCTGCGGGACACCCTCTGTTCCTGCCCGGAGCTAGTACTATTATTTATTCTGTGCCGAAGCCCAGGCGACCTTGGTCCGCTCGATGCTCGCCCTATGCAAGCCCTGCCGCCAGTGGAGCGTTTAACACTGCTTCTCTAACCAAAGTCCAACTTACCCAGATTTGACCTTACTTTTTCCAATGCGCTCACTGCCCGCCGCAATGATACAAAGTATTAGAACCAAATAAAACCGCTCAGTTTCGCACGGACACCAACGATTGAGTATGTAGAATAGGTACACATAATTATTGTATGAAATATTAATGCGACACATGCCACGTTCTCATGCGAAAATGAAAGCGATTAAAAAATGCTACGACAACGCTTAAATGTGTTCACTTGTATTCCATTGCACGTAACGCATAACCATAAAAGCTAAAAAGTCGTTTAATACGGTGCACTTCAAAAAAAACCGGACAAGTTGGAGTTCGACTCGCCCACCGACAAAATGACAAATCTAATACAGTTATATCGTTTTCAGATTTTTCCCTGTATTTGTAGTATAAGAGGATATTACTTGCCAAATTTCATTGTTCTAGGTCAACGGAATGTAGCCTATAAATAATTCCCTTGAGTGTCGAAATATAAGATTTTTGCGGCATAAACGGCCGGATCTTTTTACGTAAGCTTAGAAGTTTGATTTTTTCACAGCTTCAAGCGACTGTAGACCTACCCTAAAACGTTCAAAATTAAGTGTAAAGGTTAAGTGTAAAGTAATATTTATCTAATTAAGGATATTTCTTCATTAGCCATTAAACAAAGCAATAGAGCAAACAAGTACAGTAACAAATACAGTACCTGTAACGAAAATGTAATTACTTTCAGTTAATGAGATATTCCCATTAATGCAGCTCCGTAGTAAACGTTGCCAACTCCAGGATACCCTGAATAAGTAATAGGTACTTAGGTGGTATAGGTTTCACCGAGCAGAATGCCGCTATTATACAGTACTGGAACACCGCGAAAATTGGCCGTTCGCTATTGCTATGTCGTATATTAGGCTTTCGTTGCTTTTAAATATCAGCCTTATTCTGTACACAAGAAAGTTACTTCTACAACTCGAAAACTAAGCGAGTCACGAGTTTGAGAAAGTATATAGTCTAACTAGCCCGTTATATGATAAGCATTGTAGTTAAGATTGCTAACCGTACGATTTGAATAGCAAAGCGCCGCAATTTTTAATAGCCACAAAGGTGATGGTATCGCACTTAATTACCACATCGTTTAGTCGCACTTGTAGGTACTAGTAAATAACGTTAGATGTTCTCCACTAAGGAAAATCAAAAGTCATAGGTAGTTTCCGTGAACACCAAGTCGTGAAATATTAAAAACTTACATGAGCTTCAGGTAAATAAATCCAATTGAAAACTTAAAATGAGCATGCAAACTAACGCTAATATTACATGTTTCGAATAAAAACTGTGATGCATTTACTTTATTTTTGATTAATGCACGCATACAACAAAATGTAAACAGCAACTTTAAAAAAAACCTGTACAAAATGAAAGACAATAGCAGTTTTTTACGGCTTCACGTCGAAATGATTAAGTAAGCGCGGTGTGTGCGGTAAGGATTGGCGGCGATACGCAGATCCTATCGGTCGCGGGGTAATTAGTCGTTTCATTTATCGGTCTGTCGCGATACGTGCTTGATTCTAACGCTTTTTCACGTTTTAATAATCAAGTCCATTGTGTTGCCGGCATTGGAATACAATCAAAATAGCATTGCGCGTTGACTCACCCATACTTACTTACTAAGAATAAAGATAAAATGTCTGTGAAATGGACCTCTGAAACTACTCATCAGATTTATTTTTCATAATTCTTTGTAATACCTACTATTTAATGAACTTATAATAAGATCGTCATCTTGTGCATCAGACAAAATATTTCTGAAGTATACAATATACATACTTAAAAATGCCGATTGCAAGATTTCATAAATTATGAAGGTCATTATTCCGTCTCTCTCTACCTGCATCAAAAAAAAAACGAGTTCTATAGTGTCTATCTATTTACAGGGCCTTAAAATGGAGTTATACTTAGCATCTTTAAATTTATTTAATTATTTTACGTGTTGAATGGCCAGAGACTGCTCAGAATCGGGAACACTGGAAAAGTGGGCGGGAGCCTTTGGCCAGCAGTGGGACACTACAGGCTCAGAATAATAATAATTTTATGTGTACATCGACCATCGGGCGGGTTGTCTCAACATCAAAACTACTATTAGTAGAAAAAAAGTTATAATACGTGTGTGCCATGCGGAATCTCTAATAGCAAAATTATCTATGTGCATGACTAGTAACTGCTTTGGTTTATTCAAAAGAGCATTTACAGCAAGGTTTGCTTATTAGCCCGGTAAGCGAGCGGCGCGGTCGCAACTTTTTTGACAGTTCAATTGGATAATAGCGCAGCGCGCGCATTGTTCGCGCGACACTCGATTGTCAGCGCTTTTGGATTTTAATCTGCCATTTTGTGAAATTATGGAAATGAAATGGACGTTTCGCGGTTAGCTGCACCCAGATTTACACAAATTGTGTTGCACTATTGTGTAATTTTATTGTTCTGACATTGAATTAGACAAGCATCTCTGTGAGGCGGCTTAAACGTCGCGTTATAATTTTTAGGTTGATGTTGATTTTAGAAAATGGCTTTCCCCGTAAATGGCTATTACGCGGGCACGGGTCGTAATGAGCCCGCGATATCGGGCGTTTTGTAGCGCGTAATCGCGATGTTATCGCGGTTCCCTGCCGCAGCCCGCCACCGCGCACCGGACCGTAGCCCCCTCCGGACACTCGGACCGACGCGAACGCCGCTCATTCATTTTACACCACTGACCGAGCTTATGTCGCCCTAATGTTAGCACTACGCAAATAATACCTAGTAAAGTATAACTACACAAGAAAATAGCTCATCGCTATTGGAGCTTATGAGTCATGCTTCGATGTCTGTGATTTTGAAGAATAAAAATATATCAAATAGAATTTCCCAACGTTCGGAATATAATTGTCGTTGAAACGTTTAGCCGTTTATTAGCGAGCGCGCTGGGTGAGCAGCGCACCGCGGCACAGAACAATGGCTTCCCCACGAGTCATAGACGGCTTAATTATCATACAAACTGTATTTAGCTTTGAACGCATCAGAATTCTAAATTATGAATAATTAAGGTGGATTTTAAGCTTCGTTACATCTTGTCAGTTAAGTGAGCTTTTATAACTAAAAAAACGTTTGTTGAAACTGATCGTAATTACGATCAACGGGGAATAATAGAAAACCATGGTGTAACTTTACGCCAAGGGACACATTGATAGCGAAACAAATGAGTAATTGAACCAAATGCCGTTAGGTACCTACTATGGAGAATTACATTTTCGAAAGCGTTGACGAAGCCTACTACTTTTGACGTGTACTTTTGACATCAGTATGCTACCAATGAAGTTTATCTTATCTTATCTATAGTTAACTTATACATAAGTAATAAACAAAGAGGTTCATACGATAAAATGTATATTTTCACCCACGTCATTAATGCAAAAGTTCATATCATACTTATGCGATAAAATATGTCATTTCACAAACACCATTAGTGGCTGCACGATGAAATATATATTTTCTAAAACATCTTGATACAAAGGTTTATACGATGAGATAAATATATGTTTTCACAAACATTATTAATGCGATGAAATAAACCTTTACTAAAACATCATTAATGCAAAGGTTTATACGAAGAAATATATCTTTTCACAAACATCATTAATGTTTATACGTTAAAATATATATTTTCAGTTTTCACTGAGGTTAATACGATGTTTTTTTCTGACAAAAGTGCTTCTGAATTTCATTTGGATAAGATTTTGCTGCCCGCTCTGCTTTTCTTTTGTACAGTAATCAACTACTAATCGAGACCAATTTAACGAGTCCAAACTCGATAGGGTTGCGTTGTTTTATGAGTGCCTATGGCCGCCTTCCGGTATTCCATCTACCTAGAGTTAACGGTATTTATTGCAAAGTCGTTCGACTTATACATATATTTATGAATACAAAAAGCAGTTCAATCGAAATCTAAAAGGAAAAAACTTACAAGATTTGATTACAAAACAAGAGCTTGTATATGATAGGATATTTCATCAAATTTTATTGTCTTAACAACTTGGCATTTGGCACCAGACATTGACACTTTTCCGTACATTTCCGGGTGGGACGATTAAAGATGGTCACCATCTTTACTTATCAAACCAGAAATTAAGGGCATATTGTCATTTTCAGCCGGCAATTGTCATTATGGTGATATTAGCATAAGTATTTTTCACTAATTAATACGTTTTGTAGGTAATTGTCGTTAACCTGTTTTCTGTATGCACATATCTAATTTCATATTTATTAACAAAAATAAATATTCTTTTGACACTTATTCATATCAATTTGTGTTTTAATAGTGAATAGTAGTATGCGTTACTTGGTAATTATGCGATAAGACGAGAGGAAATGTACTTTATGGGTGGTCTCTCCTAAACCTTTATAATGTACCGCGTAAATGTCGCGGTGTCTTTACGTCGGCGCCTACAATGGCGCAGGCGTGCGTAAGCATGCTCGTAATTAATAATTATTCATTAAGGAATAATTGCAAAATATGAACATAGTAACTTTCAATTTACCAGCAGTAAACCGTGGACTTTATACGTTTTCATTTTCATGCTAACAGGTTTAAAAGTTTAGCGTGGGGTGATTAAATAATACACCGCCAAGAGATAGGTGAGCATTTCTAATGTAAATATTGTGAACGTTCCGATAGCCGCGAAGCACGCAAATCAAACACTGAAATTGGAGTCACATTAAAATATATATATATACTTATATTTGGAGAACAACCAGCCATGGATGTACAGAAGAAAAATAAATGAAAAATATTTGGATACTTAGATAAATTGATTATATTGATATAAGATAGAGGGGAGGCGAGGAAGAGGAAGACTTAGAATAGACTACATTGAGCAACTCAAGAAGAGAGTTGATGTTAGGTCGTATCCAGATGTCATAGAGGTTGCCTGGGATCGGATTAGATGGAGGGCCTACTTTGAGATACACCGACAAGACGTTCCCTGAACCTCCATCAAGGGTGAATTTATCCACCAGAGATGTGCGAAGATGTGTTTTCATATATTTGACACACACATGAAAACAGAGCACCATTAGACTAACCATACTTAGATTATTTGTACTACTAAAAACTAGTAAATAAGTAGCAATTTGTTTTAATTTTTTTTTTTTTTAAGTTATAATATAATAAATAAATGGATTTGAAAAAAGGCCTGTTATTTAATTTTATTTAATTGAGTCCATCGTGTAACGGCGATTTGTCATAATTTAGATAATTTTATTACAAAGCAGAATATGAGGGAATATATGGGTTTTCGGCGACATGAAAATCGACGTAAGAAATTTCGATAAAATGATAGATACCCAGAATTATGATTAACAATATTCGACCAAAACTTGTGTTATACTATTTAAAATTAGAACACTCGGATGATTGTGATTTTGCTAAGATGTACTGTCATTAAAAAGCATTATCAAGTATAAGTAACGATTTTCTATGTAATGAGAATTTTGGGAACTGATACTTACGTTAAACCAATTATAATTATATATAATAAGTAACAGAAAAGTACCTATCTACATTGCACTTCAAGCTCTATACACACAGTCAAACTGATGCAACAGTTTTGTGGGGCAATATTTCTTATTGTTAGGGTACCAATTGTGGTTATTATATAAAATAATAAAAAAAAACATCTATACAATCCGTAGTTTAAGAAAATAGCGAATTAAATCATTTACCATCTTCACCATGATATCAAAAGGAGATGCATTACGCGAATACCGCGAGAGCCAATGACGCGAGCTTCAGATTTTATACAAAACTTGATCATGATCATCGGTCCATTCTCGCACGCCCTAAGACTATAACTGACTTAATAAAAATCATATGTATACCCTCCCACTCAAGTTTAATTAAATGGGTTAGAGCAGGACGCACTTCATTATTTATTACGTTTAAATATCATTACAATTCCTACTCAACAACATTGCGCTTCGCTACGCGCTTAGGAAAGAGGGAAACTAGCCCAAGCTAGGTTTTTTTAATAATTCTATATCATGCACTAGCGACCCGCCCCGGCTTCGCACGGGTACTATATTATATACATACTAGCTGTTGCCCGCGACTTCGTCTGCGTAGAACTTGTTATCGTCGTAGAAAAAATATGGTTAATTATCGCTGTCCCAAACACACTTCTACCAGGGATGATGTCCGAGGTAAAAACTATCTTTTATCCTTCCAAGGGTCCCAAATTATCTGTACGGATAATTTCATCTAAATCCGTTCAGAGATTAAGCCTAAATGTTAACAGTGCGATGAGAACTTTAAATCCCCTTAAGGGATGAATTTCTAAAAACACTATAATTCGTTTTCTAGTTTTTAAGCAAACAGTCTAATTACGAAGTTACAAATGATTTACTATAAAAAAGGTCTTGCCCTCTATTCAATCTTCAAACCCCCTTTTAACCCTCTTAGGGGAAGAATAAAAATAAACGCTGAAATCGTTTTCTAATCTTTAAACAAACAGTCCGAAACTTAAGTAAAAAATCTCTTACTTTAAAAATATCTTGCTCACCGTATAAACTTTGAACCACCTTTTAACCCCCTTGGGGGATGAATTTCAAAAAACGTTAAAATTCATTTTTAAGTTTTAAACAAACTATCTAAAAATCGAAACAAATGTTTTACTTTAAAAATTGTCTTGATCTATACGAACTTCGAACCTCCTTTTAACACTCTTAGGGGATGAATGAAAAACTAACGCTGAAATCAACAGATTGTATAGTCTATTAATAAACAGTCTAAGACCAAAGTTAAAAAGTCTCTTACATAAAAAAATACTTTTCCCTTCATACTAACTTTGAACCCCCTTTAACCCCAATAAGGCATGTATTAAAAAAAAACTCTGAAATCAGTATTTTAGTCTTTTAACATAAGCTAAGACGGACATTACATATCTTACTATATTTTCTTGCTCTCCATATAAACCTTGAATACCGTTTTAACCCCCTTAGGGATGGAATTTTCTAAAACGCTGATTGTACTTACTGGTTTTGTGTTCTAATAAGTAATCTTTCTACAACGTTTCAAATCTTAACCTCAAAAAAAGTGTTTGTCATACAGACCGTGCACCCCTTTTTAGCCCCCTTAGGGGTGGAATTTTCTTGTACGCTGAAAGTGCTTTTTTGTATTCTAATAAGTAATCTTTCTACAAAGTTTCAAGTCTTTAGCTCAAAAAAATTAGTTTCAACCCAAACAAACTTTGCACCCCTATTTAACCCCTTTAGGCGTAGAATTTTCCAAAACGCTTAAAGTTATTTTTTTCTAGTAATATAAGTAATCTGTCTACAACGTTTCAAGTTTCTAGCTCAAAAGGAAGTGTTTCCCGCATACAAATTTTGCACCCCTATTTAACCCCCTTTTGGGTGGAATTTTCTAAATGGCTTAAAGTTATTATTTGTATTCAAATAAGGAATCTGTCTACAAAGTTTCAAATCTTTAACTCAAAAAAAGTGTTTCCCATACAAATCTTGCACCCCTTTTTAACCCCCTTGGGGGTGGAATTTTCTAATACACTGAAAGTACCTTTTTGTATTCTAATAAATAATCTTTCTACAGTTTCAAGTATAGCTCAAAAAATAAGTTTCCCCTATACAAATTTGCACCCCTATTTAACCCCGTTGGGGTGGATATTTCAAAAACGCTTTAAGATATTTTTTTGTATTCAAATAAGTAATCTGTCTACAAAGTTACAAGTTTCTAGCTCAAAAGGAAAAGTTTCCCTCATACAAATTTTGCACCCCTATTACACCCCCTTAGGGGTGGACTTTTCTGAAACGCTGACAGTTCTTTTTTTTATTCTAATAAGTAATCTTTCTACAAAGTTTCAAGTTTCTAGCTCAAAAAATAAAGTTCCCTCCATACAAACTTTGCACCCCTATTTAACCCCTTTAGGGGTGGAATTTTCTAAAACGCTGAAAGTACTTTTTTATATCTTAATAAGTAATCTTTCTACAAAGTTTTAAGTCTCTAGTTCAAAAATAATGTTTTCCCCATACAAACATGCACCCCTATTTGAAACCCTTAGGGGTGGAATTTCCAAAAATCCCGTCTTATCCCTTGCTTACGTCATAAAAGGTGCTTGCTTAAGTCCTGGTGTAAATTTCAAGTTTCTAGTCACAGTAGTTTCGGCTGTGCGATGATGAATCAGTCAGGAAGTCTTCTTTTATATCTAAAGAAGATTATTTTGTAAACGGCTCTTGTATGTTGGCACTAAATCTAAGTATACTCTACTACATTATATTAGTATTTTATGATGAAAACATGTTTGTAGGTATATAAGTACTAGTTTTGAGAATTACAACCTGCATCCAAAAATAATTGCAAGGGAATAAGAGCATTTTAAGCAAACTATTACGACTTCGAGATATGATTCAATTTCACCTGGCGTATGGAGAAGGTATTTTCACGCTACTTGCTGTCTTAAGTTGCTTGAACAAAAATAAATGGATTATGCACGTATCCCAAAGAACTTATACATATATAAAAGTAGTAAGTAACGAAAGTTCATACCATTTTAGTCTGATTTTTACGGAACTAACCGTAATTACCGCCGCGGTATTAAATGTATGTGGATTATTATTTACAACAGAATACTTGGTCAAATTAAGTAACCAAATTTTTAATCTTCTTGTATAGCGCGACCATATCATACCTACTTAGGCTACATTATGCACCAATACGATTCAAGTATTATTTCAATAAGGATGTCAATGAACGGTTTAGAAATTGGACGTTGGTTACTCCAATATGTAGGGTTAAGTAGGTACGTTCCAGAAATTGAAAAAGTCTGTACCTAAGTAAAATATTTTAAATAAATAAATAATAATCTCAAATATGACGAATGACCCAGACAGTCAATTCCAGACATGGCATATACAGTCGCCATGCCATCAGAAAATATCAATCTAACACCTTGTTAGTTTGATATTTTCTGTGTCTAACTGCTTGTTGGTTCAGATATTTGTGAGACCCTGATTCGCTTCGATATATCTGGTGACGACTGTACGAATGCAAATTCCAATTAGGTTATGATTTAATTATAAAGTGTATCGCGCGCTCGCTCTCAAGAGTACTGACCTAACGTGTCAGAAACAGCGCGCGATACACATCGAAATCAAATTGGATTATGTAACGTGTTTTACCAATCGACACCAAGTTCATATTCTTATAAGGGTGGGTGGAATCAATCGTAAGCAATGTTCGTTAAAATCTGAATGTATGGAAAGTTTGACAACTATTGACGTTGAACGTTGATCGGTCTGTAATCGTAAGTTGGTGCAACTTGCCCTAAGTACGATGTCTATTTTCATTATAAGGTCATTGCAAAATGTCATAGATTTGACACGACCGAGGCCGGTCAGTGTTGTGGCGCGGTCACAAAGCCACCCTTGTGTGTGTGTGTTGTGTTGTGTGTCACTAATTGCCACGTCCGGCGGAAGTGGCCGGTTCCGAGGCTGGTGTCAGGTGACGTTGGCCACCTGTGTGGGACGCACACACACTGACACGACGGTGCCTTATTCTGAGCAATATTTATCGTAACTACAACGTTGTGGCCACGTACGCAAAATTGTTTATGTACGAGGGGCGTTCACTAAGTTCTCGGTATCGGCATTAAGTTATTCGTATCGTATCATTTTTAATGGTTAAATACACTCTTTCTTGTTTTACGTGCATATATAATCTGTTTATATTAATTTAATTTTACATAATTTAAAAATAAAACTTTTGTTCGACGAAATGAGGCTCATTTTCAACTGCACATACATTAAGGATTTTTTAGTAACAAAGAATAAGTAAAAGTATATGCGTAGGTCTAGGTAACAGGGTAGATAGTTAATTGTATAGATTTTACGTCCCTAAATAGCACCACTGGTAATCTGCAATCTCCTCCAAACAGAAACGTCATAAAATTGACATTTATTTTGCTTATTTTTTTCCTTTTCCTTAAATTGCTATACGATTATCTTGTATGACTCTTCCTTGGTATTTACATCCATATATTTTTCATATATAATGGCCCAATTTCCAGTTTTTTTATTTTATTTCCAGCCTTCTAAATAGATACATATCTCACTTTAAAATCAATATTCTGGATTACCACACCAGAATTTTACCAAAATCGCCCCTAAAATAAAAATAAAAATTCCTCCAATTTTACTCACGTCAGAATATTTGCTACACCATCATCGTCTTTGTTTAACTATTAAAGAAAACAAATTACTTAATCATATTTTTTTTTTACTTATTTAGTGTATTCACGAAAAATAATCAGAAATTATTATCATGAGACGTAATCATGCCGATACCGAGAACTTATTGAACGCCCCTCGTATGTTCACAATTCTTAATGAAATACCCACTTATATCTAAAACTTGGGTAAAAATGTTGAAAGGAAAAATATTAGTATATTGGTGTAATAGGACGCTTCATAATAATATAAGGATCAAGTGAACCGCTTTCGTAAACATGACGTGAACTTTCTGTGAAGAACAGCATAAACCTACTAAATGGAAAAAAGGAAAAACTCCCGCTGACCTGGATGATTATTTCATAAATCGCCGACGTCACCAATTAGATTTAAAACGAAACATTGAGTATATTTAACTTGCAATTAAACCTCAACTTAGCTATTTTATCTCTATTCTTTTAAGTACCTATTACTTATTTAATTTATTACTAGATGAACGTGAACGTGTATCTACAACATTGCTCCGTTGTTTATTTATATTCCAAAAAATGCCGCAGTAACTTACAAAAAAAACCGGCCAAGTGCGAGTCGGACTCACGCACAAAGGGTTCCGTACCATTATCCGTTGAATGAAATGTAAATTGCTGTTTACGATTTATGACGTATTAAAAAAACTACTTACTAGATCTCGTTCAAACCAATTTTCGGTGGAAGTTTGCATGGTAATGTACATCATAAATTCTTTTTAGTTTTATCATTCTCTTATTTTATAACTTACAGGGGGACACACACACACACACACACATTTTACCACTTTGGAACGCGTTTGTGTCTCTCGCGCAAACTATGGAGAAAAAATATATTAGAAACCTCAATATCATTTTTGTAGACCTATCCATAGCTACCCCACACGTATGGGATTGATATTTTTTTTTAGTTTCTGTTCTAAGTGTTCGCATTATGACCAATACACGTATCCCAAATAGTTGTCGACAGCATTTTAAATAACTTAAAATATTAACATTACCCTCTATGTATATTATGGAAGCAGCAGTATTTGTCAGGAGCCACCCATATTTATTTAACGGAACGGAAATATTTAAACCTGAGAGTAGACGAAAAAACCGAATTGTCTTACCGCCTTGGCAAGCTTGCCATAGTTAAAAATGGTCCCTTCTATCGATGTGTCCAAATAATGAATAAAATCCCCGACACTGTTAAACAATTAAGCGACATTAAGTTATTTAAAAATAAATTAAGGAAGATATCGAGAAATGTTATTATACCGTGAACGAATTTTTTCAGGACCAATCTTTAGCTAACATGACATAATATAGTGAATTATAATGAATTTATTAATAATTAATTGACATCAAGTAACTATGTTGACACGTACAAACAACCTTTAAATTGCTCTTGTTTTTAAATTTAGTTAAACCTAGTGCTGCATGATAATTATTGTACTTAATTGTTTTTTTTTTTTAATATTGTATGTCCTAGCAGGGTATCATGTACCTACTAAGACTAAAATGTAAGACCTTCATGTGCTGATGAACATGATAACAATGGATTAAATGAATATGAATATGAATATGAAGTATGGGGAACCCCCAAAATTTATCGGTTTTTTTTCTATTTTTGAGTGAAAATCTTAATGCGGTTCATACAATACATCTACTTAACGTGTACCGGGTAGGTTTCGTCTGCATTGCGGTATGTGATGGCGATGACTACATATAGATAGTTAACCTCACCTAATAACACACTAAATTTATTTAAAATATCTCCTAAAATCTGTGCTGCCAAAGTAGTGTAAAAGTAGATATTAACTGCAATTTTGAAATGGTTGTCAGAATAGTACCGCGCCCCGCGTTTGAGTGTGCGCTTTGTGTAATTAGCAAGTCGCCCGTGTGTGTGTCTGTGTAATTATCCGACGTGTGATCCCGAGATAAGAACAATAATTAGCTCGTATGAATTATTCTAATAGAAAATCTGTAGCCCGTTAGTAAATTGCTCAATTGGTTAAACATACAATATACACAATCTGTATGAACGCAATCAGTTATCTAGTTTTTGATTAGCCGCTTGGCATGAGATTTTTTTTAACGGTTAAATATTAGAGCTCGATTCGATCATAATTCGATAATAACGTGTAGGTACTATGTGTAATTTCACAGTCTTATTAACTGGAGTGTGAAGGTCTTAGGGAGATGTCGTAATTTTGTTAAATTGGAGTTTTAAATTTATAGTAAAAAACGAATTATTATTTATTGATATGAAAGCTCATTTCCAAAATGTATGTAAATGTAATTATGTAAAATCTAACTGATTCGTATGATATCGGGCACACAGGTGGGTATTTTAGGATACTTATTTATCCCAAAAATTTTCAATAATGCTCAAAGTGTTCACCCATTGAAGATGAAAATTGATACCTACGAATACGAAATTGCTGGAAAATACTAGTTAATAATGATAATGGTTTGTTAGTTCGCTACTCCGGTTATCCGTCAACCCTCTTACGCGAGATATGAGCTCCAGATCTTCAATTCATTTAATATTTTCAATTCATATAATGAATTAAAAAGGAAAACTATCACGAACAAGTAGGCATAAGTAGTCCACCAACTTAATGTGCAATTGAAAAGGCCAATTTTCGTACAAATTCGGCCGAAGCAACGGCACCGCACGTCGATGTAACTAAGACGTCTGTCTTAGTTACATCGACGTGCGGTGCCGTTGCTTCGGAGGCAACTACGGATGTCCGGTTTTTTTTTCATTAAGTGGCATTTAGTTTTGTCTATTTGAAGAATAAATATTCCATTTTGATTTCAACGAGATTCGTGACCTGATTTTAGGGATTTTGGAAGTGGAGATATGTCACACGTTGTGTATTCATTTCACTCGATTACAATGTCGCAAGATGTCAATAATAAGTATCGAATTGCACCTAAGTGCAGTCGCCCATTCGACCTAGGTAGTTATGTCCCTCAAAGAATTTGAACCTTACACGGCAGAGACCGTAGGTACCTATAGCTACCGATATTACCTACCACTACCAATAGATAAATCTGGAATACTGGAATAAAAAAAAAAAAAATATATTAACGCCGGTATAAGTTCCTGCCAGAGGGCCGATCTGAGACATACACGTCGCAATACAATTTGAAAAAACATTGAAATTGAAACGTGACCGGTAACAGATTACACAGATTGACCCTGTTATTGGTCTTAAGGAGCATGGAGCAGCCTTTAAAGCCATTTAAGGGTCGTTCGATATAACGAGTGGAAAGAGAGCTTAAGTGCCTTAAAAGTCTGATACAGGCATTCGGGGCCTTCTCAAGCAGGCTAGCCACGTGACACGCGGCTAAAGCGCTGACGCTCGCTCCCCCATAATTACGTAATTAGAGGATGAATTGGCGTTCGAGGGCCTTTGTCCTCGCCTGCTTTCGTTTAATTCCGCCCAGCTGCTGCCTTTTGCAACTTTTGCTGGCGCTATGGTTAAAAAGGTAACGCAAGAGTAATAGTTGACTTCCGAGAATATTTCCCGTTATTGCTTAAGTGCCAGGGAGTACTGAAATGCCACGATATTGTGTAGGGTGTTGTGTAAAAAATCTGCTATGAGGATTGCATCCCTATTTTCATACTATTAAAACTACCTTAAGTAAATTACTGAAACAGAGAATGTTGGCAAGATGTGTCAGATCAGATGAGTTGTAATTTTAAGTAGGTATGAAAAAGTAAACGTTCCAATATTTGACACCTTAGCTCCAATACCGCAATAGCCAAAATATAATGAATATTATAAAAAGGTACCTTGAAACTTTACAAAAATGAGCATTAGTTTTAGTGTCCCAGAGGAAAATTAAAGCCACTCATTGATTATGATTACGCTTTTATACAAAACAAATTGTATGACAACTATGGACCTAAATGCAGTAGGTATTTCGCGACCGAAACAGCACTTTACTTGATTTCCATACAACGATTAGGAAAAATTGCAGTGTGACGGTCATACGTTTACGTCAATTAGTATGAAGCGTTTAGGCTGCCGCCAGCGAGGTCCGTCTTCAACTAATTTTTTTGGGTATTTATGTTCTTTAATTGTAGTTGCTCCCATACAAACATTTGTTCCTCTCCAGAAACTGGTTCGAATTGCATCGGCTTGTGACCGAAATACTGCTAACTTGAAACAAACCTACTGTTTTAATTGAAGGCTATCATAGTATGATATGTTGAAAACATCCTACTAATATTATAAATGCGAAAGTTTCGATATTTGGATGTTTGTTCCTCAATCACGCAAAAACGGCTAAACGGATTAAGATTAAGATGAATTTTGGTAAGTATACATACAATGTATAGCCTGGATTAACAAACAGCATACTTTCAATCCCGGGGATCATCCCCATAAAGGGGGCGAAATTGGGGGCAAAAGTTTGTATGGAGCTATGACTTAAATGACTTTCATGCGGGCGAAGTCGCGGGCGGAAGCTAGTTTTAAATAAACCTAGTTCTAACCGAGTAGTATATAAAATCAGCCATATTTTCGTTCTTTATAGTACTAATATTATAAAGAGGAAAAGTCTGTGAGATTGTAGTTTACAAGTTTGTATGTAATGTGTAATCTCAGGAACCGCTAATCTGATTTAAAAAAAAAAACCACCCTCGTGTAGAATGGGCTTTCAGGATGGATATAGGCTATATTTTATCTCGCGGGTTAGCCTGCGTTCTTTGCAATACTCAGGTGAAGCCACGCTGGCAGCTCGTACTTTATAACTAGAACACTGAATGAGATGCAATATCCCACAGAGTTAACGTTTTTATAACGTCAGAAGAAACGCCGCGATAACTGCCTTTTGACCTAATAAATCGCCTGTCAACTAAGTATCTCACCCTAAATTATTCAACCTTACTATTAGAAAATGATCGTCGAAACACCCAAACTTATTAAAGGGGTAAAACTACGTAACGGTGACGATTATCGAGCTCATCGTGTTACGTGGTCACAATAATCAATTTAGAATAACCCTACAACTTAAGTCCGAGCAGGCGATAATTTAAAATTAAATTCTATGGGCACGTATTAAAATAAATGTTGGTGTGCATTTGTGTTATATCCTTAGACCATTCTAGTTCTAGAGGAGCGATGTGTTTGGGAAGCGAGTGAACCGTGCGTAGTTTCGATAGGCTGATTGGACACGCTCTCGCCCTGAAGGGTTAGTCGCGGCGCAATAATTTTCGCAAGGTAACTTCATGCTGAACAAACAAATTAAGAAATAAACTTTATTCATGTAACATAGAGTGCACATTTGAAGGAAACATTGACATGATACACGTAAACGAACGTTGCCGACATTTGGCGCTCGTGCTGCGGTCAGGCGTAATTTACTCATACCTACTCATGCAATAATCGTTACAACAATTGTACAATTCGATATAGGGAATGACTCGATTACATCCACTTACTATTTATAGGAATCCTATATGACCTAAGTAGTCAGGTTTGATAGTCAGATGTAACCGTAAGAGTTAAAAGTTATATTTTCATATAAATAGGTACAGTCAAGGAATTTAATTTAGGACCCACTTAAGGTTGACAATCCTGTCGATTTGTATTGGACTACAAAGAATATTTTTGCGAAAAGGGTCGTAAATTAAATTCCTTGACTGTACATGAATAAGTACCTACCTATAATTACCGGGATAAAAATATTATATATATATATGTTAATCCAGGCTATATATAATTGTATACTATATAAAACTCATCTTAACCCGTTCAGCCGTTTTTGCGATATTTAGTAACAAACATCCAAGCTCCAAACTTTCGTATTTATAATATCAGTAGGACGAATATTGCAAGTTAAATAAAAATAGCTAAACAAACACATATCTCTAATCATTAATCGAAATGAACGCTGTGTGGAAAAGGTAACTACAAAATCTCCCTATACATTCTTAAAGGAGCCGTTGCTGAATATACACAAAGCTCACGAAAAGACATTTAAAAGGAGTCGTTACAAACACATAAATCTCTGTGTCGCCCTGGGAGGAAACGCCCTAGTTATTTTAGATTTATAGCCAGCCTGGAATTATTCCTTTTCAATTAGCGCCCAATGAACTTAAACCGCGTTAAAAATACTCTAAGAGCCCTGACACGCGAAAACCGCTCTCAGTCCATCCACTTACGGCCCTTGTCTGTGGTTATGTTACGTCTAACAGGGCACAATCGTGTCGAGCGGTTACGATTAGCCACGCAATATCGACGAACAACCGATGGCTCCATTCATCATTATTATAAATGTGCCACACTCACTTATTTACGGAAATCGATATTTTTTTCGGTGTCGACTTTGAATGCGAGTTTTCGACACGTCGACGGCGTCACGGCATTGTGCCGGATGACCCCGGCATTGTAGTCACCCGCTGCTCCGGGTATTACTCTCTAGCAACCCTGTTAGTTCCGCTTCTACATAATATTATTTTGTAATTATTGATTATAGCAGGTCATGGTTGGTGAATGTAGTTTTAAAACAGGCAGAGTTAATTAATGATCGCGCTTTGTGTCGATATGATTACTTTAATTATTGTCTAATGACTAAGCGACACGTAACTGCGACCAATCGAAGTTATTTGCTGTCCATGGTTCCGATGCTATACGATCGAGAGCTGTTATTAATTATGCGTCAGAAAACATTGCAGGGTAATAAATAACAGAAAATATTTTTACACTGAGAAAAGCATTAGTATAGTTCCTGTGTAGCCACAACGTTGACATAATTTTGTGTACTAACCAAAAATGTGTCTTCGGGGTCCCAAATACAAATAAAAATAGTTTATTTTGCAAGAAAAAGGGTTATTATGGTCGTATTACAAAATATTCAGCACCTCCTTCAACAGCCATTACATTTGCAAAATACATATTAACAGTTAATTAAATATTCCATTGTATAAATTATTACATTAAGGTCAGTCAGGTGCATCTTAAGTCAAAAGTTATCACGGCCTGATTTCCCACAGGCCAGCCGGCGCCAGGCCGGACCGACCGGCCGTGGGAACAATCGCATCCGATGAGGCCTGCGGTGGCCTGTCGTCTCCCATCCCATTTAGGTTCACTTCGTCCACATTCCCATTTCGTCCACTTTCCTAGCTCGTCAACAATCCCATTTCGTCCACAATCAATTCCCAAATCATCCACTTCCTATATTGTCAACATTCCTACTTCGTCCTATTTCCATTTCGTCCACATTCACACTTATTCAACATTCCTATTTCATTCCCACTTAGTCAACATTCCTAGCTTGGCAACAGTTCCACTAAGTCAAAATTCCTACCTCGTCAACAATACCACTTCGTCAACATTCCTATTTCATCCGCATTCCCACTTAGTCAACATTCCTACCTAGCTTAATTAACAGGCGTAAAGTAAAATTAGAAGTATAATAAAAACAAAAATTTAATAAAACAAAATAAAATACCATTTTTATTATTTCATATATTTTTGGAGGTGACCTACATGGTTGTTTGCCAGTCCGTTACAGGCTGAATTTTATTTTACAGTAATACCGTTCGGCATAAATGGAACCCAATCATTACAGCCTAATATTATAACTTTGCAATTCCTAAAATAATAAAAAACAAAATTAACAAACACCCGTTTATTAGTTTTATTACATTAAATTTGCAGAGGGCCGTATTACAAGGGCAGTAATTCTAATAATTAATAATATAATTCTAATTCAGTTGCTGAAAAAAAAAATGTTAACGACATTTTAATTTTTTTTAAGCAATTGGATTGTATTTATTTCACTTCTTATAAGTTGCCTGCGTAACTGATAATATTTTTTGTAAAAACGTATGTCAATAGCCCGTCTATTTTTGGGAAATAGACACAAGGTGCTCTTCATCATTCTACTTTCGTAATAGTGATTACCCTCTTTCATAATAATTTGGCACATTAAATAGAAGTTCGAACGTCCTTTACCGCCAAATTTGGAATTTAATCTTCGATGGAAACTTTAGGAGTATTACTCGTATTAGTTCTGTGCATATTGTCCGCACAACTTAACATGTCGTGATCTTTCGAGTATCATTGTTCCTGAAAATATCTTTTAAACGGCTGCCACCCTTGGCTGTTCGGTGCTGTATCCACTATGGAATTCCAGGCCTCCCGCATAAAATTTGCTGGAAGCAAGACAAAAATGGCACATAACCGCGCGATTTTTCATCCCTCAGACGTGGTCGTATGCAAAGCATCTTTTAGCTCGTTTCCAAATCACCTTGTTAAAATGCTGGTAGCAGCCGGCCACCTCTAGCTATAGCTCTTACTGCATTAAGTTGAGTAGTTTCATAATCGCATTTGAACTGACCAATACTCACATGGAGCTGTGTCTTAATAATATATACGACAGAGGCGTTTGTACTGTACGTGTTCTCAGTTTTATTGGACAGCATTGCAAATATGACAGGGTATAATTTACACTATTTTCATCAGAATAATTGTCAAAATGAATTATGTACAGTTGTTTAGTGGAAAGTTTAATTAAAAAAAATACTTTTGCTGCTACTAACTATATGATGCTGCCTGTACAGGGGTCGCCAAACTACGCCACTTCTAATCCGGCCCGCGGAAAGAAAGCGGCCAGTTCGGCCCGCGATAGCGATGGGGTATGACTGGTCATGACCACCACCAAGTCTTGCCCCGCAAGAATTTATAATAAGTGCAGTGTGGCCCTTGAGTCAAAAAGCTTGAAGACCCCTGGGGCCGTAGACAAGGTTACAATCGACAAGCGCTAACGCCAATAGAAAATAATAAAATGTAGGGGAATGACAGATGCCGACGAAACACTTTTCGTTAACATCTGTCATGCCATACATTTTATTAGTTTTCTATTGGCGTTAGCGGTTGTCGATTGTAACCTTGTCTATTAGCCCCCTGGTCTAGTATGTTGTAATCAAACACGTATCCAACCCGAAGTGCAAGTACTGTGTTAATGATCGTATTGCTGGCAACGCATCGTGAAGCGCACGCACAGCCCTGCGCGTGCATTGCACTACTCACGCGCAAATTTAGGAAGCGCGTTCATTGTTGCGTATCAATTAATTTTCCGTACGACGACGCAGTTCCGTTTTCTCGTCAGCTTTCGTAACACAACTTTTTGGGAGTATATAATTTTTGTTCTTTACGAATCTAGTTGACGGACGGGCGTGGCAATGTGGCCACAAATTTACTCGCGCCACGTTTCGGCCGTTACTGTGCCGACAGAAAGTCTACTGCCGCTTGACTCTTTGCCGCAAACAATTTGGTGTAGCTGTAATGCCGCCCAGCACGCACGGCGTAATAAAACTTGTGACATGCGAATTACGAATGTTCACCATTTTGATTTGGGCTCATTATTCGCGGCAGATATTAGGCCCAAGATGGCGGTCATTTGTCATGCCTAAGAATATTAGCGTCACACGTCTCTCCACCAATTTGCTGGTGGTTTTGAACGCGACAGTTTGATTGCCTCATAGCGACGCTAAGTTAAGGTATTTTATTTACAGTTACCTGAGTTAACAGCACAAGAAAATCAGCGTAATCGAATTTAAACATTAGCCGTAAAAGCAAGGCGTTAGATAGAGCTAAGTATACTTTTTTGTTTCCATTTTTTCCAAGTTATATGTTATCTCAGCGGAGTTAAAGCTATCACCTAAAGTGATAAAAGCTCCGCGGGTACATTTAACATAAGTCACGCGGTATCGGCACGCGGCCCGCCGCGCCGATAGCCACGCGTAAAGCTCCGCGCAGATTGTGTTCTGCGGTAAAGCGATAATTCAGCACAATCTATGTCGTGCGCGCTCTCGCTTTGTTTTATCCGCTGGCTTCTGTGCACCTTTATTTAGAAAATTGATGAGAAATGGTTTCCATTACGATCTACCGCCTTATAAGAGAATTGCCTAGCCGGATTCGGTACGTTTGTTCCGAGAGGAAATGAAGGCAAATTTGTTTTCCTGATTGCTTTGGAACGTAGGTATATCGCATTGATATTGGTCCCATTTTCCAGCGCAATCATAACTTCATTGGTGTGACCTCGTGAGAACCTATTCGAGTGCTTTATCACGACCGTTTCCACGCACACTACCTAATACAAGCGCATGCTGGACGAACCCAATATAACTTTACGTTAGCCAGGACTTATTGCGTCAATCATATAGTCAGGGCAAAACGTGTTGAAATTAGCACGGTTTAGTTACTAATATACCTAGGTATGCGTTAACTCGTTACGTAACGAAGTTAACATTTTAGTAACGGATTAACATTTAAGCTAACTTTGAAATGGTTAACGGACAAATCAACTTCCATTAGCTATTACGTTAATCGTTAATCAAGCACTAAGGTTAGGCTAGGCTAATAACCGCTAAGACAGATGCAAGGAATCAAAGACATGTGTCGTGTGTCGCGAGTTCAAAGAAACTGTATTATCGGCGCGTGTGTGACCGATGCGCTTTTTGCAAGCTTTATAATAACTTGCCGTCTTAGTCAGTGTGGGTAAACTTGCTCTAACTTCCTGACGTCCAATCGACTTGAAATTTTGTAAATTATGTAAAACGATCACAATGCAAATACTATGGTCTACTTAGCTAAAGAGATTGACTAACGCAACTTTTATCCTTGTTAACGATTAACGTTTAACTTCGGTTAAATCTTCAAAAATGTAACGCTTTGACGATTAACGAAGTTAACGTGTTTATGTAACGGATTAGTGGTTAATAAAGTTAACCATTTGATTAACGGTGCCCAGCTCTGCAATACAGGTACTTACCTACGCCAGGTAAATAATAAGAACATAACTACATCAATATATAATTTACTGTCTCTAAAATATAAAATAAAGAAGTTTTACTTTTAAATTCTTTGTCAACCGAGTTCGTATCTGATAATCGTATCCTGAGGGCCTACCGACCGTGAAACGAAAACGAATTCGTTCGTGTATCTCCCTCTCTGTCGCACTTGCTAGTTCGAGCGACAAAGATGGAGATACACGAACGAAGTTCGTTTTTGCGGTAGGCGCTCTGTTTGTTTTCATGTACCTTTACTCTTCTACGTAATTTTCTACTCTTTTTAAACCTATTTTAGTTCGAATTCTACATTAGGCATTTGCGTCTCCTAGAAAGATAGTAACTTATGTGTGTAATAAAAAATGACATATTAAAGTTGTTTATGTCAAATATGTCATCAACAACCCATTGAGAGGATTCTAATGACCCCAAACACGAGGGTTAATCTTGTGTAGTTAAGAGTAGGTGTGGCCCGCCTCCTGTCTCCGACGTTCTTCGTTTTAGCTTGGGCCAAAATTCCTTCGTATGTCAGACGTTCCGCTGTCCCGTTATCCAGCTGTTTTCCTTTACAAGTGGGATTTCTCAACCAATTCACGTGAAATTTTGTGGGCAAGTTCGATAATTATAAAGATTTTATTGTAGATCCAGATTTTGAAATTTAAATTCTATTTTTTATTTTTAAACAGATTTGCCAGTTCTAAAGCACAGAGACATAAATAAGGGGTTTAATGTTTAGGAAATTCCGATCGCATCAGACGGGTTTAGCATCGCCCGTCATTATTCATCGATAAGTACCAAATTAAGTGATTTCTGCCTACCCACTAGGAAACATGTCTAATCGTATGTAAGTTATAAAAAGTCCACGTGGGTCGTGGAAGCTCCTGCCTGCAGTCGACCGGAGCCGTAAAGAGCGGAGCGTGCAGCATCGTCCAATTTGCGTGGCCCTCATCACGCACAATCGCTCGCAAATTGGCCGCCTCTGATTGCGCACTCCTATCGCCGCGATTATCAATTTTCGAGCTGCGGGTAAACCAAATTCAGTTGCCAGGCGGCACGTCAACGTCGTTTAGCATCCAATAACGTTCCGGCGACATAAACAGCTACAGCTACCTACCAATCTGACAAAATTGAAAACTGAATGTTATTCCAGTTTGGTGTGTCCTCTAATATTCAGAGCAATGACGCTTGTAGTATCCAAGAGGTAACCGGATGGCTCGCGGTATTTGACCTTATATTATATAATGAAATATTTTTTCAATCGCCAGCCAAGCTTTTTTATTTTCACCCCATTCCGTTTCCGCCCCAGGCCAAGTTGGCTCAGTTCGGGTTGCACAGGGCCGTTCCCCAACACTTCAAGAGCTCAAATACCACGAACATTCCAGTTACCTTTAGGATTATACAACTACGCGTCATTGCTTTACCTGTAACTAGGTACCCACTAACTATACTTGTGCGCTCACCGTGTGCCTGTGACGGGACAGGGGCAAGGTGGGAGACATCAAAAGGTACCCCACGCCGTCTCAGTTAAACGGCCAACCAATAATAGTACCTACGTTACTTATTTAGGGCGGTAAAACAATGATTGTCTCAGATCGCATTTGACGCCCGAGCCGAACGTAAGGATGATAATTACGAGATCTGAGGCTTTTTCTATTACCGGCCACAGTGAGTACAAAATTTGACCTCCCTGGCCAGGACGAGGGAATAAAGGGCGGTAAATGCTACTTTATGGCCAGATGTGGCGTAAAATAAGAATCATACCCGCAAACTTATTTTCCTGTATATTACCGTGTGCAGTTCAGTTTCCGAAAGTGAATCTGGACAATCCGTGCCCCAGGGATCGAAACCGATTTACAAGCCTTTAATTAAATTCAGCTGTCCGAGTATCTAAATCCGTATTAAGTATATGTAATATGTATATGTATGTGTGTAATTAATACATCATACCTTGCAAGTTTAATATAGTCACCCATTTACCTAATTAGTCGAGCAATCTAACAGCTTTCGTTGTAAGTTAGTAAGTACTAACAATTAGATTTTCATAAAACTTATAAGAACGCCGCCGCATCGACGTCGGAGCACACAGACTATAAGAATCATGTCGCTATAATTTTATCGACAAGAATCCTTTTGGAAAATACTCAACTTGCTAAAGGACAACTACGGTTTTGAAAATCATTAATTTATAATAGCGTGTTTTTAGTTTAATTCATTTTGTAACTTTATTTTAAGATGTTTCATGCATTCAATAATCCTACAATTTTTTAACCCGGTAGTAATTTTACAGATTTAAATGAAGCATTCATAGTTTTTTTTATGATTTATAGTGAATATTATAGAACAAATATAAGTTAACAAAAAAATATATTAAATCCAACATAAACATCTATCGTACATAAACAATTGTCCAGCCACATTTACTCAAACCATCTCCTCTCACCACTCCAGTCAGGTTTTCGGCCTGGTCACAGTGTTGAAGTGGGTACTTTGACGTGACGTGACTTTTTCGTATTTTCCTACAGACTTCAAGATATTATTACATTATTAATTACAAACATAGCGTTTTTGATGCTTATTAAATAGTTGCTGATTGAACTATCGATCAACATCACTGTCAATGCAATCAATTTATTGACAGTTAGTATGGAAAAAAATACAATGGGCATTGGGTAACCTTGTATGTTTTTTTTTACGTTTTCTATGTACCCACATACTGGTCAGAATATTATTACGTCGGTAGCACAGCATACGCCAGCGCCAGCCCATTACGGTCCATTAGGGGGCGCAGGTGCAGCGTTAGCTACGCTTCTGTGACAGCGACGGTTAGGTACTTACCACACTTTATCGACGTTTTGTACTCTTGATTACCCGTGCGTGGCTTGGTTATACAATGTTTTAGATTATATATGTGTGTCACTGTGTAGATAATACATATAAATCTAGAATCTTTGTCTAGAATTAATACCTGTTAGGTTTTGTTTTCATTTTCTTTTTGTTTTTGTACACGGTATAAGTTTGCCTATGTCGGTCTACCTACCTTCCTCTCAATTGCTCAAAGGTTAGCTGGAAGAGATCCCTTATAGGGATAAGTTCGCCTTTGTACTTTGATCTATTGTGTGACATGTATATTCTTTAACCTGTTATTGTGTACAATAAAGTGCTTACATACATACATACATAAATAAAACGAATAAATAACACTAAGACAAATAAATAAGCGCTATATTCCACGGGCAGCTAGCAGTATTGGTTCCAACGGAAGACCAGCGCTGATTATCGCCGGCTACCTATATAGTATATATATACATGCTGAGTTATTTCTTGTATTGGTTGTGTCGTCACGAATAAATATTTTTATTCAGTATTGACGAGGAAAAATAGTACATTACTCGAGAATGTACTATTACTACTACACAAATGCGAGTTACTACGGCGGTTAAACAAAGAATGTGTCAGACTTGGAATGTGTGTAGGTATTATTTGTTACTAGTTTATTAAGTTAAACTTAAACCGTAACAGGTTTAGGATCTAAAATCAACGAAAGAGACGAATAAGTCGAGGCACTCCTATAATAAGAATACACGGATTCTCTTATCCTATGAGTTAATCCGCTACAGAAAGCTAAAGATGCTTTCATGCAACTGCATCATCATTAAGCTAAGCAAATTGATTTCTAAGCGGATATTTTGAAAAATATAATACGATGGTTATGGAAGAAAACCCTCTAATTGTTAATCTATAAGTACTTAACGGAAATGGTATCATATACAATTTTTTTCAAGTCAAAAAGCTTGCTTTCCGTAAAGTACGGACATTGACACAATTAACTCCTACGATATAAGTTGCCGTTGTTCTACCAATATATTTCATGACTGACATTATAATCCAATGCTGCATTAAGTGGGGCATTTTCAATAATTCGTGTACCCAATTAGCGTTGAGTTGTAAAACAAAAATTAACTCAGTGTCCGTTAGATATGAGCGCCGATGGGTATATCGCCGGCGCGACGGTAAAAATTGACCAGCGGCGGCGGCGGCGGCGGCGTCGGCGGCGTGACCTTGTAAAAACCTTAGATTTTTAATATTTTTTTTTAATACAGAAAGGAGCGATATTTACGATATTTTAAACCTATCCATTGCCGGACACGCCCATCGACGTTGTTTTTACTCTATCGCGTTGACGGACTCCCCAATTGGCATCGGTGTTGTACTAAAAAGGCACTAAATTTCACTCTGAAGCAATGTATCTGACTCCCATTTAAGTATGTTTGAGTTACGTAGGTATACACATCAACTCGCGGACCCGAGGTTGGTCTGGCGGAGGACCCTAGAGCTAGACTAACCCGACACTATACCGACGACATCCCGGGCATCAGCCTGTATGAGATTAAGCAGCTCTCATAAACAGCTCAAGAACAACAAGGCACCCGGTGAAGACGGAATAACAGCAGAACTCCTGAAGGCGGGTAGAAAACTGGTCCTTACTGCCCTTTAGAAGTGGTTCGTTTCCGTCTTACTGGAAGGGAGAACGCCAAAGACATGGAAGAGAGGTGTGTTGGTACTGTTCTTCAAAAAAGGTAACAATACCCTGCTGAAGAATACCAAACTATCTCACTTCTGAATCATTTCGAACACAGGCTAGATGACTTTCAGTTTTCCGGAGAGGCTTTACGGAGTACCGTAAACCACATCCATACGCTCCTTCAGGCTATACAGAAGACTGATGAGTAGGTATAACCTGCCTCTTTGCTTAGCATTCGTGAACTACGAGTAACCCTTCGATTCGATCAAAACCTGGGCTGTACTAGAATCTCTCAAGTGGTGTCAAGTAGACACATCGAAGTACTGAAGTGTCTGTACGAGAACGCCACAATGTCAGTCCGACTTCAGGACCGGAACTTGAAACCTAATTCTACTGCGGCGGGAGTCAGGTACTAGAGGATGTTTTCAAGACTCTGGATTGGAAAAGGCCATAGGCATTAACATCAACGGCGAGTACATCACTCACCTTCGCTTTGCTGACGATATAGTAGTCTTGGCTGATACCATAGAGTACTTAAGTACGATGCTCAATGACCTTAGTAAAGCTTCCGAGCGAGTTGGTCTGAGAATGAACATGGATAAGGCGAAGATCATGTAAAATGCCCATGTAGTACCAACTCCCAGACTCCTCTCCAACTTCGAGAAGAGTTAATTCGCGAATCCGACTCGGCTGGGCAGCGTTCTGTAAGCTACGACTAGTGTCTCAAGACGAGTCTTTGACCAGTGTGTGTTGCCAGTAATGACACATGGCACTGGAAGGTGGTCGCTTACTATGGGCCTCACAAGAAGGCTCAAAGTCACCCAAAGGTCAAGGTAGAGTTTCTCTGCGTGATCGAATCAGTAATGAGGCTACCGCAGCACAAGCAAGGTAACCGATCGAGATAGCCCTCCGAATCGCTAAAGTTAAGTGGCAGTGACATTGGACGTAGAACGCTGATAGTCAGCAATGCATCACACGCACAAGCGTCAGCTCCGACCCATTTTCATAGCTTGAATCATTTTTATGGTAGGTACTTGGTGATATTGATTTGTCGGCGTCGACGGTAGATACCACAGGGAAACCACCCTAAAACTTGCGAAACTAGGAACTTCGCATTTGACAATTAAATGGTTATTAATTTAAAATAGATGCTGACCTGACTGTAGAATAATAAAACACATGAGGGTCGCTACTGAGTGTGTAAAATAAATATTCTACAATAGCTGACACGCGCGAAACAGAAATCGGCGCGCCGATGGTGCTGCGTCGGCGGCGGCGGCGCAGCACCTGTCCGTATCGTGACAAAAATTAAGCATGAAAATATGTGAAAATGGTTTCACATCTGAATAACGTGCATATACAAATTGAATACTTTATTGTCGTCACAAAACTGAAACTGAGTGTTTTAATTCACGTCAATGGGGTACACGAATTATCGAAAATGCCCGTACCAAGTTTTGATAAGAATTCCTTCGAATCCGAGAATTTTGAAATACATACTTGGACTGTTATAGGTAGGATAACGTCGGAAATTCTACACAGTCATCCTTTTAATATTTGGCTTCGGTTACAGAAAATACCTGGTATGTACATTTTCGTTACTAAAGGAGATATTAAAGTACATATTTCCTATATTTAAATTCAATATTCAATTAGATATTATGCGGATTGAACTCGGTATTCATGAGCCTATCATCTACCCTAAACTTTCTTCCACTAGATATATAGTAAATCTTATCTTCAAGATAGATTTTATGTAAGCGCAAGCATAACACCGGCAATAATGGAGAAATTAGTGTCGACCATTATAGTGCGTAAGAGGTAATAAAGTGTAGAAGCTACCGCGGTAGCAACAGTTGTTAGGCGCGGCGCGTTAACATTTCTTCGTGAAAATGACGCGTGGATAACCGATGCGATACGAGGCGACGAACCAGCCTCCATGTATACAAAACAAGTGATAGATGCGTCACTTAAATACCTTAGCAATTACACACATGTTATGTGAAGCAGGGATATGCGGATGCGGATATTCCGAAGCTCACATCCGCGAATGCGGGGTAAAACACCCAAAACGGTAATTAAACCACGTCCATATGATATCGCGTAGTAATGAAACAAAATAAAACAAATGTGACGTCGTTCTTGTCACGATTGAATGCCATGAATCGGAAGATTACGGAAGCCAAAATGAAGATTTTTTGACTTAGGTATGAAGTGGAGTTACGTAACACGCGCGTGGGAAGCGCTCCGTTCCTATTCCTTGCACTACATCAGCATCTGCAAAAATTCGCCATCGATTTTGCAGATACAGTAGTCGAAATTGATGTCGATCTTCCGCGGCTCCGGATGCGTATGTGAGTGTGTGCAGCATCCCTGATGTGAAGGTAAAGGGTTGAGAGAAACCAATGCCGGGTCAGATACACACGAATGTTTATTTGCTAAACCGTAGATTATGAGGAGGAAACCGCATACCAACCTTTCATGTATAAAGTGACTGTTGACTATAGCTAAAGTCATGTTTGGCGTTAAAAAAATCGGGAAACCGAGTTAATTTTTGTTTAAAAACTCACGCTAATTGGGTAAGTACACGAATTTTTAAACATGCCTAGTATATAAAGTGAGAGGTTTGTATATGTGGCTGTAATTTTTGACAGTTTTGATAGTCCATCAGTCATCCCCTTTGTCAACTTGGCAATAAAAATGAACCAGTGTTGGTATTCTCAAACCATTGCCTTAAGCCGAATAACCATCAAAACGTTGTTTAGCTCAATATGTTTTGCTTTTCGCACGCGCACGGAAACTTGCTCAAATTTGTGTAGGTACATCTTTTGTCAAACCGGATCATTACTTCAAAAAAGTGATATTTTATACTAATGTAATAATGTATTTTGATTCGTTTCCCGAAAATAATGTAAATAATTAACTTATAGTCTAGAAGCAGAAGCGAATTTAAAGTTGTAAACCGCCTCATTTGAATTTTTCTTAGACTAGTGCTTATTGTAGTAATAAAATATTAATGAAATTGATAACATACAAACCTTTAAATATATTTTTTTTATTTTTGTTATCGCTTACTTTCAGAGCCTTCAAAAAGTACCTTTCACCAGACCGCGCGGGACATACGCCTTAACACTTTCACTGCCAGGAAGCCGCGCTTTCCTCTACTTGGCAATTATTGGCAGTGAATATGTTAACTTAGCCAAATCCTGATGGAACTTTATAATAGCAGTAGATATATGTCTATATACTATCGTAAGCATTTAAACAAACTGAAAGTCTCTCAAAAATCTTAGATTTGTTACATCCTAGAAAAAACCGTTTAACAATCGTCGTGAGGAATTTTCCCCGCATCTATAGTTGACGCGTTCTAATAGGACCGGTTACGCGCTTAAAGCCCTGCGTAGGTAGGAAGCGAAGTAAATGTATGGCGGCTGCACTCAAAAAGATGATACTTACGTACGTGAGAGGTCGAATATTAAGTTTATGTTCTGTCACTACAATGATGTTTTCCAGACTCATGTTAGATATTTAGACAGATAATCTAGCAAGCTTAAACAAAAATGCAGAAAGCCATACTTGGTTTTCTCTACCGGAAAATATTCGGGTTAGGTAGGTAATACGTAATACTTATAAGATAAGCCACTGAACACATAAACTGAAATAACGATTTTTTAACAGATTTTCAATTTTCTATACTTTACGTAAGTGTAATTTTGCTTTTTGACAATTGCCCTTGTAAACTGTTTTCTACACAAAAATCGAGAGTCCGTTTATAAGATTTGTACACCTACAGATTTCTTGCTCTGAGCTTCGGAACGATTCAAATGTCTACAACATTTGAATCGAGATATATTATTAACTATTAAATATTGAATTTCTTTTGGTTTTGGAGTTTTTACCACACACAAAATAATAGGAAGACCGCCATCCGCGATATCATGAATGATAGATATCAAGATGATTCCCTGGAACCAAGATAAAAAAAATACTTAGGATAATTTCTGTGCAGTATAGTACTATTTAGTATAGTACTAGCTTCCGCCCGCGACTTTGTCCGCGCGGACCCGGGATAAAAACTATCCTATATTTTAATCCAGGCTATAAACTATCTTCGTGCAAAATTTCATTCAAATCGGTTCAGCCGTTTAAGCGTGATTGAGTAACAAACATCCAAACATCCAAACATCTAAACTTTCGCATTTATAATATTAGTAGGATGTAGTTTTTCCCCTCACTGCCTCGGAAAGCCGTCTTTTATCCTTTCAAACCAGTGGGCAAAAACGCATTTTATCCACTAGTGGGGAAAGCAATTTGACCTTGGGGCATGTTTAAGTAGCTTTTGACAGATAACAAAACCGACAACGCTCATGATACAAAAATTTCACAGATAATGTATTTCTGTTGCCGCTATAACAACAAGTAGGTACTAAAAACCAGAATATATATTAAAGAATTTAAAAAATGTATCTAAATGTATGGGTCTAAAATCCGACTCGCACTTGACCAAAATTCTACTTGATATTATTTTACGTTATTTTTACTGTTAAAAAAATTTAAAATATATTATTATTTAAATTAACTAAAGTTGGTTTGCATGTTGCACTTTCCTCGCTACAGTGAGGTGAAAAGTTTGGTGTTACACACGGGTGCAAATGTTTTTGACTTCTCGTGTGTTGAAACACTCGCTATGCTCAGGATTCTATTTTAGAATCCTTTCGCTTGCTCGTGTTTCAATTCCACACTCGCGGGTAAAATACAACTTTGCACCCTTGTATAACAAATAACTATTATAGTAAGTATCACATGCAACCATAAAGCGCGCAAAGTACAAGAGGATGAAAAATAACCCTTTGGATAATAATTTATGTAGCCTGTATAAATTATTATCCAAAGGCGTAAATATAATAATAATAAAACGCAGCCCGATCACCCAACAAATCCCTCTAGTAATTACTGGTAATTTGTAATGTACGGCGCGTTATCACCGGCGTATAACAATATAACCACGCTGTTCGTTTTGTCTGTCACGAGAGATATCGACCAGGCCATCCATCATGGGCGCACACTAATTGCTTGCTACCTTGCTTCTCTCCTTTTATATTATTCCTTGTACACCCGGCAAAACAGAACGCACCCAAGACGTAGAACTGCGCATATTTATCGCGATATTCTGTACACTGTACGCGGGAGCAAAATTGCCTCGAAGATACTCGGCTTGATTGCATTTGGTCGCAAAAAGTGACTTGGATTTGAATAGCGAGTAGGTACATGTATATACATTTATATATATATATGCGTAGGTACGTAAGCAACGTCGAGCAGGTAGCAGGATATGACCTCATGCATTTGATATGGAAGTAGACAACCTCTAGAGAATAATGTCAATCGATATATGAGAAGTCCAGGCAATTAAATAAAAATTGATGATATGTCCAATTGTCCATCTACCCAATTCAGTATGAAATATGAAATGAAAACTTATCGAGGAAGAGGTTTATGGTAAATTTGCTATTCATAATGTATCTCGTAGTTTGAACTAAGTACCTAGTTTGGTTACGTTTTAACAGAAAGTGGAACAAGAATTTACAATTGTCGTTTTCTTCCTCTCTAAATTAATTTAAAAAATATTCCCATATCGTACATACACACTAAAATCACATAGTTTTTGCAGGCTCCTGAGCGGTATGTATGAACAAAAATTTTCCTTGACCGATTAGGAAATAACGAAACATGGAGCCTGCAATAGTATAGAAGAACACGAAAATCGAATCAGAAACTAAAGGTGAGAAGTAACGAGATGTTAAAATTTCTAATTAGAAATTAGAACATGAAGTGAAACAAAATTATAGAATATAAAAGAAAAAAGAGCATAACACGCTACCTATGAGGGCCATCCTACTAATATTATAAATGCGAAAGTTTAGATGTTTGAATGTTTGTTACTCAATCACGCTTAAACTAATGAACCGATTTGAATGAAATTTTGCACGAAGATAGTTTATAGCCTGGATTAAAATATAGGATAGTTTTTATCCCGAGTCCACGCAGACGAAGTCGCGGGTGGAAGCTAGTAGACATATAATATCAGCTTTTATTAGTTTCTCAATTCATTCTTTAAAAATAATACATGTTTGTATTGACGCCGCCGCGCCGATAAGTACAGCAACGTAATTTAGTTAAAACGTATATGAAGCGAGGCAATAAGCGAGCCAATCGGAGTTTCCAAGAAGCAATAATAACGCTGTTAGAAGTAAACCTCGCCAGGGTTAATTTCACTTGTTAGTTTACGCTTCCCCGAACACGGCGTGGTAATTCTTAATTGAATTCAATCATTACAAAATCACTTGGGTAGCTGTAGTAGGGCCAATCAATTCCCTTAAAGGATAACTTTATAAAGGCGACGGGACCTTAGAACTGGGAAAGTGAATTAAGCGCACCACAAACTGGTTATATCAATCATAAACTTATTCGATTAATTACGTTTTGCGGAGTTAATAGCGACATCTAATATTGGGAGCAAGGAGGGCCGACGGCAGCTGGCTGCGGGGTCGATAAACAACAGCAACCAAGAACTCATCGCTCTACGTTCTGACTGAATTATCACTACGTAAAACAAAAACAGCGAACAGGTACTTATCGACGTAGATTATATAATACAAGAATATTATTTTTGTAGGGTCTAGTCATTAAGGGCAGATGATATGCCAAAAACTGCCGAACATTCCATACAAGAAACATAATGTAACGTAGCTAATTACAACGGACGAAATTGGAAACTATTAGCCATTCATTATTTATTACTTCCAGTGTCGTATCTCGCAATTTCCCTTATTTAGTAAGAGACCAACGAAGCCGCGGTCAAATTATGTATGATGCCTGGTCTCTTGTAAGACAAACCTTGTGTCAGAGACACGTTTATGTTTTCCGCGCACGAGAAAACGAGTACGACTTTTCGGGAATGACTTTTTTGACAAATGATTAAATATCTAAATTTGTGAAGTTTTATTATTATTTGCTTGTAAGTATAATACCGTCATTTTAAAAATAAATTCTATTGATTATGTCGTTAAATAATGTATTGTTCGAGTAGAAAGAGTAATTTGAAGACCCAACTTGGGTTGTTTTTATAGAGAAAATTTTAAGCAGTCATGTTTTGCTTTCTGACAAACAACAAAATATATATAGTAAAGACTTATCCGAAATTTAATTAGATGAAGCTGTTTGAAATCTCATAATTATTCATAATAATGCCGTTTAATAATCGAAAGGTCGATATCGATAGTGGCCCGTGTCTCCGCATTTCGGCGGTGTCATTAGGCGCCGCTAATGATTAATGCCACACGTCCCCTCGCCGCAAATAAAACTCGAGCCCACACTTAATCGAGCCTTGATGGAACGATTCGCGACTGGGCCTCGATAAATACAGAATTTACGCCAGTGTTGATCGTTTTAAGTTGCGTATTAGATTTTTTAGGTGCAGGACTTTTTCGTAAACGTAAAACTATTTTAGTATAATTAAATATATAGATTGTTGCTCGATATGATGTTCGACAATTGATATGGTTTTGTATAATACCTATACTTATTGTTAAAGTGAATATGTATACAGAGTGCCCCAAAACGCAACGTCAAACAGAAAATGGATGAAAGGCCAAGTTATAACATTTAGTACTGTCAAAAAAAAACCAAGTCATGTGTTTAAAAGAAACAGCTAAACAAAAAAAATATGGACAGCATCTGAAGATATCGACATATTTTCACTTTTCTTCATTTTACCCCTTCTGTAGATTAAATAATAAAATGAAATAAAACATGATATGCCACTTATTTTCCAACAAAGTACAACAATTAACGTTAACTTACTGTACGGAAAAAAATGTATAATGTTAATTTGGCAAGTAGCTTTAAAAGATGGCCTATTTAGTCTGGATCGGTGTCGCACATAGGTAAATTTCAGTTACGATATTTTCACATTCGACGATATTTTAATACAGTGAAAGCAGTCGCATGCCACTTTTAATACAAACTTAGATATAAGTAATATAAGTATCGAACAAGATGTAGTTTATCGATATCTGTTTGCATCAAATGATTGAAATCATCCGCACAACCACAGGAATCCTAGCCTTTGGCTAAATTTACCGATTGATTCGCATCCAAGCGAGTCGTGACTGCAGACGGCTTCGCAATAGCAAATCTTGTATGTAATCTGTGGCAATAGTAAATGTTGCTTATTGATTTCATGTATAGTCGTAGCCTGCAGGCTCAGCTATAGTTACAAGCTGTACTTTCCTTAAATTATAATTTAAAAAAATTAACGTATCCCTAAAAAAACATTCCATTCTTGCTTTTTAATTTTATATGGGATTACTAAGTTATTTATGCAGTTGGTGTATCTAGAAAACTGGACCGAAATTGCAAAATATTTTAGTTTTCCCTTGATTTATACACTAAACACGAATTGTATTCTAAATTTTAAGCTTCTATGTCTGTTAGAAGTGCCAGACTTTTGATGATCGGTCAGTGAGTCAGTCAGTCAGTGACAAAATTAAGAAACTTTGACTAGTTATAATTCTTAAACTACTGGTTAAAATTGAATGAAATTTGAAATATACCGTGTTTATAAAATGCCTGCTTGGTTACTGAAAATTTAGACTTCTAGTTTTATCGACAACGAATTTATTGGGGGGTCGAAAATGGCCTGAACATCAGCTTCGAGAAAAGCATGGTACAGCCGTGCCGCTGTTTTGCTCGACTTGGCGGGGGAGCTGCCGTGCCACCAGATTTATTTCGCAACCCGGAGCAAAAAAGTAAGCCGGTGAGAATCGGCTTTTATGGGCGCTCCGCCACTGTTAGGTATAGGTACCAAATACAAATGTATGTCAGAGTCGAAGCATCAAAAATAATATTCATTATTCATAAGCGTTCCACATGTTAATTTTAGTTAACTGGGAGCCGCCACCAGCTGTTAGAATTGGCTTCTTAATATCTGACACGCACATAATCTAACTCACAACATCAAAATGATGGTGAACGATTCTGAAAACTATAGTTTGACAATTGAAATCAAAAGATTTTTCGAAAACCATGACTGCCTGTTTCATGTGTCACCACGATGATGAGGAATCCAGCCACACCGCATTATATCAAAATACATCAAACCGTTTGGACTGTAGCCCGTGAAACAGAATTTTCTTGTCCACATAGATGCATACACTTGAAAAACATAACCTTCCTTCTGAGGCAGTCGGGTAAAAATAAGTTTATATACTAAAATCTATGTCCCTAGTACCCACAAATACATTCATGGGTAGGTAAACTTAAAGCGGAACCCTAAAAGTAATTTTCCCCGCATTAGGCGCTCGCCTAAACTGATACGTTCGTTTAACACGTTTGTGATCGACTTTCCCTGACGGAGAAGCATGAAATTGCCGATGTAAAAAGTGGGGTCGGTGGGGGGAGCAATTTGTAATATTTCGCGATTCAGTGGGCGCTTATTAACTAGGTGTGCAAAAAATCGACGGCGGAGTTATGCCGAACCTTTATTGGCACTATTTAAGTAAGTATATTACTGAGGGGGAATGTCTTGTAGGTGCTCAAGCGATTGTTAGAACATATTCAAAAATGGGTACCTACTCATCAATTAGCGTGAATAGTTAAAAATAAATAACCCGTGTCAAACGACAATTAAGCATAACTACCTACATGAAAAGTTAACTTGTTACACATTTAAATAAGGTGTTAATACCTACGTATAATTTGTAAATTGACAAGAAAAACTAAGTTTTCATTCAAACTGAATACTTAATTGACGTCACACTACTGACACTGATTTTTTACTTACGCTTTCTTAAATACGCTCATTTTTGAAAATGCCCATTATGGTGAGTCCATAAATAATTATGATTTAATAATAACGCATTAAAATTGTATAGCCAAGAATTTCTCTGGTAGTCTATGCATCAAGACAAGGGTTATTAACCTTTTCAACGCCCTTTTTCATGTACTAAAGTGACACTGACACTCTTTTCCATAACAGAATGCGAATATGAACCTTAGTTAAAAGCATGAAGGTGACTTTGTCTACGCCATAACACCTATGGTTGATGCCTTTGGCGCCGTGGACCCGATAACACCTTTAGGTGTTCTTGGCGTTCAAAGGATTAACCGATATAACATTTAGTGCTGAGACGTGGGCCACATAAAAACACTAAAGTCACTCAGATGGCAATAGAGCTAGGCTCGGAATTTTCCTACGAGATCGAAGGAACTACGAAGGAAATAGGTTTATCGATATAACTCAGAGTTGACAGACTGCTTACCGCTTGGCAGAAAGGTACATTAGTGGCGACACGTACCAGAAGGCCCCTAAAAAGGATGACCGACGCTATGGTTAGGATCACGGGGAGCCATTGGATGAGAGCGGCGCAGCAACGGTCATAGTTGAGAGCCATGATGGCTTTTGTCCTGCAGTGGGCGTCTTTTCGGCTGATAGGATGATGATGATAGTTTGCATAAAATAGACATGGGGGACAATACATTTTGGAATTTTCAATTATTATCCCTACAAAAAAAAATACATCCTTGATGACGTCGCCACTTAACAAAAGTTCGCCGTATGGTCCCTAATCCATGAAAACACGTGGAATGGAGCGCTAGACCTGAGAGTTAGATAGGTAGCTGATACTGCACAGCAAACTTCACCCATGCCCCGGTTTGAACAACTCCCCTAGACAATGTAGAGAATCAAAATAACAAGAATCTTAACAAGTTTATTTGAATGCGAATTTTAAGAATAAACAGTGATAACATATCTATAGGTAGAAACGAAAGTGAAAACAGAAACGCCCTCATTAATAATAGGCAGAACAGACCGTTTAAACTATACGTAGATGCATTAACTGCTTGCTGTGACACAGTTCCACTGGTCATAAAACGACAAAGGGAACTACAGCGTGTTGGTAACGCGTTAAAGTTGAGAATCGTTTGAGGGGGTTGACAAGATTCACCGATCCTGTTTGAAGTGCGTAGGGCGGGCCGCCCAAACGTTTAGCGACCGTTTAACGTCGCCTCCAGTTAGGTAGGGACACACCCACGATGAACAATCTTGGCCTACGCGTTCACATGATATAAGCCATGTTTCAGTTCTAATTAATACCTACTTAATCCTTTTAACTTTTTACATTATACCTAAAGGTACTAAAAAAATTGTTTTAAATTGGGTTACGAATAGTTCGCGTTATATCGGTTTTAGAGATATGTACTGGTATTATGAGATTCAAAATTGTCGTACTTACAATTTAATAGTACATTACTGCAGCCGCCGGGAAAGAAGGGCTTGCCGGCCGACCGTAGGGAAGCCGGCACGGTATAGTGCTTTTCTCAAACATATGCAATGAAATAAAAAATATCACCACTCACAAAACAATATCCACCACAAATATAAAATCCAGCTACACGACAAAATACTTTTAGTTTTCCCTCCAATCCCTCCATATAATGATTTTTACGGAAGTCGTCCGTTTACGCGTGTGTAGTGTTCGAATAGACCCTATTAGGGCCATTATACACAAACTGTAACAAATAAAATAAATGGAGAGGATTTTAAATATTGTCTATGGTATCTGGTGACTTACGAATAGGCAATATTTTAAATTTATTCATCAACACATTTGTATTCTTAATATCAGTTCGTGTGTAATAGGCATTAACGCGGATATTTTTGGTCCGATAACCATTCAGCCAAAATATAATTCAGCTGTTTAGCCTTTCATGAACACAGACGCCATATTTAGATTAAAATTTAAAAAAATAATACTTCCCGGCCTAGGCCTTCAATATTGTATGAAATTCCTTTACAGTTCTCTCGAATTGTTCCGCCCGAAATGTGATACTTCTAAGCCTGTTATGACGCACGTAACGACAACATTTCATTGCATGTTTGTGAAAAGTATATTACGACATGAATACCGAGAGCGACAGTAGTGAACCCTACGTAAGAAAATGAAGTCATTTCTGCTATTTCTGCTATGCACGGCATGCCTCGCTGGCTTTGCTGAGTATAATCGCTAGAACAGGATTCATTATAGCGATTTTAAACTGTAATCGTATAGCATTAAAGTCTTATTGACACCGTTTCGTGGTATCTGAGATAAAACGTGACTGCACTAAAGCAGTGTTAAATAAAATAGTAAATAATTCAAGTGTTAGTTGCGACCCGCGCTGGGCGTGGACGAAGCTCGCTTAAAATTTAATATATATTTTAGACAATCATAATACCCGTACGTTTTTAGGGTTCCGTAGTCGACTAGGAATCCTAAAGTTTCGCTTTGTCTGTCCGTCCGTCCGCGGATAATCTCAGTAACCGTTAACACTTGAAAGCTGAAAATTGGTACTAATATGTATATCAATCACGCCGACAAAGTGGTAAAATAAAAAGTGTTTTTTTTTTATTAGGGTACCTCCCTTATACGTAACGTGGGGAGTGATTTTTTTTCGTTTCAAGCCTAACGTGTGATATATTGTTGGATAGGTATTTAAAAATAAATACGGGTTTGCAAAAACATTTTTTGATAATGTTAATATTTTCGGAGATAATCGCTCCAGAAGTAAAAAAAGTGTCCCTCCCCCCCTCTAACTTTTGAACCATAAGTTTTAAAAATATGAAAAAAAACTCAAATGTAGATCTTTATAAAAACTTTCTAGGAAAATTATTTTGAACTTGATAGGTTGAAAAGTTTTTGAAAAAAATTACAAAATATTTTCTGAAATAAGTTTGTAATTTAACCGTATAAGTAGGTGTTTATTGTACCTGTAATTTCTACAAAATGACAATGAAATGACGTGCTTTCAAATAAAGTAAAAAAACGGTGAAAATCGGTTCACGCAATAAAGAATTATCCCATAAAAATCATCTTCCATACTTTAAGCTCGCGCGCAATAGTTTACTTAATTTTCCGATAGATGTCGTTGTACATTGTACATGGCGCTGTTAAGATTTGAGATGAGAGATAATTATGTTGAGATCCAAATAGCCCAAGGCTTAAGTGGGGACACTTACTGTGACGGACGAAAAACTACGAAAACCCTACACTGAGCGTGGCCCGACACGCTCTTGGCCGGTTTTTATATAAATACTATGCAAGTATGTATGTACAGACAACAGAAGTGTTTCTTCAATTATCTAGCAAGTGTTATATATTATCATGTGTTATACATTATCAATTTGAAATTCGGATTAAAAAAGATATCTTTGTCATGTCAAGAGCGACTTGCCAAATTAACGTACTTACAGTCAGTTAAAGTTAAAGTTGATGTAAAAAGTTTAAGTACATGTTTGGGAAAAAAAAAAAATTTTTATATAAAACGGACACATTTGTGTTTCAACTTCAGTAAGTATTTAATAAGTATACAAAAAGTATTCACCGTCCCAATACCAAAGGTAAAAAATAAAGAAAATAGTCAACTTTTGTAGCCGCAGTTTTGTACAGTACATCATTACAAGGAGTCCATTTTTTTAAATGTCTGTATTTTTTTTTTACATGAATTGTTTTTTTAGGGTTCCGTAGTCAACAAGGAACCCTTATACTTTCGCCATGTCCGTCTGTCTGTCTGTCTATCCGTCTTCGGCTTAGCTCAGTAACCATTACTACTAGAAAACTGTGATTCGGCATGGGTATATGAATCAATCACGCCAACAAAACAGTACAATACAATTGGAAAAACGATTTTTTTTAGGGTACCTCCTCTACACCTAAAGCGGGGATGTAATATTTTTTTCTCGTCAAACCCATGGTGTGGGGTATCGTTGGATAGCTCGTTCAAAAATATTATGGGTTTTCTAATTCAATTTTTCAAATCAGTAATGCGTTTGCGAGATATTTTTAAAGCCCTAATTTTAGTTCAGTCACGTGTCGTCGTCGTCGTGTAAATGGCTACTACTGGGGATGTGAAAAAAATCGTGGTAGTAGTACATATAATGAATTTAAAAGGAAAACTATCACAAGCAAGTAGGCATAAGTAACGACTTAATGTGTAATTGAAAAGGCCAATTTTCGTACAAATTAGGCCGACGCAACCGCACCGCACGTCGATGTAACTAAGACAGGCAACTACGGAAACCTACACTGAGCGTGGCCCGACACGCACTTGGGCGCTTTCTTTGTTTTTTTTTTGATAATTAACTGTTAATGGATGACCTGGCCTGGCACCCCATTACGGCTTGACGTTGACTTTTGGGACACGTTGCATATACATAATTTACATAAATACCTATATAGGTACGAAAAAAACTAGTTAACATCTACACATAAAGTATGTCCCGCTGTCGCCCAATGAGGTATCTTCGAAACCAGGATAAAGTAGTATGAGAAAAATTAACTATTCTGTCACTTATTTTAACCTCACTTCACCGTTCACCCGCAAATATTATCTTGACATCGCGATTCGTAATAGGCAACTAAGCGAAGGTAGAGGTCTAGTTTCCTTAGGGGTGACGGGTGACGTGTGGCGCATTAGCGCGTTCCGAATAACAAACTTGGTGCCAATAATAACAAACTTTACTTTCTAGTCAATCGCAGACTCGAGTAGCAAACGGAGAAGCTCTTTTAGCTGCTCAAAATCAGTTTCGATCGATTTCCCCGTTAGGTACCAATCACGGCGTATGTGAGAAAAACGACCCCTCTCCGAACGTTGCCTCCGTTTGATATGTTAATTCCTGTTCCTCATAGCTATTGCTTTTCACGTCCGCGACATTTCGTTTGCACTTATCTTAAATAATTAATAGGTACTTAAAACCGTCACCACATTTTAGCGCGTTAAATTAGGTAACATCTGTACGCTTGCTGCATCTAAACGGTTCGTTTTGGAATTTAAGTTATTGCTTTTTACGTCCACGACTTTCAGTTTACACTTATTTTAAATAGAGCCTAGCGTTTTAAATTAGGTACGGCTATGCTAATATTAGGTACAGGTAAAGTTTTCGAGTTACTGTAAAGGTAGACGTTATTCAGTGACGGCTAAATGAGACTTGGATTGGATTTAACAAAGAACATATACTTACAGAACTAATAGGATACAAATCATACCTGCAAAAGTGGCAGCCGTTATATATATGAACTATACAATATTTACGACCAGAGGTAACTTGTGCACAATAGAAATAATTAAGTTACACATAAAATGGACTTTTAAATCGAATGCGTAAGTTAGTGAAAATTTCTGCTAGCAGAAAACAAAACACGGCCGTGAAAATTGCACATTTTTCTTTATCACCGGCCAGTGCGCTAGCGGTGAAGGTTTTGCCATGTTACAACCTGTTAAAATCTGAACTAAAAGCGTTGTATTTAATTTAGCAACTTGGCAAATTTCACTTAGTTTCCCCGATGGCTATTGATAAGTAAAGAATAGGTAATATGAGTATCCAACCACTGCTACTTTCTGCAAGCAACGTTTATAACATCGTACCGAAACACTAGGTCCCAACGCCCATCGCTACCACTACCTACCTACTTATAAATACAGATAAGGATTTCTCTGAGTATGGTATATAGACTAGTCTACGTTATGCGCAGTGCACACACGTCATTAAAAGAGTCGGTGAACACTTAGAATAAGTAATATTCGCTGCAAACATACCAAAAAATGTATTGATCTGTCTTTCTCATAACTTGGTTGCTAGAAAGCTTACATCTCCGGTGGATGCGCAACCTGATTCCGTGCAAAGATGCCTAATCCTAAGTTTCTATTAGGTACCTAACCGTTTTTTCAGGCAGTGTCGTAATATCGACCACATACTGCCTGCCAAACAGATATCCTGACATTCGGTTGTCATTTTTCAAATGCCCGCCTGTAAAGGAGTTAAACATGATTTGCTTTAAAAACAAAAGTTTAAAACGACTTCAATTCAGTACTTCGCCGTCCCTAAGTATATGAGAAATGCGATGATTATTACAGAAAAATCCTAGTCGCTATAAGTGGGCTGCTAATATTTTGAGTCGATTCCACAAGGATCTCAGAATATACACTTCATTAGTTGCTATTTCAACGGAATCATGTCAGTATCTTTGACGTAAGTAGTTTACGTCCTTGGGAGTTCCGTAAGTCACCTGTCGTCTTTATCATAAGTTGCACTTTACCAAAATTGCGAATTCCGAGGGTAAATACCTACACGAGTCATAATAGAAAATACCGAAATCACTATACGAGTGCCTGTAAAATTTGAGGGTTGCCCTCAATTTTCCTGGGATCCTATCATCAGATCCTGACTTGGTGACAATGAGACCACCTGAGAAGTATACTCTTTAGAGTAAAAAAAGGATTTTGAAAACCGGTCCACAATTGACTGAGATATCGGTGAAAATACATTTAAAAAGATGCATACAGAGGAACATAGAACCTTCTCCTATTCTAAAGTCGGTTAATTAAATTAGACAGCTTTTGATGCATTCAAACCACTCATAACGTTATTAGAAACATGTCAGAGTCTGTTTTAAACTAGAAACGTTCATTAAAACCACTCATGCCAGTTCAAGCCCCTCACAAGGTAAACAGAAACAACTATTAGCAATATTTATTGAAGGATGGCAACATTAACCTAGCGCTCACCTCACCGTGCTCCGAATACGAAATATTCCGGGAAGCTCCCAAAACGGCCGCCATATTGCTCTTACTCGCAGCCACCCTTTAGTGGACTATTGAGAATAAAATGAAACACCCCGATTAAAGTGCAAATGAACTGAAATGAAATTAAGAGCGCTTGGATCCTTTTTAAAAACATTGAAGAAGGCTCGTGTATATATATAACAATGTAAGTACAATATATAACATACGATATCATATTTCTCTTAGATAAACTTTTAAGTACCTAGGCTGGAAAAAAAATAGCTAACTCCAGAGATACTTAACTTCTATAAAAGAATGATTACTTTCACGAAAACATTTTCATTACAAAAGGTCTCGTACCATGATCAAATTATATACCTACGTTGATATTTTACATGACACGCATTTCTTTTTCATGATTCTGAGAGGGTGTCAAAGGGATCGGAGAAGCATGTTTTTTTCATTGGCACAAACAAGTTTCTTCAAATCCAGCAAGAGTTCGTGTTACAAATCCTCAATTAGCAAGCATACAGCTCAGTTTATGCCGGCATTTAAATTCGTTAGGAACGGGCCGTGTTGTATTCGTTCAGCGCAAGCGAGGAGCGCCTGGCGCAGATTGGACACTTTGTACCAACACTGAACATTGAAGGTGCTCCATACTACCTAGTTCAAAACAGATCGCAATAAATATACAGTCAAGAACAATAAGAAAGGGAGATTATGAATTGAATTTTTTGCTTTTTAGCTTACGACGTGACGAGTGACAACCACTTTACCCAAGTTGGTAAGTGATATCCTGCCACGTATTTATAAATACTTATAAGAAGAGACGCCGTTTATTAGGATTATGAGCCCAACCCAAAAAGAAGTTTTATAACCCTTAACTTTGGCTGTGTCCACACGAAAGATGCGAACCTAAATATCCGCCGACTTATTTAGAATGGTTTTTAAACAATTTTTCTCAAAAATGTCCGGAAAAGTAGACTTAATGGTTAAAAATCAGGACATAGTTTATATTGAGTGTGAGACAGTGCATAGTTTAGGGTTAGTAAAAAAATTTAAAATAAAAAACCTTGCCGGCTCGATTTTGCCCGACACCAATGTTGCATACCTACAAATTCCATTATATGTCGAGGTGCAAACTTTAAAATAGTTAAAACGGCTATATGAATAAAGACATAGATACTATAACGAGATCAGTAGCTGCGACTTATCGCTACTTTTTCGTTGTCTCAAATAACTTATTGCGTTTTCGGAAGAAAAATGCAGTTCTGGTTTATATTCTCAAACATGCAATGAAATATTGACGTTGTGTTCTTCATAATGGGCTTCGAAGTGTCACGTTTCGGGCGCAGCGAGGCGAGAGACCCGTAATGGCATTTCATACAAAATTGGAGGCCTAGGCCTGCAAGATGGTATTTTTTCATTTCCATTCCACAATTTGTGGCACAGGATCACGGCGTTCGGCCATGAAAATTAAAGTTTGATTTCTTGGAGTTTTTTCAATTTATTTCATTGCATGTTTGGCAGCAACTCCTTTTCACGCCGAGGTATGTAAGGGGAAGGGGTTGTCAACCTCATAACTATCCGACCTCGCTACGCTCGGCGGGCAACCCCTTACTTCCCGGCCTCTGTAGTAATGTACTATATAAAAAAGGCGGCAGTGCAATCATTATTCAGTTTTTACATATAGTGGCTAGTTGTTTTTTGGGATGTTATTATAAATTGACGTGAAAATGAGTTCTAGTTCTAGTGACGAGGATATAGAACATACGCCTCCAGATTTAAAAGAAGCCGAAAGTTCAGTTATTGATAATCTGTTCCCGGCAAAGTCAAAAGACAAATATCTAAAGGCGTACGACAATTTCATGAAGTGGCGAAAAGAAAAGCATGCCTCATCATTTTCAGAAAGTATATTTTTGTGTTCCCGCACATTTTTTGAGAAAAGCACTATACTTGTCTCAGTCGGAAGGGCAATTGCTGGCTTCGTATTAAATTAAACGGACTCCCATGGTAGTCCGTTTAAAATGAATACTCAGCCAGCAATTGCATACTTCCCTTGCTTCGGCAATAATGTACTATAGTGGCTCTAGAGCGGACATTTTAGAACGATGCAGGAGTTGTGGCGCGGCGCGGTTACTCTTTGCGGCGCAAGTACTTGCGTACGTGCGCTGCGTAGCGCGCTAAGTGGATCTCCATTTTAACTCCTGAAACAAGCCGGTTGAGGCTTTCAGTCGGATCTCGGCATTTGCATGATTGGCATTACGCTGATTACTCCCCCTGTCTCGTCTCCATCTCGCCCCGCGGATCCCCACTCGAAAGTACTCCAGAAAGTGTCGTTTATTAACACAAACGTATGCAAATAGACGTTTTAGAATTTTAGCGGCGAGTGTTGACGACGAGTATATTTAATGGGTTTCGGAGCATTACACTAACTAACTGACTTAACTTACGATGCTTTTAAGTTATTGTTGCTTATTAATTGCGTTGTTTCAAGAATTTGGAAACATAAATTGATAAAACGATGGCATTAAGTTGATATTTTACGTTCTCATCTAGCTGATAGAAACCATTTTCGATATACCTAAATGGACAACATCTATCAAAGCCAACCGCTTTAGCTCAGACTTTCTGCATCAAATGGTCTCCTATTGGAAATTAATTAACCCTATGTACAATATTCAGCGCCAGGTACAAATGTTAATAGCCATCCCCCTTCCTCCCTCTAAAAGTGCTCCAGAAAGTGTCGTTTATGTACTCAAAGCATATGCAAATAGATGTTTTAAAATTTTAGGGAGCGAACGCCACTTTAGTCTCTGAAACACTCGCGGATATCAAAATGTAAATTCACCCTTTTATGTTTACAAATCTTGTAAATGAACGCGTTCATTTTATTGACTGTAGCTCGGTAAACATTGATGACATTCTGCGTAATACATTATTGAGTTGAAAGCCTGTAGTAGGTATCGTGGATGTGCCACGTGACTATGGCGACAAACCTTTAACGGCATCTTCCTTAGTATAATATTAACCCTTTATTTCGCAAAAAAATGTAATGTCCATAGTTCAAGTGTCCGCGCTAGTCAGCGGCCTAAACGATTCTGGCCAGGAAAAAAATACAAAAATACGGTCTATGAGTGTGTTAAGCCAGCTGGACAATGCGAATTAAAGTGTTATATGGCTTTATCATGTCTACTATTGAAATACCCTGTCTCTAGTGTCAGGAGTGATTACATGTAGGTATACATGTATATATTAGTATGTGGATATATGTTTATACACACAACTCTATGATTAGATACTTAAAAGAAAATAGTGACTATGTTCAGTCTATTTATTGGCAAGTACAACCATCTTTTGTTTTACGTAAATCACTCGCTACACGCACTGAGGGCCGTGTTCTCCCTGGCCAATGATTACGATTTAGTCAATCTCCACTAACGTGAAGTAAAGTGAGAAGTAGGAAGACGGGTGTCGCTCGCTCCGGTGCGCCGGCGCCGCCGCTCTCAGCGGATAGGATTACTCGTACATAACTATGCCAACCATCCTTAATCGAGAATAGCAATTGCGGTGTGAGAAAACATGTCCAAAGAAAGTGTAAGTTTTAAACGGAATACCAGGATCTATTACGCGGTCCAAATACATAAATACTCCTTTACTATACTAAACAAGTACCTAGTGGTAGAAATGGTGTTTCGCCACCAGCCCATTCCGGTTACGAAACTTTACTGGATGAAATACTGGCGCTCTTAAACTTGAGGTCACAACTTTTGACATTGTATTAATCTAATCAGAGAAAATAAGCTTACATTCAGGAAAAAAAACAATAGTCGACGATTGGTACCGAATCTTATCGCTAGCAGATTCGGTACCAATCGTCGACTATTGTTTTTGTATCAAAAGTGAATTAATTAGAACATGAAAAAAACCATCGAATCGAAAGCTCCATACCAACACATTTTTAACCCCCGATGTAAAGAGAGGGGTGTTATGTTATAAGTTTAACGTGTCTGTGTATCTGTCTGTGGTATCGTAGGTCCCAAACGGATGGAGATATTTAAATGCGGTTTTTTTGTGTTATAGATAATTTTACCCCGAGTGTTCTTAGCCGTTTCATAAAAATCTGTTTAGCCGTTTTTGAGATATTGAATTTTGAAATGAAAATGTCGGGGGTTTTTCTAGAGAATAAGTAACACTATCCTCATCCGAAGCGTGGATCTACTTAGGACAGATAAAATACTTTGAGCAACCGCATCACCAAGGTTACTAATGATATCAATAGGTACAATAAATATCGTTGGACAGCCCAATGGGTGTCGGTTACCGAACGTCAAATTTTTCGTTCATTTAAACTCGGGCGCAGCGAGGCACGAAACGCGCGTTACGCCCCGTGGATATTTGTACCGATCACGTGGATCGGTCCGTTTACCCGTTGCCAGAGGATTTATCTCGATCGTTTTATTGCTTTAGAATAGGGGTGTACACTAAATAAAATGATGGAGAAAAAAGCAACGCGAGAGGTTAAATAATCACAAAGTTATAAGTGTCCAAAGTTTTAAGAGGGTGTATGTTCTATGCCTTTTCCGCAAAACGCGCCTTCATATGAAACGATTGTCATTTACTATGACGCTCGCAGATTGTGAAGTCACTAACTGCGAGCGTTTTCTCTCTCTAACAAGCAATATTAAAACGGTTGTAGCTTCGTAATAACTTTGAGATATCCGAATGAGATTTTCGTCACTAGGCATATTTTTTTACCATCTTTCTTTTGGAGTACCTAAGTAATAATTTTCGAGTCTACACCCGTATTGATTGGGTTTACTTTAGTATAATTAAATTATATTCGATACACACGAGCATTTTTTGTTATCAGGGCAAACCAATTGGCTAGTTTATGCCATATAAGATCAGAATTTGGAAACAAAAAAAAATAAATCGTGCGTTAATCGTAATGCTATGTCAAGGAAAACCATTTAGTAACGCTAAGACGGCTAACGCTACTTTTCTAAACGTAGGTATTGATTATACCTATGTTTAGGAAGCACTTAATGGTTAAAATAAGTAAAACTAATACGTTATTTCCATTTAATATCCTAAATAAACAAAGAATGAATGAAGGAATGAGGTACAAGCATGTACTAAATCTCTCCACCAGAGATGTAGCTACACTGAAAAAAAAACCGGCCAAGTGCGTGTCGAGCCACGCGCAGTGTAGGGTTCCGTAGTTGCCTGTCTGTCTTAGTTACATCGACGTGCGCTGCGGTTGCGTCGGCCGAATATGTACGAAAATTGGCCTTTCCAAGTACACATTAAGTCGGTCGACTATTACTCGGTAACTACTTATGCCTACTTGTTCGTGATAGTTTTCCTTTTAAATTTATTATACCTAGTCGGTCCCAAAGTTCTGTCACAAATGAAAATAATGATAAAAATAAAAGTAGCAATCAATTTTTAATAAATTATATACCGATTTAAAGTACATTTAATAAAGAATTAAAATTACTCAAAATTATTCAAAATTACCTCCTTTGTTTTTAATACAGGCCCTTAATCGGTGCGGCCAGTCGTCTATCGCAGCACGCACCATTTTCATATCTATCTCAGTGACTGCTTTTCTTAAAGATGACTTTAGGCTCTCCAAATTTTTATGTGGTTTAGCACAGACCTTCCCCTCTAAGACCTGCCAAATTTTATAGTCCAAAGGATTAAGGTCCGGACTAGAGGAAGGCCAATCTTCGTGTCTTATAAAGTCGATTTTTTGACGGTCAAACCAGGCTTGAGTGGTCTTGGCTTTGTGTGCTAGCGCAGAATCCTGCTGGAACACAAAATTATGTCCCGAAAATAGCGTGTTGGGCAGATCTTTGACAACCTTATCCAAAACTGTCTCTTGGTATACTTTCGCACTGATTTTGACACCTTTTTCGCAAAAATGAACCTCAGTTGGCCCGTAATAAGATACACCCAACCAGACCATCACTGATGATGGATGATGCCCATGTTGCACCCGCGGAACTCTTTTTCCTGCTTCTTCAGAGCTCCTAGCGTACACTCTATCATTCTGTTTATTGTACTTCTCTTCAATATCGAAAATCTTTTCGTCTGTAAAGAGGATATCACGGTGTCGATTTTTCGCGTACCGCTTTAACAACTTCCGGGATCTTTTAAGCCTTATTGTTTTTAGACGGGCATTAAGTAAGTGCCCACGCTTTTTTTTGTATGCTCGTAGACTAAGATCTTCGTTTAAAACCTTTTTGTCGGTTTTTCTACTGACACCCATCTGCAAAGCCATCAATTTCTGTTTTCGGACAGGATTTCTTGCTATGCGCGCCTTGATCGCTTTGATCACTGCTGGTGTTCGTACGGAGCGAGGCCGGCCAATTATTTTCTTGTCCTCAACACTGGAGACTTCATTGTACCTATCAATAGTACGGTACACAAACCTAAGCGTTATTTTTAAATTTTTGAGCAACTTGAAAATCGTACTTGGCGAGTGCCCACAGCGGTGCAATGCTAAAACAGCTATTCGGTTTTCTTTCAATGTCCACTCCATCGTGAGAAATTGCAACGAATGACTGTTTTTTGTTTTAAAATAATTGTCAAACATTCAAAAATGGAATGCAATAAAATTTTCTTAAAATCATCTTCTAAATTTAAAAATAATATGCCAGTGACAGAACTTTGGGACCGACTACGTATGTACTACTAAAACGATTTTTTTCACATCCCCAGTATAGTAGCCATTTAGCCGGCAGGGGGGGACACATGACTCGAACAAAAATTAGGGTTTTAAACCCCAATATTTCGCAAACGAATTACTGATTTGAAAAATGGGTTTAGAACCCTATAATATTTTTGACCGAGCTATCCAACAATACCCCACACCATGGTATTTAACGAGAAAAAAAATCATCCCCGATTTAGGTGTAGGGGAAAAAAAAGGAAAAAATGCTAAAAAAAATTTTTATCAACATGTTATTGTACTGTTTTGTCGGCGTAATTGATTTATATGCCCTTGCCAAATCACAGTTTTCTAGTAGTAATGGTTACTGAGATAAGCCGAAGACGGACAGACAGACAGACAGACGGACATGGCGAAACTATAAGGGTTCCATATTGACTACGGAACCCTAAAAATGCTCAAAATTAACTGCTGAAAATCTTTACTCTCTTCTTATATTTACAATACATATTGACTGCTAGCTTTGCGTTCTATTTGACACTTTACCAAAAGAAATATGTATACTCAGCATGACCAAAGTGTTCAAATGTATCGCAACACAGCCTAACACACCCCAACAGTATTTAATAAAGATGTGTTTAGATATATTTGGCTACATAGGCTACTTATTATCTATATTGATGCTTGACTGTACAAAATAATTCCATCACGATTTATCAATGCCCTCCAAATGTACCTCGGTAAAACTTAATCATCGATTACTAAAAGTAGTCTTAAAACCAGAACATTCCGAGTGTTAACGTGATCGATTGACTGTGTTTTTGTGATATGATAATAAGCTACTTTATTCAGTTGCTCGTATTGAATGACCGGGGTTTTTTACCAAATCAAAATACAAGACTACTGATCTGGAGGTTACTTGAACGGGCTGCGACCACAGAGCAACTTCTTGTCCACTCGCATTTACGTCAATTACCGAGGCTTGCGATGAGATACAAACAATTAATATAATACGGTAAAGGTACAAAACGGACGTAAGTACCTACAGAATTGTAGGAATACGCCGTAAATGGGAACACAGAAAAATTCCGAAGAGTCATTTGTCAGTCAGCCACAATTATTCAGAACTTACAAAATTCCGAACTCAGTTTTCCGCTAAAAAACCATTCGGACGCAGATGATTCAATGAAATATATAAATAGGTTAGGTTAGTATTATATGTATATCCTAAGAAATCGAACATTCTTTCAGCGGATACATGGATTTCGGAGTTATGAAATTGTATAAAAAAACTTGTTTTCTGACAATTGACTCTTTGCAATTATGTAGTGTACCCGCCCTATATAAATGCATTATGGTAGAAATACGCCATAAATAAATGCTGTTTGATACATCAACCTAAAAATATGGTGGCAACATAAGACTCAGATTATGTTGCGAAGAATTACGTACAGAACAGGAGGATCATTATACTCAAATACATACCACGGTACTGACACGCTATATTACACCCACATAGTAAATAATAGGTAGGTACTTACATAATACATATATAGTAGTTAACTTGCAGTTTACTGGATTGGCTTTGATTCGGGGTTGCCTGTCATCATCATCTCCACTGCTAGACATAGGCCTCCCCCACAGAGTGCCACAATGACCGCTGCTGCGCCACCCGCATCCAGCGGGGTCCCGGACCTTTAACCAGATCAGGCCTACCCACACTGCGTCGTCCGGTACGTGGTCGCCACTCGAGAACCTTTCCGCCCTCAACGGCGATCGGTTCTACGTGCAGTGTGGCCCGCCCGCTGCCACTTAAGTTTAGCTATATCGGTTACCTTCGTTTTGCTGCGGATAGCCTCATTTCTGATGCGATCGCGCAGAGAAACTCCCAGCATAGCCCTCTCCATTGCCCTTTGGGTAACTTTAAGGCATTTCTCTACTAGTCAACCATAGTGCCATGTTATTTAACAGTATACTTTGTTTTCATGTAGGGGAAGGTCGGGTAAAGCGAACACCCCAGGCAAAGCGAATTCGGCCTCCCAATCCCGACTTACTTGTCCTTGTCGCACCACGCGCCTATACGAGGTTCAGAATCCTTCGCTCAATGAGCGGCAGGCATAGTAGGGAGCGGTCGCTGCGCGCGTCGTCGGTGACGAGTGGAAACGTATTTTTGGTGAAAAATGATCGATGTTTTCAGGTAAGTACATGGTCTGTTATCTTGTCATAGTATTTTTCTCGAATCTTATTGTTGATGCTTCTATTGCCTATTACAATATCTTCCGTCTACACTGCATTTCTTTTAGAACGAAGCAACGGTAAATAACCGTTGCTTCGTTCTAAAAGAACGAAGCAACGGTTTTAACGTGATTAATTTCGTAAACTGACTGAATGGGCAAAGTGGATCGGGCAAAGCGGATATCATGTTCACTTTGGCCGTGGGTTTATATTTATGAGGTTAAATTTTCTAATGACAATATTTTATTACAGATGGTATATAAATATAAAAAAGACCAATCAAGGCTCCTGGTCAACAGACCAACAGAACCGATAAAAGGAACGGCACAAAAGTATGGATTGCCATATGCAACGATATACAGACATGTTAAAACCGGAAATGCATCCAAACAACTTGGTCGGTTTTGTCCTGTGTTCAACGAAAACCAAGAAAACAAGCTATTCACTTATTTAAAAGACATGGACGGCTTTGCCCGGGGCCAGTTTCACTTTGCCCGTAGACAAGTTTCACTTCGCCCAGCACTCTGGGCAAAGCGAATTCAAAAAATTCAAAATTAAAAAAAACAAATTTATTTATTCGCTATAACACGCAAGTATAAACAAACAACGATGTCCGGCGGACCCCAAACTAGGCTGAGCCTGTATCTTGGGGCCCTGGAGTGCAAATATTTGGGTCATTCCGCTATCGTCTCGGGCGACCTCGCGCCAGCATGGCTCTAGATCATTACGTCGCATTCTTAAATAAATACTTACTGCTGCGCATTTGTCAACAAAAATAAGTATCGCGATAATCGTATCACATCCCTAGAATTTTCCATCAGTGGAAATTTTGTTGGTACCTGAGGATTATATTTTACTCACATATCAATAGATTTAGGCACGCCGGTATTGTAAGTACTGTAGTAATATTTCAAAGTATTTAGACATTGCTATATAATCGTATTTTTCAATTGTGTTGATGGCTAACACTAAAATTTAAATGAATATTTTGATCTAAGTACTACTAGGATTTATTCCCGATTCTTTAGTCGACTTAAGTGATGTCCCGTTCCCAGGAATATTCCCACGCAAAGGGAACATAGGGGAATTTGAAATTGTGTATGTCTGCATATTGTGATATCGGCGATTCTATCAAAACATAAGACCTTAAACTTTTTATCGATACATTAAAGAGTGTAACTCACCTGCACGGCTATCACAAGAAGCGCGCGAGCTCTCGATTTTTCTCGCACTATCCGTCTCTCTCTTATTAGAACAAGAGGTAAAGTGCAAATATGTGAAGCAGATTTGGAAGTTGAAGTTTGAAGAATACAATACAAAGCGACAAGACACGACGAAACACTTTTCGTTAACATCTGTCATTCCCATACATTTTATTAGTTTTCTATTGGCGTTAGCGCTTGTCGATTGTAACTTTGTCTAGGCCCCCTGTCCTTGGTATTAGTACATTACTTACCAAGGGCTGTAAAAGAAAGAAAGCCTGAAATCGCAGGTATTTGTGACCCGAGCCGCATGCAAGGGTTGTAAATATGCGATAGAGGGCTTTCTTTTTTACTGCCCGTGGTGAGTACTCAATTTTACGTCTTCACTTCGTTAAAACTCACATTATGGCCAGGTGTGAAGTAAAATATATTATAATCGTCTACATTCTACAACTTCGAGCGTAAAGTGTCCGATTAAAATGGGAGTTGGTACTTACTGTGAACCCAATATGATGTATACCTTCCAATCGTAAAAGAGGTTATATAATGTACTGGGGTGACGTATGTCACCGTTCCCATGCAATTAGAAAAGCACTATAACCTACCCAAAACCTTAATATGGTATACAAATATATACCTATTATTTGTCATTAAATTGATGAGCAAATCAATGAAGATTAGTGGGAGGTTAGGTTGTAAACATAACCAAGGTACTGTAAAAAATCTACTTTCTAGGTTTAGTAGTTTCGGGTCTTCGTTGGCAGATCATTCAAGACTTTGCCTTTCATATAATATATATATAATCATCATCATATCAGCCGAAACACGTCCACTACTGGACATAGGCCTCCCCCAAAGAGTGCCAAAGTGACCCGTCCTGTGCCACCCGCTTTCAGCGGACTTAGCTATTACAAAATATGTACGGTCGACGTCAAAGATTTGGCTCGTCTTGGCGGGGGCACTGCTGTGCCCCCAGATAGGTGCTGTAAAAAATCTACTTTCTAGATTTAGAAGTTTCGGGTCTGCGTTGATAGATCATTCAGGACTTTGCTTTTCATATAATATATATATAATCATCATCATATCAGCCGAAAGACGTCCACTACTGAACATAGGCCTCCCCCAAAGAGTGCCAAAGTGACCGGTCCTGTGCCACTCGCATTCAGCGGACTTAGCTATTACAAAATATGTACGGTCGACGTCAAAGATATATATATATACACATTTTTGGATCTTATTCCCTTGTGATAACTGATAAGATAAAAAATGTACACATCTCCTTGACGGCGACTGTACCTAAACACTGTGTCTCACTATTTAAGTAATCTATTGTACGGCACTGCGCCAAACCTTTCAAATCATCACATCAGCCGAAAGACGTCCCCTGCTGCACATAGGCCTCCCTCGAGCCTTCCAAATATGAGAGTTTAACCTCAAAAGTATTCAAAGTACGTGCAGCGTATTCTAACATTTAGCATAGAGAAGTATTATCCTCTTTCGCACCTTTACTCTCTGACATCGACACCCCGCGGTAAGTGATTGTTGACTGCGTCAAACCAGTGGGCCGAAAGCTCCATAACATTGTTCGTGTATATAGGATATCATGTTTTCACCTCTTTTAACATTGCACATACCGCTGTCAATTCTGCTAATAGCTCGTCTCTGTGATGTGGAAGTGTCAACACTTGTTCTGAAATTCATTCGACGTAAAATTTCGTATAATTGGCATTTGACGACTAATCAAACAGTACAAAAAGTATTAAAGGTGAGTATATTCATTTGGCCGCATTCATAAACGTTCAGCAAACCTATTTAAGCTAAAATCCCGTTAAAAATCGTTTGTCTTTATCCGTCACTTTAACAGTTTTGTTCGTAAGAAAGGGATAAACCACATTTTATTTATCAGAGCCATTTGAAATTGTATGAGTAAATGGGATAGTAAATAAAAATATATAATAATTTTAGTAATTCAATGCATATCTACAAATTAACCAATTTCAATGTTGAATATCTCAAATGAAAGCTCATTACTCGTATAAACCACTTATAAAGAACATGGCATCAAATTAATTTTTTTATTGGTTTTAATATATTCGTATATTACTGGATTAATAAAGTAAAGTAAGTAATTTTTCACTTCTAATAAAACCGAGGTGCTTTACTATTTGTAAAGTAATAATATTTGTTTCGCAATTCAGCATTAGGAAAAAACTTTATATTTCAGTTTTTTACCTATAATTGATTTTTGTTATAATATATTACGTTTTTATTCATATGATTATTTTTAAAATAGTTGGCGCACACATAAACACAATGAACTTTAATATTTCGTGAACCACCATAGGTACTTTTTATTTAGTTTTTTTTTCCATATATTTACCCAGTAATATAAATATGCTTTAAAATATACATTAAATATTTTTATTAATAAAATCTAATAAAAACGACCAATTAAAGAAGAAACAAAATGATTATGCCGTTTTTGCCAAAGTTTTTGGTACATATTTTATTACCAGTGATTTAAATGCACTGCGCTATACGCACTGAGCTATAAAACATTGCAATAGGTCAATTCTTTAACCTTATACAATTTTTTGAAATATGTTACTAAAGAAATGGCGCGCACATTTAAACTTTAATATTTCGTGTACTAGAATTTTTTTTTTTATAAAAAATATTTTTTATAATACTAGTTATTTAACCAGTAATACACGTATATATTAAACCATACATGTTGCATTCATTTTTTTTTAATTATAGCTAGTAAAAACTACCAAGGAAATACAACAAGAAATCTTCATTTGCCCAATTCTGATATTTTTTTTAGGCATATATTAGATTTTAATTTATTTATAAGCAGAGGTCGGCGGGGATGAGCAATTTTTACGTCATTAATGTCATGTAGATGTGCCTTGTAGATATTAATATGGTTAAGGTGTATCCATCAAGAAATATTAAAAGAAGACAAAATTGAAATGATTAAACAAAATGAAAATGCATTACTATTATCTAAGGAAGTTTGCTTTGATACTAGTTGAAACTGCTTTCCCACTTAAGCGGGAAGCTGTACAAAATAAATTAATCACATTCCGCAGATTCTTATAAAATTCATTTGTTTTGATGGCGACGTAAAGCTCGTAGCAGAAAGGCAGCCTAATTATTACACATGGGGCATTTACCATTGAATGACAAGGTATGTCCATGTTATGCAAAAACTGAAAACATCTCACCCCCGCCGACCTCTGTTTATAAGTAATTTAAACAACGCGCATTTATTTTAAATATAAAACATTGAAATTAGTCCATTCGTCTAACTTGTACAGTTTTTTGAAATACGTTTTAAAGAAGTGGCGCCATCTCTGTCCCGATGGGGTGAAACTTCCGCTGCTGAGGGTGAAATCGTCTCTCGTAGTACCTTCTATCACTGTGCAAAGCATTCGACCAAAAAATCGCCACAACAAGTATGGATGCATGGGGATGAAAAGCTAACGGACTTATTTTGGCACATTAGCACCTTTATCAGTAGGTATAAAGATACCTTTTCCATGTTTTAATCTTAACTACTTCAAGCATAATTTACGAGTAAGTATAGGTATATTAGGTATGTATGTACATAAACAATCATTATTTCAAACCGACACTGCGGTATTAATACTACTTCTAGAATAAATAGAAAGGGCATCAGAATAGAATCCCGCCACACATAACTCAGTGACGAACCCTGCTATTCTGTAACTTAATTTTAAGCTCACCCCCAAATACATATACATATCTTGACGCTTCGATTCCTAGTAACTAACCGTAGATAGAGGTATATATAGTTTCTTTAGGCGTGACGGGGGTAAAGAATAGCAGCTCAGGCATCTAAGGTCTTCATTCAAACTAAAAAAAAACTGTTTATTTCATGAGAAAAAATGTATTTTAGTATATTACAGAGACTGGCTAAAATCTTATATTTTTAAGATTTTTGGTAGCCTAGTCAAGTTAATTTGAACAATAATTTGCAAATCGTATTACACTTAAGTGATTAATCTATTTATTAGCATTTCTTTATAAGCTTTTACAATGTGTTTTCCAGACTTATTATGTATTAGTTCGTATGAGAGCCTATTCAACGCACTTGGCAAGGCGTACGTCCATACTCATCCTCTCCTTCCATACTCATTGTTTACAGATGGTAATAAGAAGGGGGATTGGTAATTAAGTTTACGTACATTTTTTGGTCTACTCTTAATGGTTAAATTTGAGATTTTATCACTATATTGGCTTACAATGGCTAGTTTAGCTTTATCGTAGACTGGCAGTACCTTACAGTGCTTAAACTTTCTGCCTCGCACAGCCAAACTCTGGAATGAACTGTCGCCTGCGGTATTTCCGGACCGTTATAACCTTCAAGCCTTCAAGAAAAGAGCGTACTCCCATCTTAAAGGCCGGCAACGCACCTACAACTCTTCTGGTGTTGTAAGTGTCCATGGGCGTCAATTATCGCTTACCATCAGGTGATTCGACTGCTCGTTTGCCTCCTATATCTTTAAAAAAAAAAAAAATAGGCTCCCATAGTTATTTTTGTATTTGTATCTGATTTTCAGTGGCACTGCTTTGCCGTTTACCATGGTAATACGCAGAACCATGAACCTACTGAGCAGTTCAATAAAATGTAAGCTTATGAATGCTGCGATGCCGCGTCGATACATGTCAAGTGAAGCCACATTGAAAAGGGTCGTTTGTTTTTGCAATTGTACAGTCTCTTGGCTGTTAATCCTGTTGACTTGTATCGGACGTGAGCCTCTGTAGACGTGCACATGAGCGGCCGCGGTTGCGGTCTCGGCCGCTGGTAAACGGACGGTAAACTCGACTAAACAGTGACCCGCCGTTCTGTGATCAGTGGTTGGTGATCACTGACGGTCCTGGTTCGATTCGCTGCCTTCCCAAAATAGAAAGAATGGAGTACAGTGTAAAGCAGGTCGGCAACCTTTTAGCAGTAAACAACATTATCATTAACGAAATAGATGTTAATAATTTGTCTTTTATCAGGTTGACGCGGGCCGCTGTTGTCAATAATTTGTGGCAAAAGGTATATACAAAATAGCCAGGGAGGCTCGCGGGCCACGATTAAGTGGCTCACGAGCCCTGTACTGAGTTACTCAGTACAGCAATCAACTATAAACCTGAAGTACGTAAAGAAACTTCAAAAATAATTTGAATGTTATTTCATACGACATAGATTACCTATTTTTCCAACACCTTTCCTTTGCCTATCAAGCTTTGCCTATTTGCCATGAATTGGCGTCAAGATACTCGTATATTTGTGGGTGAACGATGAGGTGAGGTGAAAACTAGTGACAGAATAGCGGGGCCGCTGGCGGCCGGCATAGCTGGCAACACATCGCGGGTTAAGGCGGTGCATTGGAAATTATCGCGTGCTTTGAAACGCCGTTCTGACTAGATTAAGAAACAATAAGGTCTGATTTTCAGATATATGATTCTTGACTATATGATTGTTTTTCTGATTTTACCGATACATGATTGCTTAAAATTTCCTCGATAGAAAAAAAAATCCAAAGCTGGGTCTGTATTTTCCTTTTTTTACTCAGCCTACTCAAACGATACATTATTTTACGACACAATCAAGTTAATACTATAGTATTTTATGTCATCTAAAATCTCACTTTATGAAATTTAAATAAAACTTCTCTAAGTTAGGTATTTATAGAAATTTGTCCAAAAAAGCCATTCCCGAAGAGTGTTCCATCTCTTTTTCTCGAGCGCGGAAGGCATAAGCGTGTCTTTGTCTAGGGGGCATGTTCGACTCGAATCAAGGCATCCCCTTAACCCCCTGTCTTGAGGTCTCGCCTCGCTTATTGAATATTTTCAATCCCGGCTGAAGTGAAGCTACTTGAATTGTTCATTGTAAATCGATATGTTCAAGTTAAGCTATTGGTAAATGTATATAGATGGCGTGTAAGGGGATCCGACGTGTGGCTACCTCAGCCCACGCACACCTCGCTACACACGTCGCCACACACACGCTTGAACAGGTAAAGTGTGAAACATAGCTTGTTAATTGCATGATTTCTAAAAGCAATTTTTAAATTTAGTTTGCTCTTAACTTGGACAAGCTGAGGGAATCTTGACATGACTGATTGACCTGTGCGCGGCCTGCGATGGCGGTTGATTGTAATTTCGACAGCTACTGACAAGTTTACTATTGACCACTGCGGCCAGGCCTAACGTAAAATGATGCCAGTCCAGTCCAAGTTGGCTCAGTTCGGGTTGCACAGGGAGCTTCCACAACTTTCGGGAGCTCAAATACCTACAGCAAGGCGTGGCTAACATTCACAATCTCCGTCAGAGAAATAGGCTAATTCTTAATGATGTACGTACATTATGCTAATTTGGACAAGAGTTTAAATAACACTGCCATAAGGGTAGGTATATAATCTTCTTACAGATGATATAAAAAATATCGATAATCTAAAAACATTTGACATGAAAGTAAAATAATATTTTGTGGCCCGCCCGTTTTACTATATTAAGGAATATTATGTGAAAAAGTTTGACGAATCATCCTGATACCATTGACTTTAATTTTAATGTTGTTATTTGATAATTTATTGTTACTATTTATATTGGCTGTTTGCTGCTTTGCTGCCTGTTCGACTGTTTTTAATTTCCTGTACAATGTATAAATGTATTTTTTTGTTTTTTTAATCTAAATTTAAATTATTAAAATGTATTTGCATGCATTGTTATGTGTTTAGAGCAAATAAATACTTGATTATGATTATTATGATTAGCCCTGCGGTTGCCTCTCGGACACTGAAACTACGGGTCATTTCTTTAACTAAAATAGTTACATACCTATACCTATCAGCAACTTAACGCCTAATAAATGTTACAGATCTTAAACAAGAAGGAAGTAAGGAAGAAGCTTATTAGCGTTAAAAATCCGCAACATGAGCATAGTCTGAACGAAGAGTACCTATTACTACAGGAGCTAAATGGTATCTCGTTCGATTCCCCGCAATCCCATCAGTTGGAGCGTGATCGGTGCCTGCGCTCGCGCGGTACACACAGCCGCGAAATTGTGCGACTGTTAACTGCCTCTGCAGAATATTTAAAGTGGCATAAGAAAGCAGAGATGATTCTTGAGCGGACAAAGAAGAAGGAAAAGAAATCGGTAACCCAGCGGATAGAGAAGGATGGAAGCGGTATTTAAGTGTACATAAAGACGGCCACTTTAAGAATGGCTGATTGGTGGTTCCATCAGCAACAGTTATTGTCTAGTCTACAAAGTAGAAATCGTATCGACGTATCTCTAACGACGTATCTATAACTTCTTTCACCTGTACATAGGTGTATATATGTGTATACATAGAATTGACTTTATGACGGACAAAGGCTCTTTATTTTTTGTTTTTGTAATATGCGGGCGAAGCCGCGCGGGCAGCTAGTGATAAATAAAACGGAGAAATCAAGAACGTCGGTGTTGGCTTGCAAATTATGCACTAGGGAAGAAATCGACCAGGGTGCAATTTAGAAGAAGATAATTTAGTTAATATGTATACCTAGGTACTAGTGGTGTTCAAGTAGGTGTCAGGTGTTTCGTTAGCTTCAACAAGACAATTATCTACTCGACTGGACTGCATATTGTACCTACACATAACTTACTTTGTACTATGTTGCTTCATACCGGCTCTCCATTAGTCAGGCTAGCTGGGCAGGTTAAAAAACAGGAAGAACAAATGGACCATTAATGATAGAACGTTATTAAACGTAAAGAGGTTCGTTTTACGCGCTATTTACACGGTTAATTAATTATCGCGAACAAAACAGAATTAAGCGATATCACGAATGCCAAGTAGGCTCGGTAATTTCTTGCCACATGCGAGATACAGGTGTGCAGGCTCCAGTCCATTCGCTATTGTAATTTTATAGAACATGTCTTTTTAGAGTTCCGTACTTCAAAAGGAAAAAACGAAACCCTTATTGGATCACTTTGTCTGTCTGCCTGTCTGTCGCGACCCGTTATCTCGGGAACGCGTGTTGAAATTAAAACCATATACACCTACAGTCCCTTGAAGCAGCTTCAACCCAGCTGCTGTGAAAAACTAACTTCTAAGTTAACGTAAAAAAAAGATACGGCCGTTTATGCCGCAGATAACGTATATTTCGACACTCAAGGGAATCAAAATTTATAGGGTACACTTCCGTTGACATAGAACTATGTATGAAATTTGGCAAGTAATATCGTCTTATAGTACAAGTACAGGGAAAAAAACTGAAAACTATACATTTTTAATTAAGTATGGAACCCTCGGTGGGCGAGTCCGACCCGCACTTGTCCGGTTTTTTTACATAGTTAGATACTTATAGTTACTAACCGAAACAAAATGTTTATTAAAGTACATGACGCACGCTATATTCAAGTATAAGTAGTTAAAATGAAAACTCTACGTAAAATAACAGATTGTAATAATTACCCTCACAACAGGATCAGCGATAATTATACTGTTTTTTTATTACTTTTATAAGACTAATAGTTACTAGCGTCAACATCGTAGCAGCCATGATTCTACCGCCGCCAGCGAGTTCCAAATGTAACTGTGGCAACTATGTATAATTAAAACACTTCTATAGCACCCTCATGACACGTTTGTGCAAAATAAAACAAACAAACGGGTAGTTATATATGGGGTATTTAATACGCTCGTCGTTCGTTACCTAATGTGAAAGCCACTGCAGTTAATACCCTCATGCATAGTAAGAAGACCCGCTCGCAGCATTAATAGCTCGCGTTTTTGCACCCACTCTATGATTAGTTCTTGTAAAACGGTTGTTTCTTGCTATTACTCGAGCGTTTTGCAAAGCAACTCGCGGCGAATGAACGGATGAACGTAAGACAAGCGGTGTGCTACGTACATACGCCCGTCATCTTGTGGCGCGCCGTTTGGACGCATCTATTTCATTGAACACAATCAGATTCAGTTTCCACATCATTATCTTCGCCCGACACACGATACGAATACTATTATTATTACTAAACAAGTATAATAAGGAAATCGTATGGAAATCGATGCAACACCACTGTAATTAACGTGTTGCTAATAAATAATAACTACAAGGCTGCGATGTACAATTCCGATGGGCCGTTATTTACCACTGAAGATCAAATGCGCGGTAAAAGCGGTATAAATACATGAAACCTAATATTTTCCCCCTCATAAAAGCAATAAGTCTAGCAAATCTTTCAAGATTCAGAGTAGCTAGCTTCACAATGATTACCAGGTATGTCTCCACCACGCAGTTAGATTGTTACGCAAACATTTCTCTAGTCGTAGATACGCTTTCGCTAAATTCTCATTGCGACCGTTGCAAAAACTAAAAGCAAACCCCATTTGAAAATCCGCCAAATTGTTTTCATGTTCACATAAAAACTATAAAAATAAACACTGAACACATCGCGCGCATTAACAATTCTATTCTGAGATAACACACTAAAATAAGAATATTCGCAGCGTTACGATATAATTGATAACCTTTCTCATTCGCTCAATTATATTAAGTGGAGTGAATGTTAGCTGTTTCCCGCTTTGGAACAATAATGATAATCAGATGGCAGCTTCTCTGGGAACAATGACACTGTGCTTTTACTGCGGTGTCCATGCTTCGGGCGCGGCGCGGGACACAGGCTGCATACAAATACAGGCATAGAATTTATTTAGACGGCAAACAGGTTCAAAACAATTATCGTCTCTCCTGTGGTCAAAAGTTAACAGTTTACCTGCATGTCGAATCCGTCGATTACAAATCCGACATAAAATTAGAGCGCGAACCTATTATTCTGTGAGGACCTCACCTCGCCGGTACCACTTAATGTTATTTTTAAAAATAAGCGAGATTGTTAACTGGTCTTTGATATTCATCTACCGTAACTCGAGTGCTGATTTGTTTGCTCTCTGTTGCTTGCTAAATCGATCCCTGATGATATTTAAGAGGTCCTGTTCTGAAGAATGCATAAGTTGCGTAATCGTAGGAAATTTTCTCCAGGCAGTGCACAGCGCATAACATTTTGCGGCCTAAAATTACAAGTAGTCAGTTAATGCCTACGTTACGTATCATGTTGACGAAGTACTGTGTTGGATAAATGAAGTAGGTATGTTTAATAAAACCGTGAAGAAACTGAAAGGTTATCTTGAAGTTCCCAACTGCCAACCGCGCTGGCTCAGCGTGAGGACTAGATCCCGTTAATGCGAGAAAGCCGGTGCTTGTCCCACTCCTTGGTCATTTATAGAGTCAATATATAGTCATAGACCAACGCAAGAAATGCAGCACTCCCAAAGGCTCAGGTAATTACCAAAGTAATACAAAACTGACCAAAGCAAGGACATGAATGAAAAGGGCTTATGTGCGTGTTTTTGTGAGACAATTCTCTATCTAGCTAAAGAGTAAAAGCGCTCTAATCTTAACACGGTCACGGACAGTACGTCGAGAGACGGGCGTCGGCTGTAGACGGGAATTTAAATGTCACCAAAAGTGGAGCTCCGTCCACAGCCGACTATTTTTCAGTTATTTTGCAGTTAGTATTTATAGGAAGCATATGACTGTGCCGTTTTTGGCTGTTACACAAACCGCCAGTGCCACAGCAAACACGCCTGCTTTTGCAAACAAGTTACCTCTGTCACGCACACATTGACAAAGCATGTGTGGTGACACTACGTCTGTGGACGGACAATTTCTGTAGCCGATTTCGTCTCTGGCCACACAAGTCTTAGTACTCGTTTGATATGAATGCCCGTCTACAGGCGGTCACGTCTCTGACCGTTACTGCCGCAACTCAAACATTCAAAACAGAGTAACACGACAATCCATCCCCAGATGTAATGCCATTTTGTATGGAGAATTTCTGTGTCGTATCACAAGTAATTCGAGATGGTCTTGTGTCCGTGAACGTGTTAAGAATAGAGCCACCCGCTTATCCGTGAATTCAACTTTCATACATTGATACGTTGTGTGGAGTACTTCAATAGTTTCTAGTTCGGCCTCCCAGTGACATCTTCCCGTACAAAAAGACAATTACATGTTAACATCGTCGTTGCTATATGAGTGATAAAAATGCTAAAGCTAATGGTGATGATGACGATAATACTTGTAAAGCAAATAAGAAAATATTGAAAATTCAAATAATAAATACAGACTTGTCCGCAAACTGCCTGAATCGCGGCTAACGCCAACTTTTAACCGACTTCTCACGGAGCTGTTACTGTTAACCTAACAGGCATTAAGCGGAGCACTCATAATACTTAAAAATTAAAAGTTACTGCCGTATTTATGAAACGTGTGAATGTTTAATTAAATAAGTGGAATAAACGGAACTGAGAAAATATTTCCAATGAAAGTGACGACATGCATGCGTTGCGTAATCATAATGAGATGCTCGAACAGGAAGATTATGCAAATGAAGTTTCCGAGTCGATTAGCCTGTAAATATAATTTATACGGATACTTTAGGCGTCCGCAAGTAATCGAATGATCGATGGCTCCAGTTGCAAATGGTAATCTGACCTAAGTAACTAAATAAGCTCTTATGAAAGCAAAAGACGCGATAACGCGATTAGTATCACTGCGTGTCGCACACTGGTTGCGAAACAGTCACTAAATACGACATTCCGTTGCATATACGCTGAGGAGAATTGTACTTTTTGCAATCAACAATGTATTAAGTAGATTGTTAGACTGACGACTAAAGGCGTCATTACGATTACGGAGTTTAATCGACTGAGGAAAGTGGGGACAAATATATTTCCACCGATGGACTACTATAGTAGTCCAGCTTTTCGCAGTCTTTATTGCGTTCCTCGCACGCAGCCCACATTAATAAGGCAATCGAAAAATTTGGTTACCGATAATAATGCATCATAACAAACAATAATTAGTATTGCGACCCATTAAACTCTTTGAAAATTCGTTAGTTTGAGGTAGCATGGCCCGGCGTCATGTGCTCGCTCATTAATGAGTTGTGTTAAAGCAAAAAATGTTCCTCTACACAATATCGACCGGCAACCATCGCAAGCTCGTATAGCGCTGACACATTTACTTAATGTTGGAACTTTACGCCGCGCGGAATAAGGTTACATTTAGTACTGTTCCACTTGACGAGATACCATATAAAGGCAATTCCTCCAGGGTGTGTAGGCATCCGCCGGCGCATGACTCGTCGCTCCGCGATCAATTATTAATAAAAAGCGGGCCGCTACATTGAAAGGGCGATTAGCTCAATATTTATATGGAATATTCGGTATCAAGGGCGCATTGTGGTGATAATTCGGTGCGTCGTGACGCGGCGCGTTTGGCCACAGACCAACTGTTCCGCTGTAGAGCTGATATACACTAGTACTCTACCGGTAACAGGACAACACGGAACCGCTCAACATACATTATCTATTGGGCAAAACGTAATTATAATACAACAGACTGGAATCAACTTTTCCTAGTTATCACATACAGTACTAAGTAGCAAGCTGATGGTGATGACTTAAAAATCTGCATGATTCTAATGGTTTCACTTGAGGATATTACGTATATTGTACGCACTTACATTCAAAATGGGAAGTAGGGATTTTTATTATGGGTATAATTAGAAAACTATGAAGTCTGCGACGCGTGTTAAACAACTTTATACTTCAGCCAAAAATACGGTTTTGAAAAACATTAATTTATAATGAGGGTTTTTTTATTTACTTCATTTTAAAACGTTATTCTAAGATGCTTTATTCAAGAATCCAACAAACTTTCCACCCAGAAGTAGTTATGCATTGTCTTTATTTTGGTACGACTTATCTTTTTTTGAAGTGAAAACTTCTTTAGCGGCGCTGTGCACTTTTTGTGATGAGGAAAAATTGTTAAACTCGCCACAGGTCACGTGACCGTAAGATGGGAATGCGTAAGATGTGAATGTCACGTGACAGTAAGATGTCACGTGACCGTGAGATTCGAGATATTGAAAATTCGTAAGACGGACACGTGACCTGATCGAAAAACTGTTACAATGTCATTGAGTTTTCACTTCTGCCGGCACTCCCGGAGTGCAACCCGGTCTTTTTTGTTTTTTATACAACGACGGTGGCAAACAAGCTTACGGCCCGCCTGATGGTAAGCGGACACCGCAGCCTATAGAAGCATGCAACTACAAAGGAGCAACATGGGCGTTGCCGACCCTTGGTATGTTTGAGGATTCGCCGTGTTGACAGCTGAAGGAACAAATTCCCTCGCTCTCAACACAACGCCTCCTCGGGAGCTCTGGCGATCTAGCTCACTTCCAGGAACACAACACTACTACAGAGCAAGTATCAGTGTTATTATGGCTGTGGTCTTCTGCAAGGCGGTTAATATTATAGAGCAAATATAAATTAAGTAACCAAAATAAATTTATTAGTATTTGTTCTGACTTTTCAGAAGCTAGTCAAGTTAGTTAATTTGTTTGATGTCTGAGATTTTGTTGGATTTTGTCTTTATGTAACTATTTAATTGATAAGTGCGGGTATACCGTTACATAGCAAAAATCAGCGATTGTAAAATGTTTCCTAAATTGTTTTTTCTTTTCACACACGTCAGTTCATCTGTCGGTTAGATACCAACCATTAGTGGGTAGTAATGTGACTATGATAAAATGTACGCCTACAAAAATGGGCAAAAAGAAGCCTCACTCTCTTAGAGTAACGCAAGAGGAAGGTACAAATGCAATGCTGCACCGGCTCTGATCTCGGCCGGCCACCAAGCACGCAAGCTCATTGTACTACCGAATTGACTCGCCGACTCTTTCAAAAGAATTCTACGCCGTGAAAGCAGCTACTATGTCGACATAAATTTATTTAATATGATACATTTCCTGGCACATCAATCAAATACTCAGTACTCCGGCCCGATAGCGAATTATGAGCGAAAATTAATCTTAACGCCCATTGTACCCCGCGCCGCTACTAGATTAAGTGCTATTGAATACTCTTTTGTACCGTTTATTTATGTATGTCAATCAAATGCTTCTTATATTTCGTTCGTGGCTATTCATTAATGTATATCATGCTGGATATTATTTATACAACAGGAAAACTGCGATTTCATTTACGAAATCGTATAAAAAGCTTTGAAATCGATTTTCAGAAGCTGATGCTAATGAAAAGGCATTTTCACGAGGTTTGGCGCGGCCGCATGCAAATGTGAACGGTTAATGACGCGCGAAGTCGCGCCACACAACTATAGCGGCCACAAAACGCAACATTATCGATAGTTTACTGTTTCCCACCGACCGGCAGACAATAAAGAATCGCTCCACTCGACATAAACTACCACTTATTATGACATTATGCATTCCTTGCCTATTCAGTTTTTGCTTCATGAAGACTTTGTTCGGCAAGACGGTACGATAGAAGTCACTACAAGAGGGCGGCAGGTCCTTCCCAATCCCAATCCCGCTTTGGGATTCCAAGGTTGAATCACCCGAAACATGGCTCTGCGTAAAACGCCCTTCAACCCCGAAAAGGCCGGAGATTACGGCATGAAAGCGCCTCACAATACTCTTTTAATTTGTCATTATGAAGCAATAAAAACATCCTAAATGAGAGCGACAAAAAACTCGTTCAGACTCTGACAAAAACCACGAGCTGGGGCGAAATTCGCAAATCATCCCGCCATAATGATAGCCGCTTGAAAAAAATTTAAATATCAAAAGGCCGGACGGGGCACAGTAATGGTTTAAAATCATTTTTCATTCGAGTCACTCGTGAGTCAGAAATATGAAAACGGTAGCCGACGGCCACTTCCATTAACTCGAGTTGCGATTAGAATTTTGGCCGGAGTCCATCTTTCATTAGTCCTTAAAAATAAACCTAAAAGTCGATAACACGGGGCGGAATGAGAATGGCTTGATGGAGTAATAAGATTTTATTTTACGTTACATTAAGTATACATTGGGTACGACTTAATAAATAGGTATCGTGTCCTTATGAGTTAGCAGTTAGCGCAGTCGGAAAATTTTGACAGAGAGTTGGCATTTGACGGTTGGTTTGTCTTCGTCGGAGGTCGACGTTTGTAGGTGTCATTTGTTTTTTTTAATCTTCTTCTTCAGCTGGTCGAGGGGAGGCAGGCCGCTGTCGAACTCACTGGCGGTGTGCATGGAGCTCTGTTTGTTCACCATGCGGCCGCCCAAGCCTATCTTCACCTTTGGGAACCTGGAAAAACATTTTTAATCAAACACTAGTCTTTAAATAGAATAGAGCGTTCACTATACTCTGCTATTCTAATTCTACACGTCTACTTTCTACGGGTTATTACTTGGACTGTCTGTTGTTTAAATGTAGTATTTGATACATATTATTTCTTTAAATATACTGTGAGTTGTAAACAATAACCCCCTTAATCATAAAACTTAAAATGCCTCTGCTAAATAAAATGTGCTTTGTCCCTTTCTTACGAACGCAAATGTCAAAGTCACAGATAAGGACAAACGAATTTTAACGGCATTTTAGTTCAAACAGGCTTGTAAAACGTTTATGAATACGGCCGTAAGTATCTACAAAAAAAGTAAATAAAAAGAAAAGTATACTCATAGTTTCATGACGGTAGAATGCATATTCTATAAAATATTAATTGTGTTGAATTTTCTCGAAAAAGGATTAACAATAAGTAATCACAAAGTTATAAGTGTGCAAAGTTTTAAGAGGGGGTATATTCTGTCCCTTTTCTGTAAAACGCACCTTCACAGGAAACGATTTTACCACGACGCTCGAGACCCGTGACTTCACGGGTCTCAAGCGCTTTCCCTATATGTATATCAAGAAATATTAAAACGGCTGTCTAATCTTTCTAATTTTTTGAGATATTTGAATAGGACTTTCGTAATTGGGCATGTTTTTTTTTGCCTTCTTTCTTTGGAGTAATAATAAAATTAGAGTTCACCCCCTAAACATCGATTATTTTTTTCAGAAAACAATTGAGTGCGGAATTAACAAAATCATACAAAGCAGATACAATTAGTATATAAAACTGCGTAGACTATAAGACCCTTTCACTTTTCATACACCAAAACGAATCTCACACCAATATGTGTCACCTAAAGGGCGAGAGTTTTTTTTTATTTAATATTAAGGTACGTGGAGACCTCAGAACCCGATTCCTGAGTATTTTACTTCCCGTATTTGAGCATTTTATTTTACAGCTAGTAAGTAAAAGAAAATGTAAGCAGTACCGTACTGACTAGAATCGTCATAATTATATGTCACTGGAGTACGGTCCCTGGAGATCGGAGTACCAGCTGTTCGACGTCTCAGAACGACATAAAGGCACGTTTACACTTACATTAGTTATTAATGAAACTTCGTACATTTGCTACTGGAACTTGCAACTGCTTGCACTTGCATTGACCAATGTGTAAACTGGGCTCAAGACAATGGAAGGATGGAATAGCCACCGGCTGGCAAGTACCTACACTTAGGCAAATAAATTGTTTTTTCTTGCTCGTCTCCATGGTTACCTCTCCTGAAAATCTCTTTAAAACTACCAGGAGAGGCTTACCAGGAGAGCAAAACAACAAGAAAAGTGTATTGACCGAGCTACCAAAAAAAAGGGACGGTCAAGGAGCACGACTCACCCGGGCCTCTTCTTCTCCTCGTCATGGACGGTGAGCCTGTTGGCCGGCAGCTCCCTCTTCAGGTCCGGATCGTACTTAGCGCGCTTGGCGAGCGCCGCGGGCGTGTCCCGAAGGGCGAACGCCTTCGCTGCGTGTCCCAGGTGAAGCAGCTTCGGGTCGAGGAACTCGCGGACTTCACGCGGGTAGCCCGAGTAGAAACGGACCCAGGTTGTGTAGGCTAGAGACGATTTTAGTTAGCGAAGCCGGTAAGGGCTTGTCCATATGTTACGTCATCGATTTATGACGATTTTAGACTCCCCCCTATCATCATCCTGTTAATTCCTTGAATGGACCCTCCCCGCTAAATAAAATGACTACCGTCATCCCATGGTCAGACGACGTATCATGGTCAAATGACGTATTATATGGACCGCCCCTAATATTTTTGGGGCACTGGCATACGAGATTACGAATTCCAACCATCTTGACCGAATTTATATTAATCCCGACGTAAAGTACTTTTATAAATCAATTCACAAGCGATCGTAATTTTAATCAACATAAAAGCAATATCAACATTGAGTTGAAAATAAAATGAAAATGCATCCTTAAATTACTTCTCATAACAGATAATTAAATAACAGGTAACCTGCTGAACATAGATGAAAATCGAACATAACAAACGTCCAGCAATTCTTGTACATGGAGGCAAAACATATTGTAACGTCAACGTACCTCGGCTATTCGGCTCGGCACGTCTTGTCGGTGTGCGCCGTCGGCTCGAGCCGCGCCTGCCCGGCGATCGCCGCGCGGTTCGCGTTGGGTCGCCCGGCACCCTTTCAGTGCCTAGTGGTTGGCTTACCTCGGTGAGCCCTGAACAGCTATAACTTGTCGGTGTGCGCCGTCGGCTAGAGCCGCGCCCGGCACTATGTTCAGTGAGTAATGGTTGGCTTACCTCGGTGAGCCCTGAACAGCTATAACTTGTCGGTGTGCGCCGTCGGCTAGAGCCGCGCTCGGCACTATGTTCAGTGAGTAATGGTTGGCTTACCTCGGCTAGCCCTGAGCAGCCATGTCTTGTCGGTGTGCGCCGTCGACTCGAGCCGCGTCTGCACGGCGATCGCCGCGCGGTTCGCGTTGGGTCGCCCGGCACCCTTTCAGTGCCTAGTGGTTGGCTTACCTCGGTGAGCCCTGAACAGCTATAACTTGTCGGTGTGCGCCGTCGGCTAGAGCCGCGCTCGGCACTATGTTCAGTGAGTAATGGTTGGCTTACCTCGGCTAGCCCTGAGCAGCCATGTCTTGTCGGTGTGCGCCGTCGACTCGAGCCGCGTCTGCACGGCGATCGCCGCGCGGTTCGCGTTGGGTCGCCCGGCACCCTTTCAGTGCCTAGTGGTTGGCTTACCTCGGTGAGCCCTGAACAGCTATAACTTGTCGGTGTGCGCCGTCGGCTAGAGCCGCGCCCGGCACTATGTTCAGTGAGTAATGGTTGGCTTACCTCGGTGAGCCCTGAACAGCTATAACTTGTCGGTGTGCGCCGTCGGCTAGAGCCGCGCTCGGCACTATGTTCAGTGAGTAATGGTTGGCTTACCTCGGCTAGCCCTGAGCAGCCATGTCTTGTCGGTGTGCGCCGTCGACTCGAGCCGCGTCTGCACGGCGATCGCCGCGCGGTTCGCATTGGCCGCGCCCGGCACAATACTGAGCAGCGGCTCCAGACATATTTTCTCGTTGCGTTGTGTCAGTCTGGTTTACAATTAATCAATTTAGTGCAATTTTATTAAAAAATATATCATTGTGAAGTGACGTTGTATATACTACCACAGCAGTAGCTACATTCTGTTCATTTATTTAACGGAGTAAGGGAGCAAAAATAGTATGTGAAGTTCCTCTTTACTGTAGAATGCAAATTTAAAAGTTAAAAGTCATTACTGTACAGTTTTACCGGCCAGGAAAGTGTTTGAAATTCCATTACTGTATACTTTTTTACCTGTTAAGTAACTATATGTTTTGACTAAGATAAATCACTACAAACAGCCAAGTGCTCCCACGTTAAAGACCTAGCAATTTGTCACAACAACTAGCTATAGTTAGACTGGTTAGTATTGTACGGCTGTATCTTTCTTACTATTGCAAGTTTTTGTGACAAATTGCGCCCGTTTGTAGCCTACTTAAAGTTTTCCCGAGTTTTCTTTTTTGTTTTTAATGGTCATATACGAAACGCGTACTTTTGAAAGCGATCGAAGTGACGTTTTTAATTGTCGCATTCAACATCGCTTCATCCGACAAAATCAACTCACCCACGAATTGCTACATAATTGCCTCTGCAATAATATAGGTACCCACTATTAAAAAGGTACAAATTCTTTACAAGAATATACCAATACGGAATATAAAAAAAATGCGTAAACTGTATTAGGACTTATCTAAACATAGGTAACCTAACCCTTAAACCTTTTCGGTAATTATTGGTAGTAGCACATCACTATTTGTGAGATGTAAAAAAAACTGACAACACGTGAAACGTCATTTTACTCAGTTGAATAAATGTACAGACCTTAGGCGTCAAATAGGTGAAAACATATGACCCTTACCTGATGCGTTTCTGTTCGAGGTGGCGCGTGAACTCGGTTTCGCTGGGCAGCAGAAACATCACCGCCTCACCCACGTTGGACGCTCGCGCCGTTCGCCCAACTCTTTAGACATTGAAAATAAAAGTAATTGCTGTTTTAACATTATTACTTTTTTTTAATATTATAGCATAACATGTCACTGTACTGAATAAGAGGAACCTAACGATAACGACACCTAACGTACGTAGGCATTTTAAATCGGTTAAAAACAACAAATATAGCGCGCTTATTCCTATTGGACTAGATTGAAATCGGAAATGTGTATGTTTTGTAACTTGGTACTTTACCTGTGCACATAGTCTGTGGCGGAGGCCGGCGCGCAGTACTGCAGCACGAGGTCCACTCGAGGCACGTCCAGGCCCCGCGCCGCTACATCCTGTATAAGGCGTACACTTAGTGGAAGATCATTATTTTTTAGGGTTTGAGTACCACAATAACCGGTCCTGCGCCACCCGCATCCAGCGGACTCCCGCCACTTTTGCCAGACTCCGTAGCATGGACCGCCTTATCACACGATAAGTGACAAGATAGAGCCTCTGTCACTGGCCGACACCGTTCAATAGAACGAGATGGACGCTCTATCTTGTCACTTATCGCGTGATAAGGCCGACTATGATACGGGGTCAGGTAATCAGACCACCTTGTGGGGGGGTCTACCCACACATGTACATCATATATTTTTTAGACGTTACAGGGGGGGGGGGGACACATTACATGTTAATATATATGTACGGCCTTTATTCTAAGCAACTGGCCACCACGCTTAATGGTTGTATTTAGCATTTACTATTTAGCAAATTTCTACGACGACATACAAACTGATGATTTGTGCGCGCACAATAAGTGGCTTTCTTGCTGACTGGTTCTCAAGCTTACCACCAACCCGCCCCGCCACAGGCCAACCAGCATAAGTCTGACCTCCGATTAGGCATAGTCAATACGAACCTAGAGTCAACTCAGCCAAGGGGCGAGTATTGAGGTGAGTAGATAGTGGTTGTAAATCGCAACAGCTATTCGGTCAAGCAATTAATTCATATTAGCTTTCCAGTAAAAACTGAATTGATAAGTCGATCGGGTGATGATTGGTAAACGTATTTCCATAATTGTTTCTACTTATTAGCGCATGTAATGCAATTACAATTGTAATTGTTTTTTAATTGTGACTCAAATTGCTTATTTATTGAGCTACCTTTCTGACTGAGTTTTCCTAATCAAATACCCAGCATTAATCGGGTAATCAGACAGTTGGTATTTATTAACTACACATACGAGCAAGTAAGAGTATTGAACATACCTAGAGAAAGCTAGGGGCGGGGCCACTTTGTGCAGAATTTCAACCAAAACGTGTACCTTTTCATTCCACTTGAGTGGTCCAAATACTGAATTCAGTGACTTGATTCCGACTGTGTGAGGCCGGCCTAAGCGTATTAGAGTTTATTTGGGTAGTCCGACAGAGAACCTAGTGTACATGGTCGACGCGGTGGCTAGGAAGGTTGTCAACCCTGTAGCACAGGCTAGACCCGCAGCCTAGCAACGACGATGACTGTTCCCAATTAAACCTTCACTCACAGAACAAGTACAAAACCTATCAATAAAACATCCGAAAGATAGAATCGGTCCATGAACAACGCTAATTCTCGTAGAGATAATTTAAATTTTGTAGCGGGCGAGCGGCGCAGCGCTTACAGATGTAATAAATACAGATAATAGTAGTTAATCGACGCGTATTGTGGCAAGCTGGGAGCCGACGGGGGCAGATGAATGACCGGCTAATACGACTCAAACAACAATTAAGTATCGACAATCAAAGGCAAGCGGTGGCGGGCCCGCCATTGTCGGTGGATTAAAAACGTGATGCAGTAGGTAGGTAGCGCTCGACGTCCATCTTCTGTACGTACAGCATACAATATTTTGATATATTAATGGATTCTTTATCAAGACACACCTAATCTGTGAAAATATGATGACTTCGGCTTGGATGGAAACCAGTAAAAAAGACAAATTCAGTTGACTTTCGTTGACTAGTTCATGCATTTCAGTTCAGTCATTATATGTTTTTAGACAAACAAATTAATAAGTTTTCAAACGTGTGTGGCGTGATACATCTAGGTGTACTGTTTAAAATTCACCCCTTTTGGATTTTGATTTTAGACTCTTGGTAAGGAGTGGTTCGGAAAAAAAGTGGCAGCACAATATGTGGATTTTTCGTTATATTTTGTGATTATTTTTAAAAACTGCATTTTTTATTACTATAAATATCTGTAGATATTATTCTATAAAATTAAATACAATCGTATTTAAAATAAAAGGGCGAATTCAAGTTTTCGCCTTTTATATTTACATCTCTCCTAATACTTTTTGAACAGTATCTTCTGTGAGAATTTATGAGGTGTTCCTCAAAAACATAGTTTTTTCTTTAAGTTTCATGAGCTACTTAATACCTTCCTAAATTGTCTTTTCTTCAATATTTAACTTTTTTGATTTGACTTCACTTCGAGATAGTTACATGGAATTTCCACTTTTGTGTATTTGCTATTTTTACAGAAATTTGTCTCCCATAGAAAACCCTCTGTCAGAGGTTAGATTGGAGAGACTTCCTGACTACCCAAGATAAAATTCAGTTAATTGGTATAACTTATTCGTAAGATGATATTCCTAAAAGCATAGAACAAATTGTGAAAATGGAATTTCAATTGTGGCCTTGTGGGAAACGGCAAGTGAAAATTGTCAAATGGCGTTGTTCAAAAACTTTCAAAGTATATTTCAATAAAAATGAGAAAACTCAAACAAATTCATAGTTTTCAATATGATTTCATTTTTATTTTATATTATATTATATACAGATTATAAAAAAAATACAGCTTCATACTTAGCAAAAGATAATAAAATATACCAGATAATTGACTGCTACTTTTTTACTGAACCACTCCTTATTTGTGTGTCTGTGACCTCGTAGCGCCGAAACAGATGAACCGATTTTAATGTAGTATTTTTTGTTTGTAAATTTAAGTAATCCAACACCAACAATTTGAATTATATGGTACGTTTTTTTATCAACACTAATATTATAAAGAGGAAAGATTTGATTGTTTGTTTGTTTGTATTGAATAGGCTCCGAAACTACTGGACCGATTTAAAAAAATATTTTACCATTAGAAGCCGACATTGTATTGATGAACATAGGCTACTTTTTACCGCGGGAAAATGCTTCATTCCTACGAAATAACGGGTAATAGGACAACGGGTAGTAAGAATTATCCGTGCGTTACTAACCGTACGAAGCCGGGCCGGGCAGCTAGTTCAGTAATAAAAACTAATTAATTTCAATGAGTAGGTGATATACTTAATAAGTAATGCGGCATGGAGCCGTCCAGCTGGAACACGGACAGGTCCACCGGCAACACCCCGCCCTCCGGCGGCGCCTGGTAGTCCACCTACCACTCTGAACCATCGTCTGACTCCTGTGAGTTCGTCACTCACCGTACAGAACAGCACGCCCTTCTTGGCCTTGCGGAAGCGGTCGAAGACCTCAATCCGGCGCTCGTGCGGCATGGAGCCGTGCAGCTGGAACACGGACAGCTCCACCGGCACCACCCCGCCCTCCGGCGGCGCCTGGTAGTCCACCTCCCACTCTGAACCGTCGTCTGACTCCTGTGAGTTCGTCACTCACCGTACAGAACAGCACGCCCTTCTTGGCCTTGCGGAAGCGATCGAAGACCTCGATCCGGCGCTCGTGCGGCATGGAGCCGCAGCTGGAACACGGACAGCTCCACCGGCACCACCCCGCCCTCCGGCGGCGCCTGGTAGTCCACCTCCCACTCTGAACCGTCGTCTGACTCCTGTGAGTTCGTCACTCACCGTACAGAACAGCACGCCCTTCTTGGCCTTGCGGAAGCGGTCGAAGACCTCGATCCGGCGCTCGTGCGGCATGGAGCCGTGCAGCTGGAACACGGACAGCTCCACCGGCACCACCCCGCCCTCCGGCGGCGCCTGGTAGTCCACCTCCCACTCTGAACCGTCGTCTGACTCCTGTGAGTTCGTCACTCACCGTACAGAACAGCACGCCCTTCTTGGCCTTGCGGAAGCGGTCGAAGACCTCGATCCGGCGCTCGTGCGGCATGGAGCCGTGCAGCTGGAACACGGACAGCTCCACCGGCACCACCCCGCCCTCCGGCGGCGCCTGGTAGTCCACCTCCCACTCTGAACCGTCGTCTGACTCCTGTGACAATTCATGAAAGTTTTATGTTCGTATTTGTACTGCCGAGAATAATTTGACCTGGAATGCCCATTACGCAAAGAGAAGGCGTATAAAAATCATTAGCCTCACCTTATCTTCATCGGCTTTCCTCTTCTTTGATATTGGATTCTCATTCTTGGCATTTTTTTGCTTGGCCTTAGCTGGTTTACCAGTGAGAACAGTTTCTATTAAGTCCGCGTGATAATCCACCATGTCCAACGTAGCCATGAACACCATCAACTTCCCGCCTTTTTTGTTCATCACGCAATGCTCTACTATGAGGGAGCACAATGTTACCAGCCTTAACTTCATTGGCACAACCAGGAATGATTGTTTTACTGATACTGGCATTACCATCTCGTCTTCTTTTATAGCCGTTTGCAAAGCTGCCTCGAACGACGGCGCAATGTCAGGTTCAGTTGGCATGACGTATTCGTCATCTGATTCCATGTCCACCACCCCTGGTATTGGTGTTAACTTTGATTTGCTTTTCTTCTGGTCAGGATTGTCTACCGGTTGGGGGAATGGAACTGGACTAACAACTACTTCCGAATCTGATAGATCGTCCATGCTGAATAGCGATTTTGATTTGTCTTGTCTAAATAGTTTCAGTCCTAAAAGGTAATATAATAAAACGTATAGTAGTTTTATAGAATACCTGCATCTAATTGAAAACTTGAAGGCAGTTCCTATGTCATACCTTTCTTTTCTTCCTGGACCTCTTCTTGCTCGTCGTCATTTTGGTCCGTGTTAACTTCTATGACTTTTGGTTTATCTTCCTGAGACTTCTCGCTTTCAACTTTAACCTCTTTAGCGTTTGAAGGCCCTGGTTTGGCCTTTTCTTTAGGCGCCGCCTTCAACGAATCAGCGACGAGTGCCGTCCTGTCAGAAGCGTCCACGAACACAGGATCCACCATGGTGATACCGGCTAACTTTTCTACGGCCTGTCAATTCAAATATATTATAAATGGATATACCTTATTTTGCTCTGAATCGTATCTTATATCATAATATCACATACAACATTTAACAAGATAGCAACAGTAAAAAGTTTCTGAACCTTTATTGTAAGGAGATAATAAGGTCTACTAATATCATTTAGAAAATAATGGAAACGTCCATTCCTACCTTAGTAAGTGTAGCAGACAGTAAAGTAGTTTGCCGCTCTGTAGACAAAAACACTTCAGTCAAATGATGTTTTATTTCAGGCTGGTCACCAACATCATCACTCTCTTGTTCAGGCTCATCTTCCTTGTCCGGAAAGGTGGATTTTATTTGACTTTTGATTATGGCTAGAGGGTCATATGTAGCTGCTTTTTTATGATCTTCAATGGCGGTTACAATTGCAGCTACGTCTTTTTCGTATCCCATGTCAAGTAAGCAATCGGCCTCATCTAGCACTAAGCACCTGAAACGTTGGTTCTTTGAATAGCCAAACCATGGAATAATCTAATAACTTTACACAAGACTACTTAAATTAAGGGTATGAATTGGAAAATATCATATTTTGCAGAAGTAATGCATATATATATACACTGCGGGAACTAAGAAACATAATTCATATTTTTTCTGATATATGTATAATTTGTTGAGTGTCAGAAGCAATATATGATTGCTTAAAATAATCTGAACTAAAAAAAACAAGGTTGGATCGTCATTTTCAGTTTTTATTTTAGCGAACTCAAAAAATACAGTATTGAACGACATATACCTCCTGAGACCCAAGGTACGCTTTAGTTCTTTTGAATTAGGAACTATTTGACTTTCAGTAAAAGTTCAAAGTCAATTATGAAATTTGTACAAAAATTTGTACGAGGGGTCTTAAGAGGATAAAGTTAGAATGGCAGTATTTTAAGGCAGAGATTACGAGACGAGGCATCCCCATAACAGCAGCGTAAGGGTGAGTATCCACCAGAGCTGTGCCAGAGCTGTGAGAGACAGCGAAACGGCGTAGAGGGAAAAAATTAATGCCTCGCTCGTGCATCGCTTCCTATTGGTGAATGTTGTTCCCGCTCACTGCTCCGCCACCACACACAGCTTTAGTGGGTACTCTCCCTGATCGCGTAACTTTAAGAACATGTGTATGCTGCCGTCATTCTTAAAAAGGCAATCTACAAGTAAATTGTATGAAGAAGACTGCTTTTTAAAAAAGTACGGCAGTATGGGCGTAAATGATGAAATTATGATAGATGATTAATATGCCCTAAAGCTTGTTCAAGAAGTAAAGCAAATATCCTGCAGGCCTAAAAGTTGATGACTTCTTGTGGATCGTTCGATTCAGTATGCATACAACACAAACAGTAATTAATTCAATGGGAAATAATAAAATAACTTACCCCGTCTTTGCAAAATTCAGCGATTGTGTGTGCCTTAGATGGTCATTTATCCTTCCCGGTGTACCAATTAATATATTAAAACCTTTCCGTAATCTTGCTTTCTCAGTTTTCCGTTTTTGTCCTCCACTCAGCAGCCCCGGTACAATCCATACGAATGGCTACAAAATTAATATATATATACCTTATTCCATATAGGCATCTAACATTAGAAAAAAATGTAATCATGCGATTTCAAAGAAAATCATTTTGAAACGCAGAAACATTAGTGTTGTTATAAAAAGCACATTGATCGAAATTAGTAAAACTAGTATAATGTATCCTTTGACCACTTTGATATCCTAGGTAAGCTAAGAAACGTAGACGAATTTGTCCGTTAACAATGTAACGTTATTTTATTATGGAATGATGTAGGTCATTTGTTTCCATACTGTTATAAAACAATTAGCAAAGGATGTAAGTAATTTGGTCTGCACATTTTTTCCATGTAGCTCTCTAATGATTAATAAAGTTCGTATTTAAAATAAAATCATCCAAAGCGATATTTAGTGGAAATTATAAACACATACCATGGAAAATAATAATAAAAAGTCCGGGACCCCTTGGTCCTGAGTTATGGAAAAAACATACAATTTACTGCTTAATACAAAAATGAACATACCATGGACTATAAATTAAACATGTTTGTAGTGCTACCCGTGTGATGTCGGGTTAGAATTTCACCACCCCCTTTCTTCCCGTGGGTGTCGTAAAAGTCGACTAAGGGACCAGGGTGGAAGTGTGTTGTGGGCGATGGGCTAGCAACCTATCACTGCAATATCATATTTTGTCGATCTTTTATACCCACATTTATGCTAAAAGTGGCGCTGGAATATACCTTTCATGTGCTCTGCCTACCCCTTTTGGGAATAAAGGCGTGAATGTGTGTATGTATATGTGTGTATGTTTGTAGTGTGTATTACACGAAAAACCATTTTTCTAAGTAACTTTCACAGTCTCACGGGGCTGCAGAACAAAAAAGTTATCGCATTACGACATAGACATAAAATAATTTCTATTAACTACAAAAATTTAAGCCGTAAGGCACTGGTCCCACCGCCGGCTAGTAAGCTAGAAAAGTTGGGCGAGCAGCATTACATTGCGGAGCTGTAAAGGTCGATTGATCACACTGTGCCTGGTCAGCACGCAATGAACCGTTACTTGCCCAACTTTTCTAGCTTACTAGCCGGCGGTGGGACCAGTGCCTAAGACTTTTGTAAGAGAGTAATAAAAATTAAATTTGGAGAACATGTGTATCTCTAATGTCTCAATTCTATGTGAAATAGTTTTTAAGCTATGAGGGGGTCAAAGTGGCTCCAAATGGTTCGTGTAATATTGCTCACGGTGCTGCTCGCCAGTCCTGTTAGCTTGAACTTGGCTTGACACCGCGTGTCTAGATAAAGTAACTGTTTGTACCTTAACTAATTTCATGAACAGCTCATGAGTCTGCACAGCAAGTTCTCTGGTCGGTACCACCACTACGGCCCGGATCCCGTCATGTCTGTTTATCTTAGGCCGTATAGCTTGCAGCCCCTCTATGATGGGTAAAGCATAGGCTAACGTTTTGCCAGAGCCTGTCTGTGACCTAATAAAATAAGATATATAAGATAAGATACATTTTATTGCTAGCATAGGTCAACACCATTTTTTTCTAATGAAAATGTACTATTTATTACAAGATATACACATAATTGTTATAATGTCAAATGATATATTAATAAACAGTCAGTAACCATACCAATATTTCATTTTACAAAAAAAAGTTTTTGTAAGTAGCCATGGCGGAAACTTTCTTATACTTTAAAAAGATTGAAGAGATGGTGAATCTCTTACGCAATCGTGTAAACATATTTCACTGAATACTACATTTATATTAACATATTATACTTTTATATTGAATCAAATAAGAAACTGTGCTATATCTATATCTGAATCTGAATCTATGCCATACTCCTTGTATGGCATACAACAAAGTCTGCTTGTGCATATGTAAGCTGCGAGCGAAGCATGGTTGCAATTTTATCACTTATCACCATGGATAAGACATCTATCGTCACAACATGACAGATGTCTTATCCACAGTGATAAGTGATAAAATCATAACCAGCGGGTGAAGCATGGTTGCCATTTTATCACTTATTGTTGTGGATAAGGCATCCATCACTCTCACACTCGCATACTTGTCAGAACGTGATGGGCGTCTTTACCACGATAAGTGATAAAATGGCAACTATGATACGCCCACAGGCCACTCCCGCTGGAGTTGACATTGAGAGTTGGTGTCATTTGGTTGCATATCTCAACAGTTTCACTGCCAGGAACGCGCCTAGTGGGTGCCAATGGCCAACACCACAGTCGCTTTCCGATTTTTGGCTGTGAATGTGTTAACAACCGGTTTAGTGGGTGATGACCCTGCTTGCAAACCTGACAGTCCTGGGTTTGAACACCATTAAGGGCAAATATTTGAACATAGCTTACTACGTTTTACATAGAAAATTGCTCGGGCACTACTGTTTGCCCTGTGGCAATACTACTCAAAATACTATCAAAAACACCACACTCAAATTGGATTATCTGTATATGAGCTATGATGCCACAGACAGACACACAGACACAATATATTTAACTTATAACTTATAACAGCCCTTTCGCTTTGGGGGTTAAAAATCTATAAGATACCTTATCCATATGACAATGGCTTTAAACCATGAAGAAGAAATATCTTGCACACTATTGCAAGGTTGTTGGCTTACTGCTGAATTGACCAAGCAAACAACAGATCTTGCTGCAACTAGTAAATGGAATATGTAGGTTCCTACCAGTTTGGTTCATCTTCGTCATCACATCGGCGGAGACACATCTACTGCTGCACAAAGGCCTCCCTCCTTACTTACTTACAGTTAAGTATATTCTCACAGTAAGGGTGTTAACTACACAATATTTATGGTATCACTGTATGAACTAAAAGGACACAAGTATAACAAGTCAGCATCAGGGGACTTACCTAATCAAAGCATCTCGTCCCTGTAGTATCACTGGCACAGTACTTTGTTGTACCACCATAAGCTCCTTCAGACCAAGATTTTGCTTTAAGTTAGCTACACTATGAGGGTGAATATCTAAATCGGAAAAGCTTCGTTCTGCAAATATTTTCTCCACTACTGGCCTTACAGCACGCTGGCCAATTCTCTGCACATCTGGATTATTTTTAAACAATGATGATATCCAGCCACCAGCCCTGGGTTTCTGTTTTAGCTGTATGTCATCGCTAAGATCCTGGTAGCTTTTGCCTTGAAACTTGCCCTTGTTTTCGGCCAAATCTTTTAAGTTACTTGACAAATCTGTGGACTTTTCGGCCTGAGGTTTTACCTGTTTCGGTACTTTAATCTGACGTTCAGAATCAGTTTTCTTGTCTTGAATAGCTCTCTTCCTGGCTAACGTTTTTCCGGTAAAAGCAGGCTTCGACATAAACTTATATTCCGATGCATTTTTCTGCGTAGCTGCCGTTTTCTTGTTGCCCTAAGATTGAGGCGATTATAAGTCACTTATTTAAACAATACACATTTAGGAGATCTTTTGAATATTTCCTTACCTTTTTAGCAACTGTAATATTTAACTGCAAGTCGTCCATTTTCAGCCTAATTCAGCTTTCGATATACATATGTTGAGGTTATAGGCGCACGCATGTTTTTGTTGTCGTGTAGAACTGTCACTTCTGACAACGACTTAGCGTTTTGTTTCTCCAAGGGAGTAGTGCTAGTAGTAGGTACCTATCTAATGGAGCCCACACACTCGTAGCGATGCAGACCTTGCCCAGCATGCCTAGCACACGACGGCCGCGACATACTCTCGATTTTTATCGCACTATACCTCTTCTTCTAAGTGTTCTAATAAGAGAGAGACTGATAGTGCGAGAAAAATCGAGAGAGCTCGCGCGCCGTCGCGTGCTAGCCGTGCAGGAACAAATTTATCAGCTAGGTACGATAACTCCTGTTTTCGCGATTATGACTAAGTAATTTGGATAAGTAATACGATTTACACGAATTATGTCACGTATCCAATTCCATACTCCATACTAATATTATAAATCTGAAAGTGTGTCTGTCTGTCTGTTCTTCACGCTTAAACCGCTGAACCGATTTATATGAAATTTGGTATGGAGATAGGTTGAATCCCGGGGAAGGATATGGGATAGTTTTAATCCCGGAAATCATCGCCTAGGGGGTAATATATAAGTGAAAGTTTGTATGGAACTTCATACTGAATATTATAGTAATTAAGTGAGTGTTTTATTTCTAAACATTGGTAATTACAGAGGTGGTATTTTTTTACAGTTTCACTGCCAATAGGCGTACAAAATCTTTGAACTTAATACTAAGGTACCTACCTTATAGCTACTAATCATGCATACTAAATTCAGGTGCCTTTACACAAATTATAATTCTATAGTAAAGTCAGTACCTAATGGCAGTTAAACAATATGTATTAAAAACAATTATATAGATTATAAATGAATGTATTAGTGCATGGTCCGGTCTTTAAGAATGTCCATTAAATATGTCAAGTAAAATTATAAGACATAAAATAATATATATTTTATCATTAATATAATCTGAAATGGAATAATAACATTTATGTTAATAATGTCATTAATTTATTTTTTAATTCTAACATACGTAATGACTTCAGGTTAAAGGGGTGGTCATATATTTTACTGGCCAGACAATACACACTTTTTTGCATTAATGCTGTCTTTGCAGGAACTAATGTTTCTTTCTCAAGTTTCTATTAGAGACATCACTGTGCCTTTTAAATAAGCTCGTATTGTTTTTGACAAACATAATTATTTCTTAGATGTATAGAGAAGGCATCGTCAAAATTCTTGAGTCCTTGAAATAAGGGTACACAACTGTCAGTTGGTTTGAAACCATACCGTCAGGTAACAACCAAAACTCACTAAGTAACAAATACCTACTTAAATCAAAGGTCGTATCTCGATATTGACTACGTACCGAGATACGAGGTTTTGAAGAGCAGTGACAGTTTTGATAGTGACTTTTGGTTGTCAACAGGCGATACATGGCTCTTAACACACCTCTTCTGTGCCTTGAAAACGACTTCTCTACTTGTGGAGTTGCCCCAAAAAATAATGCCATACCGTAGTTTTGACGCTACAAAACCATGATATGCCATTAGTACTGCGTAAGGGCTTGCTTGCTTGGCAAGTTTATGTAACGCGTAGGCATATTGGTTAAGTTTTTTGCATGTATCTCCCGCATGAACTTTCCAAGATAAATGTTCATCTACACTGACCGGCAGAAAATTTGGCCCAAAAACTTTTCGTGATTTCAAATTATAAATTGAATTAGATGAAATAATGTTTTAAATAATTAAATGCATTTTTCTAATTTGGGCCAAATTTATTGCCGGTGAGTATACACTCCCAGAAACTTTGTAACAGCCACAGAATCTATGCTTTTCTCTTCATAATTGCAATTGATTTGGAGAGGTGATTTAGGTACGTTGGCAAAAATGTATTATCTCAGTCTTGTCCGGGTTTATCAACAAATTACTAATATTAAGCAATTTAATTATGTCCAAAATAGTATCATTAACTTCAGATTCATATTGACAAGTATCTTTACATTCTGAAAGTATGTCTGTCTGCCTGTCTGCCTGTTAGCTCTTCACGCATATACCGCTGAACCGATTGAGATGGAATTTGGTATGGAGATAGGTTGAATCCCGTGGAAGGGCATACTATTGTTTCTATCTCGGAAATCATCCCCTCATCAACATCCTCATCCCCTAAGGAGGTAAAATGGGGGCGAAGAGCTACGATATACTTAAACGAGTTCCACGCGGACGGAGTCGCGAGCAGAAGCAAGTATTCTTATAAATCCGAATAAACGTTACCTGTACTCCTACAAATTATACCTATACGCTGAATGCTGAATAATTTGTAAGTACCAACCTACCTAGTAGTAATGTAAGGTAACATTTCAAACGAAAACAGTAGGTAGTTATGTGCATACCTAAATGTGACTATGACTATTATAAAAAAAGTTAATTATTTGTTTTTCGTAACAAGACGGAGGGTGAAGATTCACTGGCTGCGTAACGTTCTGCGAATGAGAATTGGGAAAGCATCACGTGTCGTCGCGTGCCAGTGCAATGTTCGCTTTTGGCGGTCGAAGGGTGGAATAAATGTTTGTTGCTTAAAAAATCACGTTTGCCCTTTAGCCCCATGTCTGTAAATAGAGAAGATTTGGGGGGAAATCGATCATGCGCTTAAGCCCACAATATCCATGCTAATACTGCACGTCTAGCATGCGACGGCCGCGACAATCTCTCGATTTTTATCGCACTATATCTCTTGTTCTAAGTGTTCTAATAAGAAAGAGACGGATAGTGCGGGAAAAATCGAGAGAGCTCGCGCGCCGTCGCATGCTAGCCGTGCTGGTGTAACTTCTAGCGGAAATTATAATGTTGCTCTTTTAATATTTGCATTTTAGCACAAGGAAAAGAGAGTTAAATTACAGAACTACCTACTTATGTCTTACCTAATAATGCGTTTCAACTGCGTACAAAAAGCTATCAAATATTTATCGGATATGCCCTGATAGTAGTACTTATATTGTATAAATTGTTTGTTTACATAGTTAGCAAATTCCACAAAATTGCAGTTTACCTACCTATAAGCTATTATTATACCTATCCTCATACCTATCTTGCTTATAATAGCGGGTCACCTGTTTTGTCCATCGAAGAAAAACAGTCATTGACTTTTATGCTCAAAAGTCTACCTACTCAAATTGCCAGAACCTAAAAGTATAGCGACCGCAAAATCAGTGCACTTGAAATTCACTGAACAAACACAGGATGGCCGAAGGCGCGAGGGCGCGACGTGATTGCGCGACCGGGACGACCCCATCCCGAGAAACCCTCCGAAAGCCCTCGGTGGTCCCCGCAACAACATCTATCGCTAGTCACGCGATTATCATCTTAACACATTTAAGATAAAGTCGAATTTGAGGAGCAAACTATATGGTTGTAAATCCTTTGCTGCACTAGTGCAAACTCGACGGTCAATGAGACGTTACATTTTGGTTTTGAATGTCAAAGAGAATATAACCACTGTTGAATGTTTTTTTAGACGCTAAATTTTAAAATTCGAATATTGTGACACAAACATCTATCATTTTGGCATTATAACATCATAAACCTTCTTAATATTGTGCACATATTGTGTAATCTGACAACGAGTGATATTTAATCTAACAACTTTTTTAATTATTATTTTACATAATGATTATGAATTTCAATAGATTTCTAGTTCAAATTCTTATGCTACACGTTAATAAGTATCTAAACACGAAGCTTACGAAAAAAAATTCTAAAAAGTTTTCATCATACCTTTTTTTTCAGTTACGTCTCTGGTAATTAGATTGATTGTCAACGGAAGCAAAAATAAACCATTTATTTAATTGTATTACACTGATGATTTAAGGTAAAGCTTTTAGTGTCTTGATCATTCTCTCATAATTTGCTCTAGGTAGTTAGTTTATGGCCCCTTTATTTCCATGACGTCGGTACGTAATCGAGGTGTTCGTTAACCGTCACGAAAGTACCCATTGTTAAAACTATTTGAACAATGATGCGAGGCAAACCACCGTCTTCACTCGCTTCAAGCCACATACAGTAGAGCACGGATCGTATCACAAGTCGTGCTCTAACGATTTGCAATCTGAAATTTTCACTTGTCATTGTTTCGATACATGTTATAGATTTATCTGCTCGATCCTGCCAACTTTACAGACCGTTATTTTTCCAAATTTACCCTTAAGATGGCGTTAAAACCGACAACTTGTAAGGAAGCCATCGCACGATGGGAAAAGGCAAAGGAGGAGGTGGCCGCGGAAGCCACGGTGATAGAGCTGCAGTTCCAGTGGCCACCCATCGAGAAGATGGACGGAGCTCTCTCCACGCTGGTCGCTTGCGAGTAAGTCAAGGATTTAATAAAAATCTTCTCGATTAATATGACTTGTTCGAAAATATTCGTTTTGCCGTATACTAGTAAGTTTCGTCATCATCATATCAGCCGAAAGACGGCCACTGCTGGACTTGGGCCTCCCCCAAAGAGTGCCACAATAACCGGTCCTGCGCCACCCGCATCCAGCGGACTCCTGCGAGTACACCTTGTGGGGGTTTGCCCACGCTTCGCCTGCCGGTACGTGGTTGCCACTCGACAACCTTTTCACCCACCGCTACATGTAAGGGGCACATTGCCACATAAGGAAGTAACATGTTGATTGTAGTACTTAATTTTATATTTGGACAAGCACAAGCATGGCGTTGCGCGGCGTCCCAAGTGGTGGAACATATGCTAGCATAAACGTATGGCGAGCAACAGTCCGCAATTTAGCATCAAATACAAAGTAGACAAATATATACTAACATCTTTAGTAGGTTACTGGGGTCAAAGTCATGGTTATTTATTTATTAATTTAGGCATACTACGACCCCATGTAACTACTTACCACCGGTTCGTTCGGAAAGAAAACCTCTGTCTCGCGGAGAACCGGCGTAAAAATAAAAACCTCGTCGGGTAAGGCTCGTAGTAGGTACGATAAATTTGCGGCCACTTTGGTTGTGTCGGAATAGATAATCCATGAATTTGCGATGTCAGTCAACAACGTAGAACCTAGCTAAGTGCCTATATTATGACGTGTGCATGGCTACGAGACCTGAAAGCGGGGTGTGCCGGTCACTACCGGCACACCCCGCTTTCAGGTCTTCGCCTGCGTGTTGAAAATAACTAGTATATGACATATGTGTTTGTGTACCTACTTTTGACCGTCTACGGCGAGCCGAAGGGAAGGGATATACAGTGTAGAAAAATAAGTCGGGCCCTGGAGGGAAACTACCTTAAATCCTTAAGTTGACTCATTTTACTTAAAGGAATGTCTCCTTTATTTTTAAAAAGAAATTATACTGCATTCAAAGATTTTCGAAAACTCGCTTGCCTCGCCCGGGATTTGAACCTTACTTTTTTCTTGAATTTTAGTTTTGAGTATTAATTATTTAATATATAGGTAGTTCCAATAATTTTCACTGAATAAATGAAAAAAAAACGGATCACTTCGTTGTAATCGAGATTTTTCGTCATCCCTGAAAATTAATAAAATATTAATATCTCAATTTCTATGAGAAATTGACACACGGGAGTTTTAGACTTCATTTGAAAATGATTTGCTCTATCGAATAAGCGAATAAAACGAGGATGTCAGTTTTTCGGGTAAAAAAAAAACATACTGTGGCTCCGTATGCGCACTTCCATACTAACCCATTACGTACGTTGATGTGAGACAAAAAATAGTCGCGGAGACAAGTTGCTCGTGCGCGCATACCCTTAGGGCCAAGAATCGCTACGCGCTACGCTCGTAGCCGATCCCGTGGTTTTCCTCGTATGTAGCGGAAAGCGACTACGGCGGTCTGACGCATATATGTCGTCATTGGCCCTGAATATGATAAGAGGGAAGTATAGCTAGCGGCTCGCGACTGAAATGAGGTACTTTTTGTATGAAATTTCCATTTCGGGAGAAAACGTTTTCCATTAACTAAATCTTAACAAATCACTTTGATTTTGATTTCTATCGCTTCAGCATAATATAACCTAGGTTTATAGGTTTCGCTTTAAAAAAAAATAAGTGCCTAAAAGTTTGAATTTATAGCAAATTTTGAAAAAAGTGTAACCTAGAAATCATTGTGTCAATAACGTATTAAAAATTAATTGAGATTGGAAAATATTTAGAAGTGGAAAACCGTTTTCTTTTTTATGTGGACGAGTAATATGAGGTATTCCAAAGCTATACTTCCCTCTTAAGTAACTACCAAAGATATAAAAAAACATGTTTCTCTTCCCAAAAAGGTATTTATTGAAAGCTCTCGGTCATATGAAGAACCCGTCATATTGCGTTTAGGTAATATCGATATTACAGTCAAGTGCAAAAATATGTATCGATAACATCCTCTCATAAATAAGTACCAAAACCTGAATCCGCTGACATAAGACTTATGGGACATATTTATGAGCATAAGTTGTATGCACCCATATTTTTACACTTGACTGTACATGGAAACATCGTTTTCTCATTCCAGTACCCAATCAACCGTGTTATAAACCACCCTGTATTTAATAAGTAATGTTTCCAGGAAACTGAGTCTATCATCCAATTGCATTGATAAAATAGCTGGAATTGCAGGCATGAAAAGTTTGAAGATACTGTCCTTGGGTAGAAACAATATTAAATCTTTAGCAGGCATTGTAAGTTGTAATTGTAAGGGTATAATGATACACCAGCAATTTGTCACAACAACCTGGAGACGCAGCTATAAGATGAAAAGAGAGCAAATATTTAATTCATTCACTTTGAAGTCGGCCGTTGTGACAAATTGATAGGTTTATAGAACGTTTAAAGCATACAATTTCAGTAATAGGAGTGTACGTACACCAAATAAAATAACCAATAATGTTAAATTTTTTCGAAAAAGGATTCAAAATATTGTCAAATGGAGTAAAAAAGGGAAGCAGGGGGTTAAATAATCACAAAGTTATGTGTCCATAGTTTTAAGAGAGGGTATATTCGGTCCCTGTTCCGCAAAACGCACCTTCATATGAAACGATTGTCATTTACTATGACACTCGCAGATCGTAACGTCACGATCTGCTAGCGTTTTTTCTCCCTAACAAGCAATATTAAAACGGTTGTAGCTTCGTAATTCTTTGAGATATCCGAATGGAATTTTCGTCACTAGGCATGTTTTTTGCCTTTTTTATTTTTTAATACTTAATAAATGTTGAGTCTACACCCGTATTGTATTAATTAACCCCCGACGCAAAAAGAGGGGTGTTGTAAGTTTGAGGTGTCTGTGTGTCTGTGTATCGTAGCTCGTAAACGAATGCAACGATTTAATGCGGGGTTCTTTATTCAAAAAGTGACGCGTGGTTGAGATGGTTCTTAGCTAGTTTTCAAGAAAATCGGTTTAGCCCGTTTTGAGTTATTGATTATTGAACTATGAAATGAAAATGTCGGGGGTTATTAAACTTTTCTGAGTATTTAATTATTAAAAACTAGCTTCCGCCCGCGACTTCGTCTGCGTGGGCCCGGGATAAAAACTATCCTATATTTTGATCCAGGCTATAAACTATATTCGTGCAAAATTTCATCCAAATCGGTTAAGCCATTTAGGCGTGATTGAGTAACAAACATCCAAATATCCAAACATCTAAACATCCAAACATCCAAACTTTCGCATTTATAATATTAGTAGGATAGGACGTAAATGTAGGTATGTATTTACGTGTATATTTAAATATTTGAAGGAGACAGTCGCCGATACTCTTGAAGAATTGTGGATTAGCTACAACCCCATAGACAAGCTGAAGGGCATAGGAACGCTGAAGAACCTGCGTGTATTCTATATGTCAAATGGGTCTGTCAAGGAGTGGGTCGAATTTAACCGTATGCAGGTAAGTGATTTATGAACATCTGTACACAAACAAATTTAAATTAACCCTTTGATTGCAAGTTATTGAGCGCAACGACACACACAATTACTGCTACTAAGTATATGAAAAGCATGAAGCGTTCGCCATAATAGGTTACCTACCTATAATTGACAACATTTCATTTTATACACACTTCAAAATGAATATATGATGCAAAAGCATATTGCCTCATGAACACTATACTATTTTTTTTTTATTATATAGCTTAATAAAATAGTTAAGAAACAAATAAAAATACGGTCTAATTTTACCCATTCTACTGCCTTATGTTACAGAAAAAAAGCTCTGCTGTCAGCCTGTCACAAATTTGAATTTGACATTGACGTAAATTGTTCACTATCGATGTTGTAACGACTGTAACCTAACGAAGTAAAATAAAATTAAAATATTCTATATTATAGGGATTTATTGCCTACTATGGAGAAACCCGCATGAATCGACGAGGTGTTTACTCCTCCTACGAGTAAGTACACCAAGTATCCTATAGCACTTTCAACGTATGCGTCCCTTGTTGAATGCAAAATTTTAGCACCACGAATTTCAGCAGCATTGAATGATTCATTGTTTCACATGTACTGCATCAGCATAAAGTGATCTACATTTGATATATTTGTGCTGTTTGCAGCACTATAGCCGTCGGGAATCCTCATATCGGTAGTCCTTTTTCGGCGCCAAATAGTCAATGTTGTTATCGTCCCGATCGTCCGTCGTATCCGTTTGAATGCAAGGTGTCGTATTTATATAATGCAGTATCGGTATCCCTTATCACAGCCAAATTCGTGGATAAAATCGTTTCTGTTTAACAAATAGTATACAAACAACACACCACAGACCATCACAGACCTACTCCTACATAAATATACTTATTATACTCTTTGCCTACTCCAGTGACAATGGGAAAGTCAGAGGGGCTACCGGGAAACGAAAACGAACTTCGTTCGTGTATCTCCCTCTCTATCGCTCGAACTAGTAAGTGCGACAGAGACGGAGATACACAAACGAAGTTAGTTTTCGTTTCGCGGTAGCCCCTCAGATGTCATTGTCAACTTTTTTTTCGATCGTGGTAAGACTAAGGTAAAGGCTGTTCATGCGTAGAATTGGAGTTACGCCCTTTTAGAATAAGTAAAAATTTAAAATAGAAAAACAAATTAAATACGAACCCTAGAGAAATAAATAAACTTTTTAAACCAAATACACAGAACCAATAAAATTTAGGGCTAAAAAATATGAAATGTTGTCAATTGTTCTAGGTGTCGCAGGCACGAGAACACGCCGACCCATTACGTGTTATGTTGTATGTCAGGATTAACGATTAGATTAGACAACATAATAAAATACTTAAAATTCTTCAGGACTGCCCAGCTTTGAGAGATCTAGTGTTTATTGGGAACCCTATAAGCGACAGCCAACCTGACGTCGATACCTGGCGGACCCAAGTCAGCAACCGCCTGCAGCAGGTTACCAAGCTTGATGGCATTCCTATCATCAGAGAATAGCAGCAACATAATAAATAACCTTACGAGGTACATCCGCTATAAATTGAATACCTTATATGTAGTTATAATTAAATTTTCATATTTATAAATGAAGGTAAAATAATGTCTTTTTATAATTTCGGCATCTCGGATGAACTGTACAATTTTCGGTCATTAAGTACCAAAATTCTTCCACATAATAAGTCAATTACTCAACTATGCCGGACGGAACGTCGTTGTCCCTCGGAGTTATATAATATTCCAAATTAGTTGTGATTGCGTGACACTTTCAGCAACAATGGTTTATAGAGCCACTTGTTTAGGTTTGGAATTGAAACGACGATATTAGAAATAATAGCGCTGCATCGCCGCGCCGGCTTGACATTTATGACAGATTATGACTCTGGCAACACTAATAACCGGAGTGCACGCCATCTATCTATTAGATGGCACAACTTATAGGTACGACAGAGCGTTAAGATTGAGTTTATTAATCGAAAAATGATTGCTCGGGACAGATCGGAATCTGACAACAAGTTGATTGTTTAAAATTTGTTTTTATATTAGATTGGCCGTAATACCTATTATATAGCCTCAACACGACTGTCTGCGTGTACTTACTGGAAGGTAGGTATATAGTATTCTGAGAAGGTACTCGGGTGCTATCTAAACCTTTCATATGACTATTGCGGACCCGACCGCGGTTACCTATTTTGACAGGGTACCTACGCCATAAAAAAAATTGACGATCTCGGCGTAGTCGGATTGTTGTTCTAAGTAAAAGATAAATGTTTGTTCACTTTCGGTTAGAAAAACATTGATGTACAGGTAGGCGCGCTGTTCTCCGCTCCGAAAATCAACGATATCACAATTAAGCGCCCAATAATTTCGGTGTACCCAAGTTATTCATCGCGTATCACTTAAGTACAAAAGAGAGAAACTATTGTTGCCCGCAATAATGATTCGTCATACTTCTGAAAGCTGACTTAATAGCCTGCTTAATTCGCGGCAAAAGGAAATGCGGATTGGTGGGGAGAGGGACGGGAAAGTGTCTCCTGACGAAGCAGCCATTGTGTTGCCACTAATAAAATTTAATGATGTAAACGGATAGCGCGAATTTATCTAATTCAGAACCGCTCTGGGAGTTTCGCTTAGGGGGAATCAATTAACGGCAATACATCAGTCGAGGGGCAAATCCAATTATTGATGCGATATGATATCTTTGAAAATGAACTTTGAAGAATGCAAGTTAACACACTTTAGGAACCTACTGTTATTCTATTTACATAGCATAAGTAGAGATCGTTGAAATAGTGTGTATACAAATACCATAAAAAAAATATTCGGTCCGCTGCGCGCTGCACTGGATTAAAAATATTGTAATTACTTACTATACGTACGTACCCACCTATTTCATACCTATTTATAGTATACAATAGGTAGGGATAAGTATACCCAAAACGTGACAGCCATGTCGGGTTGTTGGTTTAAAATAGACACCTATCAAAGCAATTAATTTCAAATACCGTCTATATACTTGCATGCAATAAACGTGTCGCGTGAGCGGGCCACACGTATCGATGCCGCACTGACATTTGAATGCTTTTCAATAATTTAATGGAAAGCCATCTATTGTGTACTCTGGTTAATGGACCAATAATCGTCCACCCAAACAGAAGTAACTCTGTTAATCACAATGAGGCTCACACCTCACCCGGAGCCGACGGCCCCCTCTAATGCACACATGCCTCACTCCATCATTATTTAATTATTAACACTACAATCGACCTAATTTTGATTTCTATTTGACATTTCGATTACGGCTCCCGCGGCCATTTTGTGACATCTGTCCTCCAATGTGTTACGAACTATAAAATTCAATTTCCCCAATCGGCCAACTCGCCACATTTATTATTCATAGGTCGGTACACAGTCGGCACGGTTACCCAGCCGCTGACAGATAATATCATCTTTGCATAAAGGAATATTGTGAAGATAACGTATAGACCTCTGCAGAATACGAAAATCATATTACTTTTGCCTTCTATACTGTGTTTTTATTTAAAAACATTGCTTTAATAGTTAAATGTAGGTGTATTGTATGTAGGTGTTTTTAACGTGCGTCCATCTGCACAATTACCTACGAATAAGCGGTTAGATCGCGTGACAACTAGATAACAGCGCTCAACGGCTTTCATTCCATTTCATTTCAGTCATTGGAAAAGAATCGGGAATCTTTCAGCATTGCCATTTGTTCGGCGCAACGTCGGCCTCTGTGGCCGGCGAGGCAATCAGCTCGGGGTCACCGTCATCGGTTGTATTAATACTTAAGTGTTGTCGTCTGTCAATCGTTTCAACGAATATCTATATTTCGACCACCTGGCAGCTTTGTGCTTTAAAATGCAAACTGTAATTGAATGTGCGCGAATACATTCGGATGTATGGTGAACCTTGCGGTCAATAAATCAATCCTTGTCGTCAGTAATGCACAATCCATTTGCTCACATGTAGCCTAATTGCTGTTAGCGCCGCCCAGCAGCACATTAGGCCGGGACCGGGGCCCGCTCATGACGTCGGCCTATTCGACTGTAATGGCTGATTTTCTAGCTCAAGAGACGTGGCCGCGGCAAACGGGCGCACTTACGCCACTCAAAGGCGGAGAAAATGGCTTAAGTGCTTTCTCTATTATGCTTAAGGTCGTTCGTGAAAAGGATAATTTTCAACTCTCCAGCGCCCCCGCTCTATGTTGGAATTGTGTGGATACGATACCTACTTTTCATATTTTATTTATAAAATTTCTTAAACTCTGGGCGAGTGTATGTATAAATAATATATTTGCATTAAATATAATAACATTTGATATAATTTTAAAGTATGAAATCACTCATAGTTGTATATAATAAATGTTTGGTATAATTTCAGAATGTATGTATGTATAAATGTTTATTTTCTATAACTATCGTCTGGTATACTACGTATTTATTATAATAATAACCATAATATGGTATCATTCTCATGTTATTAATTAGTAAAATATATTCTTTTTATTACAACACCTTGGTAACGCCAATAAAGTACCTAAAGAATATGAAGCAAACATTACGCTTTGCAAATTGTACTTATATGGTATGAGTAAGTATTAGGTAGTAAAAAAGTGTACTGTTCTGGCGCTTCGCCGGCTTCTGCCGCGGCACGCTCGCTTCGCTCCCGTGGCTGTCGCGCTGTAAGGTCACGGTTTTCCTAACACTCCTCCTCGCTTCACTTGTTGTTGTACCAATACCGACCTGTCTTAAAGTCTACCAAAAAATATTATGCTAACTGTACTTGTGAAGAAATTAACAATTATATCATATGTTCATTATAGGAAATATGCATTACACTTAAAGTATGTTATAATTACATCAAATTATCATTATATAAAATAATAATTGTATCATATTTAAATACATTAAGTGTTGTTATATGACGTTTCCGTGTGTTACCAACGGTGCTGGCTGAAAGTCAGCGCTGTAGGTGTCTGACACCTAATGCTGAGCCAGTGTCCGGTTCAGTACCGCAGTGACACACTTTTTTCATGTTTTATGTGCTTTTGTTGTTTATTTTATTATTTAATATGTGTGTCCTGTGTGTTTGTGAATATATATTTCTTTTCTTTTTAACCCCCGACGCAAAGAGAGGGGTGTTATAAGTTTAACGTGTCTGTTGTATCGTAGCTCCCAAACGGATGGACCGATTTGAATGCGGTTTTTTTATTCGAGAGCTGATGTGATCCCGAGTGTTCTTAGCCATGTTTCATTAATATCTGTTCAGCCGTTTTTGAAATATTGGACTTAGAAATGAAAATGTCGGGGGTTTTTTAACTTTTCTAAGTTGTAGTTATCTTTATATGACTCATGATAAAATAATTTACTTTAAAAACAAAGTTTTAACCGACTTCAATTTAGTACTCCGCCAAGCCATGAGAACATTTATTTTCCAATTTACCTCATGAACTGATTTCCGAGAGCAAATGCGTTGATTATTATAGAAAAAAACCCAATCGCTGTATGTGACCCGATAATATTTGAGGACTTCCGTCAATTCCACAAGGATCGCCCTTGGCACTTCATTAGTTGCTATTTCAACGGAATCTTATCAGAATCTGTGATATACTTTTGTATTTTTAAGTACATAATTGAGGAATTCCATAAGTCATCTGTGGTCTTCATCATCAATTCCACTCCACCAATTTATGATTTCCGGATGTAAATACAAGAGTTATAATAGAAAATACCAAAATCACTACACGCGTGCCTAATATAATTGAGGAGTTCCCTCAATTCCTCATGGATCCCATCATCCAATTGAATTTTCAAAAAAATGGGACCCACCTAGAAGCATATACTTACAAACAAAAAAAAATGTATGAATCGGCTCATCAATGACGGAGTTCTGAGGTAACAAACATTGAAAAAAAAAATACAAACGAATTCCTCCGTTTTTTTGAAGTCGGTTAAAAAATATATAGGCGTCGTTACGCACCGACTCTAGAAACCACCTACACAGAATGTGAGGTTGAATGGAATATTTGACTCGGGTAATTTTATTGAATGCATCTGTCATCTTTATTATAAGAATAACAATTGTGTATGAGAACTTAATTTTTGGGTTGCATCTTAAAGTTGGGCTACTATCCTACTAATATTAAATTATATATACTTATGCGAAAGTCTCGATGTTTAGATGTTTGGATGTTAAGATGTGTATATGTTTGGATGTTTGTAACTCAATCACGCTTAAACGGTTTAACCGATTTGGATGAGATTTGGCACGAAGTTAGTTTATAGCCTGGATTAAAATATAGGATCGTTTTCATACCGGATCCACGCAGACGAAGTAAATAAGCGGAATAGCGAGAATAATAGAGAATAATTATAAATGTGAACATTATAATTTTAAATTTAATATTTCATTAAAAGAGTATTTATACATTTGGAATTGAGTATAAAATTACAGACGACCTGTATTCCATTTCCAATTTTCCTTGCAATAATGGGGGTAAGGTGAAAAATTGTATTTCGCTCGGCAGCAAAGTTATTGGGCGCCTCTCTCCACCAAATAACAACTTTGGAGCCTTGCATAGAAAGGTAGAGAAAGAGAAATTCAGGTAATATCTAATTTCGCCATTTGCACTAAATATCTACTTATAGCATGTAACCGAAAGAAAATGCGTGAAAAACATTTCCATTCATAGTTTGACAACGTGGTGTGATATATTTTAAGTTGGATAACCTATTGTCGGCGCAAGCGGCGAGGGTAGCGAAATAAAGCTTTTCCAACAAACAATAGTTCCGGCCCTTTGTCGCGCTCCGAGTAGAGTAAACATTAGTAGTTAAGGGCATTGTGGAGGCGAAGGGAAGATACAATTTCAGTACCGCGATTCAGTAAAAACTCCTGACAAAGTCAAAAATCATTTATTTTTTATTCCCACACTATGATTTTAGAATAATTTCAACTTGGTAAGCATCCAGGTAGATACTACTCGTAGCTCCTTCCAAATCGCATGACGACAGAAGTTTATTTTGATATCGCACTTGATGTGGTTGATACACCGTGTATCTATTTCATATAATATTTTGCTTATGTGGATAGTTCGTGTAGTAGGGCAAAACGCTACGACTGCTCCAGTGAATGCACAAAAGCACACGTGCAAACCAGCGAAAACTTCGGAGATGAGAGCCCTTTCTTGGCCGAAATATCTCTATTATCCGTTCCCGGACAAGCCAATGGTACAACATTCGTGACATGTATGTATTCGTAATATCATATGATCGGAGCTCATGACGCCGCGCCGGCTATCAGCGATTGAGCTGACCAAAAAATGTAGACACCATGATTTTGAAAAATTACCGAGTCCAAAGTTAGAATTAAAAAGATCCTTCAATCGCTCTCTTTAGCCTGCTGTGGTTTCAGTTGTACAGGTTGGGTGGTGGGCTGTACCTTTGTCCCCTGTGCCTGTGCTAAGGGCATTGTTAAAGCCAGCCACGGCTCGTGACTTAAGAGGTTACGGCCACCTAACCCCCACTTACCCCTCATTTATTATCTTTTGTTTGTTTTTGTACTTGTATTGTCTTTATTAAACTTTACAGTCGGAACCATCTCGAATTATAACAACTCTACAAAAACAGACATACATAAAGAAGGTAATTCGTTGAGAACAGGAGTTGTCTTAAATGCGGTATGGGTTAAATATTGTTCAATGTAGGTAGGTAGGGTGTGTCTCGCTCTCGCAAAGTTTGATACAAATATAATTCAGTAATCCATCCATCCATCCAAGTTAGTAATGTTATTAGAAATATAAATGCAACACGAGCAGAGTATAAACTACATGTAAAGCACCCGACTTAAGTGCGTATTCAGGCAGTCGGGAAGGAAGGGCTATTAATTGCAAAACAAATGCAACCCCACTCCACCAAAACCATGAAACCTCATTCAAAACGAGGAAGTCACGATCGCATAATAAATTACTGTTTCAAGATTAACACCTACTTTCCATAATAGCCGATAAACCAAATTTAGTTTTCATGTTACGCACCCTCCGTTGCTGCTTATAATAAGCAATGATCAATGGCGAATAATCCTATTGTGTGTCGCGCAGACAAAAAACCCATGTCTGAATTATTCCGCTACGCTCTCGCGCTAATATCTCCATTACATTAGCGCATTGTGCCACTCTCCGACAGCTATTACATCTACAGTACATGCAGCAGCCATTGTAAAGGATTAGGTACCGCCGTGCCAAAATGTTGACAGTTGTCGAATAGACAAAGAAGCAAGTGCATTCCCAAATAGCCATAATGGTTTGTGTTTATTTAATTTAAGTCACTGGCAGCATGGAATAATGCCCTGTTTTCGCCGGCGGCAGGCTCCGCTCGACTCGGAGCGCCTCAGGGCAATAAAATTAATGAAGCGTGGAGATGGGACCATTTTACTTGTATTATTCGTCTCCTGCGGGCTGAGACTGGAGCGAATGTCCATTAGTTCTGTTTTAACATGTTAGCGAGGCTGAAACGTTGTAAATGCGATTTACTTTACAGAGAGGGTGGAAAAGTGGCCGGAGAGATTCGGCAGCGATCGATAGTCGATGCGATCGGAAACCGTCACAAATATTTAAAGTGCACTTAGGGGTCGTTTAGGATTGTTTGGGGAATACTGTCATCTTTCCAATTCCACTTGGATGTTCTCCCGATAGTGAACTGACACTCATCAATCGCGCCCGCATCGTCATCAAAAGTACCACAAGTGTCCAAAAACTTAACCTAATTTTACCTAGTTCATTCACGAAGGCGCGGCTTACCCAATCCAATTGAGTCTACAGCACAGAATGACAAATAAGTAGTGGGGCACGCCATCGCATACGCTCAATCTGGTAACATTATATACACCTATACCTACATACAAGTTCTAATAAACTCTGGAAGTCTTGCACTTAGTACTGAAACCGGGTGGCGGGTGCAAACAATACGCACTCGATACATCAGCAAGCGAACAATGGCGGAATTAGCGGGCATTAGCGACCGATGATGGCGATCGCGGTTGCGCGCCGAGCGTCAAGTTCTTTGCGATAACATCTTAATCCGCAAATTTTACTCGACCCTAACACGAGTACACGGCCGTTGCAATCGGGTGTGTGGAGACCGCTTTCTGTTTGCAACAGTTAGGGCGGGTAGCATCAACATGGCGCCAGCAATTGTCGTTCCATAGAATATTGGATTTTAACAAACACCGCAAGTTTACAGGCGGTGGTTGGGCGCAAACCGTCCTTAGTATCAATAAGTTCCGGATTAGCCCGTAAGCTAATTAAGCAATTGCTTAGGGCATTACGTCTTGGGCGCCCCAGAAAAGACAAAAAAGTAATTGCTTATGGATAGGGAGGCTCAGAGGCGGGGACTGCTTAGGGCATCAAGTAGTCTTAATAGTAGCCAGTGCCGGCTAAGACGGATCCAGGAATTCTGAAATGATTTTATTTCGTATAACTACAAGACATAAATAGACAATACATAATATAACCAATTGGACATTTTTACCATAATATTACGCTAGTGGGAGCATGCAATCCCGCACTGTGTAACATAATTGTACACTCAGGTTTGACGGCTATCATTTTCAGAATGGTATTGGGACTGTCCCGCACCCGGCGCACCAGGGATGCGGCGCACCCGCGCATTGTCGCATAAAAACACTCAACACGCGCCCCCGCAAACTTTCCTGATGCGCTGCAGAAGCGAGGCAATCCCACTATTTCCGGGAACGCATTATTATACTGGATTCGAATGGCCCTATAGGCCCTTTACGAATAATTCGCCCAGAGCAAATTTGCAAAGCTCTTCACTAATGATTTAACCACAAGATTTGTAACAGCTGTGCGACTGTGCGTAGATATAATAATCGGATCGTAACGGACTTTTTTTTTCATAAAAATTATAACTTGCATGCTTCCTATGTTGCTTAGCTAGCTAAATCTTTAATATTTCGGATTATAATGCTAAGCCTGTCTTCACTCTTTTAGGCGTATGCTGTTAGAAACTATTGATTAACCAATTCAAGGCCCATGCATGACGACACAGCAGGTACGTCCAAATCTACAAAAGATTTTCTCTACATTGAGGAAAATGCAGCTACGGCGCAGCAGACATCGTTGCTGGTCCTCACATTCATCCTTCATCAGACTTCTTTGCATGATGAATTTTTACTTCTTCAGTAACTATTTTGTTTTAATGACTACTTATAATGTTACCTGCTGACTAAAGTACTATCAGTCATTTTCAAGCTTCCCAATGCTCCTAGTTGTAAACGAGCTGGCGGCTTGATCATTGCATACAGTGACGTTACAATATGTTATTTCACTACAGTCTTGCAATTTAATTAATAAATCTGACTAACCACAAGTGGCACTGAAATGCAGCTGAGAGATATCCAATCTTCCATCTCTTATTTACGCCCGACTCAAACTTACGCTAATAGCTCATTTAAGTTAGGTACATCATCATCATCATGTCGGCCGAAAGATGTCCACTGCTGGACATAGGCCAAATAATTAAGTACGTAAATAAAAAAGTTGAAGGTATGTTTCCGCTTTCTCCTACCGCAGCGGTTGTCGGCCGCACTGTAAAGCTAGGTTTTCACAGTTGGTACGAGTGCGCTCAAACCATGACTCATATCGTATCGTGTAAACGTAGGTAATTCGTCATCCAAGTTAGCTCCGTCCAAGTCACTCGAGTGCACTTGATCAGAGCGCACCCTTACTAGGAAAAAGTTTGCTTAACTGATAAGTGAAAACTAACCTTGCGTTACCTAACTAACCGTGAGTAAACTTTCCTACTCATTGTATTTACTCGTAATAATATACTTTAAAAACAACGTTTGATCTGACTTCAAATCAGTACCCAATTCGCTTCAAGTGTGCCTATTAAATTAAGAGTACCCTCGATTTTCCCAGTATCCCGTCTTTAGATCCTGACCTGCTGACCATGAGACCTGGGAAGGATGCTTGGGCCTTCAAACAAAAAATGAATTTTCCAAATCGGTCTAGGCGTCTTCGAGTAATCGGAACGTGCATTAAAAATAAGATTCTAACGAATTGAGCACCTCTTTATATGAAATCGGTTAATAAGAAGCGGTCTCACCACTAGTGTAATGGTATCGGCGGGCGCTAAACCGTCGCGCTCATTACACGAGCATTTGCTGCCACCATTAGCATATCAAACGCTATCTGATGTAGCGGACGGCTGCCGAGTGCCCGGTAGGCCGAATGAGGGAAAATCGAATGAGTATAAAACCGAAACAGTGTACTTTTAACCCATTCATTGCCGAGTGCCAGATGTGTACTTGCTGTGATGCCGACGCTTCTGTAAGCAGGGCGGCGCCCATCGGCGTCTGCGGCATCCAGATAAAGCTAAATTAGACGCCCATCGGCGTCCATGGCATCCAGACAGAGCTAAGATGGACGCCCATTGGCGTTTTCGGCACTGGAGTTGCAGTTGTGGTTGAAATAGGACGCCTTTCGGCGTCCATGGCATCAGAGTTCGATTCTTAGTGTAAGTAGGTAGTAGTTTCTTTGAGATTTAGGCTAAATATAGTCGGATGTTCTGAAGCCTTATTTTAGCTTTATCTTTGCCTCAGGACTTTTCGTTATTTAAAAATTACCATGATATCCCTTGTAGAAATGGACGCTTATAGGACATGTATAGAGGACAAAAAAGAGGCCGATGAATTGAGTCCCCATACAAAATGATCCGACAATGTCACACGCCCAAGTGCAGTGCTTCCAGTTCGAAGCTGTGAATCCATTGTGGAAGCACGAACTCCTGAAAAGCGGTTGCATGACCCATTCTTGGGGACAGGAGAAGGCACGTGTTAAAGATGGGGCGTGGTTCAGGGACACTTGAGATTACACTGATAATCTATGTCGTATGTGTACCTATATCAACGTCAACGGGGCACATTAATTGGGTACCTAATTAAACAGTCGAAACAGCCGCGGCCTGATTGCACTCACTACGAGTATAATCTTGCAGAAACTCAAATTGCCTTTTTGGCTGGACGCGTGAACGCGCGATGCCATGCATTTAAAAAAAAAACAGAAAGAGAAGATAGTCAGACTTTTGACCTTTGACGGTATTTTGTTGAAACTGTTGATACATTTGGGCATTTTTCGAAAATTCGTGTACCCAATTAGCGTGAGTTGTTAAATAAAAATTAAATCGGTGTCAGTTTTGTGACGACAATTAAGCATACCAATTATGTAAAGTTAAACTTGTTTCACATGTAAATTACGTGTATGTGCATAGCATTTATAAATTATAAAGAAAGTTACTTTGTATACAAACTGTATTCTTAATTGTCACAAAACTGACACTGAGTTATTTTTTATTTAAAAACACGCTAATTGGGTACACGAATTTTTAAAAATGCCCTTATTGAAATTACACCGTAATACGAATTTAGCGCATATAAGTGCCCATGTTAGAATCAATGATTTTTTATGCTTTATCGTTTAGTATACATTTTGTAAAGGTATATCACACACACCAGATCGAAATTATTAATATTGGATAGTTAAGGCAAGCCCGCCATTTTGCCGTCACTGAAAGTTGACAGACATGGTAGGATTTCAAGAAGAAATGAGAAATGTTATGAAGTCAAAAGTTTCGGAAAATTAATTAATCGTCGCAGTTGGATAAAAACTATCCTAAGCGGAAGCTAGAATAATAAGGTACTAATAAAAATGTCTTTCATATTTTTCCTTTCATGGGAAGATGAGACTCAATGGATAGTTTGATACTGGCTGATTCCTTTTTTAATTCAGATTTTTTATAAGTGTAGATGTAGATTATGACAAGCTATACTACGTAAAATATAGCTTGAGCCCTGCGACAGCTGTCATCTCAGTACAATTTATAACCTTAAAACGTAAAATTGTAGGTACTGAGATGACAGCTGTCATAGGGATCAAGCTATATTTTTCGTAGTATAGTTGTTACCTTGTAATTTTTTTTCTCGCCAATCTTAATCAATGTCATCGATGTCCGATGACACACAAGTAGGTAGTCTCACTTGACAGAAAGTGATAACCACCTTTGTCAGTTAATGCACAGAATGATTGTTTGGGCAGAATTTTAACTTAATTATTTTGTTCGGAAAACAACTAAAAATTAATATAAAAACTTCTTATTTATGAATTTAAAAGCGCATTTAAGCAATACTCAAAAAAATGCCACTCTTATTAATTGTACCTCTAGGAATTTTATGTTAACAATTTCCACTAAGAATCAGGAGTTCTTTCGACCCAGGCAGGACAAAAAACATGTCCCAAAGATATTTGTCCTATTGTGTTACCATTTACTTTATACCTACTTTGTATGGTGGTAACGCAATAGGAAAGTTCAAAAATGTATGGACATTTTGAGACACTTTTTTCTCATTGGGATGGAAAAACATCGTGATTTTGAGTAGAAATAACATAAATGTTGCAGATAATCTAAAAAAAAATGTAGTGGCATTTTTTTTGAGAAACACTTATTTCTCAACCGCTTCTCATGAAATTTTGTGAGCAGGTACAATAAAGGAAATAAAGAAATTAATTAATTAAAAAAGGTGGGCGGGGAGATGACCAGAGTTCGATAATTACACTTAGTATTCGTTTTTTTCTAAATTACTCATCGTAGATAACTAGCTAGCTGCCCGCGCCGCTCCGCCCGTGTATACACCCCCTCCATACAACATTAAAACCTTGCATGATTCACTCTTCTTAATTTATAATAAAATATATATATATATTATTACCTATAGATACCTACAATTTATGGTAGGTATAGCCCGCAGATATCAAGTCAAGTAAATACGCTTTCATTAAGGGTTCAATTACTTTAACAATGTCATCGTAATATTAACGTTGAGTACATTAGTTAGATACTCCTACTTGTACAAGTTAATAACCCAAAAATAAATGTAATTGGTTCTAATTCCGCCCTAGCCCTAGATTTACTTAGACATCTGTTACTTTATATGTATGTACCTATCTAATTGTTCATGATACAATGTACATTATGAATCACTGTATAAAGCGCGTTGGCAACTTTTGAAAACTCCTAAACGCCATTTTCAGCAGCCAGCACCTAGACAAATAGACGAAAAACATCCAATTTGGTTTTATATGAGAATGATAAAGTTTTATGTGGCTGTTATATGTATAACAACAATAGGCAGCAAGCCCGCCCAGAGCTCGGGGTTTAGTGCGTCCGATTTCCATACAAAAACTTCTATTTCCCGGGCTAAATGGCACGTAAGAGCACATAAAAATGCGGGGAAACTACCTACACCCAATGCTTTGTAAATAGTTGCCTTTACGTTTTATATAGCGCCTATGCAACAGTCTAAACAATACTACCGCCTCATAGTTAAAGGTTATTGTAGGATGTTAACCTTCTTATGATTTATGGCCAATTATGATTGCATCAATAACAAAACCATGAACTAAAACCGACTGACGACGCTGCCACTTTGATGGCTTGTTCATGTCTTCGGTGCGTGTCAAACAAAGTAGTACCTAGTTCGGACAAACATATCGAGAATGGTCTTACGCGGGGAATATGAATTGGATATAGCAAATTCTTAATAAGTATAATAACGGAAAGCTACACACACTTTTGTTGTTATAATTACCTACTGATACTTAATAACAATTTTTCCGTTACATGTTACGTTAATGTAATAAAAAAAAAACAACTCTGCTTCTTACTCTATTAAATATTTAGCTGTCATTACTAAATGTATAAACTAGACGTGTTCTGTGACAGCCAATCCAATTCGTAATGAATTCAAAAACAGATTATCAGCGCCGGGTGCTCTCATGTGGCTGCGCGCAAACAAGTACGTAGGTAGAGCCAATTTGTTTCCCAGCCAAGCTCAATACGCCAGTTTGCGAATCCGAGCGCAATGGGTCTCCCGTTCTATACCTCATTCCATATAACATTTGAATTTTAACGGGAAAATTCATCTATGTTTCTTCGTTTATCTATGGTATCAAAGCGAAATATTGTTGGTACTAAGTAGATTTATTTATCTCGATCATTAAGCGCTTTTCTAACACAACACTAAGACAATGTGTTTGCGTTTCGTAATAGTTTTCATTTAAATCGCATGTTATTATCATGCGTTTTCTAATCTTGTATAAGTAACAATGGTTTGGTTAGCAAGCAAACATGAAGATTTTTTTTATGGAAGTCCTAGAAGTTGCTGTCATGAGGGTAGCCCACTCAAATTCTTCAACAATCATGTGAAGGTTTTATAAGAAGGATTATCTTTGTAAAAATGTGGCATTTGTATCCGTACAAATTATTATCATCTATAGGTATCGGTTGGTAGATAGTATTTTGTTATTCCGATACAAACTTGAAAAGCAAATAATATGGTAGGCGGGCGAAGTTAGCCGCTCACGTAAGCACACATGGAGCACTACCGTGATCCCGCCACATGTCAAGCCGACATCCAGCCTTGCGACTTGTGCCATCTCCCGAGGAAGTGATTTGTCAGGGCCGCCCCCTCTCGATTGAATAATTCAAATAATCGAGGTATTTATATGTAAATAGCGGGACACATCTCCATACGAAAGGGCCGATCGGTACATAAATTTGGCAAGACGACGCGAAAACTGCGACGCACCGCCGATCTGATTTATTCGGCAAGTTTTGGAAAAAGTGGCGTGCGTCAGGAAATATTTGTCTAATCGCATTTATTGCCCCCGACCCGGGATTTTGCGCCCCGTGGCACATCAGGGGCGAACCTAGATCCACGTTGCCATCACATAAAAACAACTTTATTAACTCTCCTACGGGTTTTTCACAGTCTTGGGGGATAGTTTATTTTTGCTTGCTATTTGCGTATTCATATTAAGGCTCGCTCGGGTCAGTAGGTAAGAAGTACCGGCTAGGGCTACTCCATCACATGTAGGGGAGTAAAACTGGAAAGTATTGTTTTGTTTGTACTTATAACGAAATTAAAGAAAATTAAAATAGTTTACTTCAGACACAAGTCTATAGATGTAGTTAATTAGGAACAACATTGATTGGCATTAGCTACTTAAAACGGTACAAATCAATTTTAATTAATTTAATAAAAAAAAATACTTAAAATTAAATTATTCATAATTTACTTTAAAAACAAAGTTTTACCCGCCTCCCATTTAGTAGGTACTCAGCCAAGCCACGAGAACATTTCCACATTTCTTTTCCAATTTACCACATGAACTGATTTCCGAGAGCAAATGCGTCGATTATTAATTAGAGAAAAAACCCAATCGCTGTATGTGACCCGATAATATTTAAGGACTTCCGTCGATTCCACAAGGATCACCTTTGGCACTTCATTAGTTGCTATTTAATAAATATTAGTGGACAATCTGACACAAAACGACCTAGTCCCAAACTAAGCAAAGCTTTTACTATGGGTACCAGACGACGATAAACATACTTATTGTATATAGATAAATAAATACTTAAATACATAGAAAACATCCATGACTCAGGAACAAATATTCGTGCTCATCACACAAATAAATGCCCTTACCGGGATTCGAACCCAGGACCTCTTGCTTCGTAGGCAAGGTCACTACCAACTAGGCTAAAGCGGTCGTCAAAATTTCAACGGAATCTTATCAGAATCTGTGATACACTTTTGTACTTTTAAGTACATAATTGAGGAATTCCATAAGATCATCGTCCCGATAGTCGTTTCGGGATCATCGTCCCGATAGTCGTTTCGGCGAAAAAAAAAAAAAAAAAAGATTCCATAAGTCATCTGTGGTCTTCATCATCAATTCCACTCCACCAAATTTATGATTTGCGGTTGTAAATACACGAGTTATAATAGAAAATACCAAAATTACTACACGCGTGCCTAATATAATTGAGGAGTTCCCTCAATTCCTCATGGATCCCATCATCCAATTGAATTTTTGAAAAAAATGGGACCCACCTGGAACCATATACTAACAAAAAAAAAGAAATTTTACGAATCGGCTCATCAATGACGGAGTTCTGAGGTAACAAACATTGAAAAAAAAATGTTAAAAGTATTGTTTATGGTACTACGTAACGTTATTTGAGTACCTATTTTAGATACGAATTACGTTTTTAAAGCATTAGGGATAGGTATAATAAGCCTGAGGAGGACGCCTTTCAGTCGATCCTCAAAAGTCATTTCAGTGCAATTGATTCAAAAATACGTAAGTACCTATTTTAAATAGAATCACATCTGAAATGTCTTTCGAAGAATAGGTAGGTAGCTATTCTTATATTTGCTTAGTTTGCTTTTGATCACACAAGTTAGCACAGATGCAAACATTGTGTTTAGTTGTTTGTATAATAGACGCGCTTCTATACGTAGTGGGTAATAGTGTCATCTCTATGGCATTACCTTTCGCGGTAAGGAATTCCATATGTTCCTGGCACTCTATTACTCATTGGATAGGAAGCGTGGAAACTCATCAATCATTTCGGCAGCGAGGCAAGGAAATAGGTACGTAAATTGTTAATAATGGGATGGTAACACTATTGTTTATTATTCAGGGCATTCATACTTGAATGATGAATAATTAATTCGTAATCGTGGCTCATCACTGGTTCTTCATCTTGAAAATGGTTGCGGGAAATATTACTTAGGTACGTATCTATAGACCAATCAAAGTAATGTTTCACTGCAAAATATTAAAGGTACCAAGCTCTCATAATTTGCAATTAGGATAGGTATCACATCATCAAGATAAATCATCACATCATCATTATCGCCATCGTATCAGCCGAAAGACGTCAACTGCGGGACATCGGCCTCTCCCCCAAAGAGTGCCAATGACCGGTCCTGCACCACCCGCATACAGACCTTTATCAGCTAGGTCATCAGTCCTCCTTGCGGTCTAGCACGCTGTGCCTGCCGGTAACTAGGAGTTCGCCAATCAAGAACCTCTCCGCCCCAACAGCCGTCGGTTCTACGTGCAATACGCCACGCCCACGCCAAGTTTAAATAATAGTGAAGCCAGTAAATGATAAAATAATAATAAATCAGCCTATATACGTCCCACAGAGTCCCACTGCTGGGCACAGCCCCCCTCTCATGGATGAGAGGGAACGGGCAGTAGTCCCCACGCTGGCCCAGTGCGGGTTGGGGACTTCACATACACCTTTGAATTTCTTCGTGGACGTAAGCAGGTTTCCTCACGATGTTTTTCCTTCACCGTAAAGCTAACGGTAAAATAGGTAGGTATTAATGATATTCCGTACATAATTTCCGAAAAACTCATTGGTACCAGCCGGGATTCGAACCCACGACCGCCGTTTGACAGCCGCATGCCTGAACCGCCAGGCTACCGTAGCTTAGTAGTGGGTTTAAATAATGCAAAACATTTTCTACCCTAATTGTAATTAGCCATTGTAACATCGCTAATTTTACTCATATTTGCCTTGATATGAACATGATCAGCCAAGTTCCCGGTTATGGTGCAAATAAATGGCTTCTCGTTGAAATATCGGGTTATATAGAGTAGAGTAGAAATATAAGCGTAGAGTAAGCGAGCAACAAAACGCACTTTATCAGGCGGCAGGCGCTTTATCCTGCTAATGACCAACCCCTCTCGAGTAATAAAAGTCCGTCCAACACGCCCCACCGCCCTTGATCCTTGGGCCTTTAGCTACTACTTAAGTTTATTATATAATTTTAAACATTAGAAGATGCAGCCTTGCGTATCTGCATTCACAAATAACCGACATGTATGTACCTAGTTATATTACCTAGGTACCTTAATACCAATGAAGAAGTAGAAAAAAAGATTTTTTTTCTACCTTTTCATTCGTTTCAATTGTTATTTATTTTAATACTTTACACGATAGGATACGAATACAAATAGCATAAACTGGCGTTACTAATGGTTTTTCTTTAATAAATATATTAGGTACCTAATTAGAACGGGAAGCAAGCGATTTTCAGGATAGGAAAAGAATATTGCTGATACAATGCTATTAGAATACTGAAGATCTAAAGAAACTTATAGACGCCCCAACGTCCGAAATACTCAGAAAGTACCAAGAACTTTCGAGTCTAGTCCGTGCTCGGCGAAGCGCGGCTGAGAATTAGCGGTGGCGGGAAAGAAAAATGATTGTGACAGTCCGGCGAGCACCACTAATGGAGTCTGCCTCTGCGAAATATTCCCACTTAGCGGCGCGCCAGTGTAAACGCGCCTTTACCAGCTTCCAAGATAACCAATTTACAGTTCCGTACTTGCGGGGGGTTAGGTATTTTGCTAGCGCTGCGCTGACGAATTTGCAGTGCATTCAGAAACTTTTATATTTTCATTTTCCTGTTCAAGACGAACATATGGAAGCATTTCAAATTTCGATACAACCTGAAACTTTTGTCTGAACTATACCTAAGTAAGGGAAATGGTCAATAGTTACCTGGCCAATCAAGGAAGTGTCATTAACTTTATTTAATACTTTCACAATGCTCTAGTCTGAAGTGAAATCGCCAGTTTTTGTGGTGGTCAGCAATTATGGTTAGGTGCCAGTGTCACTCATTGCAGTAATTGGAGGAACATCTTCGGTTTGTGTATGGCCTTCTGCTAAATAGTGGCTAAGTAATTTTTTTCTACTCGTATCAAACGTCTAAGTACCTACAGAAGGCCAAGCAAAGTCCTTGAAAAATATCAGAACAGGTTATGTTATGTTAGTCCAACTAAGGGCTACAGCAGGAGCGTACACAAACTGGTGGTAATAAACGGTTTTTGGGGGTACAGGAAGGATCAGAGATCAGAAGATTGTTATTTTATATCCGCTTCTAGAAATAGAAAATAATAAAGATGCACATCATACAATCTAAGGGATACTTTACATGAGAAAGTGCCAGATTGTCAGCAGGTTTTCCACCCGAAACAGTACTTAATCCGCAACACAAAGCCGACATGAGTTTGAAACGTAACACTAATAGCTAGATTTAAGCTTTAAATAATTCTAATGTTAAAACGATCAGATAGCGATAATAGAAGCGTCACGACTATCTGGTGCAGGCATCTATAATCTAAATCGAGATTGTAATACGCCAGGGGTAATTCGAGGCAAGTTGAAAAGCTCACAGCTCCACCCCACCGATACAATACAACCCCTCACAAATTAAGTGTAAAACAAACCTAATGAAATTTAAATATCTCTTCGGCGACGCAATAACTGCACAAATAAAATCATGTCGCGGGGGAGAGTAATCGCTTCCATTGTGTACACATTGTACCAAATTATTCCGCCCGGGGATTTTACAACCTTGTCACAGTAATATATAACTCATCTCGCCCGTAGCATTCTCTATAGTTTGCCGAGTTCCCGGCGAGTGACAAGGTACCAGGGGTTGCGAATAACGTAAGAAGGGGCGGGGATACTCTCCAGACAGTAATAGGCTCCAGGGGTGATACACAAACCTCTCATTGTTGGCTTGTTAGCGGATTACTCGGAGTAACGCATTTAGTGTAGGTATGTGGAGAGGCAATCTACTTACTGCGGTTGTACTTGTTATTGACTTAGCGTAAGATTGGGGGCGTCTTATAATAGTACCGAAATCGTACGGGTTACAAATGGGTGGGATTATTACTATAGAAATAATTTTGTGAGGGACTCGCAGCGCAAAGCATTGCGAAACTCATTCATTAGCAAATAAATATGTCGTGTTATTTTTGTAGGTACGTTCCCCTACCCTACAGTCCGAATATCGGTAGGTATGTTAGAATACGGAACGGAACCCAAACAAAATGATGAAAGTGTTACAATTGTCTCAGATTAACTCAGTACCTATGACTCCTTAATTTCAAAATAAACCTGAAAACGCTGTTCTTTACTTAGGTAAGTACAACCTATACTAATTACCAGTGATCGTAACTTTTGTAGCATTTTTGTTAACGGAATTAGTATAGACAACATCAATCAAAATTGTTAATTAAGGTAAAATATTAACGTTATTAACGCTAATTAAGCATTATGATTAAAATTATTTATACCAATTCCGTTAACAGCACTACGCTGCACCAAAAATTACAGCATAATAAACAATACTAGGCACTAACTAATGATGTAATGAATGATACTTACCTACTTACTAATATCAATTTACAAAACGCAGAAAGAACATGATTCCTATCCTAATATAGGCAAGTAGGTTCCCAGACACATTATTGCAGCCAATAAAAACGAGTGGAACATTATTATTCTAGCAGATTGACTCGAGTGGTATCCAAACGAGTCTTTTAAAAATACGTTTCGCCCCTCAAAGGGAAGGATACTAATTTTCTTTTCAAGTTTAAAAGAAGCTTCCTTTCAAGAAGTGGAAAAAAGTTACAATCGAAAAGGAAATTTGCGTTTTAAATCCTCTAATGAAGCCGAGAAGTTTGTAATGGAGGGGCGAAAGGCTGCGGGCAAATTGAGGAAAAAACTTAAGAGACATCTGCATAAATACGGGACGGTAGGTACCTACCAGCTAAGACGCGCTTAATTAACCAGCGGTAGACCTTATTGCAAGGGCTTAAGGTCTGCAGTAACTCTAGTACCGAAGTTACAGACAAATTGGTTGCTATTCGCCAAGAAACTAGGTGCACGGACATTTTAACTGCATTCATTATTCATGAATATGGATCACTCTGGGCAATTCTAGCACAAATTACCTTAATTTATATATTTATTTAAACTTTATTACAAAAAAGTACAATTGGCGGACTTAATGTCTTCAGGCATTCTCTACCAGTCAACCATAGGCCTAAACAACAACTTTAGTGGTGCAGGATCCTGAATGCTGCTATTCGAAAGGGAAATCACTATTACCTACATTAATATAAAAACATAAACATACATACAATTATGTACCCGTCACGTACCCGTACAAAGGTATCATGAGGTTGAAAAAAGATGCTTACGCAACTAGCGTTTGAAGGAGAGTTTGATCTGAGCTTGCCTCACAATAAGAGGGATGTCTAGCGTTTGAAGGAGAGTTATTTGATCTGAGCTTGCCTCACAATAAGAGGGATGTTCCAGAGACGAAATGCCTGAACAGCGAAGTTTGAGAGGAAACCGGTACGGTGAAATTGGACACAGTTTAAGGCTCCTGGATAGTACGTAGCTCGCAAGCAGGACGGTGTGTAAGTATTAAGAGTCCGCAGTAAGCTCGGCCGAATTTCACCTTCCCATACAAACGTAGTTACGCTCTCATTTTAAAAATACGTGTTGGATTGTAACGAAACTTTGCATATACAATGACATGAGGTATATCTATGTCTGTAACTAGTTTATATGGTTCCAGTTTATAAAACAAACAAAATACAGCCAAAACGAGTTTTGTATGAAAAACTTAAATTCGCTGTATTTTTTTTACTATGGTATCTGAAACTACATAAACTAATTACAGACACAGATAAACCTCATGTCATTGTACCTATATGCAAAGTTTCGTTACAATCCAACACGTAGTTTTAAAATGAGAGCGTAACTACCTTTGTATGGAGAATTGAGCTTACTGCGGACTTAAGATTCCGCAGTAAGCTCGGCCGAATTTCACCTTCCCATACAAACGTAGTTACGCTCTAATTGTAAAACTACGTGTCTGATTGTGACGAAACTTTCCATCAATGACATGAGGTTTATCTTTGTCTGTAATTAGTTTATATGGTTCCAGTTTATAAAACAAAAACAAACGAAATACAGCGAAACCAAGTTTTGTATGAAATTCGCTGTATTTTTTTACTATGGTATCTCTTCATAAACTAATTACAGACCTGGATATACCTCATGTCATTGTACATGCAAAGTTTCGTTACAATCCAACACGTACTTATTTAGTTTTAAATGAGAGCGTATCTAGGTTTGTATGGAGAATCGAGCTTACTGCGGACTCTTACATTAGTGACTAACTAGCAGACCACCGCGTGGCTCCGTCCGCGTATTGCAAAGAACGCTGGCAACCGGCGGATCATAGGCATTATAGCTAATGTCCGTCCAAACAATCCATTTATACGTTACACAAATTACACACGGTGATTCTTAATACGTGATGAGAGACGTTTCTTACGCGGAGGCCTAGATCCAGCAGTGGACGTCTTTCGGCTGATATGATGATGATGATGATGTATCATGGTGGTGATAGGATAAATGCCCATTACGGGTAATAGTCGATAACTGGGTGTCTGTAACTAGTAACTGTCGATAACTGGGTGTTGATTACTGGAGATTCAGTGTCGATGACGATAGAAGATTTATACTTTTTTTTTTGGATTTTCTTCTACTCTGTGACCGTAAGTTAGATGATATTCATTCCGATCTTTATTTCCTCGTTCATTTGTTTTGAGTAGCCCTTGCTACTTATTTAGCTTATCCAGAAAAGCACGATTCTTGCTTGTGACAACACGGCGAATTTTGAAATACCTTGACGGCGTGTTTACCACCATAACTAGCAATGAAACTGTTATAACCCCGCCATCGTAACATTACGTCAAGAAAAAGACGAGTTTACTTACGCAAGTACGAGGGCTGATAGAAAAGTTCGCGGCCTGGACAAAAAAACGATGTCTTTCGCCGCCATTTTGAACTGTCATTATTTAACTAAAATCCCGCCAATTTTCAATTCATAAACCTTCAGCTGTACCCCTCTGAGGGACGCTCCACCGACAAGGTTTGTGGGGTGAAGTTATTTGATAACATTAAATTTTCTTTAGTTTTTTACATAATCAGCCAGGATTTTGGATGAATCTCGAACGAATGACGAATCGTATTAAGGCTATCTAGCTGACCTCGTCACCAGGTCACCGAAGTTTACGACATATTTTGATTATTTTAAATATAATAAATTGGTTTTTTGGGATGTTTAATGGGCTTAATTTGAAGAATTTCACTTGTATTTATTTATTTATATTAAATGGAGGAATGAGTATAAAAGTATAAGTATAAGAATGAGTATAAGTTGAGGGAATGAGTAAAAGAAATGTATTCAATTCATATTAGAATTAAGCTAACATTCGATTACAGTAAACATCAATTGGCTATTAGGGTCATTTTCAATCAAAAAATAAAAATCTTAATTTCTGCGGCAACTATTGACCACAGACATGACGTATGTTTATATATAACATATTTTTCACTTCTCATGCTTGCAAAGTTCGGCTTTGTGCTGGATGTAAGCGGAACAAAACACCACTTTTATGCTCTAGTGCACAGTCATTTTCTTTTAAAGACTAAGATAATCCAAGTTAACTGCCACACGTACAAACGACAACACTGTTAACTGACAATCCTGTGTTTATATAGAACCTTATTACAATGGACTTAAGGTGCACCGATGGTCAGTTAGCTGTGTTGTCGATAGTACAATCAACTTCAAAGAGCGGCCAAAGTTACAAAAATATGTATAGGTACATATACTAAATAAATAAAACAGATAAAATAGAAGTCAATTATTATTTAAAAACTTATAGAAACATTAAATGATTTGGCAGTAGGAAGTACCCAAGTCTAATCACCAGGCCTCGGAGTATTTTTAGCACGGTAAGACTAAGGAGAGCTATGGAGTCGTTGTTAACATTAAAATTAAATTCATACTCATACTCATCCTCATTAATTAAGTTCGTCCGAATCATTTTATAAATACTTAGACTACTTATATGTAATTAATTCTGTTTACATATATTTAATTAAATGTTATATTATAAAAATGTAATATGTTAATATTATTATATTACCCATATTGCAGTTTCATCGCTCAAATATTTTATTTAAGTACTTAACGTACCTACATACTATAATTACTGTTGAGATAAAGAACTATACGTTGTCATTGGCCGCTTTAGAGAATGCACTTAATGACATCATATGTCATGTATCAACATATTAAGACGTATTATTTGTTACTTCAATATATTAATTTAAGGCAAATTTCGGAATAAATTGCTGATTTCATTATGACGGATCCACAAATATCTGAATAGCTTGGTTTTATTAAAGACAATTATCAGGTTATTGTTGAATCTATTACAAACAGTACAGTGTACAAATATTCCAATAAAGCAAGCGTTTCAAGTAATAGACGACATTACACAATTTTTAACATGTTTCGGCCCTGACACAATTAGAGATAAATTTGTAAAAGTTCTCGAAAGGAACCCAGATATTAATGAAATACGAACGATGGCAAGCTCACAACAATTTGAGGAAGTTCTAAAACATGCTACTTTAACTTCAGTCGACGTGGAAAGATCTTTTTCGTGTCATAAGTGGATTTTTGACCAACATAGAACATGTTTCACTCCAAAGAACATGGAAAAAGTCTGAATTATTTACACATTTTATAACTGGACTGATGAAATGAACAACGTACACGTACCATGTGAAGATTTTGATGAACTCATTCCTATAGCTACGTGTTCTATGGATATCGATTGTTAATTCTATGGGGATGTTTACCTTCATATTATTTGTTACTCGTCAATGAAGATGGTGGTGTATTTTTTATAGCTATTATTTATTTTATGAATTAAATTCATGAGGATGAGTAAGACTATGAATTTAATTTTAATGTTAACAACGACTCCATAGCTCTCCTTAGTCTTACCGTGCTAAAAATACTCCGAGGCCTGCTAATCACAAGTCGGGAAAATTAAACAAAAACTTTAAAAAGTTAAGTGGCGGGAATAAGCATTATTCTATTCAAATTTGCAAAAAATAGTTATTTTCTCGCAATCTAAGTGAAAAGCAGTGTGTATAACTGGGGCTTATTTTAGCCATTTTACCCCTCGCCGGTGGCTCGGGCGGATATAAACGTCTCTGGAAAAATGGCTCGATTTATGTACTTGTTGTACAATCTACTATTTATCGCATAGAATTATAGAAGAGCCGTTTTTGAGGATTCAGAGTTCAACCAAAAATTTGGCTTTATTAGCCCTTAACTTTGGCAACGTAAAGCTGACTAAGAACCATTTAGTAAACAAAGACACCGGAATTCATAAGTTAATAATTAAAATATCAAAAATCGTTTTATTACTGCGTCGTTTATATATTATACTATTATATATACGATACTATACTAATATTATAAATAGAAAAGTCTATGTGTGTGTTTGTTTATCCGTCTTTCACGGCAAAACGGAGCGACGAATTGACTGTTTAAGTAGAGATAGTTGAAGGGATAGAGAGTGACATAGGCTACTTTTTGTCTCTTTCTAGCCCCCCACTTTCCTAAACTGGGGGTGAAAGTTTCTACGGAGCTACGATATAAACGACTTCCACGAGGACGGAGTCGCGGGCAGAAGCTAGTAAATAATACAACCATGAATCTGCCACCATCAAACGAACGAACGATCAAAGCGGACACACACTAACTGCACGGCTATCACACGACCGCCCGCAAGCTGTGTTGCAGTGATATATACTATTCATCTCTTTCTAATTAGAACGCCTATCTATGTCGCCGCGACACAGCTCGCGGGCCGTCCTGTCATTGCCGTGCTGCCCCGCTATTCTGCACCTTGTTTTATGCTCACCCACAAACATATTTTGACGCCGCGAGTTAGGTGTGACGGGTGGGGTGAGGCGCAAATGCGTAAAGTATAACAGCCCTGCACGGCTATCATGCGACGGCGCGCGAGCTCTCTCGATTTTTCTCGCACTATCTGTCTCTTTCTTATTAGAACACTTAGAACAAGAGATATGGTGCGAGAAAAATTGAGAGTATGTCGCGGCCGTCGCATCTTATCTTATCTTATCTTATCTAGATGAGGGCCCTTTCGGATGCACTTCGACCCAGCGGGATCTTTTGTGCATTTGCCCTCTCCTTTATGCCTACTCCCAAGCTCGTTCCATCGTTTCCACAAAGCGGATGATGCAGCTCAGCGGGAGCACCTTGAACTCCCTTGGTTGCGGATAGTCGCTACCAAAGTAATTCATTCTTTGTCTGGCAAGGGCATGACATTCACACAGTAAGTCCGTCGCATGATAGACGTTCTGCGCGGTTAGCAAAAGACGGCGCGCGAGCTCTCTCGCACTATCCGTCTCTCTCTTATTAGAAAACTTAGAAAGAGGCGGAGAGCTCGCGCGCCGTCTTGTGATAGCCGTGCTGGGCAGTTTAAATATCAATTGCCAAGTCGTGAAAGCGATTCCACATATTTTAGAGCACCCTTGCACGTTAAATACGTGTTTGCAATTGTACTCGTAATTTACATGAGCCGAAGTAGAATGACTTAATCAAATTATTAATTGACTATGTGTATGGCTGAATATCCAACAGAGATGTGGGACCGAAAATTTCGATTTGATTTTGTATTGTCAAGGGTCGCCAAGTACCGGAAGGCGCAGCGTGGGTAGACAAGGTGGACTAATGACCTGGTAAAGGTCGCGGGAGTCCGCTGGATGCGGGTGGCGCAGGACCGGCCATTGTGGCACTCTTTGGGGGAGGCCTATGTCCAGCAGTGGACGTCTTTCGGCTGATGTGATGATGATGATGATGAAGGGCCGCCAGGACGCTTGACTCTCCATACTAATGTATTTGGTTCTCATTTGCATGCAACTATGTAACATGAAACTAGTTCCTACCTATATATAGCGGAACCCATTGTGTATAAAAAATTCCAGTTTACCGTTTTCAAGTTAGAACCAAAGTACTCTCCTTTGTGCCAAAGGCAAGGCGCGAACTGAAATCCCTGTATGACCATTCCTCAGTTCCACACCCACGGCGCCATCTAGTATCCGCACCGGACACTATTTCAACGTTGGCTTCGTGCAGTGCAAGCGTGTATTGCAGAAATCGAAAATGAAAACCGACTATACCTTATTCCAGATAACATTAGAATTTTAACGGGCAAATTCGTCTGCCTTTCTTCTTTTATCTAGGATATGAAAGATAGTAGATTGTATGACAAGGGGCTAAAATAAGCCATATTACTACGAGATGGTTATTTTCCCGAGCGAAGTGAGGGAAAATTGTTCGAGTGGTAATATGGCTTTTAGACCAGAGTTATACACCCTACTTTTCACTTAGACTGCGAGAAAATAGTGAAAACAAACATTATTCATCTACAATCAATAATAAATTCCACAGCGAAACGATTGTTCAATTTAGCGGCATGATTTTTTTAATAAACTGTGACACATACAAAATTTTGACACCACGAATAAACGCTACTTACCGTATATAGCCGGGTCCAAACGGCCGAGCGCGGCGGACAGCATACGCTGCATAAGATAAAGCGAGATAGACAGCAGTCTATCCCGCTCATGTCATGTTTGCAGGCCACCCCGCTTGAACGTTTGGACGAGGCTATAGACGGCCAAAGGCGTTTATTTTTTTTAATGTTTGTGAAATCGGGAATAAAAAACGCATAATATTTGAAATAAAATCTGTTTTCTGATTGGTTGATTTTAATATATAGCTGTATTCTGATTAGTTGATAGCAAATAAAAATGGTTTTATAAACAGTTGTGATTGGTGGATTTAATAAGTTGAAGTGCTTTGATTGGTCAAATTAAAATGTTTTAAAATCATAAATATGTTTACATATTTTCCCTAGGGGCTAAATGTACTACTTTAGCCCCGCTATCTAGGCCTAATGTGACACAGTTTTCGAGCATGAGAAGTGAAAAAAATATTATACTAGTTTTACTTATTTCGATCATTGAGTGCTTTTCAAACATCGTAACACAAAACTTGGTTTTAATGGTTTTCCATGAAATCGCAAGAAGATTAACCCTTTCACCGCCACAGTCGGCCATAGCCGACAACGCAAAATCGTGACTACGACGCCACAGTCGGCGCTGGCCGACAAATATTTTTTCATGAATACCTATTGAAAAACAGCCCATTTTTATGGTGGCGTTATTTCTTTACCCATTTTAATTTTACCCCCGTGGCGTCAGTGGCACAGCGTATTGCTTCGCCGTCGGGCGGTGAAAAGGTTAATGCACCATTTTTCTAATATTATATGGAATAGGGTTTAGATGGTGCGCGGCTCGTCCTGCGTATGACATAAAAGCCAGGCAGAGCCACGGGATAAATCATGTCCATCTCGAAGATCCCTTCTAAAGGTGAAAGATTTTATAAAATTGGTTGTAATGTTTCGGAGATCACCCACTACATACAAAGTTGCAAACTTCTATAATTATGGACTAAATCACATTCAGCCATCAGTCGACACGTCGACACAAGTACCAAACTAAGGTACGTAAGCAAAACATATATAAATAGAGGTATAGATGTGATATAATTAACTGTTAAATACCTTTTTATTACTAATACGATATGGACATCCCCGAAATAAAAGTTTAATTATTATGATTAAAACATAGAAACCATTTTATACAGACCTATTTTTTGAATAAACAACATAAGCATAATAAAATACAAAATAATGAAACAAGCTTTAGTAAATACAATGATAAGTTACCTAATTACACAACATAGCACCTAGGCACGAAATTGCAACGAATGACAGTATATAGACGTGGTTTAACAAGTATATACAATTGTAAATTATAATGTTACTGAACAGTACATGCGTGTAATTTCATAATGTTAATTATATTGGATAAATAATGTATAGTCCGCAAGTTATAACGCCGCCGAGTGTCTACCAACTTTCCTACGTCGAACCTTTAATTATTTATACACTTAAAATAAGAGGCACTTGTATCACCACTTAGACATTTCCAAAATTTTGCAATTGAATATGGTAGTAATATGAATCGGCAACAGAGTTGAGGTCGGAATCTTGAAATTTTTGTTCTTCTTTCGTACCGCTAGCAAGTTCAGCAGCAAACTGTATTTAAGATTGATTGAATGATTGAGTGTATTCAAGGTATTTCGTTCTTTAATAAATTTTCACAAAAATTATTTGATTTTACATTTTAATTTTACATACGCGATATATCCAACATTCTGTTTAAAGCATGTTTGATTTTAATGAATAAGTATATATAAGTAGGTAGATAAATATTTTAAACATAAGAACCAAAGAGAATAATATTTAGATATATTTTTATTAATCGTGCACTTAAATCCTTTATTGCATTTAGTACTTTGCGTGGCTGTGTGAATACTTCACCTCAACTCTCCTGCCGATACCAATATTGAGGTCATCTTATAAAAGAACAAGGTCGGAAATAGTTTAATTGAGTGTTTCTCAAAAAAAATGCCACTATTAATAATTATAACCCTTTCAGACCGGAAAAAAAGGCTGCTAATGTGAAATGAAGTACATTGACATATGTTTTTATTTGACACTTAAATGTTATCAACCCGCACAATTGTATTGGCCGGGTCCGAAAGGGGTAAATTTTTTTAGGAGTTTTATGTTATTTCTTATAAGGTCTTTCGATCCTGATAGGACAAACAAAAGTCCCAAAGATATTTTTTCTATTGTGTTACCATTTCCCATACACCTATACTTTGTACGGCTGTAACACAATACGAAAGTTTAAAAATGTATGGATATTTTGGGCCACTTGTTTCTGCTATTGGGGTGGAAAGAGATCGTGATTCAGAGTAGAAATAACATAAAAGTTGCAGAAAATGACGTAAAAAATGTAGACATTTTTTTTGAGAAACGCTCAATTATCAGTCGCCAACTTTACAACCTTAGGTTGACAGTGTATCTTTAAAAGCACACATTTTTTAGTAAATTTTTTGCATTTTTAGGTGGAACGATTTTTCGCGCTCTATACAGAGGCTTGAACGCACGATTTTTTTAATTTTTGCCAGGATTAGGGTTAAGCTGCACATCCATCAGAGATGTCCACCCGAGGTGTCAATGCAAGTGATACACAAGGCTTGACAGCTGTATTTTTGTTTTGTGTGGAAACGCAGGTTAGAACATTTGTTAAGTGCCCTAAACGTAAAATGAACACCGCGCGTAGTGGTGCCATTCGGCGTTACAGAGATTACCAGGGATCGCATAATCGGATACATAAATGCCTAAAGTTGGTATCCCGAAAAATGTTTAGCGAGTATGGAATGGACTATAAGAAAAATTTAACTTGACTGAAAGACTTGTTCGTTCGTATGATTACTTTAGATTTGGTATAAAGCTTAACGTTGATTTCAGTAGCAAATGAAATAAACGTTAAGTTTTATCCCTGTTCATTACTTGAATAAATTACAGGCAAATTAAATACCTTTAGTAGATCTATACATGGAAAATAACTGCAAATAGTTCATTACACATACTTATGTACTTAAAAATACGCGTTTCATTATTAATTAAGTTAATTTATAAATCCTAGGATTTTGATTAATAAAATTTTGTGGAGTCTGTCTCCATGCGGCGCAACATCAACGCTGCCTCCTAAGATTAGGTATTTATGTATCCGATCCCTGGGCATTAACCTTAAAAGTATTGAGCTTATGAACTTTGTTCAAAAATACATCGAGGACAAACTAGCTGCGGTATATGCTGAGCCACTTCGGACTTTGGGTTCAGCTCATCTCACCGAATTCATATTTCCTTCTGTATTCTTCCGAAAACTGTATTTACAAAGTAAGCACACCCCGTTTTATAACATATAAAAGCGGCTTCAAAATAAATTATGTTTGTAGTGAATTATTTAACTAGTTTATTACGCTCTGCAGGCTTTACCAGAGCGATCTATTTGTGTCAAAAAATTCAGTGATTTTTTTAAATTTTAGAACATTGTGATTCGCTTTTAAATATCAGAAATAGTCTTATTTCCCACATATGTAATAGTGCTAAATGAAAGCAGAAATAAAATAATACCTTTTGGGTTTAACCAGACTGATCGGTTTAACAAATAAGTGATACAATTCTACTTTATTTTTGGGGCGAAGTATAAACATTGCCAGTTACTTGCGCCGTTAATCGCATCTGCGTGAAACATTGACGTCTTTAATTACGAATACGTTTTAGAACTTATGTTTGGGGGCGTAAGTTTCGAAATTGTATAAATATTTTTAGTCTGTAGAAATGCAAATGTATCAGTATCAGTGGCATTACGGGTTTATTGTGCCACAGCGGCGTTGGCGGCGATCGAGGGCGAGTTGATCGTCTCGCCGAGACTCTCCAGCAGCTCCTTACGGTAATCATCGAAATCTCCGTCGACCTGAAAAAAAAAAAAAAAATTTGCAACAACAACTTATTTTTAAACACCAGCTCAGTGAAGAAGATTATATGGACACTAGCTGCATATAATTATAGTAATTAGCCTGCTTCCTTTTTTATATCCCCGTATATACTCACTTCTGCATTCTTACTTATAAGCCTATAAAAGGCCTTGCCATTGTAAGTTTTTATATTTATATATTTTATTGCAATGTGTGCGCTGCCCCCCGTGGCTTCACCAATGGTTCCAACGGAAGACCAGCGCTGGTAACCGCCAGCACCATGCTGAGTTAGGACCATTTCGTGACGTGTTATTTTTGTATTGTTACTAAATGTCTGTCGTTTTATGTGTCACGAATAAATGTTATTCTTTCTTTCTTTCTCTCAAAGGAGCCTTCGAGTACTTTATATGACAATAAAATTATTACACCCTTCTAATCTTCTTACGTACTTGCCGAATACCAGCAAAGCTATGTTATTTACACCGTCAAATGTACCTGTATCCTACACTATATTTCGGCACTTACACGTCTTTATTACTGAAAGAATAAGGGTGTATTACAGTATATTCGACTACTCTGGCTGCTACTAATTATGCGATCCTGACTGAACAAGGTCTAAAAAATTCCTATGGTTTACATTAATTGTTAATTCCTGCCTCTAGTCTAAACTAAATTCAGCCCAATGTCGTTAGAAAAGAAACGCTTCTTATCCAGGGAGTTAAAATGATCTTTTCACGTATTTTAGGCATAATGATTTCTTTCTGCCGCTGGTGCTGTCAGGTGGCTGATTTGAGGGGGGTTTCATTTAAACTGGGTGTCTTAAGGTTAACTTAAGTGATGTAAGTCACGTCTAACCTGTCGGTTTCACGAAACGTTTAGACATTGACGTGGTTTGGTGACGGCCCCATTAAAGGGGGATAAATAAATGAAAAGGCCCGTTAACAGTGGCTAACCTCGTTGATGGTCTGGTCCTCGATGACGTAGAGCGCGCAGTCGGTCTCCCTGATGAGCCGCTCGTCGTGGGACACGATCACCACGCCACCCTTGTAGTTATTGATCGCCTCCGCCAGCGCGTCTATACTCTCGATGTCCAGGTTGTTCGTCGGCTCGTCCTGGACAGAAGTATGTAAACATCATAAGGCGCACACACCGCGCCGCTTGAACGCTTGAAGACAATTCACCAATGGCCCTTATACTATTGTTTTAAGATCCACAATCTTTTGGAGCGGCATCATGCCTGCGCTGCGCCTTTTGCCTTGCGCCGCCTCTGTATAATTCACGCCTTAGCAATTTAAGTATACAGCCGGTGACAAAACCACCCTGGCCTTCTGCCCGCCGCTGAAATGTTTCGTTTTGATTGTGCGCGAGTGGCTGGCCAGGCCGAACTACCGTGCGGTAGTTAATGTTCGCTGTCCCTTGCGGTTCTTTGGAACTTACCAGAATAACAACATCAGGCGCCATGTTGGTGAGCTCAGCCAACGCCACCCTAGCCTTCTGCCCACCACTGAGGTCCTTCATCTTGATGGTGTGCGCGTGGCTCGCCAGGCCGAAGGTGCCCAGCGCCTTGCGCGCCTTCTCGTACTGCAGCCCGAAGAGACGCTGCAGGTACTCGGCGGGTGTTTCCTCGGCGGTCAAGTGCTCGCCGGAGTGCTGGTCGAACCGACCTATCCGCTGCAAGGTGAATGGTTAGATTGGTTAGGATCAATTTATGACTCAAAGTACAACTTTACGTACATAAAAGACAATATGTTTACTTCATTGCCAATATCATCAGTACGTCCCTAGTACGAGTATTTCAATAATACTTACAATACTTGCCCAGCACTGGGACATACAAGTATAGGCTGATGATGATGATCAAGAGGATAGTATTGGTGAAAAACTGAAGAGGGAAGAATAGCTTCGCAGCAGCTAGCAGCACGAGACTGACAATAGGTACTTTTTCGATGGAATTTCCATTTTGGGAGAAAACGGTTTCCACTAACTAAATCTTGACAAATCACTTTTTCGCTTCAAAAAGTTTGAATTTATTGCAAGTTTTGAAAAAAAAAGGAAAACCTATAAACGCCTCTTTCATTGTGTCAATAACGTACTAAAAAATCATTGAGATACGAAAATATTTAGAAGTGGAATAGTACATTATTGCCGCGGAAAGAAAGGGGTTGCCTGACGAGGTGGTTGGCAGGCCCGAGGCCTGCTAAGAGACGAATCAGGCAAAGACATTACGAAAATATATTGTGCCATACCGTAAAACGCGGTGATACTATATGTAAGCATATATGATTTATATGTAAGCATTCTTTCTTTCTACGAATTGTTTCAAAGGCGGTATTCACTTCACACTATATTTTACACTCAATGCGGTGTTTCAAGTAATTAAGTATATAACACATTTAATTAATTTCATGTTTCATTTATCTCAAACTAGCTTCCGCCCGCGACTTCGTCTGCGTGGGATAAAAACTATCCTATATTTTAATCTAGGCTATAAACAATCTTCATGCAAACTTTTATCCAAATTGGTTCAACCGTTTAAGCATGATTGAGTAACAAACATCCAAACATCTAAACTTTCGCATTTATAATACTAGCTTCCGCCCGCGACTTCGTCTGCGTGGACTCGGGTTAAAAACTATCCTATATTCCAGGCTATAAACTATCTTCGTGTAAAATTTCATTCAAATCGGTTCAGCCGTTTAAGCGTGATTGAGTAACAAACATAGAAACATCCAAACATCTAAACTTTCGCATTTATAATATTAGTAGGATTAGTAGGATAAATGAATTTACTTACGGTTTGCTACTTTTTAATTTAGTTTTCTTCTAACCATAAAAAATAAGAACGAAAAAAAAATAAAAAAATATATCAGCATGGAAACCGCGGGGCTCGCGGGTGATTTTCTTTGGCTGAATGTGATTTTTCCTTAGTCGTCTTGATTTAGTATGGCAGTATCAGGATTTTAAAAAGTTGAACGCAGCGGGTTTTGTATGGGTTATTAATGTTATTACACTCCTAGGCAGGGAAGAGACTTAACTTCTTGAATGTTGGCGGATAAAAAATAAGGCTCTTCGCGTGTTCGTTTTTCAAACAAAATGCGACGCTTTTCGAGCATGTTTGAGAAAAAACATTCTCTTTTTGTATGGACGAGTACGTAGTGTTCTTCCTTTCTCTTCTTCCTATTTTTTACCTATATCATACTGTAACCACCTGATTCATGGGAACAGCAGAGCAGCATTCTAATTGAAGCGGAGCGGAATGAAATCCACTGTGACTGGCCGATATGTCCACCATGCTTCTCCCCGCCTCAGTGAAATGGTTCAAATATGTACATACAACAAGAGTAACGGTGGCAGAAAGAGACGGGAGTCCTTCACCCAGCAGTGGAACAGTACGGGCTAGAAATTAATTAAAGAAGTGTAACATGTGTCTCACCAGTCTATGGTTCCTGATAAGGTCGCCATTTATAGGGCTCAGCTCACCCACCAACAGCTTGAGGAAGGTGGACTTGCCCACGCCGTTGGGGCCGACGATGGCCACGCGCGAGTTGAGGTCGATGCCGAAGTCCACTTGCTTGAACAGCGGCTTCTGATCGGGGAAGTTGAAGTCCACGTCTGGGGAATAAATACTTGATTAAGGTATCGTCATTTGAATAAGTAACATGCGTTTCAGGTGAGGGGTACTTAGTTTGAGCCTTTATGAAGTGACACGTTTTTGACTAACATATACTCATAACTAGCTCACCTAGATGAAGTACAATAATACACGCGACTTCGTGTAGCTTCTCTGCTAGCTCCAGGAGTACCGAACTACCGCTAGTTGCGGATCACTCACTGAGTGTCCAACGATGCCATCTATAATCCGGTCTCCCAGTCTGTCGTAAAAGACTGCCCTTCTTAGTACCTTTCTTGAGACTTCCCCGAAAAGTGTGGTAAACGAAACTGGTACCTGATACACAGATTTACTGCACGAAGGAAACAAGTGAAATTAAAAGATAATTCGTGAAACCCCGCTGCTTCTTTACAAATACATTATAGCGGCCATGCCTACGACACTTCCACGATTAAGAGAAATACAACGACACTTCATTTGTCAAGCCCTCAGCCCGTGAAATAAAATCACTTGTGTTATCATATTACTCGACCGCGATAAGTTTGGCAAATAGCTGTCCGAGCTGAGCTTGGACCTATTTATATGGCAAAAATGTCACCTCAAATCCTATTCTAATCGCGGTTAGACAATGCATACATATGCTCGTGACACATAACGCTCCTTCTGAGAAAGTCGGGCAAAGAAGGTAACTTACTGTGTAGCCCGAGGATGGGCGGCTGCAGCGGCGGCGGGTCAGGGAAGGCGAACTTGACAAGGTACTCCTTGGGCCGCTGCAGCAGCGTCACCGGCACCGCCGACTCCTCCTCCTCGCGCTGCGTCTTGCTCCTGTTCTTCTCTTGCTTGCGCGTAAGCGCGTCTTTCTGTTTCTTCTCCTGTTGTGTTATGAGAGGATAGTTTTGATCAAGTTTCACGAATAATAAAAACAGAATCTGTAGTGCAGCTTTTATGAAGATGACAGAAATCGGGGTTATAGACAGTCGGAAGCAGAAAAGTGCGCGAACGATAGCTCAAGAGAACAAACCGCGCATGGCATTTTGCATATCAATATTTACTGTTAATGAATCTGTTTTAATATTTAGGTATACGGTTGAACAAAACAGTCACAGAATACATAAACTTCAGCTTGCTCAGCGGGTATAGTATAACTGACGCCACAAAGTGAGACGAGTAAATCTATCCTCCTCTATCTTATTTGCACAATACGAGAGAGATTGCTGAGTAGCGCACAACTCGACTAGGCAACGAGTTGAGCTAGCGCACCTGATCATTAAAAGTTGAGGGATAATTCGTTCTAAGCTTGTTTTTTACGTGTTATGAAAGAAAGAAGAAATAATTGATAGTAAAAACACAATTCGCCTTACTTTCATGTTGCCAAAAATATATCATTCATAAAGTAATTTTAGGAATATAAAAGCAGATGAAAATATTTATATTCTATAAAAATATGAATGAACACAGTAAAGAAGCAATGCAAAGTGAGCGGAAGAAGTGGGAGCCACAGAACAAGTAGTTAAATACTACAGAAATGGTGGCGGGCGCCGGGCGGGGTGCGCGTAGCCGGGTTTACAGACAATCATGTAACTGCCAAACGCAGAACAGTTGGCATATTTGACTTTCGGTGACGATTTTTGCCTAATTAAAAAAGAAACATGCCGTTTTGTGCAATTTTGACGTGCTGACAGGCAAGCAATGACAAAAAAGTTCCTCCGGGAGCGATTTTCTATCACCGGTAAGCACTGGAATGTCTATTTTTTTAAATAAATACGCAATCGATTATGACATTCGCCATTACTCTGTTAGTGAGATAGGAACGACATACATGCTTGACATTGCTTGCTAGCCAAAGCCGCAGATTAAGGAACTACCGTAATCTCACAGCAATGTATCGCGTTATTCGCGTTTGTCATTTTAACGGGGCGATTGCCAATATGACTAGAGTAGTACCATGCCTATACTTATGTATAGGCATAGTACGTACTTACTTTACGTAGTATGTACTTATCGATAATTGTATTACTTTATTTGTATCTCGGATGGAATTTGATCTCAATGAAATGATTTCCTCATAGCAATTATAACATGACTAGCTTCCGCCCGCGACTTCGTCCGCGTGGACCCGGGATAAAAACTATCCTATATTTTAATCCAGGCTATAAACTATCTTCGTGCAAAATTTCATTCTAATCGGTTCAGCCGTTTAAGCGTGATTGAGTAACAAACATCCAAACATCTACACTTTCGCATTTATAATATTAGTAGGATAGAGCTGAGTGTAGTCCATTCGTTATTTGCCATCCAGTAAAACATATTTATTAGAAATACTTGAATAATTATATTAGTATATAAATGCTATATTTGGCATTTAGTTATTTTCTATGTAAGTTATATAAACTAAATGCCAAGAATATAAAATATCGATAAAAATGATTTTAGCTTCTCCTATTTCGTATTCTAAATTTCCAAATAGGTGTATCACCATACTAATCAAACGTCAAGTTCATTTGAATAGGGCCCTTCATTTTGCAATCACAAAGTTAATGTCAATTTCCGTCAAAAGTGCTTCACACTCACACACGTTTAGTTATGCTTTAGCGCATGCTATGGAAACGTAGAACTTATTGCAAATCTTTGAAAACGGTGCTGCCACCTACTCGGTAATGTCGCAGGTAGCTGGTGCTCTAGCGAACTAAAATATCAGTGTTGTTACATTCAAATATTATATTTAATGTAGGGAGATTGACATGTGCTACGTAAATGAATATGAGGAGTGAAATAATGAGAAAAACCTGTAGTATTCAGGTTTTAATAAACATAAAATTGTACATTATTTGACATAATACACGAGGAAATATTGAATGACAGTGACATGGCAGGCAGGACTCAAATTAGAGGTTGACAAGGAAGGAAATAGATCATATCACGTCAAGGAGAATAGTATGTTGTATAATGGTAACACAACATTGTGTCTGCTTGACATAAGTATAATGTCGTTTTGCGTGAAATATGTTGACATAATTTGCATCAATAAATCCAATTCAATTTTTAATATTCAACGAAGTTTGTTTGTGATTTGTGCATTTATCTATTAATGGAGGATCTGGAAGGGCTATAGACACCGCTCGTCGACCGAGCGCGGCAGGCTGTTGAGAAATATCTAGGAAAATGTAGTACCGAGTGACCTTGGTTTTGGATGAGCGTATCGTTTTAATGTTTCTTGCTTTATATTAATAATATGCTCCTTTCTATGCATGAAGTTACTAATGTATTGTTAATAACTTAAATAAATCTGTGTATCCCTCTTTTATGTTTTATTTCACAACAGTTATTACAAACATTGAAAATACTGATTAAAAATACGACCGAATTGAGAGGTTCCTTCTTTTTTTATCGGTTGAAAAGTTATGGGGGCCAAGGAATAGATGGCGTTTGCACGGAAGCAATAAAAAGCCTTCTCAATTTGGCCGAGTTGCCTGTCTATCTCAGTATGTATATTGTAGTCTTTGCTTTAGCGCAAGAATGAGAGCATCTATCAAAACTAGAGATGATGAGAACCCCTTTCGACATAGGCTCCTATATTGATAAAGAATAGACGGCCACTGATGCAATTTTGAGTTACTTTTCGTCCTAAAAATTACAACTTGAAATCATAATGAAATTAAAAGCTTGTACCAATTAGAAGCGTTTGCAGTAGTGTTGGCATGTATAAATTCAGTGATGATTGTGTTGGGCTGGCTACGCAGGATCCCGAGGCATCTACCCAACGCGCCGCTTCCATATTATTTAAGTATTCCGTGGTGGAAGCCAACATCGTTCATCGTCCTTACTCGTGGAATTTTATGTACAGTCAAGGGCACCAATATGTATTCACTCAAAGTTTCATAAATATGTATACTGCAACCTTATTGTTGCAGAAAGGTCTGCCTACATATTTTTGAGACTTTGTTGTGTATACATATTGGTGCGCTTGACTATACTCATGAAAACGCACGAAATGTCTGGATTTTCCACCTCCGAATGAAATTCCCTTAAAGCGAGTACATTGTCCTGAAATTAGGAAGCTGCTTCAGGAAAGGCGAATTACATTTAGCTACTAAGAACCCTAAAAACTAAATCCGATTACACCTTCTATTCAGAGCAACGCGTAGTTGCAGTGTCTAAGCAGCACCCGTTTGACCCGCGGTATTTGAGCTCCCGAAGTGTTGCGGAACCGCCCTGTGGAACCCGAACTGAACCAACTTGGACTTTTAAACTATCCCTGAATCAGCTTCCTAACTCATTCAGGATGCTAAATTCAGGACACTGTAATTCTTTAGGAATGATTTACTGTTCACCGGTTTTAAGCGCGAAAAGGCAACCAAAAGACATACAAAATTAATAGCACCCTTGTTTATAATACTATGTATAGTTAGAAGAGAGATTTTGAGTTAAACGCAACATATAGGAATCGCAGAGCAACTACCATTTGTAATGACGTAGAAAATGCTTTGCAAGCTAGTTCACAGCGAACAGAATTTATAACTTTCGCAATGCAGATATAAATCGGTAGTAAAATAATGCCAAAACTTTGAACTGCCTGAACAGCCTATAATCGACGGCGTTGTATTGATGTTTTAAAGAGTGTCCTCCTGGGTCCCCGCATCCTTTATAGAGAACGAAATGGACGCCCACTTTAAGTCCTGGCACTACGCAAATAAACTCATCCGAAAAAACCGAGTGTACTTTACAAAGTACATAATATTTACCGCTAAAAATGTGACCAGTGACGGTAAACGGTAACAATAATTTTAGACCTTAAATCAAGCGGCGGAAGGTGCAGGAATTGAGGGCAAAGTACTTTATAAAGGACTCTAGGTTTTTAACCCATCATTAAAAAAAAGGTTATGGCCACCTTCGGCTCCATCATCAGACAACCGTTCGCTACGCCATATTATTGCAACATAAATGTACAGTCAAGTGCAAAAATATGTATCGATTTAATCCTCTCATACGAGCGATAGGACATATTTATACGTGTGGTCTATTTTTCCGTCCGGGTTGGAATGTCAGATGGCCGTCGCTTTCGTAAACTAGTGCCTATGCCAAATCTTGGGATTAGATGCCAAAGCGGACCCCGGGCCCGTTTAGAAGACGATGGTGATAGATATAAGTGTGTACTGAATAAGACTGGGAAGTTGAAATGTGTAAGATTCAACACACACATGAAGGTAAATAAGCTAGTAGAAACAGTTAGCCACTGTCATAAATAAATCTTTACAAATGCGTTGCAGTCTTGTTTTTGAAGAGAGGCCAGCAGGATATAATAACTTTCGCAGTGCATATACTTAAAACAATCGTCGAAATAATATCATCCATATAAAATAAGCACTTTCGCAATGAGATAAAGTATAGTCACATTATTTCATTAATACAGAGATATTTTTAAAGGACTGGTCAGAAACACAAAGAACATCTTTGGGAGCTCTCGCAACGGCACTTGTCACAGCCACCACAAAAAAAAAACATTATTTTACAATCCTTACTAATATTAAAAATTAGAAAGTGTGTGTGTTTGTTTGTCCTTCTTTCACAACGGAGCGTCGTATTAATGTGATTTTTTGTATGGAGATAGTTTCGAGGCTGGAGAGTGACATAGGCTACTTTTTTCAGCGGGAAAACATCTAATTCCCACGGGAAAATTTCAATATGTCACATTTTCCTATAACCACGCGGGAGAAGCCGCGGGCATCAGCTAGTAAGTAATATTGTTGTAATTTGTATGAAAGAACTCCTAGTAGACTTGGAGTAGGGTTCCTCCCTGAACATTAGCGTAAGCATGTCAAATACTACAACAAGACGGTGCACTTCAACTGCTAATTCTTTGAGCAATAATTGCCCTTCAATGTTGGCGTTGTTTCACTATTGCCTGCAGGCTAGAGCGGGACGCCTGTATCATCATCATATCAGCCAAAAGACGTCCACTGCTGAACATAGGCCTCCCCCAAAGAGTGTCACAATGGCCGGTCATGTACATACATACATGGTTAAGGGAAATTATTTATTGCTTAAAAAAATTGAGTGCACCAAAACATATTTACACTAAGCTGTATCACATGAACAACAAAAATAATTTGAAAGATTCTCCAGACCAGGCCCCTATTTCACCAACTTGACAATTGTCACCTGACACTGACAATTCGCCATACATTGCTTGTTCTAGAAGTTAAGGTGGTTGCTAGGTTACTTGTGGAATTAGCAATGTACGGAGAATTGACGCTGTTAGGTGACAATTGTCAAGTTGGTGAAATAGGGGCCAGCTTACGTTATGCTAACTTTTAAATTGAATTTAGAACAGACTGCATAGCTTGCCGAAGAAATAGATCATACACACACCCATACACACACAAAATGCTAAATTAATCATTCCCTTGTTTGACACACATTCTTATTCCCAAATAGACGAGTCCGTATCCTGTTCTAAAAGCTTACTGACTAAACGTACGTGGTTTGTAAGGCCACACGAGAGCGACAGCGACATACAGATATATAAAAAACCGGCCAAGTGCGAGTCGGACTCGCGCACAAAGGGTTCCGTACCATTATCCGTTGAAAGGTAAATTGCGGTTTACGATTTATGACGTTTTAAAAAAAACCACTTACTATGGTGGAAGTTTGCATAGTAATGTACACCATATATCTTTATAGTGTTATCATTCTCTTTTTTTAGAAGTTACGGGGGGGGGGGGGGACACATTAGCAACCTCAATATAATTTTTGAAGACCTATCCATATATACACCACAGGTATGGGTGTTATAAATAAAAACATTTGAGTTTCGATTCTAAGTATGTGGAACCCCCAAAATGTATTGCTTTTTTTCTATTTTTGTGTGAAAAATCTTAATTCGATTCACAATACATCTACTACCAAGAAAACATCTACTTACCAAGTTTCAACAGTTTAGTTCTTATAGTCTCGGAAAAAAGTGGCCGTGACATACGGACGGACAGACAGACAGAGAGACATGAGGAATCCATAAGGGTTCCATTTTTTACCATTTGGCTATGGAACCCTAAAAAGTAAAGGTGGCTCAACTCCCGTTGCCACAAAATGAATAAGGTATACAGAATAGATGGACATACGGCCGCTTTCTTGGACTGCCCATGCGCCTTCAGATCCTTCAGCCTCTTCTCCTGCTTCTCATACTCCTTGATCTGCTCCTTGCGTTTCTGCGCGAACATCTTCTTGAACATGGAGTAGTTGCCCTTGTAGTAGAACAGCTTCTGCTGGTCCAGGTGGATGATCTCGTTGCACACGTTGTCGAGGAAGGACTGGTCGTGGGACACCACCAACAAGGTCTTCTTCCAGCCCTGCAGGTAGCTGGGGATCACATTTTCAGATGAGTGACAATGTTGAAGTTCTGGAACGCCTAATGCGTATTCAGGTCAGAGGCTCTAGTATAAGTTTTACCGAAACAAAACGTTACGACCGCGTTTGCGTTTGGCTGTCAAATCCCATACAAATTGAGGGTAAAACGCAAACGCGATCGTAACGTTTTGTTTCGGTAAAACTTATACTAGAGCCACAGGCGCGGGCGGCTCTGAGCCTGGCTCACTAGTATAGTACAGCCGACATTAACAAAATTATTGTTTTTTTTTACCCCATTACAGTATATTAAGGTGAATAAAAACCGGCCAAGTGCGTGTCGAGCCACGCGCAGTGTAGGGTTCCGTAGTTGCCTGTCTGTCTTAGTTACAACGACGTGCGGTGCGGTTGCGTCGGCCGAATATGCACGAAAATTGGCCTTTCCAAGTACACATTAAGCTGGTCGACTATTACTCGGTAACTACTTATGCGTACTTGTCCGTGATAGATTTCCTTTTAAATTCATTATATGTACTACTAAAACGAATTTATTCACATCCCCAGTAGTAGCCATTTAGCCGGCAGGGGGGACACATGAATAGAACAAAAATTTGGGCTTTAAACCTCAATATTTCGCAAACGAATAACTGATTTGAAAAATGGTTTTAGGAAACCCATAATATGTTTGAACGAGCTATCCAACAATACCCCACGCCATCCATGGGTTTAACGAGAAAAAAATATACATTCCCGCTTTTGGTGTAGGGGAGGTACCCTAAAAAATTTTTTTATCAAGATTTTATTGCACTGTTTTGTCGGCGTGATTGATTTATATACCCATGCCGAATGACAGTTTTCTAGTAGAAATGGTTACTGAGATAAGCCGAAGACAGACAGACAGACAGACAGACGGACATGGCGAAACTATAAGGGTTCCTTGTTGACTACGGAACCCTAAAAAGTGGATACATAGTTTTGTAGTAGGCACGCTCAAGCAACATTGGTGAGATGATTCAACTGTGCCGTACATATCGCATTGGGTCGCGTATGGCCAAATGTTTTTTTTTTTAATATGTTTCATTAATTACTTATATGTTCTTTCTTACTTGTCAAGCCAAATGACGGCATTGAGATCCAAATGGTTCGTAGGTTCGTCGAGCATTAGAAGCGTGGGTTCAATGTACAGGGCTCTGAAAGGAGAAAAATAAGGTCTTTATAAAGGACGTATGCCATAATTTACGTTAAAAACAAAGTTTTAACCGACTTCAATTTAGTACGCCGCCAAGCCACGAGAACATTTCCACATTTATTTTCCAATTTACCACATAAACTGATTTCCGAGGGCAAATGCGTTGATTATTAGAGAAAAAAACCCAATCGCTGTATGTGACCCGATAATATTTGAGGACTTCCGTCGATTCCACAAGGATCACCCTTGGCACTTCATTAGTTGCTATTTCAACGGAATCTTATCAGAATCTGTGATATACTTTTGTACTTTTAAGTACATAATTGAGGAATTCCATAAGTCATCTGTGGTCTTCATCATTAATTCCACTCCACCAATTTATGATTTCCGGATGTAAATACACGAGTTATAATAGAAAATACCAAAATCACTACACGCGTGCCTAATATAATTGAGGAGTTCCCTCAATTCGTCATGGATCCCATCATCCAAATGAATTTTCAAAAAAATGGGACCCGCCTGGAAGCATATACTTACAAACAAAAAAAAATTTACGAATCGGCTCATCAATGACGGAGTTCTGAGGTAACAAACATTAAAAAAAAAACAACCGAATTGAGAACCTCTTTTTTTTGAAGTCGGTAAAAAAATAAAGTTTAGTGCCAACTATCATCCCCGTAGCGGTTTTCCAGGTTGTGCTCTAAAGGAGCCCGCGGCCCGCTTTGGCACCCTATCCCTAGATTTGACGTAGGCACTAGTTTTACGAAACCAACTGCTATCTGACCCTTAAAACCCAGAGAGAAAACTGGACATTATTAAGATTAGACCGCGATTTCTTCACGATGTTTTCCTTTACCGTTAAATATTAAATGATATTCCTTGCATAAGAGTTTTGGAAAAGCCGTACGACCGCCTGGTTAAAAGTCGCGCGCCTTATCACTCGGATACATTGTGCCAAATAACTATGACACAGAAAAATTGCATTTGAGATATCAGGAAAACTGGCTTTCAGGTCGCGCAAAATAGTTTAAACCCTATACTTGGCAGTGAATGCTCATATTTTTTATCACCGTTATACTTTACTGAGCAATTTTCGACTGACGCACGATTTTTTTACAACTCTGCGAAGTTACCGATGAAGGGGAAAGGCTGTCATAACCATAAACCTAGGTACCTGGCGAGCGAGACCCTCATTCGCCATCCTCCGGAGAAGTTCTTGGTGGCGCGGTTCTGCATTTCGCGGCTGAAGCCGAGACCGGCGAGGATGCGCCGCGCGCGCGGCTCCGCCGAGTCCGCGCCGATCGCCTTCAGCTCCGCGTACACCTGACAAACACACACGAGACATTACCACAACTAAAAAAGACTTTCTATAATATTATTAGTATTCTTAAGTATACTATAAGCCAGGAGACATACGTGCATAGGTGAATAAACTCACGCCTGTATTCGCAAAAGGCGTAGGCACATGATCCTTAATTTTCAGCGCAACTTACAAATGAAATATTGCAGGAATAGGTTGGTTCAACCCTATTGCTATAGTCGACAGGGCAGTCATAGGCAATGAATGAAGGTCGAGGGGAATGTATAACGAAGTGAGCCTTACCTCATTCAGTCTGTCCTGCTTGCTGAGATTCCCTTTCTCCGTTTCGAGCTCAAGCTCTTTGCATTCCTTGAGCAGTTCTAAAAAGAGCATCGGCAAAAGGTTAATCCTAACTGTGCTATACATGGGAAATACATTGAAACGAGCAAAATTTTATAAATATGTGCTATCATTGAGACCTCAAAACCGTTAGGCTAGTACCATTCTAGATCGAACATAGTTTACCCTTACAAAATATTTTTAAGTAAGTCATGAGATAAAGCACGTATAAATAGATACAACTGACCGGTCCTTTTGACATCCGCCTCCAATATGGTCTCAACGGCGCTCATGTCGTTGGCGGTAACCTCCTGCTCGCACAGCAGGATATCTATATGGGGCGGGACCGGGAAGGCACGCTGCGCCAAATGCCGCAACAGCGTCGTCTTGCCGTGCCCGTTCGGCCCCACGAGACCGTATCTGTCAACGGATTTAGGGTATATAGGGTGAGTAGCGCTAAACCACTGGCGCTGCTAGCTGTCATTCCATAGAAACTTGTCAAACTTTCCATACATTCAGATTTTAATGAACACCGCTTACGATCGCAGACGGTTTGGTGCAACCCGCCCTTAGTGTAGCCAGCGAGTCGTGTGTGACACAAGCATTTGTTTTAGGTTCTTTATATTACATTTACATTTCGTGTAATCAACATACGTCAATTAAGAACGTCGTTAATTATGACGTAGCATAAAACTACGTCGGGTGCTGTATTTGGATATATGTACTTCAATGACCATTTAGGAACAGAAGGTACTGTTTTTTCAGTAAGGGCTAAGATCCCCCGCACACAGCAGACTTTTAGTCGGTCGATAGTTTGGTCGGGCTCTTTAATCAGTATGTAGATGTATGGTAGTGCGCATACTGATCTCCATCCGATCCGGCCGACTAAAAGTCTGCAGTCTGCGGGGGCTATTAGTGAGTGTAACCTACCTCCTGCCGTGGGCGATCAGTAGGTTCGCGTTCACGAACAAGTCTTGGCCCTTGGCCGCTATAGAGAAATTTTCTACTTTGATATCCACCGCGTTCTCGAGCGCCGCCATCTGACCTGCAATAGCAATGCATTCGTAAATAGGAATACTTATATTATGAAGATTTAATATTTTTGTAATACACACAAGTGTGTTCGTATAGTCCCAGGGCCAGGCAAAGTTTTCGTCGGTGATTTTTTCCCAGGCGATTCTTGTAAGATGGTTCCGAAAGTTGTAACCGCCCCGCGGACGACAGCTGCGGCACCGTTGGCAGGTTGACCAGCTATATCATCCCAAACACGTAGCATTTCCTCTCGATTGATTTTATTGTGAAATAATAGCTAATACATTATTTGGTAATACACACAAGTGTATTCGTATAGTCCCAGGGCCAGGCAACGTTTTCGTCGGTGATTTTTTCCCAGGCGATTCTTGTAAGATGGTTCAGAAAGTTGTAACCGCCCCGCGGACGACAGCTGCGGCACCGTTGGCAGGTTGACCAGCTATATCATCCCAAACACGTAGCATTTCCTCTCGATTGATTTTATTGTCAAATAATAGCTAATACATTATTTTGGTGAAAATAAAACTTAGAAATTATCACCCGGGGGAAACGTGTTCATGAAAAACTGTTGCTAGCTTGCGGGTGAATGCGTTTTGTTGAATGTGTGAATGTGTTGTGAACTGGTAGTGGCATTTAAAGTAAATAATTTTGCAATTTAATTTTAATATATCATGAATGAAGTCGAAATTTTATTACACTTTAAATTGTCTATTCCGATGCCATGCCACCATCGTCCTTCAACGAAAAAGATGCGAACGTTACGATGGCTGAACACAGGGTAACATTCGGTTCGGTACATTATCTTATTTGCTATGAATCCACTGTATATAAAACAATAAAATAACGTTTGATACAGGTGTCATAAAGCCTATTTAAGAAACTGGCTCCTGCCCGCGGCTCCGTCCGCGGGGAACTATTTTTTATACAGTTTTCTTCCCCCCATTTCACTCCTTTAGGGGGTTATTTTCGGGATAAAAACTATCCTATCTCCTTTTCCGGGTGACAAACTATCTCTATACCAAATTTCATCTGAATCGGTACAGCGGTTTAAGCGTGAAGAGGTAACAGACAGACAGACACACCTTCGCATTTATAACTAGCTTCTGCCCGCGACTCCGTCCGCGTGGAACTCGTTTATATCGTAGCTCCATACAAACTTTCACCCCCCACTTCATCCCCTTGGGGTATGATTTCCGGGATAAAAACTATCCTATGTCCTTCCCCAGGACTAAAACTATCTCAATACCAAATTTCATCCAAATCGGTTCAGCGGTTTAAGCGTGAAGAGGTAACAGACAGACAGACAGACACACTTTCGCATTTATAATATTAGTATGGATTTCATCTAAATCGGTACAGCGGTTTAAGCGTGAAGAGGTAACAGACAGACGGACAGAATTTCGCATTTATGACACTAGTATGGATGGTGTATTAACCTGCAGACTTCTGCGCCTGGCTGACCGTGAAGTTGGCGTCGAGGTCACTGTGGCCCTGCCCGCCCTTTTTGGTCATCAACTCCATCTGCTTCTCATACTCTTGCATCTTCTTCAATTTCTTCTTCTCTTTATGACTCATTTTTTTCTCAGAGGGTTCTGATTTCCCCTTTAAAAAAATGCCTTTTTTACCATTTTTATTCATTTGAACAGTATCTATTGAATAGCATCACTAATGTACAGTCGAGGTCAAAGATATGTTTACACTTTTGCACCTTATTGCCTTGTAATAAGCTGCAAAAGTGTAAACATATTTTTGACCTCGATTGTACTTAAAACTAAGTCAGCTGTATGTATGTTCGCGATATAAGCTCAAAAACGACGTTCGATTTTCACTAATGTATTATACTGGTGATAGGGTATTTGACAACAGTGAAAATAATTCGGGTTTTCATTAGCAACAGATAAAAATGACGAAAATAATGGGAACTATCAATCATTAATTTAGTTTTAATTTAATTTTTAAATTTTCAAATTAATAAAAACTAACCATAAGGACGTTGTTTGATTGTGACGTCACAAGCCCCATCCCTACAAATTCCATAACGGAGCGTTTTTGACGTTTCATAAAAAGAAGCCGATTTGACTTTTATCAAATAGCGTATTCGTGTGCAGCGTCAGGCGGATCCCAGATGATTATTAAAATAGTAAAATATTTATTTTGCATCGGGATGACCTTAAAGAAACTCTTGAACACTAAACATATTAAATTGACGAAAAACAAAAATAAATCTTAGAACTGTTGAAGTGGTCCACAGGGCATACGCTGTAGTCTTTCATGTAGGTATCCTTACCTGGCTATCCTCGTCTCCCGAAGCTTCACTGTCATCCTCCGCTTTTCCCTTAAGCCAAAAAGAACAATAACAGTAAAACAATGCAAAACCATAAAATAAAAAAGAAATCACCCATAGCAAATACGTAGGTAAATGTAGAAAACTTCACGGACATATTAAAATATTATGAAACGCGCTGATCGCGCCGGCAACGCGTGTGCTCATGAATAGGAGCCGCAACTCCATTCGAAACATGTCGAGCGATATTGTGACTTACCCGTCTCATAATGTTTTGATATGAAGGTAAATAGGTCATTAAAGTAATACCTTAGACCTCCTAGGCTTTTCAAATTCTGGCAAAGACTCTTTCAGGTTTAATTTTTTGATTTCTTCCTCAATGTCATCTGCTGGTGCTTTGGTTTTGTGTTGACCTGTATCAAACAATACAAAACAAATATATTCATTAAGGCTGTGCATTGAAAATTATCGCGTGCTTTGAAACGCCTTTCTGACTAGATTAAGAAACAATAAGGTCTGATTTTCAGATATATGATTCTTGACATGATTGCTTAAAATTTCCTTTATAGAAAAAAGTTCTAAAGTTGGGTCTGTATTTCCCTTTTTTTACTCAGCCTACTCAAACGATACATTATTTTATGACACAATCAAGTTAATACTATAGTATTTTATCTCATCTAAAATCTCACTTTATGAAATTTAAATAAAACGTCTCTAAGACATCGCCTTAATGTTGATCTTAAACAAACCACTTATAGAACTTAAGCATAGTACACTACAGGCTATCACCTCTTCCTAACTTGAACACCTGAGCTGAATATAACCTAAGAATAAAATTATTGTAATAGTAATATTAATATGTGCAGTCACAACACAAGTAACATCTTAAGAGACCAAGGATCAAGGGTCAGATACAGAGGGTGGTACTCCTGAGCACTGTACGGATAGTCAGGAGACTCTCTGTCGACCTAACCACCTTAAGAGACCAAGGATCAAGGGTCAGATACAGAGGGTGGTACTCCTGAGCACTGTACGGATAGTCAGGAGACTCTCTGTCACCTAACCACCTTAAGAGACCAAGGATCAAGGGTCAGATACAGAGGGTGGTACTCCTGAGCACTGTACGGATAGTCAGGAGACTCTCTGTCGACCTAACCACCTTAAGAGACCAAGGATCAAGGGGCAGATACAGAGGGTGGTACTCCTGAGCACTGTACGGATAGTCAGGAGACTCTCTGTCGACCTAACCACCTTAAGAGACCAAGGATCACGGGTCAGATACAGAGGGTGTTACTCCTGAGCACTGTACGGATAGTCAGGAGACTCTCTGTCGACCTAACCACCTTAAGAGACCAAGGATCAAGGGTCAGATACAGAGGGTGCTACTCCTGAGCACTGTACGGATAGTCAGGAGACTTTCTTTCGACCTAACCACCTTAAGAGACCAAGGATCAAGGGTCAGATACGGAGGGTGGTACTCCTGAGCACTGTACGGATAGTCAGGAGACTCTCTGTCGACCTAACCACCTTAAGAGACCAAGGATCAAGGGTCAGATACAGAGGGTGTTACTCCTGAGCACTGTTTGTCACCAATTGTTTAGCCTTCCTGCCAGTTGCACCCTATGTTTGGTTCATTATAATATTTATAATGTATTTATATTTTGTATTTGAATTTTACTCTTATAACAATAAGTTTTACTTAATTTTTATATATATATTAAATATAATTTTATATATATAAATATCGAATTCGAGCCTGAAATCGATCGACAGCCGGACATACGAAAGCATTTTTGGCCTATAAATATCGAACTCACTCACAAACTTCCACGACAATCTGTTGAGAGATGCGACCTATAGAGGGAACAGCTGTTCAGCCGGACATGCGAAAATATTTTTCATGGCGATCGCGAGCTCAACTAATGGCCCATATGTAAATTCAGCCCAGCCGATTTGGCTCGGACTTACCGCACGCGTTTGCCCGAACGAGTGTCCACACCGACCGAACGCATGCGGCCGAGTATTCGGACGACTCGCCCGAGCCGTTCGGGCGAGCGTTTGGACAGGCTCGGGCGAACCGTTCGCCCAGACCACTCGTCCGGTGTGGACACAGGAATCAGATATTACTTACTCTTTTTCTTAGCAGGCAAAACTTCTGGAGCCTCTTCTATCAATTCCCTGTCACTTTCCTCATCTGGCCGGTCATCTTTCTTACCTACAAAAATAGTTGCAATATTATAAATAACTTGTAATGATTATGGATATTGTATAATGGCATTCAAAGACTATAATAATAAGGTAAATAATTAAGTCTTTATTGTTCCTTGACTTAGTGCTAGCAGGTTCTTATAAAAAAATAACATGCATAAAAACTTAATAAACTATACACTAAGCCGTGGCCCCATTTCGGGTATAGACCTCCTCCATCTGTTTCCATTTTTCCCTACCTTTCGCAATTTCAGTGCAGTTGCTACCCGCTACTTTCTTTAGATCGTCTACCCAGCGGTCCTTCGGTCTGCCTCTTGTTCTTCTGCCTTGTGGGCCTTTCCACATTGTGACAGTCTTTGTTCATCTTGCATCTGTAGTGCTTATGATATGGCCGGCCCATTTTCAATTTAGACATTGTGCAAGGGCATTCAAAGACTATACACACATAATACATATACATATTTATTCAACGTAAACAGTTACCTTTTTTATTTTTACTATTTGCAACGGGCTTTGATGTATTACTGGAAACATTGCTGACTACTGAGCTTGCATCTTCTTGGTCTTCATCATCTGATGATTCTATAGTTTTCTCTTTCTTTTTATTTTTAGCTACAAACAACAATAAATATTTAGTTTGTTCAAAGTACTTTATTTCCTGAAGTCAGGCGACAAGACAGCTACAGTTTGTTAGGTGTAAATTCTACCAAGTGCTTTCATAAGAAGAGATATGATTATTGTAATTTATAAATCTTTGTGCAATATTTATAAATTACACCCAGCGTTTATTACGTTACAAGTTGTTATGCAATGGGAGCAATATCTGTCAAATCATACATAAGTAGATGTTGTATTTAGGGTTGTTCTCACAGTAGAACATCTAACAACATTTTTAAAAATGCCAATGATAACCCCATAACAGGTAACTTACTTTTCTTTTTACTGGCCACTGGCTTTGCAATTTCATCTTCAGAAACTTCTTGCTTGAATTCAACATCACTAGCTCCATCTGACCAGCCATCATCTTTTTTGCCCTTGCCTAAGAAAAGTAAATGAACCAAAGATAATTGTATTTAAAAACATTCATAACAGCTGCTACAAATTAGCCAACTATTTGTGACTGAATACTAATAACCAGTTCAGTGTACCATCCCTTTCTAGCTAGCACAATTACCAAAAGAAACAATCAATTGTAAATTTTAATAAAACTTTAACTGTTAGCTATATACATGTTGGTAACTTATTTATTTTTGATTTAAATCACTGTAAATGAAGAGTAATCGATGTTTCTAGTTAGTTCTCTACTGACTTACTGGACAGATTAAACAGTTAAATCTGTAATATTATTAATTACAGTAACATTACCGAAAGCCACTTGATAAAAAGCAAAATAGGTATCTATGCCACTCACCTTTCTTCTTTTTACCTCCTTTGCCGGGGGTCTTGGACGGGTTGGTGGCGCTACTGGTTACTGATTTATCATCATCTTCTTCACCTTCAGATTCTGCACCCTTCTTTTTATTCTTGCCTGTAGACCAAACGTATAATTCACACAATTTTCAACATTGAATTTTACAATGTATCAGTAAATCCACATACGTCACATACCTTTCTTTTGCGATTTCTTCATAGCAGGCTTGCTGACCTCTTCGTCGTCGCTCAAGTGAGCCTTGAGATCCCCTTTTCCGCCGTCTTCACTGTCACTGAAGTCAGCCTTCCCCTTGCCTTTCTTCTTGCCTTTACCCTTAGCTTTTGAGGTTATCTCAGAAGTATTTTTGACTACAGTAGACTTTTCTTCGAGGTCTTCATCGAAGTCTTGGTTCTTTTTCCCACCCCGTTTCTTAGACATCTTCAGATTATTATTTCCAAATTATATACGAACGAAGCCAGAGATGGCCAACTCACCACCGTAACGTAGTGTAGGTAAACCGTAGACCTCAGAAATTACTCTCGTACTCGTATCGTATTTTGACTTGACAGCTTGACAGACAATTTCATGGAAATGATGGAATGAACTTGGAATGAACCACAGACTTAGACTACTAACTACTTTTATATGTATAAAAAAATCCAATGTCAAAATCAACTAAAGGGTTCTACAAACTATACAATTATCACTTCTGATTTGTCAAATGCAATTGGAGACAACTTGTGGCCACAAACAAATACAGACCCGCAGTATAAAGCAAGATGATGTTTCATATAGTTGTCTCTGTCACTTCTTTTGGTCAGCTGACGTGAGTTAGAATGAGACGAATAGTATGATATTTTGAGTCCATTGACGACTCGTTTCCATATACTGTTCACCACAATGTTAAAATAGTAAACAATTTTGCCAATACGCCAACGTCAAGTTGGCACTTATAGTGTTGTAATTATTTTAAAGTTTATATTCATCTACATTTTATGGGCTTGAATTTTACATTAAATCTCGAGCGAGCGAGAGAGCGAATTACATCGTGCGAGCGAGAAAGCGGAGACAATGACCTATGAAGACCTGTCAGATAACATGGTTCTATACTTACTCGACGTTCAGTACGTAAGTGAGAAGAGATCGGATGTATAGAAAACGTTCAATTTATTAGGTCCTATCTGCCTTTCTCTGTAATCTGTGGAATCTTCTTGTCTCCATCTACTGCCCACCACAGTGTTAAAATAAATGATTGTTGTATTAAGGTTTACTGCATGGTTTGCACGCTAGGTTTAAGTTTCTGTATTTCTGACTGCATGTATAAGTCGGGCGTCGTGCTGCCGCAATGACGGGCGGCCGGGGCGGGGCGAGCGGCGTGGCCTGCGCACCGCAGAGCGCGTTATTGGTTTATCACCGCACGAAAAGTGTGGAACTTCGAACTGATAGAAAAATGCGTCAACACGTCAGATAAATGTGAACAGCAGTCATCACGACAGACAAATGTGAACGCGGCTTAACTCGAGTGACGTGACAGGAATGCATGTATACGAACTTCGTGTTTGTATAATTTGTATTTTCGTGGTAACGCCGCGCTGTTCAATTTCTGTATTGTGCGTTTGCGTTTCGAATCGACGACCCATAGTGATTTTTGCAAGTTATAAGTGGTTGTTTATTTTGAAAAGGGATGAGATTCGAAATGCAAGATGGACAAAGACGCGAAATCGCAGGGAAATGCTAGTTTAATACTAAAATCATCACGAAATTAAGTTTTAAAAAAAATTCATTGCCTTTATTGCCGACTGTAGTTTTCTGTATACCAATACCAACATCAACTACTCATTGAGACGATTCTAACGAGCCCAGACGTATAAGGGGTTACATTCAGCTCAATCCACCAGGAAGTGTGTCAAAAAATTTCAGACACCCGGATAGGTGAAACTAAAAGCTTTCACCGATCAGAAGCGTTTTGCAATAGTGTTGACATGTAGGTATGGGTGAGATTATTTAATGTACCATACTTTTTATAAAACTGTCACTGCACGGCTAGCCGCCACGGCGCACGAGCTCTCTCGATTTTTCTCGCACTATCCGTCTCTCTCTTATTAGAACACTTAGAAGAAGAGGTAAAGTGCGATAAAATTCGAGAACTATGTCGCGGCCGTCGTGTGCTTGGAATTAGAATCTTCTATATACCGTGGAGGTAGAGTTGCTTTATGAATGGACTTTGGATTAGGTACTGCTTTGATGCGATTGCGAGTGGGCCAACTCAAACAATCTCAAGTGCTTAATCCCGAAGGCGAAGTAAACTTGCTAAGACGCCGCTTCTATCTTTTTGTATGCTCCTGTGGTGGTAATAAAATTTGCGTTCAATGTCGAATTTCTTTTATTTTTAATTCTACACCGATTAAACTTTACATGATGATTTCTAATAAATTGTTTATAATATTATAAAAGATAAAGCAGTAAGATAGTTCCTATATTTTGATAAATATATTCGTAAATGATCACATCGAGGGACTTTTCATATAATATTGCACTTATTATCTACCAGGCGCTTCCAGCCTACAAGTGAAAGCTCACCACATGCTTTTACCGCAACCAAATCCCTTTTACATTTTAACTTACAACTAATAAGATCTAAACGAACAGAATACTGACTTTAACTTAAGTTTAAGGCTCATGGTCCGTTTATGGCCTCTTAAGGTGGTTTTCCACCGGCGAGGCGAGGCGGGGCGTGGATGGGCGAGAATTGAAATTAGTATGGGACTTACTATCTATTTCCACCGCGCGCGCGCGCTCAGTGCAAATAGGTAGTAAGTCCCATACGAATTTCAATTCTCGCCCATCCACGCCCCGCCTCGCCTCGCCGGTGGAAAACCAACTTCACAGACTGGCGCGGCCTGGCCGCGGCGGACAATAGTAAACTGGTTTTTAGCTGTAAAATGTACTATTTTCCGTCACCGCAAGCCGCGCAAGTGTGTTGCAAGGCTAAAAGAAGATAGGGCGAGAATAGCCAACTTAAAAATCTATATGTCTACCTACATGCTATGTCCGAACGTGGTGAGCTTAAACACTTTTTTTTTAATTACATTAATTAAATCACTGATATTGTAAGGCCGGCGCACAGTCCGTATGTACCCAGAGTAGCCTGCACACGTACGTATTGTTGATTATGTAATGTGGCTTACTTTTTATAAAACTGTCATTAGAATTTGAATCTTTTACCTTGGTATGTAGAGTTGCTTTTTGAATGGACTACTTTGATGAAATTCGGCCAACTTACATAATCTCAAATATAAAGCCAGGGATTCATTAGGGGGCAAAGGTCCCGCGGCAGGTGTGACGACCAAAGTCGGGCGAGCTCGCAATGTCGCCGGACATTGCTCGCCATATAGCGCGTCACGAGATTTTATAGCTCCACGCGCGACTTGTTGACATTGACTTGCATGTATTATGAATTTATGAATTATCCTTGGAATAATTTCTCATAGAGTACACGCAAAATGTCGAGAAATGTCCAGCAGCGTGGCGCCCTATTCGCCCAACGTTACGGCACATTGCGTGAGACATTTGTTCTGCACGGCTATCACGAGACGGCGCGCGAGATCTCTCGATTTTTCTCGCACTACCTCTTGTTCTAAGTGTTCTAATAAGATAGAGACGGATGTATGTCGCGGCCATCTCATGATAGACGTGCTGGTGAACTAGAGGTGAGACGTATTTACTGGAATAGGTTTTGGCATGGACGCGTAAGTACGCGTACGCGCCTGCACGTTTTAGCGTATCGAGTATTTAGAAGTACGGCGACGTCGGCGACTCATAACCCTTGCTGCAGGTACTATAGTTGTAATAGTATCGAGTACGACGTTAACATTTGATGATTTTAGCGACTGTTGCAAATTATGGTCTAAAAATTGGTATACAGATTTCTGTGTGGTATAAAGAAATCATATTTACAGTTTCACTTCGTTTTTTTTTAATATAAGTTTTTAGTCGAAAGTCACTGTTGAACGTTAAAACTAGTAACTACTCGTAAAACGCGCCACGCGGGTTTACGGGAATCACTTAATTTATTTATCGAGCGCCGTACTCGTAGATACTCGTGGACCTAGTCTTTGGATTCTGGATCTCAGTAGGTACGCGTTTTGCCTAGTACGTCTCACCTCTATGGTGAACCTGGAATGCGCCCGCGATCCGACTCGAGAAGACAGCTTCGTGTTTGTGTAAGTATATATAAAACGGCTGGATAAATTTTGCTGAAACATTTAAATTTCTAAGAAAGTAATAGGTGCTTCTGCACCATGAGAAATTGAACTTCTATTTATAATAACGCTTAGGTCAGTAACATATGCTTCAAACATGTTTTATTTGGCAATTCATAAGTTGTTTGACACTTATTTCACACTTACTTAAAACTGGTACTACGAGCATCCTTTAAAAAAAAGTTAATTTTGGGAAAACGGATAATAATTACCACTAAGCCATACATATTGTTACGGCAATTAAGTATTAAAATAATAAGAGAACTATGTAACGTGTATCGTAATTAAATAAGATACTACACTGGGGCACATTAGCTGTCAGTAAAGAGAATTATGACCGACTAGCGATTAATAAATCGTTTTGTGATAATTGCCGTCTTCATAATGGCTCATTTTACATAGGAGGTACACATAAGGGTATTTTACACAAACACAAGCTCACTTCTCTGTACTCTGGAAATAAGCCATAGCTATGGCTATTTATTGGTAAACCTTAATATCTATTACCCTTTTATTTATTTAGGCAGGTTCAAAAATTCCGAAAATTACATTTAGTATACTTATGCGAGTCAATTTTATATGGACTCATTTTTAATAGCCTACGCTTCGCGATACACCTATGGCTTAAAGTTATAGCAATGGCTACAAAAAGATCTCAATCAAGACTTAAAATCTACGATAGTTTATAAGATACCAGGAATCTAGCCTTTTACTGAATAAATAAACTTATAACATATATTAGCTATCAATGAAAGATATGTAGGTATTGACTTGTGTACATTTTCCTAAGTGTAAGAAAGTAACCAAATCATTAGGTTTCTATTCCACACAGCAAACCTTTAAATATCAACTAGCAACAAAATATACATGAATATTAAATACAAAGTAGATAGGTACGTAAAAACAAAGGATTCAGCGGCAGACGAAGGAAAGTATCGATAACTCAGTAAGTATTTATAGATCTTCTATTTCGAGACTCCAATTTAAGCCACTGTTAATATCAGATTCATGATTAAGAGATTGTAGGTACTAATTGAGTCATACACTGCGCTCTGGTAGTCATTTTACTTTCCTGTGTATGCGTTAAGGAGCTTAGACCACCGAAGCATCATTTTTAGCTCTATATGTTATATACCTAATAGGATCCAGAGCCCTGATCTCTCAGGAGCAAAAAGGTATTTTTTTGGTTTTCTCTCTGCGTGTTACCCATCGAGTCTGTAAATATTTAAACGTTGGTTTGATACATACGAATACTAACTTAACCACCCTAAAAACGACGTCACATTATACTATCAACATAAAACATGGCAACCGAACGATCCGACCCGGACCAAAGTAGCCAGGGGATTCACCAGGGTACAAAAATGTGTTGGGACCAGCGACCTATGTCGCCCGTGACGTCAGGCGAAATCGCGGTCACGCCTGTCAGTATAGGCGTCATACGCCCAAGCCAGCATCCGACCAATCGAAGGACATGTTGTCGGCTCAGCGGGCGTGTCACGGTTGCCATTTTATCACCTATCGTTGTGGATAAGGTATCCGTCACTCTCGCACTCGCATACTTATCAGAGCGTGATGGGCGCCTTTACCACAACGATAAGTGATAAAATGGCAACCATGCTACGCCCACAGCACGGCTATCACAAGACGGCGCGCGAGCTTTCTCGATTTTCCTCGCACTATCCGTCTCACTCTCATATTAGAAAACTTAGAGACGTATAGTGCCAGAAAAACGAGAGCTTACACGACGTCTTCTGATTGCCGTGCTGGACAAGAATGATCGTTTGTAGGCTATGTCTGAGCTAAAGCGGCACGTCAGAGTCACTTCGAGCACACGCGTCTATGCTTGAATAGGTCCAGCATCTTGACCGCGATGGGCAGGAAGCTGGTAGGAAACTTGCCTGGCAGTGTGTATGTACACTTCTTTGCTTACTCGACAATAAGTGACATATCAACCTTATGCAAACCGGCATGTACAATTAGAGAGTAGAGTATATTGTTAATTCGTAGGTACGTTTAAGGCCAATATCCTTACACATCAAATTTAAGCTCGCTTTAAAACCGAACGACAAGTTAGGGGGTAGTTAATCAGTCTATATGCGGTCGCTTGTGGGGCTTCAGAATTTATAGATGTACGAAATTCAATTATATGTAGTACACTACCAACACCTCAGATCTATTAGTTTGAATTTTACAATTATGGTCCAACATTGTCGGTTTTTAGGGCATCGCATTGACAAACCATCACGTACCATCGGCGACACAGCTAACTGACCATCCGTGCACTTTATGTGCATTGTAATAAGATTCTATATAAATACAGGATGGTCAGTTAAATGTGTTGGCGTTTGTACTCGTATCACGCGATGCAATGGTATCGACTGTGAATGCGATTATCATTCTGGACCACTACACAGAAAAAAAAATGATTAGACCTAAATATTGTTAAACCGTGTTAGATTTTTTCCTTTCTAAGAGGATTTCTGTTTCATTCAACATAATGGCGCTCTTTCTAATTAATTCCTTGATACACGTTGTTTTTCCGTGTAGATAATTTGGAGGTACCTTGTGAAGATATTATATTCACTAGACTTCGATAGTTAACCAGTTTCACTTACATGCAAAAATATAACTCCTTGCTTTTTCTCACAAAATGTGTACATAATAGTGCTACAAAAAGTTTACAAGTTTAAATACACCTTAATAATATTAATCTTTCGTATGCGGTACTCTTCATAAAACTATCAGAGCAAACACACAACCTCTCACCCTAAACCCTCTCCCTTCCGTCGGGTAAACAAAAGTTTCCGGCATACGAAAGCTTAATGACACCGCTGCCAACAGCTTGTACTAACAGCAGACCTAGATAACTGCTGTGTACAACTATCAACTACTTAATTGATACCTTTATAGATAAGTAAAAAATACAAGATCAATCATCATTCGATGTCCTTAAATAAATAATGCACTTCGGTAGACGGAGATTTCCGCTTGTTTCAGTTGTACTGAAATACTTTCTCAAGTAAGTACCTGCAACATATTGGACAAAATATCCATATATGATATACAAATGGTATGTAATTTCGACACACAACTATAAAATTCGCTTAGAAAAAATATCAGGATTTATAGTGTAATAAATAGGCCCTCAATAAGTTATTTTTTTTAAAGTAGGTAAGATTATTCCTACTTTTTATAAAAAAAACCGTATAACCGTATTAGGTAGACAAGGGACCCTACTAAGCTTGCATGCATTTCGGCAGTCAGCCTTCGAAATAGTTTTAATTTTCCCGGTTTGCGCACTAAAGTAGGTACGCAAATAATAAATAATAATGTGGCAGCAAGGGTTCAAACTAATGACTGCAGTAGGGAGAGGTTACAACGTGTCAAGAAACACATCTATTTGCTTTCGAGGGTCACTGTAAATGCACTAGCAGCGATCCTTAGTTAATCACAATGTTATCAGGACACTGGCGCTATCAAGTGTCCGATTAGTTTATTTTATGTCACAGCAACGTGTTCATATTTTTTTCGTCACATTGCACAGCCGTCTCTTGTGCCGAAAAGCTTCTTCAGTTCAGGCGTGATGACCGCCTTGACGAAGTGATTCTGCCGTGACACGATTGCGTCGCGTTTGGCGTTTTTGGTGTAGTGCTTGATTCCGGGCTTGTGGATCAGGAACGCGTTGTTGAGGATCATGAAGTCGTAGTCTTTGACGCATAAGATGTAGCCCTGGAAAATGACGAGTTTGGATCGGTTAGTTTTTTTTTTACATATTCTGATTTTATTAGGCCTGCAACACACTGGCCCGGCCTGGCCGCGGCGGACCATAGAAAACTTGTCATTAGCTGTCAAATTTACTATTGTCCGCCAGCGCAGGTCGGGCCAGTGTGTTGCAGGCCTTACACGTAGTACAGATTGCCAACACGATAAAATATAGCTTATACTGTGAAGGTTGATTCTACATGGTCCTACTTTGTGGAGGGAAATTTAAAGGCCTTTCAAGGCGACCACTCACCACCACCAGCACGAACACAAGCCGACGGTCCCTGCAGGCTCAAGTCCCGGTAAGGGCATCAACTTATTTGTGTGATGAGACTATTACAGTGAATAAATGATTGGACTATTCGCGTAAGCCGCAATGCTAACGGAGCGTTTATGACGTTTCATAAAAATAAGCTAAGTATTGACGTCTCATATAAATTAAGCACTAAATAATTTACTTTAAAAAAAAAGTTTTAACCGACTTCAATTTAGTACTCCGCCAAGCCACGAGAATATTTCTACATTTATTTTCTAATTTACCACATGAACTCATTTCCGAGAGCAAATGCGTTTATTATTAGGGAAAAAAACCCAATCGCTGTATGTGTCCCGATAATATTTGAGGACTTCCGTCGATTCCACAAGGATCACCTTTGGCACTTCATTGGTTGCTATTTCAACGGAATCTTATCAAAATGTGTGACGTACATTTGTACTTTTAAGTACATAATTGAGGAATTCCATAAGTCATCTGTGGTCTTCATCATCAATTCCACTCCACCAAATTTATGATTACCGGGTGTAAATACACGAGTTAAAATAGAAAATACCAAAATCACTACACGCGTGCCTAATATAATTGAAGAGTTCCCTCAATTCCTCTTGGATCCCATCATCTAATTGAATTTTTGAAAAAAATGTGACCCACCCGGTACTACCTACTTACAAACCAAAAAAAAATTACGAATCGGTTAATCAATGACGGAGTTCTGAGGTAACAAACATAAAAAAAAATTAAAAAAAAAATACAACCGAATTGAGAACCTCCTCCTTTTTTTGAAGTCGTTTAAAAAAATTGAAAATCAATTATTTTCACAATTAAGTAACGTATTCATGCATGTAATTTATGAATTTAACAGAAAAAAATGATTTCCGTACAAATTGAGTACTCGACTGTCATTTACAAAACTGACACTGAGTCAATATTTGTTCAACGACTCACGCTAATTAGATATATTGAGTTGCGAATATTACCTGCGTCATTTTGTCCTTTTTGCCTTCCCAGCTGAGCCGCTCGTCGTAGTAGGGGTCGTGGTGGGTGCCGATGAATATGGGCTCCCAGATAACGAACTTGCCTTTCCGCTTGCCTACGTGGAAAACCTCCATTTCTGAAACAAATGTTACTCAATTTGACAAAAATGCTCTCCACAGGGTTAATTACCTGTGATCGGAATTAGGTGAGCCAAAATACCTATTATTCGCAACAGGACATAATGTAGAGTGGATACAACCGGGTAGTAAAATATTTTTTTTCTTTAACACCGGGTAATCGATATTTGTCCGGGTACTATAAGTAGTCGTAATGTTAAACATACATATTTTTACTTATAGTACGGGATTGTTTATGTTAGTTTGTAGTAAAAAGGGAAGGAAAAAGTATGAAATGGTTATAACTTTTAGATTAACATTAAACATCCCGTTCTATAAGTAAAAACATATATGTTGAACATTACGACTGGTACCCGGAAAAATAACGAATACCCGGTATTTAAGAGAAAATTCTGTTTTCCTACCCGTTTGCAACCACTTTATATTATGTCCTCTTGCGAAGAATAGGTATTTTGGCTGACCTAATTCCGATCACTGTTAATTACTGAACACCTAACAATAAAAAAAAAATGCTTTCGACATGTGTAATTACGTAACAATTCGAAAAATCTACCTAACAATTTTGAAAAAAATGCCCTCAGAGCGGCGGCACCTTACGCACTCGAACAGGGTCTAGATGTCGCACTAAGAAGTATGAGGTTACTGCTGGAAAATTATTCTGAATACGAATATTACCCAGAGGGGCTACCGCGAAACAAAAACGACGAACTTCGATCGTATATCTCCCTCTCTGTCGCTCGAACCAGCTAGTGCGACAGAGATCCACAAACGAAGTTCGTTTTCGTTTCGCGGTAGGCCCTCTTTATTTACTTATTAAATATTTGATGATTAGGTGGTATATTTTGATGTTATTGTTTTAAGGACGATTTCCACATGGACTGAATAATATGTACATAGGTTATCTATATTATTCAGAGAATTGCCTATTTAAATGTTTAAATACGATACCGAATGAATAAACGAAATTCTTAGAGAGGAAGAGGACACATTAATAAAATAGGATTAACGCAATTGGTGAAAATCAAAGCTTGGAATTCATCTAAGGCACCGCGCTCGCCGCGCCATTTGTCTCGCCGGTAAATGGATGTACGTAATATTTTGACTATGTTCGAACTGATGTTCGACTGAATATAGTTCATTTATCCATAATTTTCTGTCGAGTAAAAATAAATAAATGGGCGTAGGTATCCTTAATTAGAATAAGAATTAATTAATCTAGCACACAAAACACGGAAAAAAGAAAATACAATCAAAAAGGTAACCTTATTATAACGTCGACTCTTACGACAGTCACCCCCGAGTAGAACCCCGAGTAGAACCCCCTCCTCGCCCCCCCCCCCGGGTTTGAACCTTGAATGGTATACCTTACAAAAAAGTAAAAAATGCCGTTAAAATACGTAGGTACCTACTAGGTATATATCCGAATATCTTTCACTCGCTTGAAGAAATTTCCAATTTTGCAAATGGCGTAGTATGGAGCCGGCACCAAGCGAGCAAGGCACGCGGCGGCCGTTGACCTAATACGCAATTAGAATGCTTCATGCGACGGGCGCCGCTGCAGACACTTAAATAGCTCAAGGAGCCCTGAGGTTAATTGCAACTAACGAAGCCACCTTGCCAAATTACAGTACTACCAGCTTCTTTACCTATTGACCCTATATCGTTATCACACTCACATTTGCCTCTGACAGTAGGTACGTCTATCGTCTCAAATCAAGATTGGCGACGGACTTTTTGGTCGACTACGGCACAGCCGAAAGGAAGGGTTTTTACAAGCTTTTATTTAGTTTCACCTGTCCCGTTGTCTGTCTGTCTGTCTGTAATCAAATCTTGCAAGTTAAATTTGATCCACTTCCCGGTTTCCGATTGAGTTGAAATTTTGCACGAATATGCAAATCGCGTGACAATGCAATATTATGATGACGTGGAGCTGATCTGATGATGGAGCTGGAAGGTGGCCGTAGGAACTCCGTAATAAAATCACAAAACCCTATTGAGATTAAGAGTTTGGGCTCGTTAGAATCGTCTCAATGAGTAGTAGATGACGGTGTACAGAAAAGTACAGTCGGCAATAAAAGCTTGTACCAAAAATGAATTTTTTGACAAAACTTCAACTGAGCTATCGGAACAATCCGGTTTGCCAACAACCAAATCTTTCAATCGGTTCCTTCCTACAAACGCCTTAGGGAAAAAGATCTTCTCTCTTCTTCTCTTGGTCTTAAGATTTGGTGGCCGGACTGGATTGTTCCGATAGCACCATTAGGCACCCGTCAACAAGTACCCACACCATAACTATAATTTAAAAAGTGGAGAAACAGTAAACTACCTAGCAATCCAATATTGTATACCAAACCAACACACGTACTTAGAAAACTTCCGGGAGTCTCAGACTTATAACATGAATACGATCCGCGAATCGGTTCTAAAATGTCGAGCGATAGTCGACCTTAATGACGTTTTCTAAGCATTTTCTTTATTTTTCAAGGAGAGGCCAAGGAAAAAAAAACTTAATTAGCCCTACATATATTATTAACGTTTTATTATATTTAGCATTTTTTTATTAAATCATCCATGTTGAAAGAGGTATATTTATAGGTTAGTTTAGGGGGGCAACTTGGACAGTAATGAATGATATAAAATATACAGTCCCTAGGCGACCGTGCTCAGCTCGGGTGAAAATACGGAGAAAACGATTTTTTCCAGACGTGAGACCTAGCTAGATCGATTTCTCGCCCCCGTAAACCGCAAATCCAAATTACATCGAAATCCTTAGTCGTTTCCGAGAACGTGATTACAAATATTGCTCGTTGAATCTTAAATATGTATACATTATGTTTCGATGAAACACATCAATCATTTATTTGATTGACACTTCGGCTCTAGTACTTGGTTCAGTAAGTCGTATTCGTCTTTTACGAGAGCTTATACCGTAGGTAGACCCATTATTATTGAGCCTATGGAACGTTTACGGCCTCTGAGCCTGGGGCGCGTCGACAGATTCAACAGTGATATATCCATGTCATTACAGGCGGGTTGCACCTACTTCCGATTACAGACCGATATTTCATTTCATTCCATAGAAACTTGTCAAACTTTCCATAGGTACATTTCGATTTTAACAAACAGCGCTTACGATTACAGACGATTTGGTGCAACTCACCCTAAGTCGCTGTCACACCGACTGCCTGAACACAGTGACTACTTATGTAGTTGATTTATATAAGCCTAATAAAGGTTATTGTAACTGGTGACTGAAGAGCTGGAGGGTTTCTCGCGCAACGCATCAACACTGCAATTCAACGAGGAAATACCGCCAGCATTTCCTCGTTGAATTGCATCAGTGCTGATTCGTAGATTTAACTTAGTTTTAATTTAATTCAGTTAATGTTAATTATCATCTTGTATATACATAAGAAAATAAATGCTAAAGCCAGCTATTAAAAAAAAAGTACAAAATACTACGAAGTATCCTTGCGCGGCTATAACAGGACGGCGCGCGAATTGTGTCGCAGCGAGATAGACTATCCGTCTCTTTCTAATTAAAATGCTTAGTACGAGACGGATAGTCTATGTCGCCGCGACACTGCTCGCGGGCTATCCTGTGGTAGCCGTGCAAGAATACTTCGAAGTATTTAATACTCAGGTTCAAGCGTGCTGACCTTCTCCACCTTTGGCGCAGGTGACCAAGTATAAGGACCGCCAGGGGGAGTCGTGGTGGAATGTTCGCGATCCCATGGCGTCCCTCTTAACGGCAATGCGGGTGACGCCGGTGTGCTTTTAGTGGGTATGCTCCTACAGTCACCATCACTCGGATGGCGGCTGGAGGGGAGAGTCCTACATAACCCCCAAATAGCCTTCCCGGGCCGAGGGTAAGCGTAGTCAGCAAAAAAAAAGTTAGGTTAGGTTGGTCGACAGTGGCTCACGTGGGTACACTTGGTCAGCGCCATATTGGACAGAAATCATAGTGATATAATTACGTCATTTTCAGAGTAGATTCGCGCCAGGCTATCACCTCTTACAATCTAGTCACTGCGGCGCTCGGTTCCAATAGTATACGGTACAATTACTTTCGAAAAGTTAATGGTGACCAAAGTGCCATTAAATAGGTATAATAGGTTATCTGACATTACAGAATTGAATTTAAAAAGCTAAGAACTTTATATTTTATTAAAATAGAAGCTTTTAAAATGAGATCATTTTTTGGCTGTTTATTGTGTCATGTTAATTTCCATCGCAAATATTATGTCGTGAGTGTAACCTTTGGTATTTATTTAAAAATCACCGCAACAACATGAGTAATGAAATACCCTCCTGATTAACTGTTCCCGCAGAGTTGACTCACTGTATACCCTCCCTAGGACACCGTGGCTAAATTCCCACTGTATACAAGAATCAATTTACTTAATTCGAAATTTATAAGATATGTTTAAATAGCTTCTTGTATCTTGTACAGTTTCCAACCATTTTCCTGAAAAGTGGGTGATCCGCTGTTGCCCCAATTACATTACTCTAAAGAGTTTGAAGTTTTCTTTTTAATGTAGGTACTTACGGGCGGTTTCGTTGGCAGACATCCATTGTTGCCCTTGGGGTATATTGTGACAGGTGGGGCAAACGAATTTGTGGAACGGAATAGCTGTCTTCTTTTTCAGCATCGCTTGAAGCTCCGTTTTTGTTGATGGCACCTGGAAATGAGAACAAAGTATGTGATGGTACCTTAGCAAAAAAACCATTTGATGTTGTTTATAACAGACTTCAAAAAAAGGAGGTTCTCAAGTTGGATCCATGAGGAATTGAGGAAACTCCTCAATTTTATTAGGCACGCGTGTATACTGTTTCATTTATTGTCTACTAGCTTCCGCCCGCGACTTCGTCCGCGTGGACCCGGGATAAAAACTATCCTATATTTTAATCCAGGCTATAAACTATCTTCGTGCAAAATTTCATTCAAATCGGTTCAGCCGTTTAAGCGTGATTGAGTAACAAACATCCAAACATCGAAACTTTCGCATTTATAATATTAGCAGGATTTTAACTGGTGTATTTGTATTTACTAGAGATGCAACGGATAGTGGTTTGGCCGGATACCCAATATCCGGCGGTGCAGCCGGCCGGACATCCGCTATCCGGCCGCTGGATAATAGGCCGAAATTACATGCCTAAAATGAAGCACCCGTGCGCGGCGCTCTGTGTATAGGTAGCAACTTCTCACTCGCTATGGCAGGCTTTGATAGAAACATGCGCAAATTTTTAAACTGACTGATAATTGATTACTTTGTAGTTCGTTATTGATTCACCCTTTATTTTACCTACGATCATCCTCTTTTTACCATTGTAATATTTTATATTTAATACCGAAAAATGTTATATTTTTCGGTATAAAATACTATCCGGTATCCGGCCGGATACTATGCCACTATTCGGTATTCGGCCGGATAATAAAATTGTGGCCGGATAGGCCGCATATCCGTAGCATCTCTAGTATTTACACTCGAAAACCACGGATTTTTTGAAGGGGAACTGATGATGAAAACCACAGATGACTTATGGAACTCCTCAATGGTGTGCAGTTAGATGTGTCACATATTCATTGAGCGCCGAAGGTTACGTATACAAAGAAGCTGTATAAATAGCTCACCTGGTGGGCATAAATAGCTCACCCAGTGGTGGGTGAATATACATACATAGTACGTATGTATATTCACCTAGGTATGATCAATCCGCTTTTGTGAGATAGTTCTAAACATATCCATACTTAATATTATAAATGCGAAAGTGCGTCTGTCTGTCGGTTACCTCTTCACGCTTAAACCGCTGAACCGATTTGGATGAAATTTGGTATAGATATTTGGTAGTCCTGGAGAAGGACATAGAATAGTTTTTATCCCGGAAATCATCCCCCAAGGGGATGAAATGGGGGTGAAAATTTGTATGGATCTACGATATAAATAAACGAGTTCACCGCGGACGGAGTCGCGGGCAGAAGCTAGTAATTATATACATACGAGTATATTGGTAGGTACATACTTAGACTCTGCTTTGATTTTGTACCAAGTTTAGTTCCTAAGTCACATGGTGTTGTATCTGTTGGCAAACCTTAAATAAATAAATAAATAAACTGGGCACAGTTTAATTACAAGCATTCGTTCCGGGTACTTACTTTAACTTTGGCATCGACTTCAAATATACTGATCGGGAAGACCCTCGGCTTAGTGGAAGTATTCAGAGGTTTTCCGTTCCGTGCTACCATGTTTAAGAACCGTGGCACCAAGTTAGGGCTAGGATACAGTTCGATGTCCGAGGGCAGTATAAAGTGTGTGAGGGCGGAGTCCCTGGCGACGTTGCGAGCGACATTCACGGGATAAAGCAAACTCTTTTGCTTCATGTACGTGGTGGAGGCGTTCACTACATACGGCGGATTGCTGCCGCAATCGTATGGCGTATTGATGAAACTCTCTGGGTCTGGTATCTGCAAATTAATTATATACAGTGTAAATTCAAGCTAAGATATCCTTATCAAATGCTACTGCGTACTATAATCGAAACGACTGGAAGTGCCTTCCGAAGCTCCATAGCTCTCGCTTTTTTTATTCATTATTTAAATGAAAATAGTCATTAACATTTTCTATAACTACCATGCACAACATATGCATTTAGTTGCCACTTAAGTAACTGCGGTAGGTATATGTTACTAATCGTCTACAATCGATACGAATGTATACGATCCGCCAAGTAAGCCTATGTCTTCAATTAAAAGCTTTTATTTTATCTTCACTGGAATATATAGTAATCGTTGCCATCAAATTAGAAGTAGGTACCCACGGACGTCGAATTAACTCACCGTACTAGGTATGTGCTTGTGCGAGAAGAAGACGTGGAAAGTGACGAAAGACCGGATGAGGTCGTTGCCTGTGCAGTCGCGTAGGTATCTGATACTGTTCACTGTGGGGGCCAGGTCTGAGCCAGGCGCATGGATGGCCAAGCTCACTGGCGCCATCCATCTGTGGACAACAATAAACTTGGATTGAAGGAAAGAGTTGTTCTTGATATTGGGTAACCTTGATATTGGTACTAAAACGGCCTTGGACTTATGCTACCGACTGGCCCTAACCAATACTCTACTACTATACTACTTTTCCTCGATACCACCTATTTGAGACGAGACAAAACTTGGATTGAAGTGAACGACTGAAAGGTTACTCTCAGGTAATAGTAGATTGTTAACCGAGGGTTGAAAGCCACCCATTCCTGACGAGATATTTTAGTATAATAGTTCGAGGCTGGAATGGGTGGCTTTCCCCGAGTTAAACAGTCTACTTTTCATTTCGAATACGAGGAAATGAATTGAAAGCCAAAAAATCACTCAGATCCTATAGAACCAATTTTAAAAGCGTTTGTGTATGGACCATTTGGGCGGGAACTGTTGACAGATTTTAATAATGTTAATAACCCTTTCCTGGACGCGCTTTTGAAGTGGTTATATCGAAAAGCTAATTTTAATTGTTGTTTACATTATTAATTGTATTTATACCTATATACCATGTAGTAATAACTAATAAAGAATGAAAACCATCATAATTATCAACAAGCTTCAAAAATCAAGACAATTTTATGAAAGTGTGGCAGTATAGGTTTTACCATTGTTATTTTTTTTTAATGACTTGGACGCTGTTCTGAAGAGGTCACATTAAACTGCGAACACTTAAACAAATATTCAACAGTCTTAAAATAGCAAAAATAGTCATACAATAATGAATATATTATCAAGTTTCAAAATCAGTACAATTTTCTGAAACTGTGACTGTACAGGTTTCTGTCATTGCTTTTTTTTAAATTTTTTTATTACTTTTCAGCCCTAGGGGCGACATGCCTCACTTTCAACCCGCAGTTTAGATAATCAATGACCTACTTTCAGAGTATGAGAGATGAAAAGTTAATACCTACCGCACTGTTAGTAGGTAGGTACTAATATTTATTCTGCGGCGCTGTGCTTCCGATACCATGATAGTGACCCTAACCAGTAAAAATATTGTCAGGTGAGGTTGAGACATTGACACGAGTTACTGTTTAAGATTTAATTTTTGAGACGTATTATTGCCAACTGTTGTATTTGCCAAGAAAAATTTCTTTGCACAGTTTTCGAGTGGAACGTATACGAGACGAAACTATTGGGTACCAGTGCTTTATATTTAGGTATTTAGTTATGGTTTATATCGCAAAGCTCCATCTTCATCATTAGATTACATTACACTAGCAGACGCCCGCGACTCTGTACGCGTGGAACTCATTTATTAGCTCCATACACAATTTCACCCCCATTTCACCCTCTCAGGGGATGAAAAACTATCTTACGTCCTTTCCGGGCCCTCAAATTATCTATATACTTACTCGTACCTCATCTAAATCGGTTCAGCGGTTTAAGCGTGAAGAGGAAACAGACAGATAGACACACACACTTTCGCATTTATAATATTAGTATGGATGTCAATCCATCACGAAGGTCTACCTCTATACACTGTAAACTGATAAAAACCGGTCAAGTGCGTGCCGGGCCACGCGCAGTGTAGGGTTCCGTAGTTGTTAGTTCCACGCGCGCGCCAACTAAGCGTTGTGGTTGCGTCGCAGAGTTGGCCTTTTGAAGTAGTTTTAAGTTGGTCGACTATTACTCAATAACTAGTTTTGTCTACTTATCCGCGATAGTTTCCGTTTTAAATTCATTTTATGTACTATTGCCATGACGGGGGACCCGTTAAAACGCAATATCACGCAAACGGATCCCCGAATTGAAAATGGTTTTCGAGAACCCATAATATTTTAGAACAAGTTATCCAGATACCCCGTACTGTGGATTTACCTAGAAAAAAATTACATCCATCCATCCATCATATATATTTAATTTTTTTCTACCATTTTTCGGCGTAACTTGATTTATTTACCGATGCCGAACGACAGCTTCAGAGTAGTAAGGGTGACTGAGCTAAGCGTCAGACGGACAGACGGGCATGGCGAAACTATAACGATTCCTTGTTGACTACGGAACCCAAAAAATAATGGATGATAATTCCGGAGATTTTGGTATCCCCTACCTACGTACAAATTTCCAAAGCGAACGTAACAACTTACATATATGTCACAGAAATTTACTGACGACATATGCCACCATATTCTCGTATATGAAGATGACATGAACCTATAGAATACTCTGGACAGGCTGTACGTGATGCCACAGTGAGGGACGGAGAGGCCCCTATGCAGCTAAATTAAGAACTGGGGACCGATTTTTGACTTTCGAGCGTTCGACTCTTTCACTCTGCTAAAAATTATGAAAGGCTATTATGAAATGACGATAGAAAATTTAAAAACGTGCGGTATCGAACACTCGTATTCAATTCTATCGGTAGAAAGTAAGTGCCTGTGATTATGACACTACAATAGCATTTACTTTTATTTAATTTTCGAGCGCTCGTAAGAAAAATCGGGCCCCTGGTTTTAAAATGGCTGATGACTTGCCATAAACAACCTACTTAATTTGGACGAGTAATGGTTTATGTGCCACAACTTCATACTAAATCAGTTGTGGCAAATAAAAAAAAAGTGGAACTATGACAAGGACAATGAATGATATTTCCTTTTCTGTCACACTTATTGAGATTTGTATGCTACCAGCTCGCTCGCACGTGGTATTATTATTACCATAACCTGTCCAGAGTATTCTAGGTTCATGGGTGATGATGATACAAAGTTGAAATAAAAAAAACAAAGTATTAAGAAGTGAAATCAGAATCTAATTGGTAAGATTTGATTTTAGGCGTACAGCGAGACACTAGGCACGTAAAATAAAAATAAAAACTGGTCATTACGACATAGGTAGCATTTAGCATTGGCAGTAGTTAGCATTAGTAATTCAGTAGTAGCAGGCTAATTTCATTTGTTCGATATCTACGAGGGTGTAGTTGCGTGATCGTCGGTGTTTACCTTAGCTCGTACTTCGTCGGTTAGCCGACGCTATAACTGCTATAAGTATATTTACGTCCAGAATAAATAACAAGGAATTCTAAATAAATAAATAAATATTAGGGGACAATTTTACACGAATACTAAGTAAGAACGAGCATAATAAGTGCATTAAGGCTTGTGTTAAGGGTAGGTACTGGACGATGATATATTTAATAGATACAAATAATTAAACAAATGGAAACAATCAAGGACTTAGAGCCTTTTAAAAGATCATATTATGTCTGGACATTAAAATGAGTCATAATTATCCGTCTAGCGTTATTCTTGGTGGCAGCTCGGGTCCGCTTTGACACCTAAATCCCAAGATTTGGCATAGGCACTAATTTTGCGAAAGCGGCTGCCATATATCTGACCTTCCAACCCAGAGGGAAAACTAGACCTTATTGGGATTAAACCGGTTTCCTTACGATGTTTTCCTTCGCCAAAAAACAAGTATCCGAACTTAATGGAATAAATGTCAAGACATAACGAGAGATTTGGACCTACTTACTTACATCATGTCATGACGGTAGAAGTGTTTTACCTCTATTGCAATGCACTCTACCTATACATCTGACCTGTCGAAGACTTGTATAGTAAATACAGTTACGGGAATGCCAATTATATTTTTACGTTCAACATCAACTGCTGAACGGCATCAAACAATAAGCTATAAAGCTGCAGGAAAAGAAGCATATTCATCGTTAAACTCGTCATGGGAGGTAAATAGACGAGGAACGCAACCCGGGTTTTTGGGTCACGAAATTCACAGCTACGGTAGTCACGTGACCTCTACGAAGTCACCCCTCTTTGATATTTAAGGAAATCGATGCCTGCATAAAAGTGAAACTACCAACTCGTTTATTACGGGTTGGTGAGTTTGCCTAATCGTTAAATAAATTGCTCGGTTTTTATACAGTATGGCACGTTTCTAAATTTCGATTTGGATGACTGCGCTCGTACGTAGGTAATGATAATGATTAATACCAACCTTCGACACACGTTGTAATGTATGTATGTAATGTAACTAGTGATTTCAAATGGCATTGAATACGATTGCGGATAGCCGCCTACCCAGATGTTGAATGGCATCTGGGTTGGGGACGGCGCTCAATGTGAAGATTACTTGGGAAATAAGTGTACTCACCAAGTACCTAAATATATGGTTGAGATTATTTTATGTGGCCGTAATGACAGCTTTATAAAGATAAAGCTGTCATTGGAATTGGAGTCTACTGCCTTGGACGGTAGCGCTGCTTTTTGAATGGACTACTTTAATGCAAATCGGCCAACTGAAGAGTCCACGGTAAGCTCGATTCTCCATACAAACGTAGTTAGGTTCTCATTTTAAAATTACGTGTTGGATTGTAACGAATCTTATATCCAGGTCTGTAATTACTTAGTTTAAGTAGCTTTAGATACCATAGTAAAAAAAAACCTTTTTTAAAACAAGCTTTTATTATTTGTTAATAACATGAACTAAAAAGTTTAAAATAAATTATCTCTAATAATAAATATAACACTTTATAAGTTCATTGTAACCTTAACGATAATTAAGCTTCTTCTTCTACGACAAAATAATTTCATATCGTACATAATTGAAATTATATATCTTTAACACTAATTTTACACCTTTATTATTAAATCTTCCCGTTTTTATCACAGTCCCAATTTTATAAATAAAAGCGTATTACTTACATTCCAATGATAGATCCTCTTGCTATCATAATGTCTGATACTCTATCAGTTCTCAATGGGAATGACAGCTGCGCGGGGCCATATTCAAAGTTTACCGGTCTGCGGCGTTACCACGAAAATCGAAACTCGAAGTTCGTATACATGTATCCCTGTCACTCGAGTTATGTAAGTGCGATAGAGAGGGAAATGCCCGAACTTCGACTTTCGAAGTTCGTGGTTATTGCTCTGAGCTATTACCACGAACATCGAATCTCGAAGTTCTCGAGATATCTCCGTCTCTATTACACTTACGGTTTATGGTATTCTAGCGACAGAGACAAAGATGTACGAACTTCGAGATTCGATTCTCGTGGTAGCGCCGCTGTAGCGAGTCTTTGATGCAATCCAACCTATCGGTAGAGGCGGTCATCGTGTTCACTCGATTCTCAACTCAAATCTGAGGGGTAGACAGTCACGTAACGTTTCGAACGCGCGTCAGGACAATTTAACCGTTATTTTTCCATATAAAAATTGAGCTTTAGATCTACCCCACGCGTACAATTTCGTTCGGTGCGTACAATGCGTTACGTGATCGAACTGCTGAATCAAACAAATATGGATTCAATAACTTATACTTATAAAACACGAGTAATCGCAATGATATAGTAATCCACTATGTCATAAAGTGCAATGTTCATGGTAGTAAAAATCCAATTCTATTAGGCTCGTGCTTACTCGTTCTTTTACGGGAGCGCTCCGATCTCGTTCAATCGGTTTTAGGAACTAGTTCGGTCTTTTAGTTCCTTCGTTCTTTTAGGTCAGTGTGGGAGTGGCCGTTAGTTAAGCACTGTTTGATTCAGACGGTGCGCGCCCGCGCAATGTTACCCGGTCACGTCACCCGCATCTCGTTCCGTTCCACTCTCGCTCTGAACTAAAGACCGAACTGAAGACCGATTTAGATCGAGATTGACGAACTAGTTCTTTTCGTTCTGAGATGGGAATTCATTCCTAATAGTTCCTAGTTCCTGACCGACACAAGCCTAAATTCTATCATGCATTACGAACAACTACATGACAATCAGTCTGAATTTTAACACAAAATGGCTTTACATGATTTGACAGCCTATACTCGTACCCAACACCAGCATTATCCTGCATACAATACCTACGTCCCACTGCAGGGCACATACTACGAACCATCGCCAACACAGTTAACTGACCATCCGTACATCTTATGTGCATTGTAATACGGTTCAATATAAATACAGGATGGTCAGTTAACTGTGTTGTTGTACCGTACTCTCATTCAAATTGTGATATTCAATATCTATTATGTGAATACGTTCATGTAACAATACTATATTGTAATAATATAATGAGGATGTTGCACAAGGCAATTGCTCAAATGTTAGTGGGTGAGCTTGGTGCAATGCTGCATCTCGTTTTTTTTGATACAAAGACGGTGGCAAACATGCGTACGGCCCGCCTGATGGTAAGCGGACACCGCAGCCTTTAGACGAGACGCATGCAACTCCAAAGGAGTAATATGGGCGTTGCCGACCCTTGATATGTTTGAGGATTCGCCGTGTTGACCGCTGAAGGATCAAATTCCCTCGCTCTCAACACAACGCATCCTCGGGAGCTCTGGCGACCTTGCTCACCTCCAGGAACACAACACTACTACAGAGCAAGTAGAAGTGTTATTATGGCTGTGGTCTTCTGCAGGGCGGGAGTTACTTCCCCAGTTGGGCTGCTCCAAATTCGATTGTCATATTAACTTTATTTTTATTTAATCACTTTATTCGTAATTGAGTGTATTTACAGCTCAATAATGGCGTCTCGCTAAGCGGTGTTGTGATTGCGACAGTATGTGCTGGTCATGATTGTGACCTTACTTCAATAATGGAACGAGCGAGTGAAGCGGACGAAAGGTCTCCCTTTCAGATTGGGCAAAAATGCTTTAGTGTGACTGTCCGGCTGTTTTGCGCTGCAGGTCGCATTTCTCTACCGATTTTCGTGGAATTTTGTGAGCAGCTTCGATAATTATAAGGTTTTCTTTTGTTCAATTCTGTTTTTATATTTGAGTTACTTATAGACTCGCGTGGCTCCACCCACTAGTAAAGAAAGTAGGTACCTATTAGTAATGTTCGTATTTTAGAACACTTGTCTTTGTTGATTCATGACGGGTAGTAGGAGCGGGTCTAGGGCACTTCGGTTAAATTGACAATCTTGTCTCATTATGTCTTTCTTTCCAAATCACAATAACAGACATCGAATTGGGGATATTTTCGCTTTTATGTCCAGTATCGTGGATCGAATGTAATATACTAGCTTCTGCCCGCGACTCCGTCCGCGTGGAACTCGTTTATATCGTAGCTATCCTATATAAACTATCCTGTATCCTACCCCGGGATTCAAACTATCTCCATACCAAATTTCATCTCAAACGATTCAGCGGTTTAAGCTTGAAGAGGTAACAGACAGACAGACAGACAGACACACTTTCGCATTTATAATATTAGTATGGATAGGTGCTTATTAAAATACATTTTATACATTCAAAATTCATAATTGTGACACACCTGTTAAAATTTACATTTTGAAATGCATGAAAAGTCCTATTTTTATGTAGGTACTTAAAATACTTAATGTGCTTACCTACTTGTTTATCCTAGATTCGTATGAAACCATATTAATTCGGCGAATAAAATTTTCACCTTGTTCTTTCCGAATTGTTGAAAAGTTATTGAAGGTCTGTTTTGGGGGAATTCCACGAACCAGTGGGGCGTGTAATTGGAGGGTGCGGTGCAGACTGTTGCTAACTTCACGCCCGCCCGCCGTGCCTCGTTTGCGTGCGGGTCACCTTCACACTCATATCCGAGTTTCAAACATGGTAGGATTGGTAACAATCTTGAAGAAAGGTCAGAGGCTTTAGTATAAGTTTTACCGAAACAAAACGTTACTACCGCGTTCGCGTTTAGCTGTCAAATCCCATACAAATTGAGGTAAAACGCAAACGCGATCGTAAAGTTTTGTTTCGGTAAAACTTATACTAGAGCCTCAGGTCAAGAGTACCCTCCACCGTCGAGCATGTATGAATACGGTAATGAAAGTGAATGAAGCCAGTAGGTTTGTCAAAATCGTAGCAAGTGGAAATCCGTGATCTCTGCCTACTCCTGCGGGAAATAGGCGTCAATAGTCGCCTACGTATGTATGATTGGTAATGTGATAGCGGTCAATTAACAACATTCATATACACTTATACGTATATAAAATAAGTATGGCAAAACTGTCTTCCGTTCCCATTCCAACTGCGGCCGCCAGATAATTGTAGATACATTTGTTTTCCGAGTCTTAATAATAGGCAAGGCCGTTCCTTCTCATCCATGAGGGATGGCCTGTGTTCTGCAGTGGGTCGTATAAAAGCTGATGGTGATCTCAACGTCGTCACCGTCATTTGATTTTCCAATTTTGACATTCGCATACGATGGGTTAATCTCTAGTTTCTTCAGTCCTTATTCTAGTTTGGCTTAGTGTCAATTCAACCAACCTGGAATAGTGTTTATGCCTACATTAGGCCGTAAAATATTGTCGATTGATCTCAGATCTTTATACACAATTCCGATTATTCCCTTGACAGCAAAAAATTACCGTAAGTATAAAACTTGTTAATGGAGCGTGGATGACCCCGAAGTAATAATAATCGTGTTTTTTCGTGAATGGCGGATGCTTGGTACCGTCCTTGCGTTAAGGTGAGACCACACCGCTGCTCAAAATACGTAATAATAAATAATAATAATAAAACGCAGCAAAATGTATGAAGAATACGTGACGCATACGACACGTCAACGCGTATACGCAGCGTTAAGCACCGGTGTGGTCGCTTCCTAAAATGTCCTCATCGTAACTATAGCCAAGCAAGAGAAACAAAAGAGGGTGCTATTCATCATCAATATCATCATCATATCAGCCGAAAAACGTTTACTGCTGCTCCCCCAAAGAGTGCCAAAGTGACCGAACCTGGTAAAGGTCGCGGGAGTCCGCTAGATGCTGGTGGCACAGGACCGGTCACTTTGGGTGCTATTCGTTAAATTATATTTTATTGACCTTTTGTGTGTTTCTTAGTTTGTCTGGAAAATTAAACTAATACTTTACCTCGGCCATTTTTTACATAGTCAATTTACACATAGGTCCATAAATTCAACCATGTACGCATGGTTGAATTTTTTAGTTTACAGAGGGACGAACGAAGAGATTTTAAGGATAGTAGAAGAGAACAGATGTTTGCAAGGATGTATGATTAAATAGGAGAGGCAAGATTGTGGGCCTTGCTTGTGGTGCTTTTTGAATGGTCTAATTAATCCAACTTAAATAATTTTAAGTATGCAACCTTCTACAAACTCGGATAAATACGTTTTTGTTTTGGTGGTATATACCTATACTTTAATATCACACTGATATTATAAATGTGAAAATTCGTTGATGTTGTCAGAGAGAAAAACGTTGACACGTTTAAAAGCATGCGGTCCGGCAACCTACTAAACGAGAAAAAAACTTCGAATTCCTATTTAAAAGTCAGAGTTACAATTGTGTCTCCGAGGCCCCAATGGAAATAAATAAGGAAACCTTTCAGCGAGGGCCATGGGGTCGCGGTTTAACCCCGCAGCTCACCTGGCGCGTTTCACCGCTGCGTAAGTCCAACTCGATCTTGGCCAGTTATATCACTAATTTAATAACTAGCTTCCGCCCGCGACATCGTTTGCGTGGCCCCGGGATAAAGCTATCCTATATTTTAATCCAGGCTATAAACTATCTTCAATCAATCGTCATCGCCTAAGGGGGCCAAATAGGGGGAGAAAGTTTGTAAGGAGCTAATATATTAAACGTTCCACGCGGACGAAGTCGCGGGCAGAACCTAGTTACCTGATAAATTAAAGTAAGGACCTAAGTACAGTAGCAACGCAACAAATTTGAATGAATGAATTTGTTCAGGTTATTACGGATTAAAAAAGCTTTTATCTTATCGTCCCTGATAATGATAATTTAACATGCTGCGGTATTTATATAACGGCCGCTTACTCTGCTTAAATATTGCATCATTAACTGGATGAAATTAAATTCGTGTATCAAAATAGCAAAATGTGAATCGATCCATGATTTTGACTAACTTTTACTATTGGACCAACTTATTCATCCAATTATTTCATGCACTTGGCTCGTAAACTTAAGGAAATGGTTCAAAAGCTGTTATATTTTGCAGAATACAAAGTTAGTCACGTAATAACGTTGCTCAGAAACATAGATAGATTCGCATTTTGCCAATCTGGTATTCACGAATTTAATTTCACCCAGTATATATTCCTACTTGAACTCGCCTCGGTACTCGACCGGCAAGTCGGTCAAAAGGAACCAGACCAGGTCGAAGTTACCTACTTGTAGGAAAGTATATTGTATTCGGTTGTCGTCAATAGGATCGATAATTAATAGACGCTTTAGCAAAATGAATCACGATACGAAAAGTTGCCCTCCATTTCCGTAATGAGTTTTGATTTTAACCGTCAAGAAAGCAGGTATTTTGGCCAGAATTCATTCGGGGCAGGTAAGTATAAACTAATGCATACATATTATAACTTGATGACTTTGAAACTTTGACTTTGAAAACGCCAGTGAAGTGCCACTTAAATATTATAGGTCGAGTTTTCCATCTTCAAGCCGAGGCGTGGCGGATCGAGAATTTCGTACTGTCGGCTATGGTATATATTATGTAGTATTTTGTTTTACCGTCGATTGTCCGCAATTCAATACAATCCTCACCTCACTTAAGCGATGGAATAACACCAATATTCTGTTTTTTATTTCATATTCAAATCTGTTGTTTTTGTATATATTCTTTGTTTCGTCTTCCTTTGCGATATTGCTTGGAAGTTGTTTTCTGCTAGACGGATAAAGCGTAGTTTTTTTAGTATGTTTTTTTTTTCATAAATTCAAGAATGTTTGCTTTACTAGCAGTTACATCAATAACTTTAAAAAAAGATCAGGACCAATTCAAAATACCGAAAATGACGTTAAAGTTAAGAGGTGTAAATAAAAAAAAATTAGGATTGTAATAGGGTAAACACACATTACAACTATTTCGAACAAGCGGCCTTTCACTATTCAGCTAATTCAGCTTTATTGGTGCAAATGGAGAAAATAGCCCGGATGCCATAAAATACAAATTTATAATTGATGAATTGATTAAACTGATTATTATACGTACCTTAGTGAAAAACGTTTAAACGTTCGAAAATATCTGAGCAACCATATGCCTTTAACAATAAAACCGTGTTAACAACATTTTGGATCACTTTGTCCGTGCACATACAATTAAACATAAATCCATCAAATGTGAAGTTAAACAAAATGTAGGTTTGATCAGGCATGAGATAAAGTAGTTATATACAAATTATGATTTATGCATATACTTACTCAACACTGTTGTGAATAAAGAATATTTGTTCTATTGCTATTGCGTCCTTCCGTATCAATCACTAATCATCATCTCTTCTTACAGTCAATCAAGGGATTAATTATACGGTGTCTAGATTTCTGACAATTCCGACTACCGAGCCGTGAGAAACGGCTTTTGGCTATTTACACACGGGGCGTTACGCGGTGCTTATAGCTGTAATAGGACTTACTCCGCTCCACTGGGATATAATCATTTCAAATCATTATTGTCACTAACACATCATGTGGGTTGACCTGAAATAAAGATATTCTATTCTATTGCTATCTACTGCAAGAATGTGATTTTTTAAGAATGGTATTCATTTGGCAGATATTAATCGTCATAAAACTTAAAATGCCTGTGATAAATAAAATGTGTTTAAAGATAAACGTATTTTAACGGAATTTTAGCTAGAATAGCTTTGTTGAACGTTTAAGAACAACGCCATTACCTAAAAAGTTCACAGAATGGTACTCGTACTAGAGTCTGTTAAGCGAGTCGTGTCCCTGGAAAATGCGTATCCTATCGCAATCACTAAATTTCATTTCCCAACTGTATCGTTTGTCCGAATTTTCATTTCGGCAAAAAGTAAATTTTCTCGAAGCTTTTAATTTTCTTTCACCACATATCGTGTATCCCATTAGGTAAGGTTAGGTTTGTTTAATAATAATCCTGAAAATGCTATGGTTTCAGAGAAAAAATACTTTTAACACAAATATTCGGACAAACGATACAGTTGGGCAACAATTTTTAGTCATTCAGATAGGTAACCCGCCGAATAAAATGCCTCGATCGACACAATACTTAATCATATCAACCACCCATCGATTGTACACTCGTAGAGTCTGTCAAGCGAGTCGTGTCCATGGAAATTTAGCAAATTGTGTATATCGCAACAATCTAAATTGTCAAACAAGCGGTAAGTTATCGGTGAGTATGCGTTTTTTTTTTTAATTTGACGCCATTTTCCAGGTCTCCTATCTGAATCACTAAACATTGTTCATTTGAACGAGCGAGCGAAACGAACGAAGTCCTCCGTTTCATCTTGGCAACAATTCTTTCATACGTCGCATTTCTCAACCGATTCACGTGAAATTCTGTGAGCAGGTTCAATTATTATATAGTCTTTTTAAGTTATTTCAGTTTTTCGGAACTAAAAATATGTAAAAAAGACAGGTTCGCGTGTTCTAGAGCTCACAGAGCCACAAATATATATTGCATTCTGTTTTCAAAGGTTCTCCTCCAACAAAGACACTCATAATCGTGTTCCGGACTTACAAGGTACGCAAGAATATCACTGAAACCGACCAATACCCTGAAGCAGGAATGCCTCAGGGTATTGGTCGGTTTCAGTGACATGAGGTGAAGGTGGAAACCTTCACCTCAGGCATCATCTAAACACACATTAGTGAAGTGCCAGTAAACCTACTTACTAACAAACTAAAGTACGAATGGCGACTTTATAGACTCACACGAATTACTAATCAAAATGCAAATATTAGTCCTGATTAATAACTGCAATCTTGCAAGCCAAACGCAAATATATTTTTTCTCGAATGAATAGCCAGTCACACATCATAAATTAGGGAGACGTCGTTGGATGATGCAGAATCTTCGTCCTCTTTAGCATTTTTTCCTACTACACGATAGTGGAATGTTAAATAAGGATTTAATTACTTACGCAGGACTTTCTAAGGGAGCGACCACACCGGTGCTTGAAAGTGCGACTACACCGCTGCTCAAAATACACTAACGCACCGTAAAACGCAGCAAAATGTATGAAGAATACGTGACGCATACGACACGTCAACGCGTATACGCAGCGTTAAGCACCGGTGTGGTCGCTCCCTAACGCTGCGTATACGCGTTGACGTGTCGTATGCGTCACGTATTCTTCATACATTTTGTTGCGTTTTACGGTGCGTTAGCGTATTTTGAGCAGCGGTGTGGTCGCACCTTTAAAATGCTCAACTCTGTCATTTTTACCTAGATGATGTCAAAATGACAGTGTAAAATTGATTTCACATTTTGTCGCTCGCGCTGTTTACGGACTGGCGAACGTATTGACCATTTACGTTTCATGAGGACGAATATTTTAATTCTAGCGTCGTTGTGTCGGTGGACTGCTAAGTAAATTGAAGCTAAATACTTACAAAAAAGAATTTACGGGTATATTTTACGATTATGGTAGACATTGACACTCATTTAATACTGGTCATCATAAGACAGTCATTTAGTTATGGCCGGTTCCAATAATCAATCCACCGATAGTTTTCCTTACCGGCAGTTACATTTTGACAGATTACCCGTAGAAAATGTGTCAAAATGTAACTGTTGGTAAGAAAAACTATCGGTGGATTGATTATTGGAACGGCCATTAGTCGTAGAACATGCTACTAAACCTAAACATAGTTCTAACCAACATATGGAATTTTGGGCTTCAATATTGGCTGAGATCCCGTCCCATATAGTTGTTCATCAGACCCTCATTTACAGTGGTATAGAAAATGCTACTAAACACATAAGCACAGATCCATCCACCTCATGGTGTTTTCCTTCACCGAAAAGCCAGCGGTAAATATTCCGTACATATGTTCAGAAAAACTCGTTGGTGCGAGCCGGGATTCGAACCCACGATCGACTACCGTAGCTTTTTTTTATATACAGGGCAGTAGAATCGCATAGTAATGATTGCACAAATATTGCAAACAAAAAAATAATAATTAAATAATGCTTGCTACGGTAGCCTAGCGGTTCAGGCATGCGGCTGTCAAACGGCAGTCATGGGTTCGAATCCCGGCTCGTACCAATGAGATTTTCGGAACTTATGTACGGAATATCATTTGACATTTTCCGTTAGCTTTTCGGTGAAGGAAAAACATCGTGAGGTAACCTGCATACATCCACGAAGAAATTCAAAGGTGTATGTGAAGTCCCCAACCCGCACTGGGCCAGCGTGGGGACTATAGCCCGTTCCCTCTCATCCATGAGAGGAGGCCTGTGCCCAGCAGTGGCAGGGTATATAGGCTGATTTATTATATATTTTTTATTATTAAATAATACATTGTAATGATACCTTAATTCATCTGTAACTGGTAATGTTTACCATGGCAGACTTGCTTCTCGATAATTGGTCAATTTCACTGTTACTTATTCAGGGTTCAAATTCTACTTTACAGTGACAGTAATTCCTGTCATCCCTTATGTTTACCAGTGATGGCATTGACCTTCACCGGTCCGGTCATTAACCTTATTCATCGCTAGAGTTGTAATATGCAGATTTTTGCACAAAAGTTTAATGAACTCTAACTTGGAAACGGTCAGAAATATTAACAGTTTATTTGGAAAATTGTAAGCACTAACACTAAGCTATCCCCCATTTGCGGGACAGTCCTTCGTTCCGTTCCTCGCTGTATAAATATTACAGACAGTTACATATACCTATACCTACACAGGTTAAACTTATAAGACCTCTTTGCGTCGGGATTTATAATTATAAAGTCAGAACAAGTGTGTGCACACACTTGTTCTGACTTTTCTGACAAATGTAATTTCAATACACCTCAAGACTATTATAAAGAAAAGAAAGAAAACATTTATTCATGGCAAAAAGACAAACTGTGGAGTGGACACGTACGCACATACACATTTGCCACGAAATGGTCACAACTCAGCGTAATGCTGGCAACGCCAGCGCTGGTCTTCCGTTGTGGCCATTTGGTGAGGTGAGGACGGAACAATGACGCCATGATCACACACAAGGACAAATTGCAAATTACAAAAATACGAATGACTAGCTTTCGCCCGCTAGTTCGTCCGCGTGGACCCGGGATAAAAACTATCCTATATTTTAATCCAGGCTATAAACTATCTTTGTGAAAAATTTAATTCAAATCGATTCAGCCGTTTAAGCGTGATTGAGTAACAAACATCCAAACATCTAAACTTTCGCATTTATAATATTAGTAGGATCAATCTTGTAAGAATGACAATTATCATAACATATGTGCTGATGAACACACGTGTCAACTCCATACCGTGTTTGCACGTGTTCATTATCTGTAATTATAATTAACTACCCTAGCGCGACAGACATACATACAATAGCTATAGACAACACAGCTAACTGACCATCGGTGCACCTTAAGTGCATTGTAATAAGGTTCAATATAAACACAGGATGGTCAGTTAACAATGTTGTCGTTTGTACATTGGATAAGCCAAGTTTTATGGTCATCATTACCCTCCTAGCGTTGTACCCGGTTGTGCCCCTAAAAGAGCCCGGGGTCCGCTTTGTTACCTAATCCCAAGATCTGGCATAGGCACTAGTTTTACGAAAGCGACTGCCATCTGACCTTCCAACCCTGAGGGACTACTAGACATAGTTTAGGTATGGTACAGCGAGTTGAGGGTCCACGCACATAATCTCGCAATACCGTATACTAAAATCAATGGTTTCTAGATACATTACTTAAAAAAAAAATTGACAGCTTTAATTTTTCGATAAAATTATGTAAAATTACACACAGTGGTGTGTAATTTTACATTTGAACAAACGACACCTACACATATGTCATTTGCGGGAAAATTACTTGGGGTGGTTGTCTTCTTCTTTAGTTTTTTTGTTGGAATTGTTGGTACCTACTTGACAAAAATATTAATGTTTAGCTATTACAAAGAACGCAGAAAAGCCCGCAGGATCAAATATATAGCCTATAAACATTCAAAATCTTCATTCTACACGCATGTGAAATAATTTTTTCAATCGATTAAGCGGTTCCGGAGATTACCCATTACAATAAAATAACATAATATACTTTAAAAACAAAGTTTTAACCGACTTCAATTTAGTACTTCTCCGAGCCACGAGAACTTTGCCACATTTCTTTTCCAATTTACCACATGAACTGATTTGCGAGAGCAAATGCGTTAATTATTAGAGAAAAAAACCGAATCGCTGTATATGGCCCGATAATATTTGAGGACTTCCGTCGATTCCACAAGGATCACCTTTGGCCATTAGTTGTTATTTCAATTCAACGGAATCTTATCATAATTTGAGACGTATTTTTGTACTTTTAAGTACATAATTGAGGAATTCCATAAGTCATCTGTGGTCTTCATCATCAATTCCACTCCACCAAATTTATGATTTCCGGGTGTAAATACACGAGTTATAATAGAAAATACCAAAATCACTACACGCGTGCCTAATATAATTGAGGAGTTCCCTCAATTCCTCATGCAACTGGATTTTTGAAAAAAATGGGACTAACCTGGAAGCATATACTTACAAACAAAAAAAAAATGTACGAATTGGCTCATAAATGACGGAGTTCTGAGGTAACAAACATACAACAAAAAATCAGGCACGTGCGTGTCGGGCCACGCGCAGTGTAGGATTCCGTAGTTGCCTGTCTGTCTTAGTTACATCGACGTGCGGTGCGGATGCGTCAGCCAAATTTGTACGAACTTTGGCCTTTCCAAGTACACATTAAGTTGGTCGACTATTACTCGGTTACTACTTATGCCTACTTGTCCGTGATAGTTTTCCTTTTAAATTCATTATATGTACAACTACCACGACTATTTTCACAACCCCAGTAGTAGTAATTTAGCCGGCAAGGGGGGGACACATGACTAGATTAAGAAACAATAAGATCAGATTTTTAGATATATGATTCTTGACTATATGATTGTGTATCTGATTTTATCGATACATGATTGCTTAAAATTTCCTCGATAGAAAAAAATCCAAAGTTGGGTCTGTATTTTCCTTTTTTTACTCAGCCTACTCAAACGATACATTATTTTACGACACAATCAAGTTAATAATATTATTTTATCTCATCTAAAATCTCACTTTATGAAATTTAAATAATACTTCTCTAAGTATTATAATTGTACCTATAAACAGATTACTTATCCTGGATCAATATATATATATTTATAACGGAATATAACTAAACTAAACCTATATTATAAACTAAACCTATAAAAAGTAAATGCCCCCCAGGTCCCCGTCATTGGTTATGGTGCCCAGAAGGCTGGCAGCGTTGCCTCTTTGGATTGCTAGGCTAATCCTTTGGCCAAAATAGCTGCCAGCCCTCTGGTCGCCGGATGTTTGAATGAGCCGCTCCGAAATTTCCTTATATAGGGCTTTCGCGCCCGGACCCCACGGCCCCAGAGTTTCCACTCCAAACGGCGCAAACATGTAGCCCTCACCGAGGACAGCATATTTCCGCCGCTTGTGTTGCTCTGCCGTGGTGGCCGCAGCTCCGGCTTTAGAGGAGGTCGCTTGGAGATGGGACGGGGCTAGCGTATCAACGCAAGTAGCGTCCCACACAAGAGTCCTCCCCTGCTTCCACGGAATGAGCGTCATGCCGTCAGGGCGCCTACCATCGTCACGTGCGATACCGTTCGGCTCTAAAATGGCCGGCACGCTAACGGAGGCAAGAGCCCTACGGATGACGTCATTCAAAGAGGCGTGGCGGGAGATGCGGCCAGCACTCTTCTGGCAGGACAAGCCGTGGTGACCTAGGGAGTCTACGTGGGCGCCACAGCGGCAGCGGTGTGGCTCATTAGTTTTGGAGCCAAGTCGCAGACAGGTTGCCAAAGTTAAAGTTGGTTTGTCGAGGAGAGTGCCAAGGTTTGGAGACGGCAAAGAGTGAAGCCAGAGCCCCGCCTCCGGCTCCGCTACAGCAAGGAGACGAGCACGCTCTGCTGTGCTTTGAGCGGAGGTGATGAGGTCTTTAAGAGAAGATTGACAGAGGGGCTCGTCCCACTGCTTTTGAGATTTCGGGGAAACCGGAAGCGAATCATCTGGGCAGGCCTGCTCCCACGCGCTTATTGCCTCGCTCGAACAGGCAATCGCGACATTGTCGGCAGCTGGGCTAAAAATTTTGCTGGCGAGTTCCTGCGTGCTGTGGAAAGAGGCTAAGAACGCTGGAAGGGCTACACTGACAACCTGCCGGATTCCCAGGCCGCCGTGCCGGATTGGCAGAGAAGCCTGGGTCCAGGCACGACTGTCCAAATGGACGTTCAGGATGGATGTGAGGGTGGTTTTAAGGACGGCGTCGAGGGGTTCAATAATATGAGGGAATTTCCAAATGGGGCTACATCTTAAAATATATGTAAATTTGGGGACAAAAAGACAAAATTTTATGATGACTAAAGCCATGTGTGCACTGACTTTTAGAAGGCGATCCGAATAAGTTTTGTGAATGGTTAGATGTTCGTTGATGAGCGATGGTATGGATTCCTGAAAAACGGGAGCCCCTAATAGTCTGAGCGAAGATTTATCTATAATTTTAATGTTAGGGGCTAAAGAATTGAAGATAGAGATAATACTATTTAAGTCAGTCGGAGGAAGCGATTTATTTATAAACAATTCACACTTGGAGAAATTTAAATCTAAACCTATTTCGCTAAAACCATCGCACAGACTTCTTAGGTCGTCCAAAACTGTTTTCCAGTCCCCCCCTAAAGTGCCGTCGTCGAGATACCATGAATTAAATTTCGAATTTAGATTTGAGATTACTGGATGGATGGCGAGGCTGAAGATAGCGGGTCCAAGAGGATCACCCTGCTGACAACCAACTGCCGAGGATAGGCGATGGTTTTTGAAGAGAAGGTGCGTAGGTTGCTGGTAGCATTGCCATAAGTATTTAAATATTAAAGGTGTGGCATCTTTAACTTGTGCCAGCAGGGCGCCTCTATCCACAGAGTTGAACGCATTTTTAACATCCACCTTCAGCAGCACCTCGCAGGAGTCGTCGTGCACAAACGCGCGTGCTGCGTGTACAGCAGCTTCGCAACCACCTTTGCTGCCGAAACCAAGTTGTGACGGCTGGAACTTTTTGGTCAGAGAAGGAAATACTTGTTTACAGCAAATTTTGGAACAGATCCGTCTAAGAGTAAAGCCCACCGCGATAGGTCTAATTCCTCCATCTTTTTTTTTTAAGGCGCAGAGATTTGCTCCATATAATATTTCTAACACGTCACTACAAACTTTACCAGACAGCATAAGGTTTACGAGCTCAGTGATGCCATCCAAAAGTTGTGAACCAGTATCTCCGGTAGCACCTCCAAGTAGGTCTTTAAGATGCTGCGGGGAGAGACCATCAAGACCACCAGCGGAGCCGTTTTTGAACGACATCACTGCAGCTAGCACATCCTTTTTAGATGAAATTAAGTGTGGTGCATCAGGATCAGGTGGAACGGGAAGGCGGAGAGATGCTGCCGGAAGGGGATGTTTGGACAGTAAAGCGGAGACGGTGTTTGGGCAGTCGGGTGCAACAACGTCACTGGAGAAGAGAAGTTGGGCGGCTCCCTTAACATCGCCGTCTATGACTTTTTGCTCAACTTTTCTGTAGAGTTTTGTGTCTTCTCTTAGACCGTGCTGTGGCTGACAGGGGGATGGGTTTGTTGGGTGGAGACAGTTGGACTTAATTTTTTTAGTAAGAGACGTAGTTTTGTCATTGCTAGTGTGGAGGATTCTATACGCAAAGGCAAAAAGCTGAGTCCAACTGTCAAGCGAATTTTCAGTAACAATTTTTGATATTATTTGGTTCAGAGCATTGGCCACGGAAAAGCGAGCTCCTCTGGGGATCCTTTTAACGATGGGAGTTGCCTGTTTTTGTGAGCCTAGCCAAGCTACGAGATTATCTGTTGTGTTTAAGTCGGTCCGGTTATTAGTTGGACTTACACTTACGTGTTGGGTTGCTTGGGTCTGGCTTTTATGAACGCGGGCATTATGGATATTCAAACCCCTACTTCCTCTAAAGAAACGGGGTTGAGAGCACTGTGGACACTGTATAAAACCGCCGGTGACGTTGCCGCTGGCCTGACTTACAGATGTGGCAGTAGACGGGGTCTGCGACATGGGCTAGGGAGCATTCACTATCTTCACGACGGACAATGAAAGAACACTGCAAATATAAAACAAAACTTACGAATACAATACAAAAACATAGATATAAAGTAAATGAGTACAAAATAGGAGACACCAGGACACCACTGCACAAAAGACACGAAACGTTCACTTCTGGACGGTGTACTCGATGAACTTTATAAAAAATTGGAGAGCTTTTAGGAAAAATATTGCTTTGTTGTTATTTTTCTCGTGTTTTGAAACCGACGACATCTGTCATGATCGGCGGTCGCAAAGAGCTGCTCCTCTCGGGCCCGGGCTGCGGTCTCCGCAGAGATGACGCTGACTGCTTTTGTTGTCTATTGCATAATTACGCTGACTTATTAACTCGCCATAGTTGAATATTATAGATTTTCTGAGGTTGATCTACGACTAGAGGTGAAAAGCGAACACCCATATGACTTACAGAACTTGTGTTATTCCAAACGGGTTAGAATAAGATACAGTCAAAATGACAGTGTTTTGTATCAGCACTAGTACATGGTGCACCTTTCTAGAACCCTTATCTGAATCGTATCGGAGGAAATGGGAAACCGTAACCAACATAAAGTCAGTCTTCTCTAAGTTAGGTATTTATCCAAATTTGTCCAAAAAAGCCATTCCCGAAGAGTGTTACCCGCGTCTATCATCGTGTCCCTGTCTAGTAGTCCAGTCAATGAACTGCCAACTTGTATGGAAAAAATGACAATTTTGGAAATAATTTATAAATGTGTAACGGATAAATTATCAATAAATTATAAATAGTTAACCAGCGACAAAATCCGACTAAATTTCAGACATCATAAAAATTATAAATTAACTAGCTTCTGAAAAGTCAGAAAAATATTTATTGATATATTTGTTTTTATTTTGGTTCATATACATTTGCTGTATAATATTCAAGATAAATCGTACAAAAAAACACAATGCAAGCTTCATTTAAATCTACATAATTACTTCCGGGTGGAAAGTGTGTCGGATTCTTGAATAAATCATCTTAGAATAACATTTTATAATGAAACAAAAAAAACGCTATTATAAAACTGTATTTTGCCTGGAGTATAGGGGCGTGTTCGACTCAAATCAAGGCATCGCCTTAAAGCTCAATATCTCGCAAACTAATCACTGAGTTGAAAAATGGTTTTAGAAAACCCATAATATTCTTTGAACGAGCTATCCAACGATACCCCACACCATGGGTTTAAGAGAAAAAAAAATACATACCCGCTTTAGGTGTAGGGGAGGTAACCTAAAAATATTTTTTTCCAATATTTTATTGTACTGTTTTGTCGGCGTGATCGATTTATATACCCATCCCAAATTACAGTTTTCTAGTAGTAATGGTTACTGAGCTTAGCCGAGGACGGACAGACGGACATGGCGAAACTATAAGGGTTTCTTGTTGTCTACGGAACCCTAAAAATACAACCGAATTGAGAACCTCCCCCTTTTTTTGAAGTCGGTTAAAAACTACAATCTCACAGACTTTTCTTCTATACAATATTACTAGCTGCCCGCGCGGCTTTGCCCGCGAATCGCAAATAACGCAGGCAAACCCACGGGACAAAATATGGCCTATAACCATTCAGAAACTCCATTCTACACACATGTTAAAGATTTTTTGAAATCGGATTTGTGATTCCGGAGATTACCTAAAACATACAAACTAACAAAGCTACAATCTCACAGATTTTTCCTCTTTATAATAAAGGATGTCCCAAAAATCTTCATCATCTTGCGTTCTTTTTGGGACACCCTATATTATAAGTATCGATTAGCAATGCTAATTTAGCAAAGAAATCTCATGCAGTGAGCTAATCGGAGGGAGCCACATCATACGGGTTCCCGGTTTAGTCTTTCTTACGTAACAGAAACAAAGCTTTTGGCAATGTATACGTTATTTTGAGATTAGACAAAGGTTGTTCGTGAATCCGTTCGATTTAAAATAGAATAACAAAGTTTAACGCCCGTTTTTATTGCGTTGGAAATTTTAGTAACTCATTTTTTTTTGGCGATTACTCACAACACAACAAAGAAAAGGATCATTCTAAACCGCGAGTAGGTAAGTACTTACTAAAAGTTTACCATTTGTGTTATACGTACAATGATTAAAATTTATTATCACTACAAAAGTAGATTGTAAAGAATTTAAAGAAGCCTTTATGACGTACGTACGGACATTAATGCCAACTATGTGAGGAAAGAATTCATAAAAATTGAAACGAGCACGCAAGGTCATTTTTTGTTATTATCTTTGCTACCCGCATGATGTTTTTATATACGTATACGTATACGCATTGTGAGTGTTACGTATGGAAATAACTCTGTCGGAGGCCGAGATCGACTTAGGATCATTGAAGACTCAAAGTTATTACGAGCTATTACGAGTGAGCTAATTATAACGACGCCTCAAGAACCATTTAAAATTCATTTTCACTGTTTTTCCTCTTCTAGTTCTCACTCCGATACTGTTCACCACTTTACTCTGAGAACTCCTCTTAGAGACTCCACTACGAAAGCTCTACCCCAAGTTGAGAGTGTGGCTGATCAGGTTTGGGACTCCCAAGACTGATCAGCTCTACTCCCAGATCAGTACCGCGAACTTAGTCCCTTTATATACCTCTTTTAGAAGGTTCAATTGTTTTGAGTAACATAGGCTTTTCCAGATAATCGCGCTCAGTGCACGTTTCTCGAACATTCCAAGATTTGTCTATAAATTTCTACCTAAAAACCTTCCATGCTACGCTGCGTTTAGAAAATGTATTCACTGAGAATTTAAAAACATACACAACGTGCATGCCGGTCGCTGGACTCGAACCCGGGTACTATCGACAACACAGCTAACTGACCATCGGTGCACCTTAAGTGCATGGTAATAAGGTTCTATATAAACACAGGGTGGTCAGTTAACAGTGTTGTCGTTTGTACATCGACACCAAGGTTGCAGTCTATACCACTGGACCTACTGTCTTGCAACAACACTTGCTCACTAACTTTTACGAGAATCGGTTGAGATATGCGACCCGTAGAGGAGAACAGCCGGACAGCGAGACAGACCCCGGACATATGATCAATTTTTCATTCGCTTCGCTCGCTCGTTCCATTAGACTGTAAGTTTCCAATCGTTCAAAGATATCTTGATAAGTTCCGAAGTCCCCTGGATGGGGGCAGAGGGCGTCCACAATGTGTCGCCAACCCGATCGGTCTTGAGCTTCACGGTTCATTTCGCTCCAGGTCTTCTTTATGGCTATCGTTTCTGCAATGATCGTCCGCCTGCTTAGCACGGCCATACGTTTACGCTTGCCTTGGGGATTCCAGTCCAAGGCTTGCCTCGGTACATGATCAAGGTCCCTTCAGAGTGTGTGGCCAAACCAGTTCAATTTACGACGTTTGATCTGCTGGTCGATCGGACTCTCATTGCAGCGTTCCCAGAGATTGGCGTTGGATATCTTCTCGGGCCAGCACGTCTATCATGCGACGGCCGCGACATACTCTCGATTTTTCTCGCACTATATCTCTTGTTCTAAGTGTTCTAATAAGAAAGAGAAGGATAGTGCGAGAAAAATCGAGAGAGCTCGCTCACCATCGCATGATATCCGTGCAGATAATACCGAGAATCCGACGGAGGCACCGGTTGATGTAGACCTGCAGTTGGCGTGAGACGTCTTTTGTGACCTTCCACGTCTCGCATCCGTACAACAAAGATGTAATATGAGCAACCTTATTCCCTTAACCATGAAGTCATGTTCAAATATTTATGATCCATTTGTACACATATTTTCTAATTCGTTTCTGTGCCGCAGAATGCTCCAGCTGCTGTGGAAGTGCCAGAATGGGTGAGTACGCGCGCTTTCAAAAACCTATTATTCTCTTTCAAAAACCCATTATTATCTACTCGTATGTAGCGTGTCATTCTATCTTATCATAACCTATTGAAGTATGCTAATGATAGAACAAGAGGCAAATTCAACCGCCAAACTCAAGTAAACGTTTTACTTGACACCCACTTTAAATACCGAAGAACTAGTATGGCGGTTTCTCAATTTAAACATCTATTATCAAAATGCTGAATGTGAGGTTTTTTGTTTGTATTTATTCACTAAGGTAAGGAATAATAAAAAACAAATTATTGACATCTTCTGGTTTAATTTATGAAATACTAGCGACCCGCCCCGGCTTCGCACGGGTACTATATTATATACATATAAACCTTCCCCTTGAATCGCTCTAATCTATTTAAAAAAACCGCATCAAAATCCGTTGCGTAGTTTTAAAGATCTGAGTAACATAGCTGGGACACACAGCGGGAAGCGAATTTGTTACTACTATTACGTAGTGCTATAGGGTAAAACGCAAACATACTAAAAATAAACTGTGTTCCCCTACAAACAGAATTCAATTTAGTATAACTTGACCAGTTATTGAAGGGTAGCCAGTAATTAACACCTAATGCTAAAAAATAATTCTATTATGGGTGAATAAACTAAATTTTTAGTATGAAGTGACCAGTTAGTGGTGATTTACCGACATTTAAGCTGGCATGCATTGCCCCGCGGCCCGCGTCTGTGGAGCTGCCAATACATGGTTCCACAGATACGGTATATACTTTTTTGATAGCGGGTAACATTATCATGGGGTGAGTAGTGGGGTGACAGTTGAGGTGATCAGTGAGTTGAAGGCATACGAGACCGTCACAAAAGATATAATTGTTTGAAGAATAACAGCACTGGGCATCGTGTTGTGAATGAGAGAGAATGGGAAGAATAGACATAGTAACATTATATTATAGTGAATCCTCCGAGTTGGCCACGGCCCTGAGTCGCCTGTTACCGCCGCCAGGGTGTTTAGTTACGCTTACGTTACACGTAACAGAATCACTTCGCACCACATTCACTGATTCTCCTACATTTGAAATGCAAGGCGAATCGCTGTCGTTGCGATTATCGTGTTTCGCACGTTTCGCGTCACTTGATATCTGCCTTCAGAGTTGTGTAAGCTGTGTCACAATAGATGTATACTCGTGTTACAGTGGTGCATAAAATAAATACAAGATTATTAAAAAAAACACCTAAATATCTGAATGGTTTTGTTTGTGGAAGACGGGAGACCATGTTGACTGGGTTGATATTAATAAATTAGCCACCCTTTTTTCCATGGAGAAAACGTGCTAGCCACGTACCCGGCTTTCTGGGGAAGGGTTATGGGGTAGTTCTGCCGACTAAACACTGCGTCGGCCGCCGTCAGCGCTATGCAATTCGGAGGAATATATGACAGGTTGAACGCAGTAGAGCCCTCTCTAGCTGAGTTTCTTGCTGGACTTTTCTCAGCTAGGCTAGGTTTTAGCGAACCAGCGATAAAAATCCCAGTAGTTCGACACCACTCACACACCCCAGATTCGGTTGATACCGTTCAACCAATCTCACTGGAGCGCAAATAGTCCAGTAAATGAACTGACAACTCGTATGGAAAAAATGACAATTTTGGAAATAATTTATAACAGCTTATTTTTTATGTGTAACGGATATATTATCAATTAAATAGTTACCCAGCGACAAAATCCGACAAAATTTCAGATATCAAAAAAGATGATAAGTTAACTAACTTCTGAAAAGTCAGAAAAATATTAATAAATATTTTTGTCTTTATTTTGGTTCATTTACATTTGCTCTATAATATTCAAGATAAATCGTATAAAAAAAGACAATGCATGCTTCATTGAAATCTACATAATTACTTCCGGGTGGAAAGTTTGTCTGATTCTTGAATATATATCATATTAGAATAACACTTTCAAATGAAATCAACAAAAAACACGCTATTATAAATTAATGTTTTTCAAAACCGTATTTTGCCTGGAGTAAAACTCGTAGAGTAATTCCAGTGTTTAAACTGCCTCGCGTGGTCGTTCCGGAGGTTTTCCCTGGATTTTCCCCAGGCTACCTTCCAACTACGCAATTCGACCGCTGTATTGGGTTCGTCCTATTACAGCAACAGTCAGGTAAAAAAAAAAAACAGTAGAGCCCTCCTCGCATTGCCTTTGAGGGTTCGTTCTGGGCACCCTCGTCGCCTTCTCTGGGGTGCACAGCCCAGTGCTGTGGCTCCACCACGAAGAGCACTGGCGATCCCTATGACCCCTAATTCGAATTTTACGATAGGCGGGGAGACGTTTTGGGCTAAGTCAGATCAGACGATATACTTTTTACTTGAACATGAACACGCATCTGGTAGTAAAAATCATGTAAGAGTAATAGACGAGTTTGAAAGAATTAAAAAGAATGGTTATGGGTCGTTCATGATTCCTAGAACGTACCTATTTAGCATCGGCGGCATGTTTAACGGTAAAGAGCTTAGACAAGCCAATTTAGTGGTTATTCAGTGGTTATTAGTGCGGCCATCCCACCGTAATGCTGCAACATTAAACCCCTTCAAGTAACCGGTGTAATGCAAAACCACCTTTTTGTACGTCATCGTCCGCCCGTCTAAAAGCGACACGACATTCCACGCTAGGCACTTCTCAATTAGCAATGGAATTCTAAAGCCATAAATTTAATTTCACGTTCAAGAGTTCGACCTACATATGTGACCGCAGTCGCTATGCGGATAACTGTACTGAGATGGAGCGGTGCACTTGGCTGGCTCATCTGGGTGACCGCAAGGCCTCGTCCACGCGAATCTCCGTCCACCTGTTCTAATGCATTAATCGCCGTCGAAAGTTTACTAACATTACATAGCACTCGCGATACCATTTGGCGACACGATGGAATTGGCTAAACTGCTCCCGAAGTGCTCGCGTTGCATGTCCGACGACGACTTAGGAATTACTTTCTTCACGAACATTTGAAAGCAATACGTGATATCTCTATATTTTCTATCAACAAAATCTTTTTACGACGTTTCTATAGGAGCTTTAGGTGTGTATGTTTGGATAATTATTCCGTGAAGCGCAAGGCTTGCCGAATCTTCTCAATCATTCTTACATATAAATACCAGCCGCATCCTAAGAATTGATTTTGTTGAATTGATCATTGACATTAAACTTTTTTACCACTAATCAAATTAATACTTTTTTTCTAGCAAATAAACTGAAATATTTCGTATTGAAATTCGATATGTGGACGTTTACGTTTCAGTGCAGACTGCTTCATAGTCTAACATGTTGGTTCTCTTTCACACGTAAAAAGTTCACGATTTTACAAAAAAAGGATACCTAAATATATATATATAATAAGTAGACTTTATCTTTTTAAAAATGGTGATGCCCGAGTAGTATATATACCCTACGTTTGGAATCGGTTATCGCAAGTGAAACAAGGGTAATCATTTTTAAGCTGCTTGGCATCAGTCTCGCCCTGTCTTTAAAAGTCTCATTATTATGCAACATACCTCTATAATGAGCGCATAATATATACGTTCATTAAAGTCAATCAAAGCTAACCAGCAGTTATATTATAACCTGCAGGTTGCAAGGCGACCGTTATTATTTTTCCAACCGCCAGGAGCAGTGTATAAATTTAACGCCTTGATAGCTTTCTTTACTCAAAAATCAATCAAATGCCAGTCGAAATACGGTTGCATCAGCGGTAATCAGTTATAGCAAGTAAGTATCTCCGTCTTAATGGTCGAATGTGTCGGTTACAAGCGTAAGACATTCGATGGATGAGTGCCGAGACCCAGAATACGGTCGACCTGCATTACACTCACATAGTTCATTATAATAAAACAATTTGATTCCGTGTCATCTCGCGACGGCCCATTATTCAACGTCAGAACTCACGCAAACTGCTCTTTAAGTTTCCGTTCTGATTGCTCATTTACCTCTATTCAATCGTACCTAATCACATTTTATTACAATCAATGTACCATCGTAATGCATACTTGGTTTTTGTCTTACTGTTGTTGTTGCGAGTGTTGTAACGACTCTGAGAATGATTGGTGGCAGGCGTAGACCGGATTCAAACCGGAATATCATATATCCTGAGTTTTTATGGCTAATTGCCTGGGTAATCCCGCAGTACACCGATGGGAATAAGCAGTAGCCCAGCCTTCTTTGAATCCAGTGTCTATTAAACTAAAAGGAAGGAGTGGCGGTATTTGCCATGCTATCGCGCGTGTAACTACTTATCTTTATTATAGATGGCGGCGTATACCACTTGCTCTAGCAAATGACTTTTCGTCCCGCATCTCTCTCGTCCTTATCTTTAGAATTAGTACGATTAGGTAAGATAACGTAAATAAATAGTGTCGTGCTAATCTCGAAAGCTTGAACCCAGCCTTCTAACTCGGCGCTCTACTAACTACATCAAAATCAATCACTTAAGTTGGTTCGATTTCCATACAAAACGTTATTTGACATTCGCAGGCTAACGGCGTGATTTTTTAAGAAACTTATGTACGTAACTTTCATAACCTGGCTTTCCATTTGCGCGAAATTCCCCTTTTTCTTGAATAACTGGTATAAACTAGAATAATTTGAGATATTATACCATACTTAACTTATTACTTCATACTTTGGGAAAACCATTTTTCTCAAATTATTCTAGTTTATACAAGTTTATTCAAGGAAAAGGGGAATTTCGCGTAAATGGAAAGCCGATTTGTGAAAGTTACTTACATAGGTTTTAAAATCACGCCGTTAGCCTGTGAATGTCAAATAACGTTTTCTATGGAAATCGAACCACCTTAAGCCGCTGACTGACGCCTTGTAGCACCATTTCCCCTAAGGGACGGTCATTCCTAATGCGCCTCACCTCATCCGTCACGCGTAGCGAAACTAGAACTCTAACTATGCTTAGTTACTACGAATCGCGGCATCAAGATGTATTTGTGGTTGAACGGCGATGTGAGCTTTAAACAAGTTACAGAATAGCGGGGCTGTAGAAACTACTCCAGGTAACGAACATATGCTTGATAGAGTAAAAATATATTCAGGCTCTTAAAGAGGACACGAAGTTTTATGACAGTTGTTTAGTAATAATTATATTAAATATTATTGGAGTAAAATAAAAGTTGTTACAAAATATAAAACTTGACGACCGCTTTAGCCTAGTTGGTAGTGACCCTGCCTACGAAGCAAGAGGTCTCGGGTTCGAATCCCGGTAAGGGCATTTATTTGTGTGATGAACACGAATATTTGTTCCGAGTCATGGATGTTTTCTATGTATTGAAGTATTTATTTATCTATATAAGTATGTTTATCGTCGTCTAGTACCCATAGTACAAGCTTTGCTTAGTTTGGGACTAGGTCAATTTGTGTAAGATCGTCCTCTAATATTTAATTTAATTTAATTTAATAAAAGTGTGTCATGGATTCTGGTCGAGTGCCTATCCCAAACTCAATATCTAAGTACAGCAACTAACATAGAGTACGATAATATTTTAAGCGAATGATTAATTAACCACGGTCGACTTTAAAATAATTAATTTTATTAATTACTGTTCATACTAAATAATGTGGTGACTAAAGTAGCTAAATATTTTCCAACAAAAGAATGAAAAATCTACTTGATGGTCTACGAACTTGTCTGACACACTGCCGTGTGCCTAGATAAAATGTCGCAGTTGATGCTGCGGATAGTGAAAGTGTTTGCTGTGCAGCTATCGGACAAAACAAACCGATGACAAACACTGGCGCAGCGGAGCACGATCTACGAGTAGATGACAAAAAGTTCCGCATACCAGAATGGCACCAACTAAGGAATGCCTAAATGTCAGAGCTTGAGTATCCCGCCACGATAAAGCATAAATTAGCTTCTTTTTTCGTGTTTTTTAGGGTTCCGTAGCCAAATGGCAAAAAACGGAACCCTTATGGATTCATCATGTCTGTCTGTCTGTCCGTCCGTATGTCCGGGCACTTTTTTCCGAAACTATAAGAACTATACTGTTGAAACTTGGTAAGTAGATGTATTCTGTGAACCGCATTAAGATTTTCACACAAAAATGGAAAAAAAACAATAAATTTTGGGGGCTCCCCAATACTTAAGACTGAAACTCAAAATATTTTTTTCATCAAACCCATACGTGTGGGTTATCTATGGATAGGTCTTCAAAAATAATATTCAGGTTTCTAATAACATTTTTTTCTAAGCTGAATAGTTTGCGCGAGAGACACGTCCAAAGTGGTAAAATGTAACTTCTAAAATAATAGAATGATAAAACTTAAAAAAAATATGATGTAATTAATTACCTTGCAAACTTCCACCGAAAATTTGTTTAAACGAGATCTAGTAAATAGTTTTTTTTTAATACGCGGAACCCTTCATGGGCGAGTCCGACTCGCACTTGGCCGCTTTTTTTATATAATTGTATAGCTCACAGTTAGATTTAGATAATGATCCCGGTAATAATGGCTAATATTTATTTGAAGTACATGATTTTTGTTTCTGAATCTTGGATGGTTTCTGTCTATACTCTATAGATAGTATCCTTAATTAGTTTACTATGGGACTAGCTCAATTTGTGTCACAATATCTTAGTTATCACAATAGCATTTGCATTTGCCCGCGACTTCGTCCACGTGACACTAGGTACTTTGTGGTGCGCACAAACTTCCGCCCCCATTTTACCCCCTAGCGGAATTATTTTCGTGATAAAAAGTATCATATGTCATCTCAAACTATCCATTCCAAATTTCATCTGAATCGGTTCAGCGTGAAAGGGTATAACAGACAGTATTGGTACCGGTCTCTCTCTTGTTACCTTTTCATACTACCACTACTAACTAATTAGGAAGAACAATTAAGCTCAAGCCTATCTATTCTTCAGATAGCTTGAGTCTTAGACAAAGACAGAGCGTAGGTACTTTTCCCATGTATCACTCCTTAAGGGGGCAAAGACTGGGTGGAAGCTTCTAAGCCGGGGCGATGATCGAGTACTAAGCGGACGAAGTCGCGGGCAGCTGCTGGAACATTTGAACGAAGGCCGGCGGACATGTGTGAGTGTCACCTGGGCCAAATTTTAGTGCCTAAAGCAGAGATGAAAATGTATAACCGTTTTAAAAAATTGTAGATGTCTCGAAATATTTTCGTAGTAGTGTTACATTAGTTCTCAACCGGGTCTCAATGTTTATTATGAATTTCCCCACCATACTAAGTTTGTATTACAGAAACGTCTCATTTGGTACACAAATTACCACTGCGACTGGTAACGCACCCCATGACCCCTCAAAAATAATGTCCACTGCGTTACTAAACAATAGGTTCTTTTTTATTGAGCCCAATTATTTCGATAATATTCATCATTCGGGTATGCGTATGCCATTCTGAATTAGAAAATAATGAGTGTTTTGAACATTATCCCAATAAGTAAAAAACTATGCGGTAAAATGTACAAGGGAGGTTTTTATTTGGCCCATCTATCTTCATTTGCCGTCAACAGGCCACTCCCTATCGCACCTTTTCACTTTTCCTTTAGCTCTATACCGGTTTTTTGTTAGTTTGGATAATTTTCTTTGACAAAGTCCATTTTCTGTTTCGTAGTATAAGTTTACTATTAAAAGTTTAAAAAAGTTTATATCGTGCCACTAGAAAATATAATTCACTTACTGTGAATATAAACAGAAACTAATTCGCAAGGTATCGTTTTCTACTAAAAAACATTAAACTATTTATAGCAGCCACATACTGCTACACTAACTAATTTTTAGTCCGTTTTGTGTCAAGAAATGTTAGTAATTTTTCACCATATTTTTTATGAATTTACAAAGCAAAGCTAGCAAGATTGTGCAACCAAATATGCTATCTATTTACACACACTAGCTAATTGACCGTACTTACCTATGTATTATCTATTGTGGTATTCATTTTTGGATTGGTATTTTAATTAAGTTCATCGATCGAAAGCCGTTTAACTAATTACTAGGTGGGTTCTCTCTGTATTAAGCGTCCATTACCTACTGTCAAGTGAGAAACGATTCTTTACGAATGTTTATAAACCATACGTCGTACCCAATTCTGTGATGTCCAAATATGCATAGGCTGACATTTGAATTGAACACTTCTTTCCACTTGTTCTGGTGATTATCAGTTAGGACATAACCTACCTACCTATAGGTGGGCATCCCCTTCGATGGCATCATTTTTTAAACGACTTCAAAAAAAAGGAGGAGGTTCCCAATTCGGCTCTATATTATTTTTGTAATATTAAAATTATTCAAGTTTTCATTTCTGCCGGCACTCCCGGAGTGCAACCCAGTCTTTTTTTCCAATATTTGTTACCACAGAACTCCGTCATTAGTGAGCCGATTCGTATTTATTTTTGATTTGGCATAATAGTACTGTCGCATCGTAATACTTTGGCCTACTACTTTGTTTGGCATATTACGCTTTTAGAATAATATTAGTTGGACTAATTTGTATTCGGCTAATATACATTATTCATATTATTGTATGGGCTAATAATTATTTGTTATATTTGTCATCAATCAACCATATTTTCAGTTTTATTTTATTTTGTTACGGGCGCATTGAATCTGCAAAATGAACAACAAAATATTAGGTTACCTACGTTAGAATAGGTTAGGTTAGTGTGATATCCAGGCGCGAAGTCCGTCGACCTCGCCTTTGTTCCTAAATACATATAAACACTAAACTAACCTTTTCTCAAAGTGCATCTGACTCGTGATTGTGGTTTTTTATCTGTTTGGATATGATTTCATGATTTTGTGCATTTACTCTGGTTATAAGTCGAGCGTTGCACTTGTAATTATTGTCGCAATGACACTTTTTGAGGATAATACTCTTATGCCTGTTGTTATGATGCCAAGTGATGATTATGCTTTCTATGTTTATTCTTTTTAATTTTATGCCTATAATTTTATGGCATAAGATAAATAGACTTAACACTAATTCGGATAAAAAAAAATGCGTAACACTATTATGACAAATAATTTTATGCGTTCCAACAGAGAACCCTATAGATGACAAAAAAAGAACGATAAGTCAATAGATTGATAAACAATTGCGCTTCTATTCCGTTGATAAATCCCAACAGTAGGTAGGTAATGATATGATGCTAATGATGTCGGTATGTAAGTTGTCTGTTTCAATATTTACAAACCACTCGGTGGTGAACTATGGGCATATTTCGGCACAATATGTTACCATCCAACTGGTTTGAAGATGTGAACAGAATGTGGCCATATGAAATAACAGATAATAAACTAGTTGCATTTGGGCTCACTAAAGTCATGAATGACTGTGTAAAACGTCTTGTCTCAGCGATGAACCCTTAGACTGAAACTAATGGACTATTTAATTTTCTACTAGCGCGAGTTCTATTTTCGGTTGGACTAGCTATTATCAAGTGGTTTCCTATACGTAGTGCAGCGTAACGGAAACATGTCACACCGTCATTGACATACAGTTCAGCACGGCACAGCTATCACAAGACGGCGCGCGAGCACTAGATTTTTCTCGCACTATCCGTCTTCTCTGTTATTAGAAAACTTAGAAAGAGAGGTATAGTGCGAGAAAAATCGAATTGAATCGTCTTGTGATAGCCGTACAGACTATTTCGCAAGGGATTCATTTTATAAGGCACAGTAATAACTTTAGAGAACGCTGATGATATCAAGGCTATACCTATTACTATTAGTAGTAATACGTTTTAAACACAGTGTAACATCGCTGTTGCAGGACGAAAACCTATTCGCTTAGCATACGCTTTCATGTTCATAGATGCACATCGCAATGCCAAATCGCTGTTAGCAAACAAAATATTATTTAAACAACAGTGAACATTCACCAAACTAATGCACCTACACTATTTACCTATAAAAAATACAATTCGACAAATTATCTGGCGTTTTGTGCGACCCCGTTTAAAAAGAGCAAAGCCAATGATTATTACGGCACACATGCGTCTTTTTATAAACAATACAGATGCACTCAGCCGTCACGTGTTCGCGTGTACGTGTACGTGTTATCCGTGAGTAGTGTTAGTGTTGTGCAGCATTGAATGTGGTGCCATTGAGTTGCACGGAAGCGGCCAGTTTCGGTATCGTCGGTATACATGCCCGCCGCGACAACACGTCCGCTCGGACGGCCTACGTACGGGCGCGCGTGCCTTGAGCTCTTATCTTACCAACTGTAGCTGGTGCACTTAACTTTATTTCATTTTGAGAGGATTTATCATGTGTCTTTAAATACTAATAAACCTTTTGTGTAACTAGTCGAGGGAAGCAAATTGTTGTCACTTTTCGACACTGTTTCTATGACGTAAAGGGCAATAAGTGATATGATAAAACCTTGTTCATTCGGCAACAAGTCAGTGTCTGTATATTTTTTCTCTTTACGATGAAATATTGGAAGAGTACAATTTTTATTCAGTTATTTTACTCCGTCCACTTGGAACTCGTTATATCGTAGCTCAATACAAATCTTCACCCCCTTAGGGGATTATTTCCGGGATAAGAACTATCCTATATTCTTCCCTGGGACTCAAACTATCTTTATACCAAATTTCATCTTAATCGGTTCTGCGGTTTAAGCGTGAAGAGATAACAGACAGACGGACAGACTCACTTTCGCATTTATAATATTAGTATAGACTACAACTCTGTTGAATAGCCCAGCTTCTGAACTTGGCACCTTAAATATATAGGACGTTTACCTTAGCTAGTAATGTACTCATACTTGTGGTTTTAGTGTGACAGGGTTCTTTATATTCCTACCCCTTATAATATAAGTGTGTCAAAAATTTTTCTTTTTCTATGCCATTTCTATCTGTGAGTTCCTTTAATTGGCTTTGTATTACTATGTAAGACTTATATCATGTTTTTGCAGATGTTGGTACTCCTTAAGTATAAATAAATAAATACAATACGCCGCTCTGTATGGACATGCTCGACTAGAATGTCCTCTGACCTTTGTTTGAGGACATTAGAGTTGTTGAGTCGATAGGAGGAAGAAATCATTTTACAGAATTAAATGCGCACAACGTGTCGCTATTGCCGCATATTTTAATTAAAAAAAAATATCATGTTGTAAACACAATATCTTGTCTCGGCTCTGAAGGCACAAAGCTTGCTACTTACAAGGAAGGCGATAAAAATGCTGGCCATAAAAATAATAACTGTAACTGAGATCTGCAGGTCGATCACGTAACGCATTGTACGTAAATAAATATCAATTTTTATATGGAATGATGACAGTTGGACTGACCTAACGCGCGTTGGAAACTTTACGTGACTACCCCTCAGTTTACCATGAACGTAACTATTACTTATCTTTTTTCACAATAATGGACAATGTTGTAATAAAAACAAAGGCTGTCGCTATCTGATCAGATTTTGCCGGTTTTTCCTAGCCTCACCGACCGTAACCTTCTATTTCTTAATTGTAAGACTGATGACAATAGGTACATTTAGTTGGAGTATCTATCTATTATCAACGTATATTATCCTTGAGTGGAATTGAATGAGTTACAATTTCACGTATGCTTATTTTTCATTAACCCTCGACGCAAAGAGGGGTGTTATAAGTTTAACGTGTCTGTGTGTATGTGTATCTGTCTGTGGTATCGTAGCTCCCAAACGGATGGACCGATTTGAATGCGGTTTTTTTTATTCGAAAGCTGATGTGATCCCGAGTGTTCTTAGCTATGTTTCATGAAAATCTGTTTAGCCGTTTTTGAGATATTGGACTTTGAAATGAAAATGTCGGGGGTTTTTCAACTTTTCTAAGTTGTAGTTATTTCATTTCAAGTTCTAGATGAGAATGCCTAAGTAAAAGTAGTGGCGAAACTAATATGTCGAGATATATTTGCGGCAACCAGTGGATAGGTACAGTCAAGTGCAAAAATACGTATCGATAACATCCTCTCATAAATAAGTACCAAAACCTTAATCCGCTGACATAAGAGCTATGGGACATATTTATGATTAAGTTGTATGCACCCATATTTTTACACTTGACTATACCTACACACCACACGAGTAAATATATACTAGTAAGTAGTTTGTCAAGGCAACCTTTGAATGAATGTTGACTGTGGCAAAATTTGAATGGTAAATAGTAATTGCTTTTAATATATATATATGATATTTGCTGCTTAAGTGTACTTGTTAACTGTGGCTATCCTGTAAAAATACAATTTATGGTGCACATGCACATATTTTGAGTTATAGTCCAGATCAGAACATATTGCAATATTTGTTTTATTCTATAGCCTTTAACTTGTTTTGTGAGTGTAATTAAATATATAAATGAAATAACTGTAGATTTTAATTAAAAAGACTTAAACTGCGTCAGGACTTTGCCTTTTTATTGACGTTGCGTAGAGGTTTATTGTTTTACTTGTAGGGTATTGCTGAGCGGGCCGCGGCCGCGCGCCAGTGAACGTACCTAATACGTTACCAAATACGTCGTGAGTAGAGTGACGACACGTTTAATTGTCTATTATTAAACCAAGAAAAGAATTCTATCACTATGGTAGGCTTACGGACGCACGGCGACTTGATACTGAATTAACAATCGCGGATTGTAGCGGTGCGATTAGCAAACTAAACATATGCATAAGATTCTCGTAGGTCATTTAAGTTTAAAATATTTCGCTCACCTTTCGACGAGTGGCAGGACGTTGTCCAGGAATTCGAAGCCTGCGTGCGTGGTGTAGGTGATGGCCTCGTGACACGTCACCACGCCGTGGTCAGCCCGCACGTAGTTCTTCAGCACCCAGAACTCTCCCCGCTGATAAGTCACCGGCAGGAAGTCCTTCTCGTTGCACGCCAGCAGGGCGCGCAGGCGCTGTAGTGTCGCATCGGATAATGCGTTCTCGTCGACTATGTCGAGACCATCGCTGGTTAGTTCCGACTCCGACGGAAGAACGACAGACGCGGTGCTCGACGCTGTTTTGTTGATAGTGGCCACGGTGGACGGCGTTTTCTGAGAGGTGGATTCCTCGTAGCCTTTGATAATCGGTTCCGGCCGAGTTTCAGTCTCATTGCGAGTCTCGGGTCGCCGCTCGTATAGGTAACGCAACTCGGCAGTGCGCGCGGGCTCGGGACTGTCACCGGTGATCGGCACCCAGTCCACTCCGTTGGTCGTGGTACCAGAGAGGTGCATGGCCGCGTACAGGAGCACCGCGATGTTGATTACGATGCTAACTCTAAACACTAAGTTTCTCCGGTTGCCCATCATTTTGGCAACGTTATTAAAAATAACACAGTAACACAAATCGATTCCGATATTTAGTGTGATGGCTTCAAAACTCAAAATGAGTGACTTGGGAAAATCCGTGCGGGCATCATTTTAAAGGATGATCTAAAAGAAAAGCCTGGCACTTAAGAAACTATAAGATGCTTGGTAGATGGCAACGTCCTTCGTCGTCCTCTAGGACGCAGTTTCCTGTAGGGCTCTGTTCGTGTCAGCATCACAGAATCCACAGATTATTGTGTCATCAGTCGGCGCCGGCGCCGGCGGGGGCGCGCGGCGGAGGCGCGGACGCCGCGCTCGGGAGCCGCCTCTGAAACAATTGACACACCTTCGTAAACAAAAACCACTGACAATAAGACACTGTACTTGCATTTCATCACTTGAGCGTGAAATGATGGTTCAGCCAACAAGAAAATGAACAGCACATTTAATAATGTATTTTACTTGGTTGTGCATGGCCTCATGCAATTGGCAAAACGTACTCCTTGAAAATAAGAATGGCTGAACTGTTCAATACCCATAATAGTTTGACTATTGTAACTAGCGAAGTGCTGTTTCCGGGAATATTCCCATACAAGGGAATATACGGGAATATTGAAATTGTATATGTTTATATATCTTGCTATCAGGGATTCCATGATAACTTGGGCCATTTCTTTACCAAGAACTTAACCAGTGTAATTTATCCGCAAAAGTAAAAAAAATCCCTATGTTTCTGGGAATATTCCCGCGAACAAAGGGAATATTCTCCCAGCCGCAGAAAACAAAATTTACTAAACTACTTCTACAAGCAGCAAAAACGATACAAAATATCACATATTCGTTTAAAAAAATAATACGAGTATACGAATACCACATATGAAAATATTCACATGATAAATGGTACCTAATTGAGATAAAAAGTCAAAATTCGTTTAAAAATGCAGTTTTTAGCGGTTGGCATTTTATTTTTCGGGGCACTATTCATATTAATTACTCTTATTACATATTTATTTTTCCTAATTTATATTTCAATATCCCTGTTAGGGGAATATTCCCATACATCACTAATTGTAACCCCTACAATTTAAACGGATTTAAATATTTTTTTTAAAGGTTATCAACAAGGTAATTTAATTACAAAACAAAGGAACGTGTTAAATTAACAAAAATGCACAAAACTTATTACAACTATATCTAAAACGAAACTACTTATAAAATAAAATAACTTACAAATAAAATATTTGCCCCAGTTCGCCGTCGCTGGGCAACGTGCCCAGAAGGCTGGCAGCATTACCACGTTGTATGGCTATGCTCATCCTCTGTGCGAGATATGAGCCAGCCCTCCGGTCACGCGTAATTTCGGCGAGTCGCTTCGAGCACTCCTTAAAGACCCTGTGGGCACTTTCCCCCCAGGGCCCTAGGATCTCAACCCCAAACGGCTCAAATATGCAACCACTGTTGATGTTTGCATACTTGCGCTGCTTAAAGAGCTCGGCCGAGTTGGCTGCAGAGCCAGCCTTCATGGAGGTGCCACGGAGATGGGAGAGCGCTAGGGTGTCGGCACATGTCGCGTCCCATACTAACGGCCGTCCCATCTTCCATGGCACGAGAGTCATACCGTCGGGCCTCTTGCCATCATATATATTATATATATATTATTTTCAGTTGGGCTTGGTGGTGGTGGTGAATAAAGGTGGTGGTGAATAAAAATAAACTCGTTTTCGTTTGGTTAGCAGAACACCAATGACATAGACAACCAGTAGGTAGGTAGGTAGGTAGATCCCATATATTCAAAAACAATCACTTGAAAACATTGCCATCCCTTCGATGGCAGTTGGCTAAATTGCTTTTGAAATTATCGTCTAAATACTTAGTTGGATTTTTCTTTTATGAAGCCATCTTACTGGATACCCTTAATCCCACATAAATACATGTTTGTGCGTATTGTAAAGTCAAGGAAATGGTAAATAAATTGCATACATCGTGCTCTAGATTTCATTGCTCTTAAGTACAGGTTATAAAGGATTTGAATGTTTTTCCTGACATAGTGTATTCACGCAGCACACGCATTTAGTTCGTTAAAACGGTTAAAACAGTAGCAACAGTATTAAAGAGCATTTGCTCGAGGCTATTACTCAGATGGTTATCGGAGTCGGTGAGCTAATAAAATGTATCTAGCGGACTGTATGCTAACCTGCGGCGGCGCCGGGCAACCACGCAATCAGCGCTTGCAGCAGGAGGCATGACGATAATATACTATTACACACCTGCTATAATTCAGAAAAAAGTACTTGGTGCCTTCAAACAAGTGATTTCAATTTTACTCATAGGTGTGAAAGGGATGTTCCAGTCGGTGGCAAAATAATTTCCGCCTTGGGCGTAAACACTTATTGAATCGCTCATTATGCGCCAGATACAGTTTAAGAATTTTATTGCAGAATCTTTCGCTTCACTCAGGATTCAATGTAGGTACCGCCGTCACCGTAAATATATAATTTTGCTCCCTTGAGAGCTTGAGACAAATCTACTAATTTATTCATCTCTTTTTTTACACAAATACAAAAAACTACTAGTACACTTGCCTGTAGGTATTTTCCACCAGACAACCATTGGGCCAAATATAAACCTGACTGGTTAATAAACGCTGAGATAGACAGGTCAAATATTGTGTTTAACGGAGACATAAGCATTCACGTGTACAACGAACAAAGCCAAGGATAGAGCCAAATATCGCTACGATAATTTCACGGTCATAAATGCTCGTCGAAAAATGTATCCTTCACGAAGATGTCAGACTTGACGGTCGCATAACAACATTGCTGGGCTCGGCAAAAAGCTCGAAGCAGATGTGCTGTGGTTTCGCTAGAATGCTCGCGAATGTGGGCTTTTACCTGTAATATAACATTCGCTATAATACTCATTACTTATAAGCGAATGCTCAAGTCAGTACCACGACAGAGCATAACGACATTACACATTTTTATCACGATTTTGACATTAAATTATTACTTCGCACGATTTAGAGTGCATACATATACTTATCTACCTATTAACAATATGTGTTGTTTCGATAGGCACTGGTCCCACCGCCGGCGACGAGCGATAAATGAGTAGAACTAGAAACTAGAAACGAGTGGGCGAGCGGCGAGAAGCGAGTGTGTAGTTTCGATAGTCTTGTCGCTCGGCTATAAGCGAGTGATCGAGTGCGACGGGCGATTACTCGCACCACTCGCTCAGTTGTACGGTAGAATGATTGCTCTGATCGCCAAGCATTCATCGCAGAGTACCGCTGAGCGAGTTTTATCGTTGATAGCTATTATCGCTGCGATCAACTAGTGAAGAGAGTCCTCGCAGGCAGTGTGAACAGCCAGCGATGAACTATAAATATATCTCTCTCTTTTATTTACACGGGAGCGATTATCTTTTGTTCGTTTCTTGGGCGAGAAAATCGCCGATAGCTCATCGCTTACTCGCCGGCGGTGGGACCAGTGCCTTACGCAGGTTTGAGGGGGACACACACAACTCAACTGACATATTCCCATGCAAAAAGTGACATTTACATCTACCCGACGTTCGTAGAATGCGTTACTCGATGGAATCGTAAACAACATCCCCGACACCAGAAACAAAGCTATAGGTAAGAACTATCTCTACAGACAAGATATTCGATTAAATAATTAACAACTTAGAAAAGTTGAAAAAACTCCGACATGTTCATTTCAAAGTTCAAGCGGCTGAACCGATTTTGTTGAAACGTAGCTAAGAACCATCTCGACCACGTCAGCATTCGGACAAAAAAACGCATTAAAATCGGTCCATCTGTTTAGGACCAAAGATGGCACAGACAAACACACAGACATGTCAAACTTATAAAACCTCTCTTTTTGCTTCGGGGGTTAAAATACCGCACTCAAATCGATTCATCCGAGACACCCAGATACACGTTACACTTACTAGGGGCTCTGAAAAAGAACTATATATTTAACAAACCTGCTCACAAAAATTCACGAGCTTCGGTTGAGAAATGCGGGACAGACACCGGACACCGGACATACGAACGATTTTCGGGCCAAGCTGAAGTATAGAACTTGGTTCGCTTCGCTCGCTCGTTCGATAAAAACACATATAACACCTTTTGTTTGCATTAAGGCGTATCGACGATGAATGTTTAATATTCCTTCCATGTCGTCCAAGTGGCCTTTATTCAGAAATGGCGGACAAAAATTAGTTTTAACAAGCGTTTGACAGCTTGTCTCGTTATAACTTCCTTTGCGTCCTAGGTTCGCCCCTGAATACATTTGATTTGCCCCGATACCGAGTTGGTCGAGCTATTTTTAAGGAGAGCGGCAATGAAAAAACGCGTTATTATTATAAAAACTGTTATCATAGCTTTGAAAATAAAAACAAGGGTGTATTGACGGGCATTCAATCTGAAAATTGTTATAACCCTACTCGCACGGTTAGAACAATACGTCGCCCGAGCCTCGGTGCCACATACACCTCTACTATCTGTCCCTTTCTAAGTGTTCTAATTAGTAAGAGACGGATAGTCTATGTCGCCGCGAGAGAGCTAGCGCACCGTCTTGTGCTAACCTTGGGCGACCCAATATTTTTGAATCTGGGTAATATACTCGTAAATACTTTGATTATTCGTTTATGGAGCTAGTACATTGCCTAAAATTAAGGTCGTTTATACAATTTAATGTAACAGGCCGTATCGATGTCTTTGCAGTGGACTGTACATAGGGAGGTATAAACTTTAAACTATTTCTCAATATACGCAATAAGTAACATTCCTTTATCTGTTTTTATATGTTGATATGTGACAGATTACGCCTCTATAAAAGAAGAGGAAGCCCTTGCACAGCGAGCGGCCCCCGCAGCGTTTGCATGTGTTTGCCGGTTCAATTCGAGTTGGTATGAGTACACCGTAAGTACTAACTAAATGTTAGCGTGTCTTTAACACGGCATAGAAATTTTCCATGTTATTTGATGTTCGGTCAATACGGCGGTTCGTGTTCGGACCTTCCGGCCTTACTTTGTCACGGAGGGCTGGCACAATGGGTCGTAAGCTCCATAACGACCAGGAATTTGCCTACAGTGAATTTAAATATTCAGTTTTCACATCAGCGTCTGTGAATGCATGCGGTCCAGTGAGCATCAGTCGAACTATCGGAATGGCCCTTTTATGATCAAATCAAGTACCCTAACGGTACGGTACACTTTAACGTGCTGTCGATCGTACCTCATTGTTTCTCCACATTCGCATTAGAAGGCGAAAGGCTGCAGTTTCGAATTAGTGGTTTATTGTGCATGGCATCTAATGGAACACCAATGCCTATCTCTGCGTTATCGTTATGATTATGAAGCTTCGTCATCTTATGGCCGCTCCACACAATGGACCATCCTGACCCATCATACAGGACGCAACTATGCGTTAAAGGGAGTAAGACATATTTATGTCTCGTTCTACCGCATAGCCGCGTCCTGTATGATGGGTCAGGATGGCCCATTATGTGGAATGTAAGTAAAGTGAAAAGTAGTCACAATAAACAGTTACAACATTATAAGGCACGCGCGGACAGTATATATTCAAATCAGACTTGCGCACGACCTTCATATAGGTGAGAGTGTTTTACTTGGACGCATTCTCCATTAGCACCTTAGCTTTGTGGCACGTCATGGATCAAATGGCGATCTTAACTGCCACTACTACGACTAATTTGAAATAATTATAATAATAAAATAAATATTTGGGTAGTACAATCTTACACAAATCAATCTAGTCCCGAACTAAACAGCCAGTACTATGGTTACTTAGGCGACGATATAGGATAGATTTTTTATAATACTTCAATACATACAATACATCCATGACTCGGGAACAAATGTTCATGCTCATCCATCACACAAATAAATGCCCTTACCGGGATTCGAACCCGGGACCTCTGGCTTCGTAGGCAGGGTCACTACCAACTAGGCTACAGAGACAGTCGTCAAAACATATTAGAATCCATACTTATCAGTACTTGGTAAATATACCTATTATAATGGGGCAAAAATATTTTATTTTCTAAAGTATACTATGCAAGGTGCTAATTAACAACTAAATTAAATCTAAACAATCAGCCAAGAGCGTGTCGGGCCACGCGCAGTGTAGGATTCCGTAGTTGCCTGTCTTTCTTAGTTACATCGACACGCGCGCGCCAACTAAATGGTTGCGTCGGCCGAATTCGTACGAAAGTTGGCCTTTCTAAGTACATTTTAAGTTGGTCGACTATTACTCGGTAACTAGGCAATCACGTATAATCAAATATCACGGCTACGTATACGTAGCCGTGATAGTTTACCTTTTAAATTCATTATATGTACTACTGCCACGATTTTCCAGTAGCAGCCAATACAAAAAAAATACATTCCCACTTTATATAGGTGTAGGGGAAAAACCCCAAAAAAAACCTATTTTATCGGCGAGGTTGATTTATATACCCATGCCGAATTACAGTTCTCTAATAGTAATGGTTACTGAGCTAAGCCGAAGACGGACGGACAGACGGACGGACGGCCAGACGGACATGGCGAAACTATAAGGGTTCCTTGTTGACTACGGAACCACGGAGGGTGGGAAGGAGAATTGAGAAGTAAAAGAAGGCACTTGATTGCTTAAATATTTGGGTATCGGATGATTTTATAACGAAGTTAATACAATTAAATGGAAATTAGGTAACGTGTAATTACAATTTAATAAAAAAGAAAAGGCCTAGCCGTGTCGTCACCTTTGCGTGCGATGTCTCAAGTCCAAAACTGCACAGTCCCATTCCATGCGTTTGCATTAAGAGTAAATCACTATGTATATGTCAAGGCTAATAAAATGTATGCTTGTTAGGTAAGCCAGTTAGAGTGACAGAAACTGCCGTCGCGTCTCGTCTGTCGCAATATTCGAATTCCTGATGTGCTCGTGCCGTTAGGTTCAATATGATAAGGTTCTAAAGAAAAATGTGTTATTCAATCCTTGTTTCGTTCACAATGGAGGCTGATTTTGAATATTAACATAATATTAAATACCTAAAGCTCGAATGCTGAAGGATAGCCACAATATAACTAGGGATAGTAGGTATAGATGCACTTTATCGACGTGAGTAATTGGAAAGGAAGTCGGTAAGTGTATATTATGTTTTTATTTGTATGGCGGTAAGGTAAGTGCCAACGCAACATCCCGGCAGCATCCTAGTGCACATGAAGCGCTGGGCTGTTATTCGGAACGCGGTTAGGCGCCTCGCCTCACCGGTCACGTCTAACGAAAATAGACCTCTGATTACGCTTAGTTACTACAAATCGCGGCGTCTTGATATATTTGTGGGTGAGGTGGGGTTGAAACAAGTTATAGAATAGCGGGGCTGTAAAAGTAAACGGCGGGCCGAAGGCTGGCGCGGGGTGCGATTGTTGGCAGGTCATTACATTACATTACCTACTTCAGATGTCGCAACTCACGATGGCTTGAACCGCGACCCACATTGTCTTATATTTTCTTTTACACCATAGAGTTCGTTGCTCACTGCAGTGAGTACAACTTTATTGCCTTAGTCGAGGTCGAGGAATGCCCTACGACCGTCTGCAAATATTGCGCTTCCGCTGAAATGTACAAGGTTTTTTTACTTATTTTATTTATTTTACATTTGTTTATTGTTTAATTTTACATTATATCCCGATAGATTGGAATTGGTTGAGATTTAGAAATGAAAGCCGTTTCTTTGCTCTTGAGTTGTTAAACACTATTGTATAACCAGCTGGGAGTTATTTAAACGGTTTTCTTAATTAGTTGTTTTGCATAATAACGTATTTGCGATAAGGGGCGAAACTAAACTGTCACGAAACCGCTAAGCGAGAAACGAGTCAATATTGCAAAATAATGCTAATGTTAATATTTCGTAGTTTTAATAAACACTCCAACATAGGTACTTATCGGTAAAGGAAACTGAAAACGTACCTTTTTACACCTGTCATTGTGACAAGACTGAAAAGGGTATAGTCCAGTCAATGAAGTGACAACTAGTATGGAAAAAAAATACAATTTTGGCAATAATTTATAACAGATTTTTCCATCTATATTATTAATTAAATAGTTACCTAGTCAAAATCCAACAAAAATTAAAAAATATGTGTCTTAACTAGCTTCTGAAAAGTCAGAAAATATATTATTAAATGTTTTTTACTTTATTTCGGTTGTTTTATATTTGGTCTACAATCAAGATAAATAAGTCAAAAATATAGACGATACATGCTTCATTTAAATCTACATAATTACTTCCGGGTGGAAAGTTTGTCGGATTCTAGATCAATTTTGCAATTTTGCCTGGAGTAGTACGTAGGTAGGTATTCCAATTTCCTTGACTGTACAATTGTACAACATGCCAACTAGGTATCTAGGTACTAGCGCCTCTGTGAGCTGTGGAACTAACGACCGTATAAAAAAAATGGAAAACTCTATCAACTAAAATGTATTAATACTAAATAATCTGTACTAATATTATAAATAAAACAAAAGTATGTCTGTCTGTCTGTCTATTACCTTTTCACACTTAAACCCCTGAACCGATATTGATGAAAGGTATATGAATATAGTTTGAGACCCTGGGATGGACATAGGGTAGCTTTTATCCCGGGAATCATCCCTTAAGAGGGTGAAGTGGGGGGTGGAAGTTTGTATGGAGGTACGATATAAAGGAGTCCCGGACACACGCGGACAAAGTCGCGGGAAAAATCTAGTTATATATATTTGTTGAACATGCTCACAAAGTATTATGAAATTTATGAATATCGGTTAAGAAATGCGACCTGTAGACCCTGCAGGCCAACAAACCATTCATCATCATCATCATCATATCAGCCGAAAGACGTCCACTGCTGGACATAGGCCTCCCCCAAAGAGTGCCACAATGACCGGTCCTGCGCCACCCGCATCCAGTGGACTCCCGCGACCTTTACCAGGTCATCAGTCCACCTTGTGGGGGGGCCAACAAACCATTACTATTTAATATTATAAAATAAAAAAATACTGTTCATTCCATTTTTGTGTATGTATTATGTTTGTATTTTAGTTAAGTATATATTTAGGTACTTTTAATTTTCTGTTTGTTACTTTCCGTGCTCTCACCGAATGGACCCTGCGGAAGACCAGCGCTGGATGCAAAGCTAGCAACATGCTGAGCTGGGTCCATTTCGTGGCAAAACAATGTGCTTTTTATTTTATTTCTTTTATTATCTGTGTTGTGTTTGTCACGAATAAATGTTTTGATTTGATTGATTTGATTTAGAGGAGAACCGCCGGATAGACTTCGGCCATACGAAAGTATTCATATGCCTATAAGCAGAAACGAAAAGCTTCGTTCACTTCGCTCACTCGTTCAAAAACAGCCTCGACACAGCAAACATAGCTAAAGAACCATCTTGACAGACAAGAATATCGATTTACAAATACTGCACCCAAAATCGTTTCATCCGCCAGCGGGCGGACGGTCGCACTTGCATGCTTCGCTGTTATTCGCTAAGCGCTACTGCGGCTCACCCCTCCGGTCACCCGTCACGAAACTAGATCTCTAATACCTACGCTTGGTGGGTGAGCGTTGAGGTGAGCTTAAGGCGGATGTCACACTGCGCCGCATCTCCAGACGGAGGTGCGGTGCAGTGTGTCGTACCACACGGAATTTATATACAAACTGAGGCACTTGCACACAACGAGCTCCGCATCTCCGTCCGGAGATGCGGCGCAGTGTGACATCCACCTAAGAAAAGTTACATAATAGGGGGGGGGCTGGTCAGAACGTGACGGACGTCTTAGGGCCGGTTTACACATTGATTAGTGATTAGTGCGAGTCCTTACAAAAGCTACTCGCACCTGCAGCAAATGTATGGGCCTTGTCCACAGTGATAACTAGTGATAAGTGATAAAATGCCAACCATGCTACGCCCACTGGGAGCTACGACGCCACAGAAAAATCAAGGACAGACACATGTTAAATTTATAACCCCATCGTTTTTTTGGGGGATGAAAATGCACTGACATTTTAGTTAAACGTTACACCTCCTAGCTTGACCATCCATACTATCCATACTAATATTATAAATGCAAAAGTGTGTCTGTCTGTCTGTCTGTTACCACTTCACGCTAAAACCACTGAACCGAATTAGATGAAATTTGGTATAGAGATTGAGTCCCTGGGATGGATGTATGACGCTAAGATATAGACGAGTTCTACTCGGACGGAGTCGCGGGCAGAAGCTATATCATACACTACAGCTTCTGCCCGCGACTAAGTCGCGTGGTACTCGTTTATATCGTAACTCCAAACAAATTTTCAACCTCCATTTCGCCCCCAAGATGTAGAAGTTATAGAGCGGGGCTGGTAGGGTTAGGCCACGTGGAGTAGGAAGCTTGAATCCACAGCCTAAACTTTACTAAGCACCACTACCGTACCAGTGATCTGTGTTTTAAGAATTAAGTAAACTTCTGCTTACAGTTAGCAAAAATGTTAGGCCGGAAACAGCATTTTGCCTTCGTGAAAACGAGGGTGTAAATCGTCGGACCACTACCGCAAAGCGCCTTTGATGGGTATACAACTGCAAAACAATAATGTATTATGTGCTTATGAAGCCAGTACAAAGGAACTGCATTTTGCGTACGTTCGGCAGAACAAATGACGGTAGACGCTTAATCAGCAGGAAACCTAGAACGTGGTCTGCGTCTGCAATTGCTTTTTGACTTCGGCTTACTCACTATCACGCTATTCGTCGACACATGCAAATTGCGCTCTGTAGCTGTTATTATAAAGTTGGAATTTTCATCCCGGTTATAACAATATTTTACAGGTATTTTGCCATCCTTGCTGACTTGTTTGTTAAGGTAATTAGGATATTGTGACACATCAGTGGCATCTCAACCCCTCATTACAACCCCTAAAGAAAACTGTGGGTGTTATAAGATTCGCACGTGTTTATGTGTGTCTTGTGTAGGATCTGAGTATTCTGTGGTAATGTCTAAAGCAAACGAACGAACCGATTTATTAAAACTCTGACCCTTACAGTATTCCAGTATTCAGATTTGAATCTAATCCAATTGTAAATAAAATTTAGGCATAATTATACTTGACACGTAATACTTGAAAAAAAGCTCCCACGAGAAAGGTAAGCAAAAGTTTAAAATATCGGGTATGGAACATTTGAAACGTTCTACGGACGATGTGACAGACGTATACTTTTGCACGTTATTCCTAAGGCGAAAAATATTTGATACACATTTTTGACGTCGACTAACCTAAAATGTGTTCATAAAAATATACATATCCTATAGTTTAGAGGTTACAGGTGAGCATCGGCCCTTAGTTGCTAATACGATAGATGGAAATCATGGCAACGAATAAACCACTCAAAAATGTTCTGCAAAATAACAACCTTTAATTAGCTGGTTCTCCAGGTAATCTAGGTTCAAAGGGTTGACCCACGCGGAACATTTGACATGTTTATCGCCAGTTCATCATAAATTGCGTGTGGTGAATGACAAACCAATTTACCTGGCGAGTTTGAAAGAGCATGTGTTATGTGACAGAGAGGAAAGACTTTCGTGGCACGCATCAGGTTTAACGTTGTCATTCAGTACTTTAGTACTATTACTGGTATATGTTCTGCGGTAGAATTGACGGATGGAAAGAAATTTGAGACGCGGCGCCGAGGACGCTAGCTCGGACGGAACCATATAAATATCAAATTGAACGACGAGCATGCTCACAGAGGCAATCGTTTTTTTATATAATTAAACCGTTCCTAATAATTCAGGGTAAGTAAATAATTGTGATAATATTTTCACAATAACTGAGTGGCAAATAGACAAAATATTAGAGAGATACAAACGCAGACAGGTGATTATCTATGGTCAGTGTCGCGATACAATAGCGTGTTTGTATCGCTGCAAAAAGTCATGTACCTATAAGCATAAGCACTCCAACAGATCGTCTCACTTATACTCCTTGCTGGGATAGGATGGCCTTCTTATAAGTAGAGTGAAAAGAATAAAAAAACGCTGCGATCAAGCAACGAAATCAATCATGCTGCCGTGAGCTATCCATCATTATGAACTGTTCTATTAGATGCCGATCAACTTCCGAGACCCGATAATGTTGTAAGTAGGTGATTCAAATGTCGTAAGGCACGATAGGCATCGAACGACCCGAATCTATTCGCTAAACATTTTGTACTTGAGTACATTGTTCCTAGTATAATTTTGCCTCTAGATTCGTTACAACTATGAATAATCTTAGGTCTGACTTTTACTGGTCCAGCATGTATCGAAGTGGTCGGTTAGCTTTGTCAATAGCAAGGCTGAAACTCTTGCAACGAGGGTCACCTTCAGAAACCTGTTTTCCGCTTGCATGGCTTACATATCCCAAGAGTTAGGTACTCTGCTTTCGAACAGGCAATATAATAATGTAACAAAAAGGCCAGTCGTCACTTTGGTTTTAAGGTGACTGCAATCCTCAAAGAGTGGTCTCGTTCGCTCGCTAATGTTAGCTCAATATGCTGTGCTCTTCGCCCGCGAACAGGCCAACTTGCGACTTGATACTGACTAAAATAATGATTATTTCGGAATAAATTACGTTCAGATTTTAGATAAACGAATACAAGATTGGCTTTTATCAAAATAACCATGAAAATATCAGTTGTATAGTAAACTTCTTTTCTTTTATTTGTTTTTCTATGATAATTTCCAGCATCAGAAACCTGTTTCCGACCTAGATATGACGGACCCCTTTGTGTATACAAAGATGGCGGACCCCTTTGTGTATACATAGTTTCGTGTTATTCCATCACGCCGTTTCAAAATGAGGGCCAAACTACGTTTGTAATTCGTATGGGAAGTGGGAAGCCGACTTGTGCCTTAGCGGTTCAAAAACCAACATTTTTTGTAACTAAGTACTTACTCGTCTTATGTTACTTGAATTAGAATATTCATCCAATCTGGTGAAATCCGTTTACATGCGATGCTCCATTAGTCTGTTACCGATTTATAACATGTTTCACCGTAAAGTTTTTCAGTTTTTGTATGAGCCAGCTACGCCAAACTCGCGAAATACCTACTCTATGAAGAAATGGTTTTGTAAATCAATAATTTATATTAGCGTGTTTTTTGTTTTTTTATTTTAAAACGTTATTCTAAGATGCTTTATTCGAGAATCCTACAAACTTTCCATGCAGAAGTAATTTTACAAATATAATTGAAGCATTCATTATATCCGTATCCTTTTTTGTGTGCTATATCTTATTTATTTAAACTTTATTGTACAAAAGAAAAAACTTATCGGTCAAAAGGTGGACTTAATGCCATATGGATTCTCTACCAGTCAAACTTTAAGGCAAAGCGGAAAAGGTTGTGGGCAGTGCAAATAACAACTAAAAAAAACTACGGTATTCCTATTTCCTATATACAACATATTTACACAAATACATATACATAAATAAAATAACACATCTTACATACTATAGAGCAAATATAAATGAATCAAAATAAAGATTGAACCATTCATTAATATATAATATATATATATATGCTGAAAACTGATATTTTGTTTGATTGTGTCTCTAGGTGTGTAATTACTTAAATGATAATAGTTATGTCCGTTACACAGAAAAGATCAGCTATTATAAATTATATTCGACTTTTTTTTTTTTGATACTAGTCAATGAAATGACTGGACTAAACGGAATTGTAGCTCGATTGTACGTGCCCACAAAACCTCACAGAAATCTGCGGCGGTCGACAAGTATTAAGTAGTAGGTAGATACCTAATTTCTTAGCCACGCGCATTCAATTGCCTCACTACTGGCGGTTTGTCATTTAATTTTATTTCTAACCGTAATTCCCCCGGTACCTTAAGGCTTGCTTTGTGTAAGAAGGTATTTTACGAGTTATTTTGTAAGGAAAATAATAAAGAAGTGTTTTTGTGACGCCATGTGATATTACCAAGTGCCCTGCGATTGAATCGGATAGCTAGTCTTTGAGCGTACTTATTACCGACAAGATGACTATTAAATACCTTACAAATATAGGTAGGGAATATAAATTAAAAATATATCCTTGCGGATTTTACGGTGCAGTTTACGATGCCGTAAAATCCGAAAGGAGTACAGGGACATAAAAATCTTCAACAAATAAAACCGGCCAAGTGCATGTCGGGCCACGCGCAGTGTATTAGGGTTCCGTAGTTGCTTTGTCTGTCTTTGTTATATCGGCTGAATTTGTACGAAAGTTGACCTTTCCAAGTACACATTAAGTGTGCAGCCGCAGTCGAAGTGAAAAGTAGAGTGTATAACTCTGGTCTAAAAGCCATATTACCCCCAAACTATTTAACCATCTTTTTTTTAGTAGCCAAGTTAGCCGGCAAGGGGAAGACACTTGACTCGAACAAAAATTAGGGCTTTAAAGCCCAATATCACACAAACAGATCACTGAGTTGAAAAATAGCTTTCAAAATAATAATATAATGATATTTACTACGGAACACCTCGTGAACGGAAATCAAGTATAGTAAAGTATAAAGTAGGAATATAAACCAACGTTATAAAACAAATAGTCTTAACAGGAAAACGAACAATCTCAGCAAGCAACCATTCCATTTAGGGGTTAAGTGAAGGAAAATGTGGTGAAATTGCTAATTTACGCACTAACCGCATGCAATGTTATTGTGATTCGAGTCGTGATATTGGATACCTAAAACATTTTTTAAACTTATTGTGCTCGGCGCTACCTATAGCAGGCAGAGGCAATGTTCGACACAGCCTTAAAACAGGCAGGCCGACGACCTTCGTTTGCACTGACTCATTATTACAACGATTATCTCAAGATTCTTAGAAACTCTGAGGTTGTTGAACAATCCCGGGGTTTGCCGGATTTGTCTTGTAAGCTGATAGGTTTGCGAAGTCTAGCTTTTATTTTTACGAAATGAGTATCATCCCTCTGTGTATTGGACGGCTGAAGTGCCTTGGTCATCTAGGTGAAACTCGTTTAGCGGAATTTCTCGCGACTGAAACCTAAAATGGTATGCATACCTCGGTAGAGCGAAAACCAAACGGTCGGCCTATCTTCTCGGCCCTCTGGTATATCCCTCAACGTGTCATCGTCCAGCCTTCTGGACAAACTGTTTGACCGTCATTTACCGGACAGTACCAGAATGCACCTTGTCCAGACATGATTGAAAAATAGATGGAAGGGCGGTTGCCGTCATACCACCATGAGAACTTTATGACATAGGAACTGAATTATTAAATAATAAATAAATAACCACAACACGAATAACGTACATATATAGAGAACATAAAACGTATATTATTATGGATTTCATTGTAATGCATCATTTTATATTGGATAAGTTCCACTGTTGAACCCTGCTGCTGCTGACGAACGCCTATATATTCTAAAATTCATAAATCAAACATTAATTAAAGAGAACGTAAATGCAAATATATATGTATAAATACAAATATTGCTCGTAATATAAGATACATAAATACTGCGTTATATCCATTTCTTATGAATCCCCAAAGACATTTATTTTTGTTGTACAGTACATCTGTACTGCTCTACTGTCATGATTAGGAACCATAATATCAAGATTTATAGTCTACAATAGTCTAAATACTATAGCAACACTGCCAACAGTAAGAAAGCCCACAGACATAACTACTTATAAAGCAACTACCTGTTGCCCGCGTCCGGGTAGAACTTGTTACCGTCTTAGAAAAATTATTGCTTGTAAATTATTGTAGTAGTATTGTAATAGTTTGGGTCCCAAACAAAGTTCTACCATCTTAAGGGATGATTTCCCGATATAAAAGTTGAGGGGTGGATTTTTTCCAAAACGCTGAATTTTTTTTTTTATTCTGATAAGAAATCTTTATACGTTTTAAGTCTCCAGATCAAAATGAGTGTTTCTCATCCAAACCTTGCACCTTTTTTTAACTTCCTTAGGGATAGAATTTTCCAAAACGCTGATCGTAATTTTTTACAAAGTATATACTGTCTACAAAGTATCAAGTATCTAAGGTTTCGCATTCCCGGTCCGCGGTAGTTCCTCTTACCCCACCTGACCTTAGCACAAAAGGAAAAGTTTCCCTCATACAAACTTCGCACCCCTATTTAACCCCCTTAGGGGTAAATTTATCTAAAACGCTGACAGTTCTTTTTTTGTAGTCTAGTAAGTAATCTTTCTACAAAATTTTAAGTCTGGCTAAAAAACAAAGTTTCCTTCCATACAAACTTTTCACCCCTTTTTTATTCCCTTAGGGGTGCATTTTTCCAAAACGCTAAAATTTCTTTTTTTTGTATTCAAATAAGTAATCTGTCTACAAAGTTTCAAGTATCTAGCTCAAAAGGAACAGTTTCCCTCATACAAACTACGCGCCCCTATTTAACCCCCTTAGGGGTAAAATTTTCTGAAACGCTGACAGTTATTTGTTTGTATTTAAATAAGTAATCTGTCTACAAAGTTTCAAGCATCTAGCTCATAAGTAAAAGTTTCCCTCATACAAACTTCGCGCCCCTATTTAACCCCCTTAGGGTAAAATTTTCTAAAACGCTGAAAGTCCTTTTTTTGAATTATAATAGGTAATGTTTCCACAAAGTTTCAAGTCTGCAGTTAAAAAAAACAATTTTTCCCCCATACAGACATTGCACCCCTATTTAACCCCCTTAGGGGTGGAATTTTCTAAAACGCAGAAAATACTTCTTTTGTATTGTAATAAGTAATCTTTCTACAAAGATTCAAGTCTCTAGATAAAAAAATAATATTTTCCCCATACAAACGTTGCACCCCTATTTAACCCACTCAGGGGTGGGGTTTTCCAAAACCCTAAAATATACTATAAATATACAAAGTTTCACGTCTCTCACTTACAATTTGACTCCATCCTCATACAAACTTTCAACCCCCTTTTTACACCCTTGAGGGTGGAATTTTCAAAAATCCCTTCTTAGTGGGTACCTGCGTTATATAAACTACCTATTGTGAAAAAATCAGGTTTCTAGGTTCAACGATTTGGGCTGGGCGTTGATTTAAGTGAGTGAGTCAGTCAGGTCAGTCAGGACTTTTACGTTTATATATTTAGATAAATGACCGGCAGCACAGTATACTGAGTATACTGCGCCACTTACAAGAAGTACGGCCAGTGAATAACAATACAATTAGAATCAGTCCCAAGGCCAGGGCAACATTTTTTATCAAATTATCTCAATACAAATATAATGTACTTAGTACTTTCATCTTCAACAATATTTGTGTAAGACTTTGCTTACGTAAGAATCACATATAACTTTGGCAATGGCAATACCGGCGGCGTAGATGGTTATCATTAAATGCTTGGGAATTACCTGTGACAATTAACACATTTGCATTGTGATGTTATAATTACCTATAATTATACTAGCCGATGCACAACATAGTACATCTTAACAATAACGCTAAGTATATCTGAATATAATAGTTTAACCTTGTTTTTACGTATTTAATCAAAACAGCTTAGGAATAGTTCTCTACAAATCATTTCCACGAGTTTAAATTAAATACAGGGCATTTAGACTCTAAATAGCCCGTTTTCAATTATATTTGCAATCAATACATGCAATGATCTATGTCATTAATTTACTCCACATATTTTCTTAAGAGTTCGCAGTAAGCTCGATTCTCCATACAAACGTAGTTACGTTCTCATTTTAAAATTCTGTGTTGCATTGTAACGAAACTCTGCATGTACAATGACATGAGGTATATCCAGGTCTGTAATTAGTTTATGTAGCTTCAGATACCATACTCGTAGTAAAAAAAATACAGCGAATTTAAGTTTTTCATACAAAACTTGTTTTTGCTGTATTTCGTTTGTTTTGTAAACTGGAACCATATAAACTAATTACAGACATAGATATACCTCATGTCATTGTATATGCAAAGTTTCGTCACAATCCAACTCGTAGTTTTAAAATGAGAACGATACTCCGTTTGTATGGGAAGGTGAAATTCGGCCGAGCTGAATACTAAGAGTCCGCCCTTAATCACTTAAATGTGCACCTTCACAAATAGGATTCTAATATTCTTATAAAATGATAATTTTGCAATCTGTGTAAGCGCGGTTGTATGTAGTTCGTTATTCATGTGCGTTTGTCCTCTTCCGTTAGATGATAAGGATGCATGCAGCACGAACGTGTACAGTGGACTGTAGTGTCTGCTGGCTTGCTTGAGGATTAGAATCTTTAAACGAGGTCACTTGCAATATCACACCAAAAATCTGCCCTACTAATTAAGTTTTCAGTATAACTGCTGTAATTTAAAATACAATAGGCAGGTGTAATCGTTAAGTTGGCAGTTTTGTTATTTCTAATAAATAATAATTTTTGTACTTAGGTTCACGTAAATAGTACATTTATTGCAGAGGCCGGGAAATATCAATTCGTGGATAAGTTAAATGGCTGTTGTCCTTGTTCACGTTAATCCCCTAGCCTGATCTCCAAGGGGAAAAACGGTTAGGGTATTAGTTGAACTGCGACCCCACAGCGCGCGAGCCGAGCGAGCGAAGTGAGCGTGACGCGGCAGCGTCCGGCGAAGCGCCATAACCGAAATTATCATTTTTTCCTAGTTGAATATAAAATAATTGCTGTTAAATTCCCCTGGATGCTCGGGGTCAGGTGAATAACGTGGATAACCACCTCGAAGTTTGACCTGGCTTGTTTCTACCAACAAGCCAATTTTTTTGAAAATTTAAATACTTACGAAAACTTCGAACAAAAAATTCGACTGTTCAAATTAAGAAGTAATATTTTTAATCAACAAATATTGATGAAAAGATCACAGAAATTGTGTTTTAAATTAATTGTAGCATGGTTTGTAGATATTCAACATCCTCCTAGCGTTATTCCCGGTGGTGCCCCTAAAGGAGCCCGGGGTCCGCTTTGTTACCTAATCCCAAGACTTGGCATAGGCACTAGTTTTACGAAAGCGACTGCCATCTGACCTTCCAACCCAAAGGGAAAACTAGACCTTATTGGGATTAGACCGGTTTCCTCACGATCCTTTCCTTCACCGAAAAGCTAACGGTAAATATTCCGTACATAAGTTCCGAAAGACTCATTGGTACGAGCCGGGATTAGAACTCACGACCGCCGCTTGACGGCCGTACCTTATGTTTACAAGATTGTTTGCAAGATCATCCATGCACGGAACTTGGCAACAATTTAGATCTCAATTCTTTTGTCGGCAAAGTCCACAATCAGGCGTAGTAGGTATTCTTATATTGAATTTGGCTCCCATTTGCACATTTATGTTTTTGATGGTATTATAATTTCAGTAATCTTCCATTCTGTTGAGATATAATGAACTTGAACAGAACCGCACGTAGGTACCTACTCACTACCTACTATTTAAATGGTACGTTATTTAGTTTGGTATAGCTCTTCTTATCGTATATGGCTCCGAATTAAACGTCAAATAGAGACATCAAATCAAGTCGGAAACATGCCTAAATAAAACACATAATACATAAAACTTTAACAGATATCTTACTCTCGTCCTCAAAAATTGTATTTTATTATGGAAAGTATATTGTGATACCTACTAGTATTCGCCTGCAATAGTAATTGGCAGCACAAGGTGCTCATAAGTATCTGACCGGCACTATTTATTTTTTATTTACCTGCACTATCGGTTATTTCTCCTATATGGAGCTGGGTTTGATTATGAGCACCTTGCATACTTGAGATTATTTTCAGTTGGCCGAATTTTATCAAACTAGTCCATTCAAAAAGCAACTATACCGTCCAAGGTACAAAATTTCAAATCCAATGACAGTTTTATAAAAACCGGCCAAGAGCGTGTCGGGCCACGCTCAGTGTAGGGTTCCGTAGTTTTTCGTCCGTCACAGTAAGTCAATTTATGGGCGCACCTGCTCCGACCCCATTAAATCAGGAAAAATCTTAACAGCGCCATGTACAATGTGAGCGTTACGCGTACAGCGACATCTATCGGCAAATTAAGTAAACTATTGCGCGCGAGCTTAAAGTATGGAAGATGATTTTTATGGGATAATTCTTTATTGCGTGAACCGATATTCACCGTTTTTTTACTTTACTGGAAAGCACGTCATTTCATTGTGATTTTGTAGAAATTACAGGTACAATAAACACCTGCTTATACGGTTAAATTACAAACTTAGTTCAGAAATTATTTTGTAATTTTTTTCAAAAACTATTCATCCTATCAAGTTCAAAATAATTTTCCTAGAAAGTTTTTATAGTTATACTTTTGAGATTTTATCATATTTTTATAACTTATGGTTCAAAAGTTAGAGGTGCGGGGACACATTTTTTTTTACTTCTGGAGCGATTATCTCCGAAAATATTAACATTATCAAAAAATGATTTTAGCAAACCCCTATTCATTTTTAAATACTTATCCAACAATATATCACACGTTAGGGTTGAAATGAAAAAAAAAAACTCTCCCCACGTTACGTATAGGGGAGGTACCCTAATAAAAAAAAACACTTTTTATTTTACCACTTTGTCGGCGTGATTGATATACATATTAGTACCAAATTTCAGCTTTCTAGTGCTAACGGTTACTGAGATTATCCGCGGACGGACAGACAAAGCGAAACTATAAGGGTTCCTAGTCGACTACGGAACCCAAAAAAGTCGGCCACATTAGATAATTTCCACCAGGTCAGTTAGTATTGCATGTACATGACGATAGCCGAAATCACTTAGCTCACCGCTCATCGATCGTGAATAACAATTTACATTGGGGTGTGGACGTCCCAGCTAGAATAATAATAGCGGCAATTATTTAATGAAAGAGTGACAGACGCCGCGCCGGGTAAATTAAACAATTGAATTTTCCATAAATAACTAACTGCATACTTCACTAATAGCTAGCTACATTCTCGAGGATTAATTTAATATTTGCCTTGTGATTCGTAAATCCCGCGTCGTTTCTTTTTGTCACTTTTGATAATTGCGTTTTCTTTTGCGCATTGCCGTCGAGGAGTGCTCGCGTCATAGATGGTAAACCATACCTAGTAGGTATAAATTGTTGTTTTTCGAGTCGCTTCGCCTAAAACCTACATAATCCGCTTAAGTATGTACGACATAAAGAAACGGAGGATGGGTACTTGATATCTGCTTACTCTTGGGATCCGACGTTATCTTCCATATTCACACCCTTACGAAGCTAAAATTTCCTTCTATCAATGACAGCTCTGTTATAATATAATTGGTGCATAAACTAGATTGGTTTACACAATTGACTAAACAGGGTCAAGGCAATTTAGGTTGTGGGCGATAATGATTTAGTTTCTAACCCAGAACTGCCGCACCTATAAAACAAAAGTATTTTGCGGGGGGAATACATAGCCAATATTTAACCGAATTCAAAAAAGGAGGTTCTCAGTTCGGTTTTAATTATTTTTAAATGTTTGTTACGTCTGAACTCCGTCATTTATGAACCGATTCGTACAATTCTTTTTTTTATTTTAAAGTATATATGCTTCCAGATTAGTCCCATTATTTCAAAAAGCCAGTCAGATTATGGAATCCATTAGGATATGAGGTGACTACTAAATTTTAATAAGCGCGCGTTCTAGTGATTTATGTATTTTCTCGTGTATATTACACTCGGTAACTACAATTTTGGGGAAGTTGGAAGTGATTTTGTACACCACAGATTACTTACGCGGGCCATAGACGGACTATTTAGAACAGTCGAGACCAACGGCACGAGAGCAGTCGTCTCATTAAATGAGGCCTCGACTACTCTAAGCAGTCCGTCTATGGCGGGTCTTATAGAACTCCTCAGTGATGTAAAGTACGTCGCATATGGGTGAATTGCAAAAAAATTGTACATTCCAAAATTGGAAATGTCCTCCTACTTCAAAATTCTATAAAAAAATAAGTTTTGAAGTAACATGTATTCCAGATGTGAATTCACGTAGTCTTGTTCATATTTTAATAGGATTTGTACAGTTTTATATTATAACTTTGATAAAAAAATAAAAAAATGCAATACCTAATGAAAACACAAATTTTTTGCTCCCATACAAATTTTATCTGTCTTTTGTGTAACACACGGTAATCAAAAAATCATAACTTTGATTTAAACAGCTCTGGCTAAGAAATGTTCTTGTGGTCTGCTTAACACCATGTAAAACTGCAAGGACATGGTTTTTTAGGTCTCTAGAACAAATATTTTATATCAACATGTTATCAAAGTTCGGGGAATGATTTCGTTCCTTTGTGTTACGTCAGCTATGTAACACTACATTTTGCGCTTTATTGCAGATAAGACTTTCGTTCCTTTGTGGTACGTCAGCCATGTAACACTACATTTTGCGCTTTATTGCAGATAAGACTGTAACCGTAACGTTTTTATGTACGGGCAACAATTGAGCTACAATCAACAGAATCGCATACTGTCGATAGTCATATTCGTTTTTAAGTTGTGGCACGAAAATTGAAAAAGTATGTTTAAAACCCAATATAGTGTAATGTCTTAAATAGTCTTAAATAGGTAATTTCTTTGTTTTTACTGCTGTTTTTACATAGGTGGTTGGGTGGTGAAATAAATAGGTACCTAATCGGCTGGGCATATTCGAATTTTAAAAAACCTTTCGGTTTTTTTTTTATTTGATTCCCAACGCCAATTTTGCTTCGTTTGTGTGACGTTTTTGTGTCATTTGTGTGACGTTTTGGTGTTACACAAAAAAAACATACAAATTACCAAAGTGTAACATTTAATGTGAATATTCCTTTGTGTTAAGTTTTTTTTTTTTGCAATTCACCTATATTCTTTTAATGTATAATATTTAGTGTAGTTTAAGTGAAGTGTCAATTGTCTTTGATGAATCGACGGAACTCCTCAAAATTTTTCGTTTCACATAACTATACCGACTTGGGTTTTTAATGTCAACGCATTTGCTCTCGGAAAGCAGTTCATGTGGTAAAGTGCAAAGGAAATGTTCATGTTGTTGGCGAAGCACTGAATTGAAGTCGATTTAAACTTTGTTTTTGAAGTAAATTATTTAGTGTAAGCTTGCTCAAGTCTTAGTTCTAACTGAGTGATTCCTGTTGAACAGCAAAAGCCAACCCAGTATTCACGGGCAGATGTTGCTTGTTGTTGACTGCGTTGGCGAAGGGCCAAAGTGTTCTACATAATGAGTGCCTAAGCGTATCGCGACGCCTACCTTTAATAGATTCACAGAAATAATATGATCCTTATCTCATTGTATTTAGTCCGCTTTTTGCAAAGAACGAAAGTAAACCGCGGTTTAAAGTATATAGCTATATAATAATAATATAGCCTGAGTCCATCCAGAAAGTCCATTCTATACACAGGTGAAATAATTTTGGTTTATGATCAGTATTTCCGGATATTACTTGCAAAGGTACAAAGCTACAATCTCACAGACTTAGTATAGTATTAGTACCTATATAGTATAGATAACTGTTTCTAATAGCACCCTGTAAATATCACTGTCCGCCATACTAATTACTTACAAAGTACGCCCATAATATATGTATGCTAATTCGTAACATAATAGGTACTAAAAGTAGTTTTAAGATTACCAATAAAGTAAGAAATGCAATTAAATTAAATTACCTTTAGTTAAGTGCATATTGGTTTAAACCTTAGTGATTAGAGTAATTAAATTCCACACGTGTGAACGTAGGTATGTACCTACTTTTAGAAGTGCCGCTTAATTGCATGATGTCGGTTTTAATCAATCTCGACGGCTAAATTTTAATTACAACCGTTGGTTCCATTTCACGCCTTGGAAATTTGGAACCGTAGCACCCTTACTATATGTTAGACTAGCTTCTGCCCGCGACTCCGTCCGCGTGAAACTCGATTATATCGTAGCTCGATAGAAACTTTCATCCCCCATTTTACCCCCTCAGGAGATGATTTATGGGATAAAAACTATCCTATGTCCTTCCCCGTGATTCAAACTATTTCCATACCAAATTTCATCTCAATCGGTTCAGCAGTTTAAGCGTGAAGAGGTAACAAACAGACAGACAGACAGACAGACACACTTTCGCATTTATAATATTAGTATGGATTATTAGATAGATACGTATGATTGTTCCATATATTCATACTTCATATGAAACGATCGACTGTTAAATATAATAGGCATGATGCCCCATGTTCAAATTGATCGCGTAGTGCTAGTGATGCTAAATGGATAGTAAACCATCGAATTATCGTAATCCTACTAATATTATAAATGCGAAAGTTTCGATGTTTGGATGTTTGTTACTCAATCACGCTTAAAGGGCTGAACCGATTTCAATGAAATTTTGCACGAAGATAGTTTATAGCCTGGATTAAAATATAGGATAGTTTTTATCCCGAGTCCACGCAGACGAAGTCGCGGGCGGAAGCTAGTAAAGTATAAATTGTAAAATATAGTTAAAATCATAAAAAGATATGAACCATGAAAGTTTAGTTGTCCAAGAGTAAATTTAAATCTACCAATAGAATCCTTACGCTTTTATAGAAACAAATCTATCAGTATGAAGCGTTTTGCGCTGCCGCCAGCGAGGTCAATCTTTGTCTCAATTTATGTTCGTTAATTGTAGTTGCTCCCATACAAACATATGTTCCTCTCCAAAAACTGGTTCGAATGACATCATAAAAATTCTTAGTCATCATCCCTCTTCAGTCATAATGTAAGAGGGTGCTACTAATCGCTTAAGAGTCCGCAGTAAGCTCGATTCTCCATACAAACGTAGTTACGCTCTCATTTTAAAACTACGTGTTGGATTGTAACAAAACTTTGCACATACAATGACATGAGGTATATCCAGGTCTGCAATTAGTTGATGTATTCAAATACGATTAAAAAAATACAGCGAATTTAAGTCTTTCATACAAAACTTGTTTTTGCTGTATTTAGTTTGTTTTATAAACTGGAACCATATAAACGAATTACATTATATTAACTTTGCATATATCAATTACACATTAGGTTATAACGTGTTATTGACGAAGCCTGTTGCGGATTCTATCATTGTTAGTTAAGTACCTACCCTACTCTACCTAGTAAGGGATGTTTGTTTGTACGCAATTGAAGAAGCCTGCGTTGCGGATATATTTATGTACCTACCTGATCATTCTTGTTTTGTAAATAAAGGTTTTTTTAATTACACATAGATATATGCAAAGTTTCGTTACTCCAACACGTTACTCCAATCCAACACGTAGTTTTAAAATGAGAGCGTAACTACGTTTGTGTGGGAAGGTGAAAATCGGCCGAGCTTACTGCGGACTCTTAAGCAGTGCCGTTTCACCAATGAGCTACTTCTATGCTGCATTGGGATCACAATGAGATTTGGCGTAGTTCTATCCTAGAATTCGGGCACTTTTTGATTTTCAGGTAATAATTACCAATACCGGAAGACAGTTCTGACGTATCGAATTGATTAATCAATCGTTTATTTTCATAAACTCCTTTTACTCGTACATGTAAGTGAACTTAAGGGCAGTCCGTATATTACGTCATTTTAGTAGGCGGTCCATTCAAGGAATTAACAGGATGATGATAGGGGTCAAAAATCGACAAAAAACGATGACGTAATAAATGTGCTTGCTTACGCTTAAGGAAGTGTATAACAGCGTAAGTATATAAGCGACGGGTTTGCAATGACGTTGAAACGAATCTGTTATTTACTAAAGGGGCATGGTACTGTCTCCCGGCGAACGGAGATTGATTGATAAATAAAACGTTGTTCCAATTCGTGGGATCACTTGGCTCATTGGATGTCACTATTTAATTAAATGATTGAATCGTATCATTCCCTCGACCAGATGCGTGCGACTGTGGTGCGAGTCCTCAGTCAACATTATAGTAATAACAGACGATGAATGATTAGGGTGATGATTAGAGAATAATCAAACTAATCAAATACGAAACATAATTTATTTGTAAACGCGTAGAACATATCCCTAATTATTGCATTATATTATAGCCAACGTGGAGCAACAATGCCTAGATATTTTTGAATGCTTCGTGGATGGTTTTAGTCGATTGCATCCAGACGATATACTCCAGGCAAAATACGGTTTTGAAAAACATTAATTTATAATAGCGTTTTTTTTGTTGATTTCGTTTTAAAATGTTGTTCTAAGATGATATATTCAAGAATCCGGCAAACTATCCACCTGGAAGTAATTATGTAGATTTAAATGAAGCATGCATTGTCTTTTTTTGTACGATTTATCTTGAATATTATAGAGCAAATATAAATGAACCAAAATAAAGACAAAAATATTTATTAATATTTTTTCTGACTTTTCAGTAGCTAGTTAATTTATTATATTTTAGATGTCTGAAATTTTGTCGGATTTTGTCGCTGGGTAACTATTTAATTGATAATATATCAGTTACACATAAAAAATTAGCTATTATAAATTATTTCCAAAATTGTCATTTTTTCCATACAAGTTGTCAGTTCATTGACTGGACTAATACGCTTTTACGTGTTTGAAGACAGATGCGAATACTATTTTATTTTAAGACTGTTCTTGACGAATTTTGAAAAAACCTTGAACGTATACACGGTGCATGAAGAGTGGAATAAAAAACCAGACACACGAATACTGAACTGTTGTGCCACTGCTTATTTTCTCCGCTGTTTATTTATTTATCATTTTTCATTTATTTTAGTAAGTGGATTACATCATTGAATATTGGACATGTTGATACATGCCTACACATTATACATATGAGCTGTCAGAGGGGTAGTCACGTAACGTTTCGAACGACTGGGGCCGTAGACAAGGTTACAATCGACAAGCGCTAACGCCAATAGGAAATAATAAAATGTAGGGGAATGACAGATGCCGACGAAACACTTTTCGTCAACATCTTTCATTCCCATGCATTTTGTTAGTTGTCTATTGGCGTTAGCGCTTGTCGATTGTAACCTTGTCTAGGCCCCCGACAGTTTAACTGACTAGACATTAATTATATAACTAACGTACGTACAATGCGTTACGCGATCGACCTGCAGGTAGATCTAAATGAGATTTTTTGTATGGAAAAATGACATTTGAGTTGCGTTCAAAAATTGGTTGGATGATACGCTGAGAATGTCTTTATAGTTGGGTACTAACCGATATAAGGCTGGGCCTCTGATTCAGATAAACCGTGTTTCAAGTATGAATAATATTTGCAGTGTTTCCGCAAAATGTTCGGATAAATACCTGTTACCAGGAAATACGAGTGAAGGTACTTTATAGCGCTTATTCGGTAGAGGGCGGAAGCGGAAGAGAGTAAGGTCCCGTTTATTTGCGTAAGATATCGTTTACAAATGTCTTATCCCTCTGATTTGTTGAAAATAACTCTGCGGAGCTCTTTTAATGTACAGTCGCTATCGGATCTATCGGAGCGGCCAAAGTGCTCACAACTAACTGAACACGACTCTAATGCCTAGACAAAAAAGACGTGGCCTAGTGTCTGCAATACAGCACCAATGTATTTTACTTTCGAGATGTGATCGTATTGCACTGTGCAATACAGCCACATCTCAAATGTATTTTACTTTCGAGATTTGATCGTATTGCACTGTGCAATAGAGCCACATCTCAAATGTATTTTATTCTTGAGATGTGGCTGTATTGCAGTCACTAGGCGACGTGTTAAAATATTTGTGAGCACTTTGGCCGCTCCGATATATCTGATGGTGACTGTAGACGGTAAACAGGCTCTAAGTTTATATGTAAAAAATAAAATAACTTAACTGTAAGTATACATTATATAACTTAACACTAAACACTTAAATCTACTTATAATAACTACTAGCTCTATGGCCTGTATTCACTTTGATTAGTGATTAGTGCGAGTCTATACCCTTCCTGGAAGTGTGAGTAGCTTTTATTTAATTATTTATTATTTATTTTGTCCAGGCAACAAGTCCCATAGGCTTTTATATGGACTCGCACTAATCAATGTCTAAACCGGACTTTAGTAGCAATTCGCTGGCTGATTTCGGTGGCCACTAGCACCAGGAGCGGAACTGGATAAGTCCGATGCAGCTTGGCTTGGGTCTACTCTTCCAGGTTAAGTCTAGCGATCCAGCCGTGGAACTCCGTTAGATCAATCCATCATCATTCATCAATCAATACTGCTGCATCAGGAACCGCGCTCTTAATATGTCAGTTATTGGACTCAATAATTGGCCTGGTTACTTTATATTACACATTATTTTCAAACGAAAAAGCCGTTTATAAAAATAGGAACTTGGACCTAAATACTAGTAGTATGTAGTAACAAATAATGCAATAAATGAATTGTTTTTTTGTGGAATGAGTAAGGTAAATGTCCCAATGTTTGACATGAACGCCTAATGGTTGACAACTACTGTTCACCTCTATTGTTATGAATTAAGGGTCCGTATACAGCTGTTTGCTGAATTCGCTAAACTTTTTGAGGTCATATCTCATTAAATATTCGTTTTCTTAATAGATTTTATTGTGTAATATGAAAGATCATTTCAATTCAAGTTGAAGAAGTGGAAAGGTTGTTTTACATTTAGCTCTCAATTTACCATATTTTGGCTCAGTCCAACAGCTGTTTTCCCATTTTCGCTCGGAGACGTGTAAAACGACATACGTTTGAAAAACTATTTGATTCCAAACCGACATGAAACAAATAAATATATATTGGATTGATAGTATTGATAGAATCAAAGTGTCATAGAAGTATTGGAACATATACCTTTTAGAACATACCAATATTAACAAATCCTCCATTGCATATGTTCAACATTAATTAAAGGTCAACATCATTTTCTCAAATCCTTCAAGGAGGTGCCGCCTTCCGCCTTACCTGCACAGCACGCAATATACCATAAATAACTCACTAATACCCTGTATGCCATCCTTTTCATATCCGATAGCCACAAGTGAGATAATGTTATACCCAGGGATGTTAGCAAGAATAATAACGCCGCGGACCGCGGATGACTCACACGTTTTTTATTTGAGCACTACGAGTAAGTTAGCCGTGACAGCATTAGTAATTTTAGTGTATGATGTTACGGGAGAATTCTTCACTTTCGTGTTCAGTATGTTGACAAAACTGCCGGGAGACAGTCTCCAAGGAGTCGGTCTCCCCCGTAATGTCGTCAAAATCACCGCAGCCGCGTTTGGAAAAGTGCAAATTACACCCAAACCATGCAACGTCCCTACACATATGGGGTCTTAAATGAAAGCTGAGTAAATTGTCTATCATTCATTTATTCACATATGTACGCTAGTTTTTGTACTATTAGCAAAAATATACAAAGATCAAAGAAAAATCTAAGGACTTTCAGACTTTGCGGCAGAATTAGAAAAGACAGAATGTTTTTTTTATGGGATTCAGTATTTCAGCTTGACATTGCAGTTCATTTTTAGGGTTCCGTAGCCAAATGGCAAAAAACGGAACCCTTATGGATTCGTCATGGCTGTCTGCCTGTCTGTCTGTCTATCTGTCTGTCTGTCCGAATGTCACAGGTATTTTATTCGAAAACTATAAGGTGTATTTGAATAAAATTTTGAGGATAGGTGTATTTTGTTAGCCACTACATAGTTTTGTAATTAACTTGCATAAAACTGAAAGACAAAAAAAAAACATTGCAAGCACACGTGGGTGTGGCACATCAATCGATAGGCCTTTCAAAATAAATAAAAGTTTTCTCAGCAATTTTTTTGATTAAGTGAATAGAGTCGGAGATAATCACCCCGAAAGTAACTAAAACTGTGCCCCCCCTCTCTCTACTTTTTGAAACGTGTATTTTAAAAATATGAAAAAAATGATGGACATAGGGCTTAAGTTCGTCGGAATCCCGTAACAACACGCACTATCTCCGTAAAATACTCGATCGCCATCCGTAGACAATTGTAGGAGTATAGGTAGGTACCCAGACAATGGGTATGTGTTGTTATTGGCTCCATGACCACACGTGCGTCATCTTAGCTACTCGGTACGCACTACGCACAAATGGAAAATCGTCAACATTAAATTGAACATTTTGAAATTGGACCAAATGTAATACCGTCAAGTGACTTTGGTGAAAATGTCTATACATTTTTATGGCCTTTTTTTTCTTGTTCGAAATGAATCTAGCCCAAATGGAATTTTGTGCAGTATGAAATAGGTTCATATTTAAATAGTACATGCAAAGTGAATGTTGTGTAATTTAAATTATTATGCACAAAATTCATATAATAATGACGTATTTCCGATTGGTTATAATATAGGAGTACCTACGTAATTCCTTAAGAACGTATTTCTGTAGACCTATATCAACTATGTAAATTTTACTTTGAGGACGTAATGAAATTCGCTCGTTGCTAATATACCGCATTCCTAAAATACCAGATTTTGCAAAATATCGGATTATCAATATATCACACTTTAAGCTTACCATATTCCCGTTACACCAGGTTATAAAGTTGAAAAGTACTCATGGAACTATGTATACTTATATCGAATGTCCTATACTGCAAATTTGGTATATTGGTAATGTGATAAATCAAGAATGTGGTATTTTGCAAAATCTGGTATTTCGGGAATGTGGTATATTAGCAACGAGCGATGAAATTTTACATGTCAAGGATTTTCAAATTGACAGATTCGACCAATAGTTTCGAGTAGTCAATTTTCCATTTGTGCTGAATGACAGTAAAGCGGTACGAGGGACACGGGATATGCAAGAGATTTCTCAAGGTCATAAGGACACACTCGCCTTCTGTCTGTGGCAATGACTCAGAGATATTTGAAAAGATTTTCCTGTTCATGACCGCGATGGTGATCGTGATCGCAAAATTACGGGCCTCATTTTAAGCGTCAGGAGTTTACTATAGAATATAAGATTTTACTGCATACAATATCTGTTTCTGCTTAGTGCAGGGAGTAAATGAGTGCTTTAAGCGGATGTCTCGACTCTTGTGAACCAGCACGCCTCGTGTGGGGAGGGAGAGACGTTGATGTCTGCCACGTACGAGAAAACGAGATGCAACACACTTCGGGCTTGTTCGGCATAAATGGAAAATATCAAAATTTCTTAAGTTTGATTCTACATGATTATACTATTATATAAGATTTTACTAAACGTACAAGTAAAAGACACTCAGGCTAAGGTAAAAAGGAAAATATATAGATCCTATTTTGGATTTATTTCTAGAAAATTTTAAGTACCATCTTTACTTCTGACGTACATGAAAATAAAACATATATTCGAAAATTAATTCAAGTTGTTTCCTAGATCGAACTATCGAAGGAGCGATCACGTAACGTGACTTATCGAACGCACGTTAGGACAAATCAACTGTCATTACCCCATACAAAAAGTTACATATTTATATGAATAATCAGAGGGACCAAATAAGACGGAGCTCCAAATATAGCCATAGGCTTCTGTGTATAAATAGGTACCACTATTAATATCTAACGTAGAAAGTATGTGCAGGAGATAAACTAGGGTGCTTAAGTTCAACGCAAACTTGGATCTTAGAAACTGCTGTTCCCATCCCAAACCTGTCCAAATCAACACTAATGGTGAATAAATGCGTGTTTATGTTTCCTGGAAGTAGTTAAAGATCGCTTTTCTATTTTGATTGATTGATTGACTTATAAGTACACAAAAACAGCCGAGTGAAAGTTTGCCCAGCTCTCTATAAAAGGAATATCCTTAGTATCGTACTTTTAAAACCGATTGCCATTCGCTAACCCAAGTAGAAGAAATCAAAATACATTAGTCAGAGCTTACTGCTATTACTATTACCGATGATTGAGCTCATGTTCTTGCTGGATGCCAACAAAAAGGTTTCCCCGTTGCTCAATGTAAGAATCTCGTCATGTGTGTATTACGGAGGCAGTAAGTCAGGTTGCCAGTTGCCAGGAACGGCAGTACGCGGCCCAACCGGGCGCCACAGCTTGGAATGCTCCCGGCAACGTGCCCATCCCGTTACTGGCTGTATTTATATCAATACTGATTCAATATAAAGACATTTAAACCCGCAGTAATCTTCATACATAAGTCTTACATTGTGACTTATTCACGCCCCAAACGCCACTCAAAAAGTGACAGCTCTTTTGTTTCTTGCCTATCCGGATGGTGTTGATGTATCGTTATTTTGATTTACTGTAATTCAGCACAAATGGAAAATTTAAAACTCGAAATTATTGATCGAATCTGAATAATGTCAAATTGAAAATCCTCGACATAGAAAATGGTCCAGCCTGAATATTGCTAAAATGTAATTACGTCCTAAAAGTAAAATTGACATACCTACTTGATATGTCGAAAGCAACCATGCTACCTAACCTACGTCCATATTGAATTACGTGAACTCCAAAAATATGACCAATCGGAAACGGATAATGTATGAATTTTGTACAATACTTATATTTTGTGTACATACCATCATTTTCTCGAAGCAGTTCAGGCCATTTTCGACCCCCCTATAACTTCGCTGTGGCTAAAACTAGAAGCCTGAAGCACAGTAGCGCGGCGACTCTATCGCACAGTAGCGCGGACCCGCTACGGTAGCAACGCGGGCCCGGGCCACTGTGTGATAGAGATAGTCAGAGAGATATTAAATGCGTTGGTAGTGAGAGAGATACCTACCGTCCCGCGCCGCGCCCGACCCGCGTTCGGTGTGTGGAGGCCTTTATAGTTTTGCCATGTCCGTCCGTCTGTCCGTCTTAGCTTAGCTCAGTAACCATTACTACTAGAAAACTGTAATACGGCATGCGTATATAAATCAATCACGCCGACAAAACAGTAAGTATAATAAAATCTTGAGAATTATTTGTTTACGGTACCTGCCACTTAAAGTGGGGATGTTATATTTTTTTCTCGTTAAAACCATAGTGTGGGGTATCGTTGGATAGCTTGTTAATGTTTGTTAAAATATGATGGGTTTTAATAAACCATTTTTCGACTCGGTGATTAGTTGGTGAGATATTGGGCTTTAAAGCCCTAATTTTTTAAATATTATGTTCTGCTGCGGGTACTATCTATATACCATATTTCATCTAAATCAGTTCAGCGTGAAGAGGTAACACACAGACAGACAGACAGACAGCATTATTTCGACAGCAATTACAGCTAGATATTCAGTTGTCAGACGGTAAAAAGTAAAACAGACGGAACGGAAATGTGCATCCCAATGGTCGCTATTTGGCCTATGATAGCAGAAATATGAGGATTGTAGCAACATCCGATACCTAATGATGTTTTGATTTGACGTCTATTATGTATGATTCCTATCGAACGGGTCGGGTCGGGTCGCGCTGCATCGCAACGGACGTTCCGTTTCAGTTTGGGGGAAATAGTGTTCGTAACTATGTCCGTCTGTTCTTCTCTACGGGTCGCATTTCTCAACTGATTCTCGTGAAAGTTTGTTAGCAGGTTCGATGATTATAATTATATAAAAAAAATGCCGATTCCGTTTTTCGAAATAAAATAAAATAAAATCAGGCTTGTGAATTCTACAGCTCATACATACATACACATTTATTTATTCTTTATTCCCAAAAGGGGTAGGCAAAGCACATGAAATGTATGATCCAGTGCCAGTTTTAGCATACCTAAATGTGGGTATAAAGGATCGACTAAATGTGATATCGCAGTGATAGGTTGCTAGCCCATCGCAGTAATTAATATAATCCCGATAATTGCAGTAACCCCTGTTGATAGTTTAGATCGTTTACATAATAAAACATAGGTATTACATTTTCACACATAATTGAAACACGTAAAACCTCGATCTAAAAAAAACATTATTTTATCGCATAACTTATGTTTGACTCATCGTAATATTATTACACACCTAGTTTGATTACGTTACTTCAGAAAAATATCATTCAAGTCAATACAAGCCATTATATGTACACACTTATGGTTTAGCTATGCATTGCAATTGGAATCTTGTACCACGGAAATTAGAGTTGCTTTTTGAATGGACTATTTTGATGCAATTCGGCCAACTGAAATAATTTCTAGTATACCTGTCTAAAAGTCGCCGTGAAACATAAATCCGGCTAATTGACCAGTAGTAACCTTGGGTCGGTGTCATGCCGCATTATCGTTATGTTAGGCTACTGTTGAGGTCATCTGAGCAATCTATTTGGAAAGATAGGCAAAATTAGTAATTAAAATGATTGCTTAGAATCCTGCGTCCATACCTACTTCAAATCCATACTAATATTATAAATGCGAAAGTGTGTCTGTCTGTCTGTCTGTTACCTCTTCACGCTTAAACCGCTGAACCGATTTAGATGAAATTTGGTATAGAGATAGTTTGAGTCCCTGGGAAGGCATTAGATAGTTTTTATCCCGGACATCATTCCTAAGGCTACCCTTAGCCTGAAATGAGTGGAAATGGGTGGTGAAAGTTTGTATAGACTTGGAGCTACGATATAAACGAGTTCCACGCGGACGGAGTCGCGGGCAGATACTAGTATTAGGTATAAATGCGACAGTGTGTCTGTCTGTCTGTTACCTGTTCACGCTTCAACCGCTGAACAGAGTTAGACGAAATGTGTTATAGAGATAATCTTTGAGTCCCGGGGAAGGACATGGGATTGTTTTTATCCCGGAAATCATCCCCTAAGGGGCGGAAATGGGGGTGAAAGTTTGTATGGAGCTACGATATATAAACGAGTTCGACGCGGACGGAGACGCGAGCAGAAAGCAATATAAATCATGAAACAATATGATTGCAGCAGAGTTTTTTGTATAATTGAGGAAAGGTATGGAATTGAAATCCACATTCATCATTCTGCGCTACTTATAAAGTAGAAGAGTAATCCCTACTGTCCCGGGACAACCATTATCTGGTAATTTTACACCATACCTAGGTAGGTATGGTGTAAAATTACCAGTTTCTTCCCATACAATACCTATTGTATGGGAAGAAACTGCTGGAGACCGGTTACGCAGTAAACCTTAATTAATAGTACCTATCAAGGCTGATTTATTTATTACCAACAAGTTTTGGTAAGGTGGGTAAGTATAGATACACATACATAGGAAGGTACTTAAATTAACCTTCGACCCTTCACAGAATCTGCCCATTTATGAATATGGTCGGAACGCGATATTTCCTGATTCGTTAACGATGTGCATTAGTCAAGTTTACAGCTGGACCAAGGCAGCACACGGCATTCTAAAATAATAAGTTACAGCTAATTTCCGAGTCAGCTTTAAGGCGGAGGAATGCAGAGTCAGGTAGGTATTGTGCAGTTATCTAAACATCGTGAACTTGTCTCGGGAACCAGAATGCTTACATGCACGCACATGCATTTGAGTAGCATGCGGCGGTGTACATTCAATACTCAATACTTTATTGCATTCTTTATTCCTTAATAGTAGTTTATGCAACTGATACATAATGAGAGGCCTTAAAATACGAGTGTGGTTTTATGAACCGAGCGTCAGCGAGTTTCATAATAGGATCACACGAGTGTTTTAAGGCCTAATTATGTACAGTTTCATACACTACTTTATCTATTTACACACATATCATAAGTACCTACTCTAAGATGGGTTCACAATTCTACTTTCGTAACAGAAAAATACCAACAAAAAAATGACAACAGCAATGGCGGCAATTCGATCCTCCGTCAAGACGAATGTTTTTTTTAAATCATAGACAAACGAATGATGTCGCTATACTCATGTCACTCAAGATCAAATGTCGTGCGGTTTATATTAAAAAGACTGAATTGATATTCCGTATCGTAGCGATAACTGTTTTAATATCCATGGATACTAGAATAGTACACTTGAGTTTTGAGCTGTTCTAAATGTAAACTCATAAAGTTACTAAAATCTATACTGTTACATTAAAGTACCTACAGTTTTTTCTACTACCACAGACAAGAAAGTTCTCATAGTAAAATCGGTTGTAATAATGCTGGTCGTTTCGTACGGTTTCTGAACGCATTTTAGAGCACTGATGATATGAGCGTAGATAAAGTATTATTACGTGATTACCCCTCAGGTTACATTACTGGTAGGTAATAAAAACGCATTGGTTGCGAAAACGGCTTTTTCTGAAGAATCAATAACATTTTAAAGAGGGGTAAACACATACTTTTCGAACGAACGTTAGGACAATACAACTGTCATTTTACCATCCACAAAGTGACATTTAGATTTACCTGACGCACGTCGCACGTACAATGCGTTTACCTAATCGACCAGGCCCTACCGCGAAACTAATTTCGTTCACGTATCTCCCTCTCTGTTGCACTCGCTAGTTCGAGCTACAGAGAGAGAGATACTCGAACGAAGTTCGTTTTCACTTCGCGGTAGCCCCTCAGGGGTGCTACGTCGAAACGAAGTTCGGTCGTATTTCTCCGTCTCCGTCGCTCGAACTAGCAAGTGCACCGATTAGATACCATACCTACTAGTGGCTGTGTGAGATGTAGAACCCGAGACATGTTTTTCAAAGAAAATAAATTGACGAAAGAAATTATATAATTATCGAACCTGCTCACAAAATTTCACGAGAAACGGCTGAGAAAAGCGGCCATAAAAAGCACGCAGTCTATGTCCAAAGTTTCAGTTATTCTAACAATCACGAGCAAAAAGATAAAGACATGCCCGCAATTTCGCAAGAATGACGAAGACATCTTAATCGAGGTGCAATCTTACCTCGAAAGAGTACGGCGTTGCATCATGGCATCACTATGATTATTATAAAAACATTCTTTAAATTATTACATTATGGTAAGTTGACTTGCGGGGATGGAAGATTTAATGAATTAGTCACGAGCACTATTGATTGCATTTAAATGATGATGCTTTACTGTTGTCCTAGGTATCTACTAATGTGGCAAAATAAAAATGCGGAAGTGTTTAATTTAGATGGTCCTACAGGTAGTAGTTATAGGTACAGCATAGCAACCGACTCCCTTTCAAAATTAACGGCGGAATGTCATAGGAGTGATGTGCGGCGAAGTGTATCGCCGTCACGAGCTAGTAGCTCCATAGTTATATCACACTCGATGGGGGAGTAGACCGACCAATGTCACAAGAACTTCTAAAATCATCGTTTCCGAATTGCAAAATAGCAGGATCTGTATCCGAAGGGTCAGGTATAGCTGGTCTTACGTACATGTACTTATGAATAGAGTTTCCCACCAGTCCAGGAAAACTACCTTTGTGTTCGTGACATTCTACCAAGAGTCGTGGAGGCTATGCCTGTTGAAGTTGACTTTAAAATTCATTTGTGTTTGAGTAACGTAGACAAGGACATGTCCAGTGCCCTGGTGTGTTACAGTCTTACAATATTTAAACGATACAACAACTACACTTCTTTGTTTACGCGATTTACTGTCATTCAGCACAAATGGAAAATTGACAAATCGAAATGATTGGCCGAATCTTAATGTAAATTTGAATATATTCGTCCTGGAAAACTGTACAGCGTGAATCATGCTAAAATGTAATTAGGTACCTCCTAAAAGTTAAGTTGTCATTATGACCCTTGCATAACAATTTACTAATAAGTATTCAAATTTAATCATATTTAGTCTTAAGATCTCGTTGGAATATCGCATACCAAGATCCTAGTTAAACAAGTACCTACCTAAATAAATAGTTAGAACCGTGTTCGAGAACGTGCTTCCGTACTTACAAACAGAGTAATCTTATCTAAATCGTAACTTTGAACAATAATTGTCACTGCGATTTCACGGTACAAGTTTGCAAACTTCGGTACCGTGGAATTAGCTATGCGTTTGATCAATGGCTATGCGCCCGCAATGCTGAATAGTCAAGTCTATAACTTTTTAAGCTCACAAATATATCTTGACGCCGCGATTCGCAGTAACAAAGCGTAGGTAGAGATCTAATTTCGTTCGGCGTGTTGGGTAGGGTGAGGCGCATGAGAGCGTAAAGAATAACAGCCCCGGGGTGGTATTCGCTACGCGCTACTGCGGCTCACCCCGCCGGTCTCCCGTCACAAAACTAGACCTAGGCGTAGGTAGAACCTACGCTTAGTTACTACGCATCGCGGTGTCAAGATATATTTGTGGGTGAGCGTTGAGGTAAACTTAAAACAAGTTACAGAATAGGGGGGCTGTAAACAGGCAAAAGTAACAGTATGATCAAGCGTACCTATTACGTCTTCGCTAGTAATTGTAGGACACTTAATTCCTCTTGGTCTCATGATCACGACATCCGGTTCGAAATAGCAGGCATCTAGCGCACTCCCATCTGGACCACGGGCGGCGGATCATATCAACAATACACACAAATAGCAGGCATCTAGCGCACTCCCATCTGGACCACGGGCGGCGGATCATATCAACAATACACACAAATAGCAGGCATCTAGCGCACTCCCACCTGGACCACGGGCGGCGGATCATATCAACGATACACACAAATAGCAGGCATCTAGCGCACTCCCATCTGGACCACGGGCGGCGGATCATATCAACGATACACACAAATAGCAGGCATCTAGCGCACTCCCATCTGGACCACGGGCGGCGGATCATATCAACGATACACACAAATAGCAGGCATCTAGCGCACTCCCATCTGGACCACGGGCGGCGGATCATATCAACGATATTCCAACGATTATTCCGTCATAGTAAGGCGAAAAATGTATACATATCTTTGACGTCTACTGTACGCCTATATACACCGGAAAACGAATTGATACACGTAGGTATAGAAAATGTAGAGGTTCCTTTACTGGTTTTTACTGTACCTTCCTGCCTATAAAGTTGGGCGGGTGGGGGTGACTGTTAAACTTCGCTACTATAAACTCTTAACTAAGTAGATAGGTTAGACACTTCAGGAAGTTTCCAAGTTTAGATATTCGCAAGCGGCAGACTGGAAAATAAGATACTTCCTACTCTACTCCTTGTTTAACTTTATTTAGTTTTCGAACTAATAGACTACTTACGTACCATAGATACCTACCTATCTAGGCGTTACGAGATAGGTTCATAAGTGTAGGTTCTTAGCTAAGTACATATTTGTTCCTTGCGTCTTTTAAGAAAATGTTAAATAAAGGTAGGTAGATAGTTACTTACCTGTCAGATAACTCTATGATTACAATGACACCTTCCTATACACACATACTTATAATATACATACCTACATAATACTTGCGCTGTTAGGTAGGTATGTATGTTTAGGTAAAACTGAGTTAGAGTGATCATAATGCATATTCTCAACGCAGGCGCATTCCTCTGAACGGTTATGGGTGATCAGTTAATTAAGTGGACGCTAATTACTCGAGCGTATCTTCTCTTCAGTATCGGAAACAGAAAATCAAATGGATCAAATTCTACTAGTTCCACAAAAATTTCGCTTTCGCTGCTAATATGTATTGGTTATGCGTGTGGGATGATTATTTAAACAGAATTAAATCGCAGCTAAATTACCATAACTCGTTTAAAAGTTCCTACTCAAACAGTAGTAGATATTCACACCATGCTCTCAGAGTAAACACAAGTGCTTTAAAGTGCCTATTTTAAACTGTTTCGATCCCCAGCATCCCGAGGGCCGGCTTACAGTGTATCACATGCGATAGAAAGTAAAGATTAAAGTATTAAGCGTCCAATAAATAAACTTACCGAAGTGCTATGTTTATTTTTATTCCTCGCGGACGGGAACAAGCATTTACGTGGTGGCACAGGAACGCCGCCAATGTTTCACTTTCAGGTTAGCAAATTGCGATTGTCGGCGTAAATGCACAATGCCGTTGCAGCGCGGCAGTGTGGTAATGTGAGCGTTTGGGTGGCGACACGCGCGCCCCGAAAGCCGTCGCGTGGAGTACTGACTGGGCATAGTGCTCATTATACTTGTGTGGCTCTGACGCGACGGCGGTCGCACGCCGCGGCCGACGGCCTGCGGCCTGTCAGCCAACACGAGGGACCGTGTGAAGGGCCACAACCCGACCGTTTTTTGTCCCTTCTAAGATTAGCACAAAGACCCGTCTGGCTTGACTGAATTCGTTGAAGGACTCAGGGCCCGATCCAGTACACCTTCAAACTACGCCCTTTGAACTACCAATCTTCTCGCTGCGCGAAACGCATTTAGATTTCATAAAACTTGTTTTTTTTATTATAAAAATCTTATGTTTTTAAAACGTACTTATTTGAATACATCTTATACTTGTTTTTTTTTATTAACTTTGACTTATTTACACTGCACCTACTGTATGAAATTCCACTTAAATGCCCTAGTGCAAAAAGTATTTTTTTAAAGACTAAGTTAATCTGGCATAGCCGCCGCACAGTGTGCGTGTGGTTTTGTAGAATATACTTATTACACTTAATTATTCAATATTTTTTTACAGATATGGGTGCTAAAATAGAAACAAGTACAAAATTTAATGAAAATAGTGACGAATGCAGTATTTTAACAACAGTAGAACGGCTAGTTTTTGGTGTGCAAGCGAGACACACATCATATTATGCTGGTGGCATTCGTCTATTTCTAGCGCTACAGACATTACTCTTAAATATTACTAAAATATGTATAAATTATCAGTGGAGGCAGTATTTTAAACGATTATATTGTACTTTTAAAAGATCTAAGAACCAAGCTTTTATTTTAATGAAAAAAAAAAAAAAAAGCTGGGTTAACAAAGCATAACTAAAAGCATGTCTGGGTAAGTATGAAAATAAAAATGAAAAAGTAGTATGTACAATACAATAGGTATACTCTTTATTGCACACCTCAAAACATGAATCAATTACAGGACAAAAACTTAACTTTAACAACAGGCGGTCTTATCGCTAAAGAGCGACATAGCGTAACATTGTATGGATAAAAAAATATTTGCTCTAGTGTAATTATACAGGGAAGAAACCGGGGATTAGGTTTGTATGGAGGAACGGTACCAATGCATGCTATCTGACACGACACGACAATTCCTAGGGCGGCTATGACATGTGGTTACGAGGGGCACACTGACATGACCGGGAATAGAAAGCCGATCGAAGAAGTAACTTAATTATGGTTTTTTTAGATTTTTAAGTATACATTACGTTGATATCAACGTAGTGTACTTATACTTAAAAATTATCCCTGTATAAAACATTTTATTAGGTCGATGATTCAAGGCTGCTGTTTGTCCTTATTACAACGTTCAAACCTCGACCAGTCCCGGATTACGTGATATTTCAGGCTTATAGTAATATTTTCTTAATTTGCTACTAAAAATATATTATTAATGGCATTTGACGTTTCTCACCAGAACTTTTGTAGAGTAGGTGAGCAAAAATCAACACAAGTCGCATTTCTTATTCCTATAAAATATAAGGTAACGCAAAAGGAAACTAGCTTTCAAACACCATTATTTTTAGATAAAGGTGTTCTTTTTAGTCATTCGAATACTTCCTAGGGCGGCTATGACATGTGGTTACGAGGGGCACACTGACATGACCGGGAATAGAAAGCCGATCGAAGAAGTAACTTAATTATGTTTTTTTTAGATTTTTAAGTATACGTTACGTTGATATCAACGTAGTGTATACTTAAAAATTATCCCTGTATAAAACATTTTATTAGGTCGATGATTCAAGGCTGCTGTTTGTCCTTATTACAACGTTCAAACCTCGACCAGTCCCGGATTACGTGATATTTCAGGCTTATAGTAATATTTTCTTAATTTGCTACTAAAAATATATTATTAATGGCATTTGACGTTTCTCACCAGAACTTTTGTAGAGTAGGTGAGCAAAAATCAACACAAGTCGCATTTCTTATTCCTATAAAATATAAGGTAACTCAAAAGGTAACTAGCTTTCAAACACCATTATTTTTAGATAAAGGTGTTCTTTTTAGTCATTCGAATACTTATACATAACGAAATGTCGTGGTATATCACATGGAGATTATGCTGTATTTTTTTTCCACTACCGGGGTATATTCAGGAGTTACCACTATTTTTAGTCGACCTATAGAAGGTAGAGCTATGTCTGGAAATACTGGGATGCTAGCGAGATATTGTCGTTGGGCTGGATTAGAATAAATAGCATTGAAGTAAAAATCATCAAAAAAATAAACTAATAAACCCGGGCATAATTTTGAAATATGCCTTGATAGTTTTGAAAAAAAAATTGACTCATTGATTTTTCTGTACAAGCTATCGATCATTGCAGTCTTTAAAAAAGAAAAAATATTTATTTGAATACCATTATGGATTCAAAATTCCAATGTTAACTTATAAAAGAAGATTTTCAAGTAATTTAGTCCAAGTTATCCATTCCCGATCATTTCGGTGTGCCCCTCGTATATTGTTTGCTTTGTACTATCGAGTATCGACAACACAGCTGACCATCGGTGCACCCATTTGCACCTTAAGTGAATTATAATAAGGTTCCATATTTCAGGATGTTCAGTTAACAGTGTTGTCGTTTGTACCACAGTGTACACAAGACATATTTTTATTATTATTATGTGCAAGAAATAGCGTCTTCTAACTTTTAATACAGATTCACATCGCGAAATTTTGTCGATTAAAATAACGATTTGAATTAATCGTCAATCGAACATGTGGTCGATAAATTTAGAAGAGTTTCAATTGATTGTTTAGGCGATAAATTAGTTTATACATTAATAAAATTAATCGAATAATGCCTGTCTCTGGTTTCTATCACGCTATTTTCACCACGTTGATGAAATTAATTAGACAAATAGTTCACAAAAAAAACTGCTCCTAAATAATAATATCACTTGAAGAGGAAAATATGCTTGATTTTTAATTAAGCCCTATTAACGTAATAGTATTTTAAATGAACTTTATCATAACGCCTAACATGAAAATGAAATGAAAATATTTATTTCACTGATAAACCCGGTTCCCGATTCCTGGTTGGGACTTAATCCCTATCAAGTATGCAATACCTATAAGGAAGCCCATAAGTAAACTTAGGTACAAATTATTTGTATGCTAAACATTAGACAATGATTTTTTGTTGATTTCATATTTAAAACGTTATTCTAAGATGCTTTATTCAAGAATCCAACAAACTTTCCACCCGGAAGTAATTATTAAGATTTAAATGAAGCATGCATTGTCTTTTTTTGTATAATTTATCTTGAATATTATAGAGCAAATGTAAATGGGCCAAAATAAAGACAAAAATTGATTATTGATTATTGATTAAGATTTTAGAAGCTAGTTAATTTATCTTTTTTTTGGTGTCTGAAATTTTGTTGGATTCTGTCGCTCGGTAACTATTTCATTGATAATATATTCGTTACACAGAAAAAATAAGCTGTCTTATAAAATATTTCCTAAATTTTCATTTTTTCTGTACAAGTTCATTGACCAGACTATTATGCTATTATGCCTTCCACGAGAGAAAGGGATGAAACGCTCTTCGGGAATGGCTTTTTGAACGAATTTCGATTAATACTTAACTTAAAAATTATATTATATATTAAGATAAGTATAGAGATATTTATTTAAGTGAGATTTTAGATAAGGTAAAATACCGCAGTAGTTTAGTAAATACCATTTGAGTAGGCTGCTTTAAGGGGCTCTTAGCTCCCAATGACCTTCGATCTGTAACTATCAGTTTTTTCGTGTTTTTATGGCTTATCGTATTAACAATAACCAAGTTTACCGGAATAGTAAGTATCACATATTTACTTCATAACTCACAGTTTTCGAGATATATGGCACCAAACTTTGTCAATTTCAGGCCAAAAAACCGTTTTGTTCGACGTAACTTTTGTGAAAATGAGTTAAAAATAAAAATCTCTCGTGGGTTGCTAGAGACGTCAATAAGGAACAGTTAGGTATATTTAGATTTAATATTTAAAAAGGCATAAACAACATACTAATATCGAAAACAGAGCTTTGAATAAATCATTTAAAAAAAACATTTTCAGAAAAACTCTCGTTTAAATGTAGATAAAGGATTGAAGAACTGATAAGTGTTTGTGCCATAAATATATCTATAGTTTTGATGGAGGAATATCAACTCAAAACTCGTCAAAACCAGCCAAAAAGCGCGGGAGCCCCTTAAGGAAAATAAAGACCAAACTTTGGATTTTTTCTATAGAGGTAATTTTAAAATCAGAAAAACAATCATATATTCAAGTCGGGCGTCTATCATTTTATCGAAATGCATAACGTCGATTTACATGGCGCCGAAAACTATTCCACGAATTGCATTACGTTGTTTTTCTTTATTGATTATTTAATCATCAATTCATTATTTTTTATTTAATCAAACAACTTTTCATCGTAAATCGTTTCGAATTTGTCTCAAATCGTAGCGTAACGATTCATCGAATTTACTTTTCATAGAATAGTCAGTTGTGTATATAGTATTAATTTATTGAAACACGGTTCACTGTTGGTACGTTCCTTATACTTTTGCCTAAGTAAATAATATTAGAAAAACGGTTCTGGCTATAGGGCTATAGGGTCGCAATACACCTAACACTCCTCCTCGCTTCGCTCGTCGTCGTACATACACTGACCTGCCTTAGACTAGAATAGGAAGATAATCCGATATCCAGAGGGAGAGGTGGGTAGGGTAGGCTTCCAGTCTCGATGAAATGTACTCAGTTCGTTGAAACGTATTATCAAGTGGTATTACACTGGTGAAACGATTTTCTATGTAATAAAAATTTTGGGAACTGAAACTTATGTTAAACCAAAATTATAGTAAAGGCGATTCGATGAACGACTTATGTCGATGGGCAAATAAAATAATGAAGTGAAATTCGATGAGTTCATTTTTGTATAAATGGTAATTCGAGCAAATGTATGAGCGATCTAACGAAGTTCGATGAATGATTCCTGTGTGATGATAACATTCTGCGAATAGTGTTATGGGAAACTATAATCGATGAAACTATTTTCGGTAAAATGATGGATTCCCTCAAGAGTCGTGTACTTATCTGAAATCAGTCCTTATTGTTTCCTAATCTACTCAGAACGGGAACCAAAGAACGCGATAATTTCCAATTCACGCCCTTTTACAACTTCTATTAATTGCTAAATATGAAAGAAAAAAAAAGATAACAAGGAGACGTCGTAAATAGACCGAAGTGTGGCACGTGTACTGGGGTTGCTTCTGTTTGTTCTATTGTTTATGCGTAATTGTTTTACAACCCTACTTGATGATAACAATGAAACTATAGATGTCGGTAATGGTTAGTTTTAAGTACTTTTCGTCATTTTAACTGGAACAAACTATACTGAAAATTCTGTTGCAAGATTTGACCCGCACAGGCCGCACATACGAACGGACGAACGAACGAACGCTTGAACTAACTAACAAGGCAAGGTAGGATACACCGTGTGATGAATATATGTTGTTTTATAGCTTATTACTTACTTCCGAGACAGACCGGTCCGTCAGCTACCTAATGGACATTATTTCATCCCGAGGTGCTGGTAACTGCTAGTTAGTAGAACGATTACACGTTATTCTGTCATTACCGCATCTGCACGGTTCTAAGGACTGTGTAAGTGTTAAAATACAGCTGTACTGGAATATTTTCCATGTTTATCTCTGGTGTTGTTCAACGGGCCGCCCCGAAGATTTAGAAAAATGATTGCTATTTAATTATTGTGGGCGGAACCTTAATTATCGTCGACCCAAACAAAGTTCTACCATCTTAAGGGATGATTTCCGAGATAAAAACTATCCTATATCCTTCCAAGGGTCTCAAATTATCTGTACGAAAAATTTCATCTAAATCCGTTAAGTGAAGCGTAAAAGGTAACAGTGCGATGAGTTCATTAGTTTAAATTGCAAACTTTCAATTGAAAACTCCGTTTTAACAAATATATATCTTAAGAATCATCAACAGACGTTTCTGCTTAAATTGTATATTTTTTCATAATGAATTATTTAGAAATGGAATGGAATGGAAAATTATTGGAAATGTATGCTTAAATCCGTCCAGTACTTTTACTCACGTTATTTAGTTCGGGCTACCTGTATAGTTTTGAAAGCAAACTCATCTAATGCTAAAAGACGTAAAACTTTCCATCTCCATCTATATACCGTCCCCAAATAACGGTGTTAGAGAATAAATTATTTTCAATAAGTATCCAAAATGAACTTTTTTAATTAACAAAATGACCGCAAGTTAAACATATACCTTCTTTTCGGTTCTAGGAGCACCGCAGTTCGAACCTAACCTAACCTACATTTCTGGTAGCTGTTCAGTTCTGTAAGGGTCGTGGTTATCTAACTGAACCTAACCTACTTTTCTGCTAGCAGTCGGATTATGGATTTTTACCAATAAATGGCTTACCATATAAATAGTATATGTATGACCTAAGAATTCCCTTACTTCAAATAATACTTGTTCCTCATACATACTTCCAACCCTTTTTAATCACCTTAGAGGATGAATTTTAAGAAACTAAATTAGTTTCCTAGTCTTTAACCGAAGTTACAGATCCCTTACTTTAAAATTGTCTTGTTCCCCGTAAAAAAATCCAACTCCTTTTAGCCCATTTAGGGAATGAATGTTTTAACCCCCTTATGTAATCAATTTCAAACAGTCTAAAACAGAAGATACAAATCTCTTACTTTAAAAATGTCTTGCTCTCTATACAAACTTTGAACCCCTTTTAACCCCTATAGGGGATGAATTTCAAAAAATTCTGAAATCAGTTTTGTAGTTGTTTAAAATACAGGCTTTTAATATAAGACCTAAGTTACAAATCTCTTACCATAACATTTTCTTAGTCTCCATATGAACCTTGGATCCCGTTAAAGAACCCCTTAACATGTAAACTTTGATGAAAATTTTATTATGAATAATATACTCATACCTACTATTTAGTCTATAGATAGACATTTTGACTGCCCTCTTGGCCTATTTGCTAAATAAATATTTTGATTTGACTCATTTTTCCAAAACGGTGAGTTTTTTTTATTCTGATAAGAAATCTTTACACAACGTCTCCAGCTAAAAAAAGAGTTTTTAATACAGTTGCTCAAAAAGTGCTACTTTATGTAGCTGTTTAGCGTGCGGAAAGTTGGTTTTCGCGAACTAGTGCTTTTGACTTTTTATGTCAATAAAAATATAAATTTTTAAAAATATATTTGAACAACTTTATTATTTTTCAACTGTATTATAATGATTTAACAGAATTAATAATATAAGAGTTTCGAATTCCTAAAATTACAAAAAAAAAAATTAGATGCACACAATCACAATGAGCTCTTTCATTTGATACGAGTATGTAACAGTTTTGCATATACGATAGTATATGCAAAACTTTCTTTTTTAATTTTCTCATTTCCCCCCAAAAGTGGACCCCAAGTTTAAAATTCATTTGTTTGCGTTACATGTTCCTCTTTGGGTCACAAACTTACATATGTGTACCAAATTTCAACGTAATTGGTTCAGTAATTTCGGAGAAAATAGGCTGTGAAGGACGGACAGACAGACGCACGAGTGATCCTATAAGGGTTCCGTTTTTTCCTTTTGAGGTACGGAACCCTAAAAAGGTCGTTTCGTGCGGAAATGTCATTCTTCACTCGTCCCGAGTCTTGCCACTCGCCTACGGCTCGTGGGTAAGATATCTCGGTACTCGTGAGGTAATGACATACTTTCCGCACTACCATCGAAATGTACTATTCTCATCCAAAGCTTGCACCCATTTTTAACCCCCTTTAGGGATAGAATTTTCAAACAAGTACTTTATATTTTTAAAATATAAAGTACTTGTTTATATTTTAATAAGTAATCTTTCTACAACGTTTCAAGTCATCTAGTTCAAAAAAAAGTGTTTCCCTTACAAACCTTGCCCCCCCTTTTGATCCCTTTAGGGCTAGAAGTTTTATAAACGCTGAAAATACTGTATTTTTATTTTAATAAGTAATCTTTCTACAAAGTGTTAAGTCTCTATAAGGGTGGGCAAGTTTAGTAAGAAACCTTCATACAAAGATTAATCTTATTAGCACGAAAAAAAAAATTGGCAGAAAGTTTGAAAATTCTTCACTTCTGGTCAAAATTTGTATGGGTAGATTGGGTGGGTATATTTACGTCATGTGACCAAAATACATGTGGCAAAGTAAACCTAAGGCCGGAAGTACTTCGTCCAAGTTTCGAACTTTGACGCCTTTTGGAATTGGGCTCACGGACTATTAGGATTCATTGTATTAAGATTCATTAAATCATTACTAGCTCAATAATGCTATATAATAGTTACGTTAGAAGTAAATTAAGAGTAGCTACTGCTGTGCCGCTTGGTCACCCGTTTATAAAGTCCACATTAACAGAATAGAGAGGACTCCAAAAAAATTGCTAAAGCATTTGTCGTACCGATATAAAACCACCTAGCCATGTAAAGATCCGGTCTAGCTAGACAAAATGAAACATTTTAATTTTTTAGATTTTTAAGTAATAGAATTTTCGTCTATAAATACCTACAATATCTATATCTTGACACCGCAATACTACATAGTAACTAAGCGTAGGTAGAGGTCTAGTTTCGTGACGGGTGACCGGCGGGGTGAGCCGCATCAGCGCTCAGCGCGTTCCGAATAACAGCCCTGTGGCGTTACGTTCATTCATGGCATGACGAACGGCAATGAGATGAGCGGAGGTGACGGTAACATGACGTAACCAAGACATCTTCCCGGTCACGACCGGGCGCCGTACGTTAACAATTTGAGTTGTACGCACCTATTTCAGAAAAGGCGTAACTCGTGAGGTTACTGAAGGCAGTCGCTCATATGGTACCTACCTATGAGTGTTGTAGAAAAATGTTTACGCTAGTCTATTACCTACTTGCTAAGATGAATTGTAATCTATATTAGGATAACATGGAGATATAAGGTGCGTATTTAAGAATTAATGTGTAATTTTGTGACTGTGAAGAATTCATGACTAATGAAAGGTTTATTTTATTGCCAGAATAATGTAGGTATACCTAACGTAAGGAATTTCAAAAGATAGATAGGTAGTTATTTGAGCTGGTTTCTAATACTTAGAATCCTATCATAAATTATAATATTTGCACATAAACAAGTGAGGATATTTTCTTGTTTGTACTTATTACTTGGAAATATAGGTACGATTATCAAAAGATTTATATCATTCCGCAACATTATATATGGCTAATATCATGTATGGCCCTAAAAAGAATGCTGTTCTACAAGTGGTACCGATCATCATAAATGCAATATTTGGTACGGTACAATAGGGGTGTAGACACTAAATAAAATAATCAATAATGCCATATTTTCTCGAAAAAGGATTAAAAATGTAGTCAAATGGAGAAAAAATCAACGCAAAAGGTTAAGTTATAAGTGTCCAAAGTTTTAAGAAGGGGTATGTTCAGAGGCTCTAGTATAAGTTTTACCGAAACAAAACTTTACGATCGCGTTTGCGTTTTACCCTCAATTTGTATGGGATTTGACAGCTAAACGCGAACGCGGTCGTAACGTTTTGTTTCGTTAAAACTTATACTAGAGCCTCAGTCCCTTTTTCGCAAAATGCAACCTGGAAGATTGTGACATACTTATAGACGGCAACGTGCCGCGCCCCATCGTGTTCGACGCGGCCCCCCGGCAGCATCCTGTAATGTGACGTCACACACTGTTTGCGTTTTCTCTCTCTAACAAACAATATTAAAACGGTTGTAACTTCGTTATTCTTTGAGATATCTGGACAGAATTTTCATCATTAGGCATATTTTTTGCCTTCTTTCATTTGGAGTTCGAGTCTACGACCCTATTAACATCAAAGACAATTATGTGTACCTACGTTTTTGAGCAAATTCCATGAAATATGGTGCTAAAGTGTAATACAAACCCGACGTTGATTTATTAATACATGATTATCTGGGGGCACGGGAGTGCCCCCGCCAAGACGAGCCAAGCGAAGCGCAAGGGCACTACCTACCTTTTCTCGAAGCGCTTCGTCGTATTTTTGAACCTTCTTAACTTGGGTTCGGATTATACCAGATAAACAACATTTTCGGGATATGATGTCAGTGGTTGACTTATTAAAACTATAAAGTTTCAATTGCATAGCTCTTATACTTTAGATTTTATTGATATCTAAAATACCCCGATTTCGTCACGTGTTCGTCACTCCCCTGGTTGGTGTTCCCGCTCCCAGATTTAGCATAGAAGCTCTACACTCTGTCCTGTCCCGCGCCCCCACTATATTTCCACACTTCTGATGGAAGGCCGTAAACGCCCGGAGCCTTGTTGTTTTTTAGGGACATCACAGCTGCACGAATTAAAAAATCTGCTCACAAAATTTCACGAGAATTGGTTGAGAAATGCGACCTGTAGACGAGAAGATGGTTGAGAAATACGACCTGTATACGAGAAGAGCCGGATAGCGGCACATCCGTATGTCTATACGAAGGAATTTCGGCCCTTTGGCCATTTGGGAAACGGAGAACTTGGTTTGCCTCGCTCGCTGGTTCAATGAGGACTATATGTATAGCGAATGTACTGAAATGATGTAGTGAATAATCCCGCTTGTGAATAATTTAGAGTAGAAATAAACGCTTTAGCGTAAACTAACACTAACATGATTTTCCGGATCCAATCAATACAAGCAAGTAATTTCATACATTTTAAAATGAGTTTTTATTGAAGATGTATAAGAAGAGTGAATCCCATAAAAAACATTCCATGTAAAAAGAGGCCAAGTCCCGAAACTCTTTCACCCTAAAAAGTTGTGAGATATTTCGTAGAGCCAAGTCTCAGGCATTCTTATTAATCTTTATTTGCTTACTAAATAAAATTCTGCCACTTGGCAATCTGATCAATGGGGCATTCTTGCTTTTTAATTTATTGTGCCATTCACTGCAAATGTAACTTTGCAAGCCTATATATTTGTATCGGATTACAAAGTAATGTATGTAGTTGGTGTATCAAGAAAACTGGACTGAAATAGCACTTTTTTTTAGTTTGCCCTTGATTTATACACTAAACACTACTTGTATTCTAAATTTGAAGCTTCTATGTCTGCTAGAAATGCCTTAGACTTTTGATGATCGGTGAGTCAGTCAGTGAGTGACAAAGTTAAGAAACTTTGACTAGTTATAATTCTTAAATTACTGGTTCAAATTGAATGAAATTTGAAATATATCGTGTTTATACAATGCGTGCTTGGTTACTGAAAATGCAGGCTTCTTATCCACACCGAAGTTATAGGGGGGGTCGAAAATGGCCTGGACTGCTTCGAGAAAAGGATTTCTGCTAGAGAACATAAAGACATTCTAAGAGGATAAAGAAGGTATTTGGCACAAATGAGAAATACTTACTCCCAAACGAAAGCTATATAAGATTTAGAATAAGCGCCTGAAGTGCCAACCTACTTATATGCAATTTTTACAATCATACAAATTCTCAGAAGTTTATAAGGGGTGTTATTTAAATGTGTTTACATACCTACCCACACTTTTATAAGCAGGTATACCCCGATTTCCCTGCGGACTGTTGAAAGAAAGAAAGAAAGAAAGAAAACATTTATTCGTGGACAAAACAATGGGTATACAAAACAAAACACAGTAAAGAAAAAGTAGCAGGGTCCACGAAAAGGCCCCGACTCAGCATGGTGCTAACCTAGGAGGCCAGCGCTGGTCTTCCGTCGGAACCTTTACATGAGTTACCTCCTGGAAGGCAACACAAAACAAATACCTACGCTGTTGGATAGTTTGATAGTTTTATTTTACACATAGCACTAAGTATGCGAATTTAAACGTAGGTACCTATTCAGAGTTAGCAAATAAATTGTCGTGACTGAAATACCACGCCTAATAATATATCAGCCATTATCAAGCCACGATAATGCTCAAGGGTAGTTCTATACACAATAAGATGAGTTAATATTTATATTGAATGACTACTAAATATACCAGTTATTAATTTGATGTAATTAAGCATACGTATGTGTTTTATTAACGCGTGACTTTGACTTCCGCCAGATTTTTTGAGGTGATCACGAAATGGTACGTACTACGCGACCTTGCATTACGCAATCAAATCAGAGTGACGGCAGAGGAGAATTCCTGTCACGGTCTTCGGGAAAGGAACATTAACCGTGACTAACTGGCCTCTCAAGGACGTGCCATTCAGCTACTGCCCACCAATATTATATTATAATGATCAGTTCTACCTCAGATAATTGGAATTTAATTGCAAAAATTGCCATCATTTATTTGCTTTCCACGAATTATTGCGACGTGGTTAGTCAATTTCAGCCTACTGAATTGGGGCAGCCAGTCAAACTGTTTTCATCATAATTGGCCTATCCCGCTTGTAGGTCCACTGCTGGGCACATACCTCCTCTTAATAGACGACATCAAATAGGCTTGCGTGGTGCGGGTTAGACACTTATAAATTAATAAATATTTGGAAACAATCTTACACAAATCGACCTAGTCCCAAACTAAGCAAAGCTTATACTATGGGTACTAGACGATGATATATACATACTTATATAGATAAATAAATACTTAAATACATAGAAAACATCCATGACTCAGGAACAATTCTTGCTCATCAGCTCATCACACAAATAAATGCCCTTACCGGGATTCGAACCCGGGACCTCCAGCTTCGTAGGCAGGGTCACTACCAACTAGGCTACAGAGGTGTCACTGTGTGTACCTACTTCACGTACAATACCTAGGTTAGGTAGGCAATATTTTTATATTTTCGTCCACGGAAAGCGAAATAAACATCATATAATATTTAATTCATGAGTCTCGAAAATTTTATTGGTACGACTACGTATAGTCAACGGCAAAAGTAGATGATCATATTTCACGACCTTACGCATCCCAACTGTCGCAGTAAGTAGTAAAATGATTTATATTTGCTGTTGACTGTGCGAGCCAGTATTTGGACCCACAAACTTGCTTTTGACACTTGCATGCCCGAAGTGTACCTGGCTCCTGGTGGTGCCTGGATTTACTCCATCCAAATGCATCGTCTCGCTGCGTATCGAGCTCTCATCAGTGACTAAATTATAAGAAACCCTTTACCTACATGGCATGTGGGTGGTCGACCAGTGTAGATTACACCATTACCATGCTAATAGAGCAGTCACAAAAATGACACTTTCTCCGTCTGATGTAACCACACATCTCTAGTTACGCCACGAACGACAATTAGCACTATTACCGCTTTTGACTGTGACCTAGCTGGCTTGGTGCTAACGCGGTGACAATGCGACGAGTGAAGTGAAACCACGCATATTTGGCATGCGTCGTGGACCTTGTGGCATTGACACAACGTCCGTAGTCGCTTGATAGAGCTCATTATGTTCATGGTCCCGCGATACTTGTAAACAATGGCAGCTGCATTATGCGTAAATGTGTCATTTTTCGAAGGTCTGCATAATGACGTATGTAGCTGTTAACATACTTTTGGGCAATACACAAAATTATTTATACCTATCTCTTATATTAAGAATGCCGGAGATGGCTCTACGTAATATCTCACAACTTTTTACGGTGGAAGAGTTTCGAGGTTCGGCCTATTTCATTCATGGACTGTTTTTTATGGGATTTATATAACAAGATAACATTTAAGGTAAACGTCCAAGTGCTCGACGCTGTACTAGCAGTACCTACTGCTGTATATATGGCATGGGCACTGTATGTCAAAGCAATATGGGTTAAATTCAAACTAAGAGGTTTTTTTTTCATTTGTATTTAAGCCATGTCACTGACATAGAGTACCCATTCCATAATACTAGTACAGCGTCGAGCGCTCGGACGTTTACCTTATATTCTACCCGTGCGGAGAGGTTAGAGCGCAGCGCAGGCTAGTGGGAACTTTTGAATCTCTCTAGAGATTCAAAAGCTGACATCCCAATTAAATTTTCAAAACAAGTTTGCACAGCACAGCCTATTATCTACTAGTGGCGGCTCTGTGAGCTGCACAACTCACAAGTCTGTTTTTTTTTTAATTTTCACGCACTGGACGACTAAAACTTTTTTTTCAATACCGCAACTATTACTACAGATTGACCTAGTATAATAGCGCCTTAAATAATTAAATTAAGGCGCCGTAGGTTCAGCGAAGTTAAGCCAACAGATTTTTGAAACAATATAACGCGTCTGTTTATAATAATATTGTTTCAAAAAAATACGAATAGTTATCTTGAGGCTTTTCTGCAGCGAGAAATCTGCTGCGATTCGAAACCTGATTAAGCAATTTTCGCTCGATAGAAATAAATCACGAACATAGGTCTAAAATACACTTAAAATATTCGTAACAAATTATGCACAAAAGCTAAAAATATTAAAATTGCTTCTAAACATCGGCAATATCATGTTTGAGAGAACTCAGTGATTACTATTTTATTTATTTAAACGGCCAAAAAAATAAAAAAAATAAACATGATATCCGCGCTTCCGAGCACGCACTTCCATCTCGCTCACGCTTATGCTCAGTGAGAGAGAGAGAAGACCATGAACCTACGGCGCCTTAAACTAATTATTATAATTGCACAAGACATACAGACATTTACTTTAATTATTATACTTGCACAAGACACACAGACATGTACTTTAATTATCGAACCTGCTCATAAAATTTCACGAGAGTCGGTTGGAAAATGCGACTTGGACCAGGAGAACAGCCGGACAGCTATACAGCGGGACAGCGGGGCATCCGGACATATGAAAGAACTTTGACCCAAGCTGAAATGGAACGATTCTCTCGCTCGTTCAATAAATACTTACTTACGTTTTCAAAGAATTAGATAAACAAGTAGGTATGTTATTTTCCAGTTTTGTAATCAACATACAGTTGTTATTCTTGTTAAATCATGAAAATTTAAAGTAGGTAAACATATTTAACTCCGACTCCGTATAAGTACAAACATTTTAAAATTTGCACAAGGCAATGATAATGATAACGTAATACAAATAACGCATGATTTTTTAACAGACAAGGTCATTCTATTATAAACCGTCGTGACGAAGAACACTCAAATTGAACAAACATACCGTTTTGTGAATAAAATGGAGATAAATTAATTGGACGTTACTTATCGGGAGATGGCCATTATTAGAGTTCAACAATGCGCGAAGGCTGCAGCCCCGCTATTCTGTAATCTGTTTTAACCTCACCTTACCATTCACCCACAAATATATGACGCCGCGATTCGTAGTACCTAACTCAGCGAGCGTATTCAATCAGGGCTGTTATTCGGAACGCGCTAATGCTGACCGACTTTATAACACTGTGGCTGCCATTGGAATTATAATCTTTTACCCTAGACGGTAGAGTTGCTCAACTTTTGAATAACTTGTTCAATAATATGCTTAACCCCCTTATTCATAAAACTTAAAATGCCTCTGCTAAATAAAATGTGCTTTGTCCCTTTCTTACGAACACAAATGTCAAAGTGACAGATAAGGACAAACGAATATTAACGCCATTTTAGTTAAAACAGGCTTGTAGGACGTTTATGAATACGGCCCATAATATTTACCATTATTTTAGTGACCAAAATGTTGAAAAATCATAAAATAATAGCTATCTACTGAAACGTTTTTACTTTAGTTTATACTAATTAAAACAAACAAATACGATTTGAAGTAATGTGAAACGGAACGTGTTTTAATTCAACAATCAGCGTCTGGTGACGTCACTCCTGTCAAAAGTCAAAACTTAGGCAACTCTATGACATCTAGGGACGAACCACGGACAAACTAATATGGCGAGTGGAGTGACACATGACATGAGTTACGTCACTGGAACTGTAGATCCGTTTAGGCGCGAAAATTTAAATTGTCAGTTTCTAACAGGAATTTTTGACTATATAAATTAAAGTATTTTAATTTTTAAATACTTTTGTGGTCTATTCTACATGCAATTCTTTCAAATGAAAGCAAAATTTAAAATATTGCATATTTCCTATTGTGTATCCGTTTAAAATAACTTAATTAAATTAAATGGGTAGTTATAGGTAAAGGATAGATATGGCATAGGTATGAGTAGAATAACATATCAATCGTAAAGATCACAGATAATAGGTATACGGGCATAATAATATGTCATGTATGATACTCGTACATATTAAAAGTGGCACTGGAAAATAAGTTTCATTGTGCTCTGCCTACCGCTTTTGGGAATAATGGCGTGAATCTATGTGGGTACCTATGTATGTATGTATATGTAATCGTGCACTTAAATGACATTCACCATTCGTTCATTGGCTACCCACCTTATTTGCAACTACTTAGTACTGCGTGTAGCGGTGTGTGTTATCAATGTTATCAATCCACCTCAACTCTCCCGTCGAAACCTATGCTTGATCATTGCCCTGTGAGTGAAATTGGAGTGAAAGTGAGGGGGTATTCGGCCGAAATGAACCCAAACTGTCATCGACTCCTTAGTCCAGGTTTTTGCGCCTTGTCCTCGTTCGTAGGTTCAATGCCTCCGGCGTCTAACTGGACACTTTTTTAACCGAGTTCTCGACAACCACTCAATATGACATAGCGGGTGCGGCGCCATATTTTTCCTTACATTTTTTTGTCTGTCGCCGCGTGGGTGTTGAATTTAATAAGATTTTGAGGTGTCATGCCACCTATTATATCTTGTTTATGCAACTTTGTGTGGTACGACTAGAATGGATCATATATCTGATCCGTGAGTGTATTAGTGGCACTGTGAGTTGCAGAACTCGTGAGCATGACTTTAAAAAAAATGGTTCCTTAAATTGAATTGACAAAAAACAAACTAAATAATTACTAAACATGCTCACAAAATTTCACGAGAATCGGTTGAGGAATGCGACCTGTAGACGAGAAAAGCCGGACATAGGAAAAAATTTGGCCCAAGCTGACAAGGAGAACTACTTACGTGCGCTTTGCTCGCTGCGCTGGAAGCCTGAGCAGCACTCGTAGTAGAAAAACTGAAGAACGTATTATATGTGGTGTGGTGAGACATTAGTCATGTCACTAGAAGGATATCCTACCCCCCTATTCTGTAACTTGTTTTAAGCTCACCTCAACGGTCACCTACCACCACCACCTGTGGGTTGTAAGAGAATATACCAAGATATGAAGTGCGATAGAGAGATATGGAAGAAAAAAGATATGCTCCGACGATTCCAAGTAAATGGGATAATGATCAGTTGGAGGAACAGATTAGTGGATTAGAGAAATGCGTTACAGATAATTCCACCTAAGACAGTGCGATTTTATGCGAGTGCATCAGAATCCCATCTTGTCCAAGTTTGATGCAGCCTCACTAGGGAATAATAAGAAGAAACGAATAATAAGTATAATAATTAATAAAATAAACGACGAACTCCGTAGCCTAGTTGGTAGTGACCCTGCCTACGAAGCCGGAGGTCCCGGGTTCCAATACCGGTAAGGGCATTTATTTGTGTGACGAGCACGAATATTTGATCCTGAGTCATGTTTTCTATGTATTTAAGTATTTATTTATTAGATTATTAGATAAGTATGTATATCGTCGCCTATTAACCATAGTACAAGCTGCTTAGTTTGGGACTAGATTGTAAATAATGCTGAAATGACCGCCATTTTCAATGTATCGCGAGTCAAATGAGCTACGTCAGTTAATGTAGCCATATATGGGTGAGGCCGTGAATTTTCAACACAAATGACGCAGTAGTGACGCAAAAGTTTTCGCAACGGGAACGTAAAAGTAGCGCAATAATTTGCGCCACGGTGAGGTAAAAGTGACTAAAATGGTAGTGCAAAATTTATTATAAAGGTATACCGAGCCTGTTAAACCAAATCAACAATCTTATAGACTTCTATTTCTATCTTATAAGAAAATAGAAGCACGTCAAAGCGGATCTCGGGCTCCTTTAGGGCACAACCGGGAATAACGCTAGGAGGATGATGAAGAAAATAGAAGCAGCGTACTGTATTCTTTTAATAGGTACCTACTTTGACTAAACAAAAAAAGCAAATAAATTGTATGTTACAAACAAACATTAATTTTAATAAAGCAAGGTTAGGTTACCTTTTATATACGCCCAAAGGGGAAACCGCCCAGTAATAAGATCCCCGCGTAGTCCGGGGACCCGTCGACTTATTTGCAAAAATGCGATTAACTAACTTTCAGTCCCCATATCTTAGTCAATTTTGATTTAAGAAAAAAGCTTTTACAAGTAAAATATGCTTATTAAATTTGAACGTATTCTATACGATTAAATAATTTAAATTAGGTGTTATAATGACACCTTTCTGTCGAAAAATATTTCAGTTCCCTTCAAACTTTTGAGCTCCCATATCTCAGTCAATTTTGATTTAAAAGAAAAAATAATCAAGTGAAACATGCTTATTTGAACACATTCTATGTATTATACTATAAAATCATTTAAACCCCCTTTTCCCAGTAGTTTTACCGAGTAGTCTTAACCAGTTGAACTACTGGGAATTTCCTTCCCAATCCCAATAGAGTTACTGATAGTACGACTAGAAATTTAAATTATTCTTTTCTATACCCTGACTTAAAACTGCGAGTACTTCCAAAATAAAAATAACAAAAATAATAAAAAATGCGTAAAAGGACTGTAATCCTTGTTAAACCGATGTACCACCACCTTATTTTGGTAGCGTAGCTGTAGTGACGGGAGTAATTTCGCAACCGTTCTCGCAACAGTGACGTAAAAGTAGCGCAAAAGTAAACAATCGTTACTCCACAATTATCCTATATTTTCTATCAAAATGACAACTATAAACGTTCTACGTTTTCAAGAATCTAGCGCAGTAAAAATCTTTGCATGAAACTTAAGCTTAGCTTTAATATAATCCAATACCTTGCTGCAGTGAACCGTGACCACTTCACTCCACCACAAGTTAGACATAAGATTTTCTTCATTATGGCACCTGTCATTCTGGCTCCCATAGACAAAATGTACTCCGTGTTGCCATCCAAAAATATATCAATCTACTTAAACGTTACAACAAACTATTAAAATGAACTACTAGCAAAAGGTATGTTATTACATAAAATTATAAAATTAGTAAAACTACAGTATTTTAATAGCCTGTTAACTTAAAAGCTTTACTGAATAAGCGCAGATTTATATGCTTATGCCTTAGAAATAAATAAGTGGCCAGTAACTAGCATAAGTTTAAAGAAAAAAATCCTCAAAGTGCATAGGGTAGCAAAACTACCGGCGATTTTACCTAAATTTTCTCCATCATTTCATAAAAATATTCAATTTACTCGACCGAGTGCCTTCCGTCCGTATGTCACAGGCATTTTATTCGAAAACTATAAGGTGTATTTGAATACAATTTTGAGGATAGGTGTATTTTGTGAGCCGCTACATAGTTTTGTAATTCTTACTAAAAAAAAAAATTTTTTTAGGGCTCACTCCATACGTAAAACTGAATCAAAAAAAAATTTCATTGCAAGCCCACGTGTGGTACATTAATCGATAGGCCTTTCAAAATAAATATAAGGTTTCTCAGCAATTTTTTTGATTAAGTGAATTGAGTCAGAGATAATCGCCCCGAAAGTCACTCATTGTGTCCCCCTCCCCTCTAATTTTTGAACTATGTATTTTAAAAATATGAAAAAAATCATGGACATAGGGCTTATTAAATTCTTTCAGCGAAAATTGTTGCTTCATCCACCGCGATATCAAGCCCGACAACATCCTCATCGACCGCGACGGACACATCAAGCTCAAACAAAATCGGTTCAAAGGTTTTCGAGATATTTCTAAAAAACTGCCTTCCTTAAAGAAAAGGACGTAAGTGCTATATTTCAGTTACGATACGACCTTTTTAATAGCCACGGAACCCCTCGTTTTGCGTGTTCCGACACGCACTTGGCCGCTTTTATTTATTAGGCTTCCATAGCCAACAAAGAAGTATTCACTTAAACTTAATTAACGGTTGTATCTCCGACACAACCCGCTACATAGGTACAACATAAGTATAAGTGCTATAATAATCTAAAAATAATACATGTATTCATACTTACGAAACAACGAAATTAAAAGGATCATTGTAACATTAATACCGATATTACCGAATATCTTCACAGGAAATAAAGGGAATTAGCTACTACCCTAATTTATTTGCCAACGTCACCTCACGGTGATTGCGATTTAGTATCAAATTGGTGGGTCAACGGCCTTGGGTTTTCCATGTTTATTGAAGCTGAATTTATGACAAATGCATTTCATTTTCTGTCGTACGGTCGTAAAAATGGTAACTCTTAAATTATTTGGAATGTCTACTAAATATTAGAATATATATACAGGGTGTCCCGGAACTCAACGATAACCTGGTACTGGGTGAGAAGCCAAGGTATACCAGATGAAAAAATTAAGAAAAAAAATCCGTCAATTTTTTTTTTCATAACTGGTATACCTTGGCCTCTCACCCGGTACCAGGTATACATCTACCAGTAATGATAAAAAAATTAACGGATTTTTTCTTAATTTGTTCATAACTGATATACCTTATTGGCCTCTCACCCGGTACCAGGTTATCGTTGAGTTCCCGGACACCCTGTATATAGAAAAGCAGGAATCGTGTATTAAAAACCGTTAACAATATATCGCAAAACAGTACTGGAATAAAATGATATCTCGCGCTAATTGGTGGTGTAAGTATTTTAAATCTAACTCTTCGAGGACATTCAACGTTGCTTCAACAAAATTCAGAAACTTAAAGAGTACATGTCCCTGAAAAGCCTTGGACGTCATCTGCTACCCTATACATAATCCAATACTGCGTACTGTATGGATACAATAACAAAAGAATAATACTGTTCAAAAGCTGTCTTCATTAAAACGAGATAAAACTCTAACAGTTTTATCAGAAATAGTTCGTGTTTTACGTACCTCACCTACCCCTTTATTAATACGAGTATTTAGTACCTGCACGTCTCAAGTCCGTTGACATATTTGTGTATTAAAACTTCTTGTTAAGTATTGTAAACGATCGCATTACAACGTATGAAGGTCTGTCAAAGACATTAAGCAATGATGATTTGCGAATTTGCTGAACGAATCATTGACCTAATCAATTGTCTTGTGTGCTCACCAAACGTGCGCATGCATTGACGAAACGATTATACAAAACAAATACGAATTTGGGCCAGCATTTTATTTACTCATATTTTATGCACATTTCGTCAAGGTTTAAAGAAACCCGGGGCACTTGCCTTGCCTTGGCAAAACCTTGCTTTCAATCAAATCTAGATCAAAAATAGTTCATTTTCAGGCAACACCGTATAGGTTAACACCGTGGTGGCAAACAAGCATACGGCCCTGCTCGATGGTAGGTTAACTCCGTACTCTATGGAGGCTTGAGACCCCAGAGGAGTCACAAGCGCATTGCCGACCCTCTCGTTCATAGGATTCGCTGGGTTGCCACATGGAGACAAATGCAAGTCCTTCTACGGCGACCTTACTCGTCACCAGGAATACGACACCACATACCTACAGAGAAAATAGTGTAGCATTATCATAGCTGGCGAATTCTGTAAAACCTTCCCTAAACACAAGTCGTGCGGGAGCGACGAACGAGCTTAAGCTAGAAGTAGGTAGGGGAGTGTGGACCAATAGAGCACTTTTTCGCCTTACAACAATTATCGTATTTAAAAAATACCGATCAAGTGCTAGTTGGACGCACCGAGGGAAAGCAGGCGCTGGCGCTGGGATGTTGATTGCTGGCCTAGGTTTATGTCTCGACACCTCGCTTATTATTAGAAGCGAAGCGAAGTCAATACTCATATGTAACCCGCCTTTATACTGAGAATAACATTAATTTTAAAACAGAACTACAAAATACAGATTTTTACATCTTTATTTAACCCTCAAAGTACCATTAACGAAAATTTTGACAGATTTCAAGCTAAAATTAAAAATCTACTTGATCAATGCATTCCAAAAAAAATGTTCAAACCCAAACCAAAATAGTAGATTGTTAAAGGGTTGAAAGTGACCCATTTCACCCGAGATATTTCTGGCGCTCGAACGACGTGAAAGCGCCAATAGTTCGAGGGTCAAATGGGTAATTTCACCCGAGTTAAACACTCTACTTTTCATTTCGACTGTGAGGAAAGTAAAATACTACACGTTTATTTTATAAAATAGCTATATTTTAAGAGCGATCAGTTAAAATTTAAAGTAAAATTGGAACAATTTGAAAAAGACAAATTCAATGTTTTGCCGGGCATATTGATGTTTGAAATTTTCTGAGAAACCTGAGTTTCTTGTATGGTATGAGAACCAGATTGAACATTTTCTTGGCGACTTTGTGGCGAAACTAGTGGAACTTCTGGCTCCTGATCTGTTGATGTTCCAGGTTGTGGAAAATGATGGCGATCAATATTTATATATTCAGTTATTTTTGATGTTATTTTGGTTTTATTTTCAACTGAGTCTTCGACGTATCCTTCGGCAACAGTATTGGACTTCCAACCGCCATGCCGTTTCAGGGTTGATATGCTAACCCCCGAATCAGCTAACAGGGTGGCGGAAGTCCGGCGGAAACAGTGTCCTGTGTACAAGTCTATGTTCGGCAAATTTAGGTAGGTTGCAATTTGTCTTGGCATGTTTGCGAATTTATTTTTTCCAATTACTTGTCGTAGACATTTGCCACGTTGAAAATTAAAAAAAAAACTATTTGTTTGTATGTTTTCTGGCCCATGACTGGTATTTTTTGACTAAATTTGCAAATTCTTCACGTATGACAAACTGCCGGTCGATTTTAGTTTTCGTATTGCGTAGTTTAACTAGTATAATTTGATTGTGTTTTTCGACATCGTTTACTGTAATCTTTGAAAATTCGATGCTCCTACAGGCTCCGCATATGCCAAAGATAAGAACAACCTGCAACAACATAAGTAGGTAATTAGAATTAAAAACATTTATATTTTATTTAGGTATCTACATTTACATTTAGAATTTTATTTAAGTACATTTTATACACACCTTAGTTGCCAAAAACAGTTCATCGGGAGCTTCGTTCAAAAACCTCTCTACTTCCTGAGCAGTGAAAATCTTGGATTTCTTGCTTTTGAAGTTCTCGGACTGTCTTTTTAAATAAACAGTTAAGTTGGTGTTTTTCAAGTTGACATTATGCTTCGTATTTATTGTAGATTTAAGCATCGAGTAATTGCTCCAAAGCGTGGAAGGCTGTAATGTCTTCGATAATTCGTTAAAATATGCTAAAAACACATTTTCTGAAAGGGACTTGACATTTTTAGCGGATCTCCAGTTCATGAAATGATTGTATGCTTTAAGATATCTCTCCTTAGAGCACTGCGGTAAAAGATTGTTAACAACCGGTTTTGCTTGCTCTTTTATCTCATGGGGAGTTAAATCATTGTCCATATCACTGGAATCACTTTCCGAAACCATTTTCAACTAAAAATCGACACGGTATTTATATTTAAATCTCGTGTTCCCGCTTTTTCTACTTTTTTTAAATACACATACTGCCAACTTAAGAAAAGTTTATAAAACGTATCTAACGGTTTCAATTTAAGTTTTTGGTTAAACATGTATAATTCTATGAATTATATATGTAATACCTACTTATGTTATGAATATGAAATAAATAAGATATAAATAAATAAAATAATAAAAATAATATTGTACTACTATCCAATATCCAAATTTTTCGCACTGGCTACATTATGCCACGGCCTACTAGACTACATGACCTAAATTGTAATCGAGTAGGCCGCGACGCAACTAATCTAGAGGGCCATGCCGGCGGGCAGTCGAATAGAGGAATATTGATTTTCTGTAATTGCGAATAAAAATAAACCAACTGTAAAACGATTTAAATATCAACCTATAAGTCGTAATAAACACGTCGTTTAATGTAGGTACCTATAGCTGACTGTCGATTTGTGAAAAGCTTTTATTTTAATACTCTATTATCTTCGACTCCGTGGCTGATTTTACCAATTAAAAAAAAAATATTTTCCACCCTAGGGGAGATCACGCAATTTTCCACCCGGCTATATACCCATGAAAACTCAACTTTCAGAACAGGAGAGATGAAAAGACAATGGTTAACCCGGGGATTGAAAGTTTCATCAGAACACAAGCGCCAACTAAAAATATTAATAAATCAAGGAGGCGACACCGTTTTAAAAAAACATTTCAAAACATATGATAAATTTCTAAAACGAGCAGTATATAAAAAAAAAATTAACAAATCCAAAAACAAGGTAAAACATTGTGGCAAATTATTGGCGAACAAACTAATAAAGCCAAAATTAAAAAAAAAAACATTTTTTTACTTCCGTAGGATCAACTACTGCTAATAGTATAGGTACCGCGCGGCCGCCCCGTCATTATCCAAACCACTAACACACTATTCTTGTCGCCTGGGATGTACCCTGTGAGACATTTAAATGTTTTAAGCATTTAAAGAATAAAAATAGCTATGGTATTGATGAAATTCCTCCTTCACTTGTCAAATTATGTGCCACCGAGTTAACAAAACCTCTTACAGAGCTGATAAATCGGTCATTTTCCTCAGGTATATTCCCAGAGAGCCTTAAAATGTCACTAATAAAACCGGTACATAAAAAAGGAGACCACTCAGACACCCAAAATTATCGACCCATTGCTTTGCTCAACACTTTTTCAAAGATTTTCGAATCCATTATGGCGAATCGACTTACATCATTTTGCAACAAATTCAACGTGTTTGATGAAAGACATTACGGATTTAGGAAACAGCGGGCGTAGCACGGTTGCCATTTTATCACTTATCGTTGTGGTAAAAACGCCCATCACGCTCTGACAAGTATATGAGTGCGAGAGTGACGGATGCCTTATCCACAACGATAAGTGATAAAATGGCAATCGTGCTACGCCCGCAGAGATCTACTACCCTAACAGTATATAAATATGTTCAAGAAGCCTTAACCTTAATTGATAATAAAAAAATTGCATTCGGGTTGCTCTTAGATATGAGCAAAGCATATGACCGAGTCCGACATGACATGATATATTTATAAATAAACTATACGGAGTAGGTATTCGTGGCACTGCATATAAATGGTTTAAGTCTTACCTCAGGAACCGCCAAAAAATAGTCGAAATAGAATTCTACAATGACAATACTAAAACATTATCTAAAGTACTATCATCCACTATAATAACAACTAGCAAGTTGTGAGCACACAAGGTAGTGTATTGGGTTGCATCTTATTTATACTATACATAAACGACTTACCTAAATTACTTGACACTATTAATATCAAATCCCTACTCTATGCAGATGACATCTCTATCATATTTCCTAGCACGAATCCCGTCGAAGTTACTAATACCATAGACACCATATTTAATGTTTTACCATGGCTTGAAGATCACAACCTAATTATACTAAATAACATTTACTGATTAACAACTAATGGCAAATAAAGAAGGATTCAAACAAATATTTGAAATGAGATTAGGCCTCTACAAAAAGTTATTCCGGAAGTCACGTGTTACATTTTGATCTGTATTCCTATACAAGAACGGGAGCAAAGAAGTATCCACTTAAAAAGTACGATTATTCTTTTCAACCTGAATATAACACAAGAATTGGTCCTGATCCTTCTGCTGAAATAATTTTCAAGGTAAAAGCGTTATCTGTATACTTTCAAACTATTTACTTTTACACTTTTAACTATCAATATTAAAAAGTATATGAATGTCAGCTATGTCACTGTCAACAAAATTGATTTTACATCCCCCATGGCTAACCCGTAATTTCCATAACAATCCCCAACTCAAAATTCAGTACTTTTGCAGTTCTAACACCCAGTTATGGCGAGACCAATACGAATGGTCCTGGATTTGGCCCTAAGTATGTTGCATTAACTTTCTCACTTGGTGATCTCAAAAATCGCTCTATAGTTCGTCAGAACGAATGATATTAAACTTTTGCGTTTCTTGCCTGAGCTTTCCTCATAAATTAAGTGTAAATGAGTTTTTTGATCGTTCTGTGAGTATTTTATTTATAGAACGGCTCATGTTCTGAAGAAACTGTACCAAAACAAAAACTGTATTTAGTAATGCCACCTGCCTTTCTCATATGATCAATTTAATGCTCGCGTCTTTCTAAGGATAATAACTAGAAATATTTAGTCTAAAAATAAGCATTTGTTTTGTTACAGTTTCTATAAAGACCGTCAGAGGACCTATATCAAGTTTGTGGAGTAGCGCTAAGAATGCCATTGCCGGCACTGCTGCTCGGCCTGTAGTAGACAATGTAGTCGTAGAAAAAATAGAAGACGGCATGACTAGAACGACAGACTTCATACTTGAAAAAATGGCTGCATTACGAAACAAACAGTTAGCAGGAGAAAAAATCTATTTAGAACAAGAATTAGATAAAGTCAATCGTAAATTAGAACAAACGTCTGGCTCCAATTCGTCGTCCTCATCTTCTCATAGTTGCTAAACTCATAAATTATGGATGAAGCCAGACTTTCTTGAAGTTTAACAAAAATTGTCAAGTCAAGAAAAATACACAACAAAATCGTAATTAGTATGTACCTAATGCAATACTTTATAAATAATCGTAACATAATATATATTTATTTATTACACTTCTTTCCTTAAACAAAATGTTTTTTCTTTTTAAGCTGCATGCAAAGCCGCAAGGCCATGTTTTGCCGAGGCATGGAAGTACGCCAAAATTGAAATGGTGCCACCTATGACTCAATCATTCTTTCAAGGAATTGGTGGGAAAACTGTTGAGAAGGCTGCTGGTGTGCTCGCTGATACTACGACATCGTTTCTGCGTGCAGGTGTTACTGCTATCGATGCTGCTGCCGCTCAAAGAAAGAAAGATTTAGAAGCGGCTTTAAAAAAAGCTGCTGCTGTAGCTAAGCAGGCGGCAGAAGAAAAGGCCAAAGCTTTAGCAGCTAAAGCAAAAGAAGCTGAAGCAGCCAAAGCGAAAGCTTCCGCAGAGAAGCCTAAGCAAAAAGCAGCTGAACCTAAGAAAGAAGAACCTAAAAAAGAAACGAAGGCTAAACCAGTTGAGGCTAAAAAAACCGAAGCCAAGAAACCCGAGGCAAAAAAGCCTGATCCACCTAAGAAAAAATGAGCTGCGGCAGATTGTGAAGTATAAAGCTTAGGAAAATTGTTGTTTCATCTATAAATTTAATTAAAGAAGTAACTCAAAGAATTTCGTATAATCCATGTGGCGTATTGGTTTTAAGTGTTTTGGTGTAAATAACTGATGGAGAAGCACGTAGCGTATATCGTTATACTTATTTTTTAACGTGTACATTTTGTAACTGGTACTTTATTATCAAGAGCAATAAACACGATGCTTCCTCTACTATCACACTGTGATAATATTTTTTGTGTGCAAATATTGAACTCCGGTGATGTTGGTTTTACGTATAAAATAATATCAAAACAACAGTCGATGTCTCATTTTTAAATGAAATATTCCTCTTAGAGAATTAGTGGCTTAGGTACTGGTAGGTGACCTAATAGGTAAGAAGTAGAGTCAGGGGTATTAATATACCTACGTACGTAAATAATCTGTGGACTCTATAGTCTCTGTCATACAGGAGTGTACTGTTTTATATGGCCTTATTTATGTATGTATATTACCCCTGACTAACAGTTAGCATCATAAACATGTATACACTTTTGGTGGTTTTAGGAGAACCACCAAAAGTGTATACATGTTTATGATGCTGACTGTACTTATTTTCGTCATGGCGGACGCGTGTCACATCACATCACATATTCGTTTAAGTACACTCAGCAGCAGATAGAATTAGCAACGCGGTAGCCCGCTGCGCCGAGTGCTCAAAATGATCTTACGCACGCGGAGGCAAGATGGAGTCTTGGGTAAAACGATACAAAAAGAAAAGGGTTACCAAAGCTAAAGCTTGTTAATCGACGTCAAGTAGCAACAGGTAGCTTTTCCTCTATGGCTTCATGTAAAATTATTAAAATATGCACCATGTCTCAGCACTCCGTTTTACTCCCATCTTGTCCTATATGGGTACCCCATCTTACCCTATCTACGGGGCAAGATGGGAAGATGGCACCTTTTCGGGATTGTGTGATTTTGAAACACTGGTTGCCAGAGATATATATATCAATAATAATAAAATAAAATAAACCTTAAAAACAATAGTATTTTTAGTTTTATTGGACTTGAAACGTTAACTACCCGTCTTGCCCCACTCTCCCCTACACGTATGACGCCCCGCTGTTACCGCTGCCGCTCGAAGTTGTGGCCGAGCCCTTAGGTTAATTATATCTAATTATAAAAAATAGATACCTACTTTTCAGATTATTAACACAAAAAACATACATATTTGATATGCGCGAGTATGATTCCTACTTGTCCGACTTTTATTATTATTAATTAATTACAAAATGTAAGTTTTTACTGAATAGGTACTAAAATAAAAGCAAAAGAAACACTTGCACACACGGTACAGTACAGATATATATAGATAAGTTTTGTTAAAGTTGCAGAGCTAGGCACCGTTAATCAAATAGTTCGCTTCGTTAATCGCAAATCCGTTACTAAAAAAGTTATCTTCGGAAAATGTAACGGAAGTTAACGTTACGTTGTTGCGTTAGTCAATCTTATAATAAGTTATATGAAAAAAATATGAAAGAAGGGTCTCATTAGAGTTTGTGATGATAATTGTCTACAAATCAAAATACACACACAAGGACCACCGGCCCCTTTAATAAACATCAGTATAATTTTAGGTACTTATTAGAGTTTTCGTCTGAATGCGAGGTTGGTTTAGGCGTGAATAAATCTTTGCTCTTAGAATGAAAGAATAATAGTAGGAAATATGTAGGCGTAGCTATTTTATTTATGTACTTGTGACCTGATCAGCCATTGCTTTAATCGAATAAATTCGTCAATGTATATCTCTATTTGTGTTCTCTTAAACATTGGATGACTGCTTAGGTTAATTGTTTACTTCATTTTGAGAATGACTTCGCTTTGAAAACATGTAAATAAACAGTCGTATTTTTAGGCGGCGCTACCGCTATGGGATATCATATTTAATTATCGAAATGAATCAACTGCCACTCACAGCACAGCAAATCCAAAAAGAATTTGAATAACAATAATCAAAACACTTGATATTATGACATCAGTACCGGCGGTAAAGAATTAATCACACTTCTCCGTTTTCTTAGTCACTCACGCGTCGACATAACAATTTCGTTTAACTTGCAGCACGCGACGCAACTGAGGGGCTACCGCGAAGCGCAAAAGCGAACTTCGTTCGTGTATCTCCGTCTTTGTCGCTCGAACATGCAAGTGCGACAGAGAGGGAGATATACGAACCTAGTTCGTTTTCGTTTCGCGGTAGGCCCTCTTTTCTATCTCAGTATACGTTCTTCGCACCAGGCTGTCGGATGATCGCCGAACGGCCCGAAAGTGCTTGTCAATACTTCCGCGCGGTGTCCTTTTGGCAAATAGGTACTTGATTTACTATTAGGTAACGGATTAATGGAAGGTTAGCGGAAGCTAATGAGGCCGTTAACACTTGCAAGGTTAACTTAAAAGTTAATCCGTTATTAGAAATGTTATCTTCGTTAATTAACGATTAACGGTTTTGTGCCAAAGCTCGCGTAGCTGGCCGATACTCTTTGGTAAATTCGAACATCGTAAAAACTAAAAGCTGGCAAGGACGAAAGCGTGACTTGGCGTGATAGCTTGTCTGCCGTGAGATTCAAAATTGCCTATGCCTATTTATTTATCAATCGGAAAATAAAATAAGTAATTCGTTTAACGTTGCAAAAAGTATGGCTGCGCACGCTAACTCCTTAAAATCCTTGCTGGGTTTATTTCGTAAGTATAATTAATAGTTTCTATGTTTTATCCTCAAGGTTTACCTCGCAGACTTTATGCTAATGACCAAACCAAATACTAAAATCCTTACATTTTACGGCACATGCATTCTCTGGCAATGGTAATGTATGCTGTGGTAGGAAAGACGACATAATATATATATAATGTGTTAGAGGGACATTATTAGGTTCTTGTGTCTTCTTCAGCTGATCGGGGTAATCTTGTCTACGTCTTTTCGAAGCAAGGGATTTCCTATCTAGAGACATTGTTTATGGATACCTACAGTTTTGTAACGTCAACTCTAAAAATATCTCACGCTATTTATAAATGAACTAGAAACCTATTCCGCTGCAGCGGCGAGTCAGGCAAGGAGATGTTATTTCTCCAAAACTGTTCACCGCTGCATTGGAGGATGTTTTCAAGTTGATTCAACCAACCTCGTTCAACTTCGAGAAAGAGGTCAATAGTTGAATCCGACTCGGCTGGGCAGCGTTCGGGAAGTCGCGGCACATCTTTTCCTCCAATATTCCGGAGTATCTCAAGTCGAGTCTTTAACGAGTGTGTGTTGCCACTTGCCAGTGATGACTGATGACTTTCGGCACTAAAGCGTGGTCGCTTACTATGAGCCTCTAAAGACGGCTCTAAATCACCCAAAAAGGAGGTCTATGCTCGGAGTTTCTCTGCGTGAGTGCTGATCGCATCGCATCCGAAATGATGCGATCCGCAGCAGAATCAAGGCAACCGATTTAGCCCTCCGAATCGCTAAGCTTAAGTGGCAGTAGGTGGGCCCCATTGCACGTAGAACCGATGGCCGTTGGGGCGGATAGGTTCTCGAGTGGCGGCTGAATGATATCTAAACCATATTATATTTTTGTCCAAGGAAACCGTATGCAATTTGTTTATGAGTTGGCTGAAGTTTACAAAGGTGATACCTTGAAGAATCGTGAAAAATTAACTCGTCTGAAGGAACTCATTAGAGGTAAGAAGTTCCATTTTCAATCTACATTGTTTCAATTTGATTAAAAGTATAGTGAAAGGGCGCCTTTTTAACAGACTTCAAAAAAGGAGAAGGATCTCAATTCGGTTGTATAAGTATATTTTTTTAGCATTATTATTTTTAATGTTGGTTACCTCAGAGCTCTGTCATTTATGAACCAATTCGTAATTTTTTTTTGTTTGTAAGTATATGGTTCCAGAATGGTACGATTTTTTTTTTCAAATATATTAGGCACGCATGTAGTAATTTTGGTATTTTCTACTATAACTCGTGTATTTAGAGCCGGAAATCGTAAATGTGGTGAAGTGGAACTGATGATGAAGACCACAGATGTCTCTTGGAACTCTCCAATGATTATGAAATCTATAAAAGTACACCACAGATTCTGATAAGATTCCGTTGAAATAGCATCTAATGAAGTGCTAAAAGGTCTCAGAATCACCTTTCTTGAGGAATCGAGGGAACTCCTCAAATATTATCGGCCCACGCCCACATACAGCGATTTGGTTTTTTTCTGTAATAATCAAAGTTCATGTGGTAAAGTGGAAAGGAAATGTGGAAATGTTCATGTGGCTTGGCGGAGTACTGAATTGAAGGCGGTTAAAACTTTGCTTTTAAAGTAAATTATGGTTAGTCTAGGTCAAAGTTGATTACTAAAAAGGTTTCTGTTATAAACATAACCCTCTTCTTCGGCAGTCGGGTAAAAACAGTACGCATGAATAGTTCGCTTCGTGATAGGTCAGTTTTTAAAGTAACACTGTGAATGAAATCGTGATAAATAAAGGCTTGAAAATAACGTAATTTTATTTATTTATTTATTTATTAAAACATTTATATAGGCATGATGACATTTGTACTTCATACACTGAATCCGGAATGTTATTTACAGAGCAGGCAGACCGCGCGGCGAAGTCGGAGTTGGCACAGAAGATGCGGGTCGCCAAAGGATATTACACTTTAGAAATGGCGCCTCCGTCCTCTATTGGCGAATTATCGGTACAGAGGCTCTAGTATAAGTTTTACCGAAACGTCCGAAACAAAACGTTACGTCCGCGTACGCGTTTAGCTGTCAAATCCCATACAAATGGGATTGAGGGTAAAACGCAAACGCGATTGTAACGTTTTGTTTCGGTAAAACTTATACTAGAGCCTCTGAATACAAAGTGGATTTAACTACTTGCTTGTTGTAAACATTTCATTAGGTTTATTTAGGTGATCCAAGAGAATATTCCTTTGGACAATTCGCAAAGGTTCCCCGACCCTTCACAAAAAATCGGTACGGCCCATTCGTAAGGAGTCCCGTTCGAAAATCGTCCCTTTGTTTTATTCCAAGTATTTGTTTTAGGAATAAGTTAAATTTTCATCGTAAACTCTTGTAACATAGCGTACGGGGACTGCACCTGAGAAGTACATAATCGTACTCATCGGTGGGTCTGTGCCATTTTGTTTATGCTTGGTTACATCTTTCAGAAAATTAAGGAAGAAATTGGTATGGTAAGAGAGTTCATAAAATCCAAAGGCTACAATCAGCTGACGGTGAAGCAGGCCTGGCTCTTGGGTCTGGTGGGAATCGAAGTCGGACTGTGGTTCTTCCTGGGTGAAACTCTCGGCAAGTTCCACATAGTTGGATATAAAGTGTGCCCTTAGTTCTGCACTAGCAACCGGGTACATACACGAACAGTAATTGAAATGTAACATAATATCAATTGTTAGAATAAAAACTGTATTTCAAGTTTACATTGACTGATATTTTACTGACCTGTCTCTGTCCCTACCCAACTCAGGAAGTCGTCCCAACCTCGTGTGGAAATAAATCGACTTAAGGTGCACAATACGCGGCGCTACGCTGTTAGGGGCACACGCACAATATTCTTTTACTTCTCTTGCGATTTACCTAAGTAATTTACACAAAGACTACTAAGTCTTTGTAAAAAATCTCTATGAAAACTATTTCATAGAGATTTTTTTTTATACAACGACGGCGGCAAACAAGCGTACGGCCCGCCTGATGGTAAGCGGACACCGCAGCCTATATACGCATGCAACTCCAAAGAAGTAGTTGCAAGCGTTGCCGACCCTTGCTATGTTTGAGGATTCGCCGTGTTGACAGCTGAAGGAACAAATTCCCTCGCTCTTAACACAACGCATCCTCGGGAGCTCTGGCGACCTTGCTCACCTCCATGAACACAACACTACTACAGAGCAAGTAGTAGCGTTATTATGGCTGTGGTCTTCTGCAAGGTACTTCCCCAGTTGGGCTGCTCCAAATTCGAGCGGGATAACATTTCGCTGTGCCCTACCTCGCAACGGAGTGATATTGATATTAGTTTTAAAAATTTCCATCATAAAGAAGACCGTAGTTAGATCATGCAAATCAAGCGCTTTCATATTACTGTAAAATTAAGATACCCCATTTGAGCTAGCGAATATACCTATACGTACTTGAAATTTTTCTCCCCCTCATATCGGTAATTTTTCATAGAAAATAACAATCCAAACGGGATGGTCCTAAGTCATGTCGATGTAACAAAGGTCAAAGACAGACAAGCAACTACGGAACCCTACATAGTCCGTAAGCCCGCTCCTAATATGCCTAGATACGTTTCGTGAAAAAGTTGTGCTGAATTTTGGATCACTTTAAATGGCTTGACACGAATTTTTTCACAATGAGATAAGAATATTTTTGAACAAGCTATCCAACGATACCCCACACTATAGGTTTAACGAGAAAAAAAATACTTCACCAATTTACATGTCGGGGAGATACCCTAAAAAATTTTTTTCCCCAGGATTTTATTCTACTGTTTTGTCGGCGTGATTAGTTTATATACCCACGCCGAATTGCAGTTTTCTAGTTGTAAGGGTTACTGAGCTAAGCCGAAGACAGACAGACAGACAGACAGACGGACGGACGAACATGGCGAAACTATAAGGGTTCCTTGTTGACTACGGAACCCTAAAAAAGGACAATAACGTTTAGGGTTTCAGATAGGTAACCACTATGCATTTTATCGTGATGTCATGAGACGTAGGCAGGTTGGGGGCGGGCTTACGGACTAACGCTGCGCGTGGTCCGACAATCACTTGGCCGGTTTTTTCTTTGATGCGAATCCCTAGCTAAGGCTCCCGACCCGTGGTACAACTGCGATGTCCAACTGGTTGTACTACGGGGAAGTAAAGTTACCCTTAGTTCAACTTAGTTCAACTGGTTGTTCTATGGGGAAATATCTTTACCAATGGTTCAATTCGAGTGAGTTGTTCTTTCCTTGGTCCAACTAGTTGTACTACTGGGAAATGTATCTATCTATCTATCCCACAACGTTGACTTAAAACGATAAATAATTCGAACAGTTTTGACGGAGCCCCGCAGAGCGGGGCTCCTATTTCTGGTCTGTTTGCCCTTCGGGCATCTGAAGATGCCTAACTAACCTAACCTACCTACCAGTAGTACCCACCAGGTAGTTCAACTGGTAGGTAGGTTAGGTTCGTTAGGTATCTTCAGATGCCCGAAGGGCCAACAGACCAGAAATAGGAGCCCCGCTCCGCGGGGCTCCGTCAAAACTGTTCGTATTGTTTATCGTTTTAAGTCAACGTTGTGGGAATTCAACTTTGGAATATTTCAACATAATAAGAATTCAACATTTTGCGAAACAAAATATATTCAACTTTCTGGGAAAGTCAACATTTCGGGATTTCAACATTTTAGGAATTCAACCTTGTGGTCCTGGAGGAAATAAATGTATATTATTTCACATAGGTATTTTGTTTTGTAGACGTTCATTTATTTTACGCGATCATCTTATCCCCGTGGTCCAACCAGTTGGACATGATTTCACCGTTGTACCACGGGTCATAATCATAAATATTTAAAAAAAGAGTTGAACTAAGGGTAACTTTACTTCCCCGTAGTACAACCAGTTGGACATCGCAGTTGTACCACGGGTCGGGAGTGCTAGCTAATTCGAATAACATATTGAAAAATATTTAGTAAAGTAGCCAGTACGATAATTGACTAAAGTCAAATCAGCTTCTTTTTGTGAAATGCTTAAGTAAGTATAGAACGTCTAAAATCCCTACGAATTCTAGTTTGGAATTCGTAGGGATTGCCTAGGTAGGTACTTGCTTTTTACGTCACAATCAAACGAAGACATTATTGTAAATTTTTATACCAAATTTCATGTAGGTATATGTTAAATAGATTTTGAGTTAATTTGGAGTCAGAAGTGGCCCCAAATGCCACGGCTGCTGCGTCGCCAGTTCCTTTTGGCTTTGAACTTGGCTGGACAGGCTACCGCGTGTCTTGATCTGTTACTTATGATTTTTTTTTCACTGTAGTAAAATACCCTATTATAGATAATACCGGACCCGGGATATAATAGGTTTCTGTGATTATATTGAACCACTAACCGGTTTTATTTAAAAAATCTGTGCTCATGGCTGTTACTAAGACAGTCGAAGGCTACGCCCATGACCATCGATTAATAAGCAATGATCAGGCTACATCGCGAGCAACGGTTCGATTAGGTACCTAACTGTTTTGTAAATTAACAAAGACTTTTCCTTGATTTCAAATCCAACACGACGAGCGAGCAATTCAGCCGATGTCATGGGTTGCGTATGATTTAATACTCACCTCATTCCATATAACATTAGAATTTTAGCGGACATGTTCGTCTACGTTTAACGAAAAATTGTACTAGTAGTACTAATTTCTAAACCTCCGAATCGCTAAACTTAATTGGCAGTGGGCGGGGCACTTTGTACGAAGTAGTTGTGGCGGAAAGGTTCTCGAGTTGCGACCACCTACAGGAAGGCACAGCGTGGGTATTAGGTCCCCCCGCGGGACTCAGGTGGATGCGGGTGGCGCTGGACCGGCCCTTGTGTGTGGCACTCTTTGCGGGAGGCCTATGTCCAGCAGTGGACGTCTTTCGACTGATGTGATGATACAAAATATTATGAATACTACTTAATTTCAAACAAAACCATAAGTAATACTAATATTTACTATTTCTTCTGCGTAATAGTTTTCTTTAAATCGCATGACGATTAACGCACAGTTTTTGTTATTTTATATGGAATATTTTTATATGAGTATTGGAGGCCGACGCGTGATTCGGCCCGTGTGGATACGTGTCGGAAGCACGGCGGCCGGCCAAAGCAAGGTCACTCCATACCAGATTTTCCGTCACCTTGCTAAAAAAATAGAATTGTGTAAAATTAAATAAGGTTTCACTTTATCATATATTGCATTGCATGCCCAATAAGTGAAATTTAATAAAAATGAAGTATACTTTTCAAGATAGCCTTGGTTAAGCCTTGTGGTCTCTAAAGTTCAAATTGTAAGACATGTAATTAGAGGTTTCTTTCTTATTACCTAAGCGTTACCTAATTGTTCCTAATTCAATGGTTGACGAGGAAAATGTTTGAATTCCTTTTGTCAGACTGCTCGACTGTTCACACTTTAACTACCTAATCTGGAGTTCTTGTTTCATAATAGTTAGGTGCATAACCTATTTATATCAAAAGGTTAATTGTCCATTACAACATATCTTGGCATTTCTTCATAATATATACGTACCTATGTTATTAAAATAAATAAGTACAGTCAGCATCATAGTTAGTAGCAGCCAAAGGTGCCAAATATATTGTAACACATCCTTACGCCTATAGTAATAAAGACGTGTTTTGATATATTTGGCTACTTTGGCTGGTACTAACTATATGATGCTGACTGTACCTAGGTACATATATTACAACATTGTGTAGCTGCATGTACTTACTTTAAGAGGACAAGTCAAGGGGAGCTAATAATGCACGGCCAAATAATATACGGCCCGATAATCCACGTCCACATTTTGTGGACTCGGATTATTGGGTCGCGCATTATCAGCCCGGACGAAGGTTGGTTCCAATTATTACCCCCAACTTTGTTCAGGGTGATAATGCACGGTCCAATAATGTACAGCTCGTCCACTATTTTGGACGCGGATTATTTGGGTCGTGCATTATCAGCCCGATAGTCCATGTACATTGGACGCGGATTATTGGGCTGTACATTATTTTGGCCGTGAATTATCATGGTCGTAAATTAACCGTAGGAATTTTTATAAACCGAGCGCGATGTCGATTGTCGAGGGGCTTGCTTTGTTTGTTCCATTTTACTTTTACTATAGCGCGGTTGTGTGTAGCTAAGTACAAAAAATCGGAAACGTAATAATTACCTAATCCTAAATAACTTGATAGGCACTCAAATCGAATCAATAAGTATATGCACATTCCTATAATATATACCTAATTTAAGGACACGACGTAGAACATAGCGTAGTAAGTAAAACACTCAACGTAAAAACATTCACAAAGTTGATTCACATAAGTGTAGACGTTATAAGCTACCGGTAGTAAAGTAGTTAGTTCTATTAGTTTTAAAACATATAAAGTGTGGTAGAAGTTACTTACATGTAACGTAAGATTATAAAGTAGAGATTAATAATAATTAATCTATAATTCGTGCCCTTTTTTGCGGATATTGTTTAAACATTTTTTTGATCAGACTGGCTCAGTAACGTAGCCCCTTATTTATGCTCAACGGTGACGTGTTTAAAAAAATTGACGTTTGTACGTTCTACTCTATTATAGACTATTCATTCTCCGCTACGCTACATCTACTGTATACATCTACAACTACATGCTATGCTACGGCTACGTCACTTTATTCAAAATGGCGGTGAGGGTGCATTGCGGTGTTTCCGCAGAAACAAGTAGGCCAGAATTATGATTATAATGCACCCAAAGACTAAAACAATGATAGTGAGTGCGTCTTGGTAGTTCTCGTGTTCTACATATACCTGCCCTTACGTCGACGTTCGCTTTACACGTGTTTACATCGTAATGCTGCGGAGAGTTAACTTTTACTCGATATGTTTCGCATTCGGCCTCAGTGTACTTTTAATTCTTGCTGGAAGTCGATATACAGATAACACAACTAACCGACCTTATCCAGAGAGCCGGAGAAATATTAGGAACTTTCTGAGGATTGAGGATGGCGAAGATCTCTTTCCGCAGCCCATCCCGACTAACCCTTACGACGGGTCGCCGAACATCGATAAAATACTGGAGAAGACGAGAGGAAAAATTAAATATGAGTTATCGAACTACAACTTCACACATTCGGGGGCCAAGAACTTGCAAGGGTTGCTCTTGGAGTCAGGGGGTCAGCCACTGAGAAGCGTGATCATATCGACTTGGAGGTCGGGCACGACGTTTTTGGGTGATATTTTGAATGCGATTCCTGGAAATTTCTACCACTACGAACCTTTTTTAAACTATGAAATAATTCAAATCAGAGGCCCGCCACATGCTGACAAGGCGTTAAGCACTCTCAAGGGTCTGCTCAACTGCGACTTTAGTGAAGTTGAAGACTATTTTGTATATGGGAAAAACCACTTGCACCAGTTCAGCCACAACACGAGACTATGGGACCACTGTAAATATAAGAAAGAACTGTGTTTTGACGCTGACTTCACTGCTAGGTTTTGTAGGCTGTTCCCCTTCCAGAGTATGAAGATTGTGCGCCTCAGGCTGCGGCTGATAAGGGACATTCTGGAGGATCACAAGTAAGGTTTAGAAATAATATTATATTGTTGTATCTATTAATTATACAAAGTCAGTTGTGAATAAATACTACTTCCTGCTATATATTTATGAAACTAGCACCTAATTAACAACAGAACTAGTCCTATCTTCTGCTTGTGAATGACACAATTATTGATAACTGATCTAAACTATTTATGTTAAGTATGAGAATTTGTTTAAGTGGAGTAACATATTATTAATGCTGATTGAACAATCTCAAAATAAATTAACTCATTGGAAGGACAATGATTGAGAAGCCAACCATTGTTTCTAACTCCAACAGCATGTGAGTTATGCTAATCTAGCTTCCACACTTTGCTTTCTGCTGTAATGCAACAAAAGATGAGAAATACCCGGACAATCAAACCAGAGCTAAATAGTTTTGAGAGTTCAATGCTAGTTCAGTTTGCTTGTATATTTAGATTATATGTCATTGTATAAAATACTTTAACAAATAACAATTCCTTACATGGGTAAGGCCGTTATTACTTGTTCCTGATTAAGCGGTTTACATCGTCTACATTTTAATCACTTCCAGTGTGTTACGACGACGAAATACAAGAATTCTATAACTCCCTCAACACTGCAGTGGAGATAGCCCACAAAAACATCATAATAATGGGTGACTTCAATGCCAAGATCGGCAAAGGACTACTAGAAGAGAACCCTTTAATAAAAAGCGATGGCTACGGCACGAGAAACGAAAGAGGAGAGAAACTAATCGAATTTGCCTTTGAGAACAAGCTACCAATCATGAACACTCATTACAAGAAAAGACCCAATCCCAAATGGACCTGGTGCTCTCCAAATAATAAAATAAAGAATGAGATTGATTTCATACTAACAAACCAACCCACAGTATTTCAAAATGTAGACTTTCTTATTATAAATTACCCATCTGACCATAGAATGGTTAGGGCCACAGTAAACATCCAGAAAACTAAAAAGAGCAGAACTGGCTATGGCAAGAAAAACGCCAAATCTATCCTATGTAACCCCGAGAACATTGAGAAGTACAGGTTGGGCCTGTCAAGCTATATGCCTCACCTTCTGGACAGAAAAGAGGGTGACACTGTCCAACAATATTATAATGAATAACATCAATCAACTCGAGCTTACAAAAAGTAAAATTAAGTCAAAACACAGATGGAAATCAAATACTATCAGTACGAACAAAATCTCTTCTAAGTAGTAGGCAAGAACTGCAAAAAAGTAGCCCAAAATCACGGTCTATGAAAAACGAACTAAAGGCACTTTACAAGATAATAAATAAATGTATCAAACATGACTACAAAACATATAGACTGAAAACCATAGCAAAACATCTAAACCAGTCAGGCAGCTTAAAAAAGGCGTACAAAGAACTCCAAACACACAAAACCTGGATCAAAAGCTTGAAAAACCAGAATTAAAGATAATAAATAAACATATCAAACATGACTACAAAACATATAGACTGAAAACCATAGAAAAACATCTAAACCAGTCAGGCAGCTTAAAAAAGGCGTACAAAGAACTCCAAACACACAAAACCTGGATCAAAAGCTTGAAAAACCAGAATAATACTGCTCACAGCCGCAAGGAGTCCTGGACACAGCAACAACTTTCTACAGAGAGCTATATAGCGCGAACACAGAGAAGACTGCATACTGCAGATCAAGCCAAGTTGCACAAAACAACCACTTGCCACCAGAAGAAGAGATAGAAAGCATCTCAGAAGATGAAGTACTTAAGGCCATCGAGCACCTGAAACTAGATAAAAGCCCAGGCCCCGACAACCTGTGTAATGAGACCATAAAAACTGCAGATTTCCTACTCAGTGCTCCGCTGGCATACTTATTCAACATGATTTTGAACACAGCCGAGTTGCCAAAACAGTGGTCTGAATCGAACATCATCCTGCTATACAAAAAAGGTGACCCAAGTGATGTAAGCAACTATAGACCAATAAGCTTATTGCCAAACTTATATTAGCCTTTTGCATCTATTATAGAAAAAAGAATAAGTGTGGTACTAGATAGATATCAACCTCTAGAACAAGCTGGATTCAGGCGAGGCTTCTCAACCACAGACCACATACACACAATCGAACTAATCATCGAAAAACACCAGGAATTCAAAACACCACTATATATTGCTTACATAGACTATAAGAAGGCTTTTGACACCATACTACATTCAGCCATTTGGAAAACCTTACACGACCAACAAGTACAAAAGCCGTACCTTAATATCATAAAAAGCATCTACAATAATAGTACTAGCAAAATACAACTGGACACCATCGGCCCAGCATTTCCAATTGAAAGGGGAGTAAGACAGGGAGACCCTCTGTCCCCAAGGATATACATAGCCGTGCTAGAATCAGTATTCCGTAAGGTAGATTGGAAATCCCAAGGCATAGACATAGGAGGAAAAAACCTGACTCACCTTAGATTTGCTGATGATCTGGCTTTATTTGCAAATAGTAGTTCACAACTTGAACGCATGATGAACATACTGAATGCTGAGAGCAAAAAAGCGGGACTGGAAATAAACTACAGCAAAACTAAAATAGTAACAAATTAATAATAACTATAGATAATGAACAAATAGAATATGTAGATCAGTATATATACCTACGGAAACAAATTAGCTTCGACCCAAAAACAAACGAACTAGAAATAGAAAGAAGGACTAAAAACACCTGGAAGAAGTGCCACCCCTAAAAAGTGATCTACCTTTACATCTCAAAAAGAAAATAATGGATATGTGTCTACTCCCCACTATGACCTATGCATGCCAAACATGGAAATTTTAAACTAAGGCCAAAAGGTTAATAGTCTCATGCCAAAGGGGAATGGAACGGAGCATGACGAAAATAAGAAAAATTCAAAAAATAAACCACTTAATCCGAAAAAAAAACAAAAGTCATAGGCGCACTTAGCCAGGTCCAGAAGCTTAAGTAGAAATGGGCTGGCCATGTCACCAGGCTTCAAGAAGAGAGATGGACGCACCGGGTAACAGCATGGAAGAGACCAGCGGGAAAAAGAAAGAAAGATCGACCTTTAGCCCGATGGTCTGATGATATAACAGACGTGGCGGGGCCCAACTGGGTCTGGAGGGCCCAAGATAGGAAAAAATGGCAGGCTCTGGAAGAGGCCTTTACCTCAAAATAGGGTTCTGGTGCATTATATAAACTTAGCTAGTGTTATTTAGTGTATTTAAGCTAGTGCAATTCAAGTTAATTTTTCTTTCATTATTTTATTTTATTTATGACGAATATTACTAATCCATTTATATGGCTAATTGGCGTAACACACTGGAAATGATTAAAATGTAGACGATTTAAACTGCTTAATCAGGAACAAGAAATAACGGCCTTACCCACATTCGGTCTCCTGGGACCCAAACAATCTTTGAAGCAAAGTCTGGTTTAAGCTTGAAAGGTTGGCAGAAGGACACTACATCATCATCATCACCTTCCCTGCTGGACATAGGACATATATATATATATATATATATATATATATATATTCCCCCAAAGAGTGTCACTATGACCGGTCTTTTTAATATAAAACTGATATTAGTAACTTTAAAATAAAACAACCTATATATATAATATACCTACCCTACTAGCAGTATCAGATTTTTGACAATTATTAGGGGCACATTTATTTAGTTATGACTTATCGTTAGAGAATTGGACCTCGGATGACGTGAGTTGTTATCAATTGTTTCAGTCTCAACGTAAAAGTGGTGCTGTTGATCCGCGACCCGCGTGGCGTGATGCAGTCACGTCAGCACCGGGGCTTCTGCCAGCCCGCGCCCGATTGCTGGCAACCCGAGCTTCTCTGCGCAGACATGATCAGTGACTATGTGGCGGCGGGTAGACTGCAACAGCAGTACCCTAACAGGCTTATGTAAGTGGTATAAATTCAAAGAATAAAATAGAATCAAATAGAATATTTATTTGCTTAAACATGGTAAGTACAAACGACAACACTGGTAACTGACCATCCTGTGTTTATATAGAACCTTAATACAATGCACTTCAGGTGCACCGATGGTCAGTTAGCTGTGTTGTCGATCGTACATGTAGGTGGTCATTATAACAATTATACATTTTGTGTTTCACATGTTTAGCCGATTATGGCATGCAAATTATAAATTTTACACACTACTTAATTACATTACGCTATATGACTGATATTATTAATTACATTACATACAATAATTGGATTACCCATTAGCTGTGTCTACACCGAACGAGCGGCTCGCCCGAACACCGTTCGCCCAAACGTGCTCGCCCGGTGTGGACGTGATTCGGGCAAACGATGGCTCGCCCGAGGCGTTCGGGCGAGCCCCCGAATGCTTGCCCGAACGGTTTGCCCGACCCGCGGGCGGCTCAGCCTATGTGGACGGTGGTTTTGTTCGGCCGAACGACAGAAGGCGAGGGCGATTTTTGCCCTACGTATTATTATTCTAATTTGTACTTTATTGTTAACACTATAAGGTCGTAACACATTTTTCGTAAATGAAAATTCCATTTTGTTTTATCACACTTTTATATTTTGCTGTTAGCCGATTTGACTTCATTCAAAACTGAACGCTATTCGTAAGAGTATAAAGCCGTTAAACACTTTTTGCAATTGCATATTCTGCAAATAAAGTAATTTTGTCCACGCGTCCTTTTCCGTTTTGCTATTGAGCAAATTCGAATAGTTCGAATATGGACGTTATTCCTAAAGAGATAAAGCTTTGAAAAATATTTGGCAATGGCAAAAACAAATTGGTATTTTATTTCTTCGTCTCCTTCATCATTTTTGCTGAGTTAGGTTGAACTATAGCGTACTACTAATAAGGTTGTTATTAGATATATTGGCACGCAAGGGGGAGTGAGGGGGAGGAAGGGATTTTTTTTGCAAAATTAAAATTCATCAAGTTTTCACTTCTGCCGGCACTCCCGGAGTGCAACCCGGTCTTTTTTTTATCAAGGTAACTTATTAAAGTTCATTCGAAGTCGCTGCGTTGGAAAAGGTCAAAACTAGCTTGATATATTACATTACATATTGATATTGGGAAATTAGGGATCAAGTTATACCTACTGGCGGTTGGTAACTTGGTAGTGAGACGAGTTGAGGTCGATTTGGGAATTGCGTAACTGAGTTCGAGCTGACAAACAAACCCATGTGTGTCGACACACATGGGTTTGTTTGTCAGCTGGAAGGATTGGTAGATTGAGTAGTACCTACCTAGTAGGAATTTCAATAGGTAGGCGTCTTCGCTCTGATCATAACACAATTGATCAAATAATTTTATCCCGGCCTCTTTTCGGTTCTCAAAAATTTTGCGCATCCACATTTTGCGGCTTTCTTTTTTAATACATGTCTTCCGATTTCGAATTCGAACAAGCAAAAGCAAAATTAACGTTGTCGCAACGACAGCTGTGCGCACGTGCGGCTTCATCGTGATCGTGAGCTCAACTATTGGTAGGTAAATTCGCCCGAGCCGATCTGGCTCGGGCGAGCCGCGCGCGTTTGCCCGAACGCCCGTCCACACCGACCGAGCGCTTGCGGCCGACCCTTTTGACGGCTCGCCCGAACCGTTCGGGCGAGCGTTTTTGATGGCTCGGGCGAGCCGCTCGGCCGGTGTGGACACGGCTATTAAGTAGTTTAATTTATATTTCAAATAATAATAATGTCAAGCTGTTTTATAATTCTACAGTCTTTACCTAACACAATATTATTATCCAGGTGTAAATAAATAATGTATGTATGAACATACATTATTTACATTAACTCAAGTTAATTGTTATATCAATTGTCGTTATGTCTATCTAAAACTCTTATCCTATAAAATAATTTCTCTATCAACCATTTCCTTCAATTTGTCATGAAGAAGTTATCCTGTAGTTGCCGTAGTGCTTGTGGTATCTTGTTATCCTACTAATATTATAAATGCGAAAGTTTAGATGTTTGGATGTTTGTTACTCAATCACGCTTAAACTAATGAACCGATTTGAATGAAATTTTGCACGAAGATAGTTTATAGCCTGGATTAAAATATAGGATAGTTTTTATCCCGAGTCTACGCAGACGAAGTCGCGGGTGGAAGCTAGCATACAATAATACTCGTGCCAGAACTGTTGTTTTTATGTAATGCAGTTGAATATGGGGGCAGTTTTAAGTTATATTCGTCTCTTTCCCTAAACCGTTGGTTCGATAGAAATCGAACCAACGGTTTAGGGAGAGAGCAGAAGCTGGGTAAGTGATGTTAAATCTTTCCTCACATATGATGCCACCTCAAGGACATATAAAACAGTCAATGTTAGCATTTTGAATTCCTAGCTCATTAGCGATGCTTATTGATGTCGGCTTTGTTTACCGTGCTTTCGCTATGTTAGAATAATTTGACAGATTATAGACGCGGTTGTGTGTCCATTTCTTTACACGATTATTAGGCTAAAGCAGTGTTTAACACTTTCACTGTCAGGGACCCGCCTAGCGCCTACACCGTAGTCCGTAACCACGGGCTTCTTGGCAGTGAATGAGCGGGATTCGTTCCCTGCTATCCATTTCTATTGGACCTGTTGTACAAGTTAGATTGTCCCTGTTGCAGGGTACTGCGTTACGAGGAGTTAGCACTGGAGCCCAACAGTACAACACTTCAGCTGTTCAAGTTCCTGGGCCTGAGTATGGTGCCGTCGGTCGACGAGTTCCTACATTCGCACACCAACATCGAGGTGGCCGGCGTCAGCTCCACCTTCAGAGTGTCACGTGACGTGCCTTTCAGGTGGAAGAATGCTTTGGACTATGACTACGTTGAAGAGATTCAGGTAACAATTTTGATGAGGATTTTGGTTTTGTATTAAGCAAAAAGTCTGCTAACGAAAAGTTAAACATCAAATAAAGCGAAATATTGAAAAAATATCGCTCCGATCAGGTGTGGAACCTGCAACATTCAAGCATATATCACTCGCCGCTTAACTAACTGAGCTATCGGGACAATCTGCTTGGTTCACAAATCTTTCAACAAGTTCCCTCTTTTTTTTAATATCCAACATGTTTCGAATCGCGATCTCTTCTATGACAATAGCCGCTAATGTAACTCAGTCTGCCGTACTGATTTCGTATACTATGTAAGAACGCTTATAGGCCTTGTTTAGCTCTCGAAATAAGGACCCGTTAGTAGTTTAAGGTGTCGCTTATGGATGCGCGTCGTGTGGAGCGATACGAAAAAGCGCACACTTGTACACAAACGCTTCTATACATTGCAAATATGTTTCCGCGTGCACCGTACCGTTCATATGCTTGTCCATAAATGAGGCACAGCCGTGACCAGTCCAAGACTACGTTGTAAATGTCATGGCATTCGTTCTGCGTTCAACTTCTCATTGAAATTGAAACAATTTTACCCCGGTGTTATACAGAAATCCGGAAACCTTAAGTCAGTAAGTGCGTGAATCAACTATTTTCTGTCACTATTTGCCATGGTTACGACTCCTGAGTCACTTTAAACCTGCGATTCAGGGTAGGGATTGCAATCCGGTCCGGCGAATCCGGTAATCCAACCGAATCCTGTATATTTTGATAGCCACCGGATCCGGGGTAGACTCAAAAAGATTACTAAAGCGCAGCACTTCAATTAGTCTAGCTTTACAAATCTTACTATTCCCGCGTGTGTTCAATTTACGGGTGCGAACGCGCGATCGGTGCGATGCGACGTTGCCGTTCTTACGCCCTACACGTTGGCAGTTCAAGTCATCTTGCGCGCGGCTGTATGTGTGCGAGCGCTTGTACCTTGTACAGTCAAGTGCAATAATATATATCGAATAATCCTGTCATAAATAATTATGTACGTTAATTCGCCGACGTAAGAGCCATGGGACATAGTTTTGAGTAAGTTGTATTCACCCATATTTTTGCACTTGACTGTACCTAAGCATTTTGATTTGTGCGGCAGTGACAAGACAGTGTGCAGTACAGCCGCGTACAAAGATGAGTTGAACTAAAGTAGCCGTCAATGGAATTAGCTAACTATGTAAACAAACCGCCATATTGAAAGACAATTTTAATATGACGGTTTGTTTACATACTTAGCAAATTCCATTGACGGCCACTTTATAGTTGAATCTATAGTTTAGTTTGAATAGAGGATCTCAAATCTGAAACGATGATTTGATCTCAAATAGACAAACGAGTTTCACTAAACTTTCTAAAGTAGTAAAATAAGTAGAACAGACTTTATTTTAAACTACTTATTTTATTAGGTTACATAAACATTTATTACTAAGACTGATTATTGCAATATTTGTAATACTTACTACTGAAAGAGTAAACAATAGTTGTACCTAAGTAATTGTTGTTTTTTACGTTTTGAATTATTGTTTTGTTGCTAGTAGATAGTTAAAGTAGCGTAATACCAATCCGGCCGGATCCGACCGGATTGAACAAAATCCGGCTGGATTGAAAATCATACCGGATTGCAATCCCTAATTCAGGGGTTTTAAACCACCAAATGTGGGGTTTTCTTGTCAAGAACGACCCCTGTTTGTATCGACCTTCTTCTAGGCACGTTAATAGTCCGTATTGTAACATTTTTTCTAAGAAACGCTGCGATTTTGTCTCCTCGATAACGGGACAGAATAACAACAAGAAATGGTTGATTGACCCAGGTAATGTAAAAAAAGGACTGAAATACTCAAATTTGGTCAAATGGTCTTTATAAAACCGGGCCTTAAGGAAACCCAAACTAAGTAAGGGATACCCTATTGTGAATGCCAGTGAAAATGTGCGTATTTCTATTTACTTGACTGTCCAAGATAAGACCATTTTTCCTGCAACTGCGACTTCATATCCATACGAACACTTATGCGATCTAAACCACTTGAGAATCATTATAATGAGCGGGAATACATTACCCACTACAGAGAACTGTGGGCGTATGATGGTTGCCATTTGTGGATAAGACATTCGTCACTCTCGCACTCGCATACTTATCAGCACGTATATCATGCGACGGCCGCGACATACTTTCGATTTTTCTCGCACTATCTCTCTTTTTCATTTCATTTCATTTATTTCATTGCATGTCACATTACAGGTTACAAGGTGGAACAACAAGGTAGGTATACATGTGACGCCCTGCGAGGGCGCAGCAATATTACACAGCCATCACTATGGACTTATTTCAAAACATAATATGTAAACAACTAACATGCATTTGATAGAATATTCAACTTTAACAAACTACAAATACAATTCTTATAAAGGGTGAGTACTATTAAATTGTCGCCTTTTCAATTCAAGTTTACTAAAAGAAATAACATAGAAGTTAGTCAAAGTTCTTTATTATAATAAAGTTTAAGATAAAATAGATCCGTTAGCACAATTTTATTCTTTGATCAGAGCACGATGAGAGAATTTTCGAACTTTACTCTTGACGCGTTTCATAGAATTTTGCACAGAATCATTTGTGATCAGCTTAGTACATTTCATCCACTTTTTTTTGAAATCAGGTAATGATGTGGCCGGCTGGCACGTTTTACGCAACTTTGTTTTAATATTTGCCCAGTATTTCTCTATCGGCCGTAGTTCTGGGCAATTTGGCGGATTAGTATTCTTCGGTACTACATCGACAGAATTCAGGTTATACCACTCTAAAGCTCGGGATGAATAGTGACAGCTCGCTAAATCGGGCCAGAAGAATGTCGAAGAAATGTGCTTTTTTATGAGCGGTAATAATCTTTTTTTTAAGCATTCGGATATATAAATATCCGTGTTGACAGTGCCAATGGTTACAAAGGGCGAACTCCGCATGCCGCACTGGCATATCACTTGCCTCACGAGGAATTTTTTTGCGAATTTTTCCACTGGAATTACTTTTTCTGATTCATGCAGACCCGGGACGTTGCGAGAAGAATAGTATTGATTTCCTGGTATCGATTTGAAATCAGCCTTTACATAAGTTTCGTCATCAATAATTAAGCAACCTGTATTTTGAACTAACAGGGTGTACAGTAATCTAGAGCGTCTAACTGCTCTGTTATATTGTTCTACCGTTCTTTTCGGGGCTTTTTGCTTTTTGTAAGAAGAAATACCGCACTTTATTTTTATTTTCTGTACATTTGTTTGACTAGTACCAACTTTTTTGGCCATATCTCGAGAAGAGATTGCTGGATTTTGATCAAATAACCTACACACCCTTGACTCTAACTTTTGTTCCGTTTTCTTGTCGGATTACCCTCTCGCAACTTCCTTTCAGTAGTTAAACCTTGTTTTAACCTTTTTAGGGTCCTTGGCACTGTTCTCTGACTTGTATGGCACTATTTCGCAAGCTCCGAAGTAGATACATTGGGATTTACTGAAAATTTTTGCAGAATTAATTCGCGAACGCTTTTTCTCCTGATGACATCTTGACGGATACAAACAAATAAATGTTTTTTTTTAAACCTAAGATGAAACAAAGTTTTAAATTTCATATCTGAAAAGTTTTATCAAAACAGGTTGCAAGGTCAGAAAAATAGAACGGAAAATGTTAGCGACAATTTAATAGTACTCACCCTTTATAATAGTAAAAAAAAAAAAAAACTACTTTAGCTACAAATAGATACATCTTCAAAATAATCTTTTAGGCTATAATAACATTTTTGGGTGATGAATAGTTTTAATTGTTTATCAAATATGTTTGGTTTTCTTAAACTTTTTAACGAATTTGGTAGATGATTATAAATTCTAATTGTCATGTGATGAGGGCTATGCGATATTATTTTTACTTTGGAGTACGGTAACTTTAGCTTATTAAGATTGCGGTTATTTCTTCTATTATTTATTAATCAATCAATCAATCAATCAATCAAAACATTTATTCGTGACAAACACAACACAGATAATAATAAAAAAAGCACATTTCCTTTTTGTCACGAAATGGACCCAGCTCAGCATGTTGCTAGCTATTAGAGTTGAATATAGGTCAGGATGTTTCCTGACAAACTTGCATGTCTCAAAAATGTACATGGAGGCAAGGGTTAGTATACGGTATTTGATAAAATATGGTCTGCATGAGTCCATTGGGCCAATATTTGCTAGTATCCTTATTTTTTTTGTAGAATGAATATTTTATCTTTTTCTAAGTGCTCTAATAAGAAAGAGACGGATAGTGCGTGAAAAGTCGAGAGAGCTCATGCGCCGTCGCATGATAGCCGTGCAGAACGTGACCGATGTACCCACAGCGATAAGGGATAAAACGGCACCCGATTTACTCCCGCTGGACCCCAAGGATTGCCTTATAGCACGAAGAATAGTTATTTTTTATGCTGTGTAATTGGATACCCATTTATCATGTAGCCGCGACATTGAAGCCGAGGCCTTGCTAGGCTTTAGTTGTCACGTGCATACATAATTTATTCTTGGTGGTGCGATGGTAGCCACCTGCGGTGAATGGTAACTGGAGAATACACGAGGTGCCGTGTCCGTCTGACCGTCTGCGGCTTAGCTCAGTGACCCCTGCTACTAGAAAGCCGTAATTCGGCATGGGGTTTATAAATCAATCTCGGCGAAAAAATAATAGAATAAAATCTTGTTTTTTTATTTATTTAACTTCCCTACACTTAATGCCCATACATAACCTACCACATGACTCGAACAAAGCCCAATATCTCGCAAACGAATTACTGAGTCGAAAAAAGGTTTTAAGAAACCCTTAATATGCCGAATTTCAGTTCTCTAGTAGTAAGAGTCACAGAGCTAAGCCGCAGACAGACAGACGGACATGGCGAAACTATAAGGGTTCCGTTACTGCCATTTTGGCTACGGAACTCTAAAAATGACTGCTTTCAATTTAAAACTTGCTACTGCTTCTAAACCACAGGTATTATCACAGTTTTTCGAGAACATATTGGCAATTAATTTATCTAAAACCTGCACTACAGTCCCCTTAGCCCTTTTCCAGGCAGAGGCGTGATATCGACCGCAAACAGTAACGGCCTTCGCTGCTATTCCGTAATTTTCCTAATCGAAACTTAATTTAATTTTTATAAGAGAAGCTCAGAAATCATACGACCCTAGGCATCCACGATTAAATAAACGATTCGATTGTGGAATCGTAGATGCCGCTAATTATTGAGTATAAGGCTGCTTTGCATTTGCGCTAAACTTAATTGGGAACTTATTATTTTTGAGCCTTGGTTACTTTAATATTGCATGATGAAAATGCATTGCGAATACTAAAATGAAATTGGCGATTACAATGATTCTGAAATTGAAGACTTTTCGAGGTATTAGTGTCGGTTCATCCGACGTCCCATTCGGATAAAACAATTGATGTTGAACAGGATAAAAACACTGATGCTGTTATTTAATAATTTCAGATGGCTTGCAAGGAGGCTATGGAACTGTGGGGCTATCGCATGGCGTACAACGCGACTCACATGGGCAGCAAGGAGTTCTACCCTCTAGAAGAATACTCAATCGCACAGTGATATTACGAAACAAGTGATCAAACGCGAGGATGAATGCAGTTATGCAATGTTGTTTGTATTTACAACTTTGTAATGTAAAATGTATTTATGTTGTTGACAGAAGAGGCATAATGAAATCAATCTCAGTCAGGTGTCTTCCTTAAATAGCTATTTATCAAGTGCTAGTATTTCTAAAGCCATACCTTTCCAGTGTGCGCTCAGATATTTAGTTCCCTTGCCATTATTCTTGTTGATTCAATTTTACATATGCAGTGTGCGAAGCAGTCATTTAATTTATATTATTCATACATATTTTTATTTACTAGATACGGATTTACTTGTAAGTTTAACAACAAATTATAACGGCAATTGTATTTTTGCCCGGAAATTATTAAATGCATTCCAGTGTTGCTATTGCAAATATGGTCCGCTAATTAGAAAATGTAGTACCAATAACAGTTTTAATTGAATCTACCAGTATTACTGAATCTTCTCGACTAAATTATGAAGTCAAATTATTATTTATAGAGAATACCTTAGTTTATACCCGGCTAAAATACATACCAGACCAGTGTCCGAGCAAAATCGTCCCTAAATAAAGGACACGTGGAGACGTGACTCTAGCGGGTTAGTTTGTGGTATGATGTGTTTTTTTAAATTGTTGAAGCTGGCTTCAACCAGATGTGTATTTTCTGTTAGGTCAATACTTGCAGCATGTAACGTGCTTATTCATACCTATATTTTCTCAAGACTGAATGAATACCCAGCGTTTGTCCTTACTCTTCCAAGTATAATATTATTCCAAGTATATACTAAAAAATAATTAGCTCAGTAGAGTTTGTGCTTGAAAATGGACTCCAGTAATGTCATGAAGTAATGTTAGATGTAATTAGTGAGTTCTGGTTGTGTAAAACACCGCGGGTGTGTCGTTATATCCAAATGTAAAAGATGGACCATTTAATATACGAGAGGTCAAAATTGCTTGATTGATCGATATGGTATTATGTATAAGAGCAATGTATACAAATACATGTGTACGAGCAATTTTTGTCTCTTCTACTTAATGCATTTTAATTACGGATAAGCTTAGGCATTAGCACTCACGGAATTGACGAATTGTTAATGCTTCCAGTTTAGACACTGTATTATAGTTGAGAGACGCGTTATAATGTACGAATAAGTGGCTCCGCGCGAGGCCATTACCGATAGACAGGGGACGGACGAGCGCGTATTGCGCTCGCCTAGTGTGATACGTTTATATTTATATTGTGGCTTTCCAAACTAGAGAATATTCGGTTACGCTACTAGAAACACCAACTCACTAAGTGCTTTTTACCAAACACTTGGTGTAATAGTAAATAATAACTACTTTATGCGGCACACGCTTGCCCGTGTCGGAACATAACTTCTAGAAAGCTGAATAATCTCCGTCCATGAGATAAATACGATCTTCGATGTCAAACCCCGATACCTCGAATTGACGAGCTCAAATCCGTGTAATACTCGTACATGTAATAAAGTAATAATACAAGGTAATCAACGTTATGGCTCATGTTTTGAAGATCACTTGCACAGTTGTAGGATTATATCATTCGCATTTTTAATGGGTATTGAGTGTAAACCGCTAGTGGGTTGCTTTTCAATCAAATTAAGACGCTTTGATCACGACGTTACCTTGTTTGATTATTGTTTAATTTATTAGATTTGGAGACAAATAAAACGTGGTGTGATATCGTTTTTCGGCACGCCAGCGTGTGTATGCCTATTTAGGTTCGCGTTCGTCGTCCAGTACTCGGTAACCAGAGCAAATGGAACTAAACGTAGTGAGAATTCATTAAGTGCACTTGTTTGTAAGGTAGTCATACTATAGGTTATACGATTGAGATGGTATTATTACATTTGAATGTATTACTTTTCGTGAGTGTTCTTTTGTTTGAAGTAGTCAAATAACTGTACTCATTTAATGGGTTTACCTTGAACACTATACGTATGACTTTGAAAATTAAATCAAGTAATTAATTGGTTAGTAATTAAATAATAATCCTCACACACGCAATTGCATTAGTATAAAGATCAAATAAGTACTGAAATGTGAGCATTTAAAAGTATTGGCTACGAGGTTCTGCAAAGACTCATCTTTACGTAATAAATAATATAATCGTTAAATAGCATAGGGATTTGGAAGCTCTGTTGATTACACGGCCTTAAGTCCATTTATTAGGAGTGCTTGTGTTCATGGCATAGTCCCAAGGAATTAAACAACAGGAACAAAATTCCAATATGTCGGCTTACTCAGTTTCACGTCTGGCGCGGGAGTCCATGCGCTTGCGCATTGCGCACGTTATAGAAAGCTGAGCGTGAGTTGCACCGAACCGTCTGTAAAGTGCCGTCTGTGTCTGCGTAAAGTGTGATGTTTCTATGGGCTGACAGCTGCCGGCGCCGTATTTAACGTTGATCGGTCTGTAATCGTAAGCTGTGTTCGTTAAAATCTGAATGTATGGAAAGTTTGACATGTTCCTATGGAATGACAGCTGCCTGCGCCATATTTAACGTTGATCGGTCTGTAATCGTAAGCTGTGTTCGTTAAAATCTGAATGTATGGAAAGTTTGACATGTTCCTATGGAATGACAGCTGCCTGCGCCATATTTAACGTTGATCGGTCTGTAATCGTAAGCTGTGTTCGTTAAAATCTGAATGTATGGAAAGTTTGACATGTTCCTATGGAATGACAGCTGCCTGCGCCATATTTAACGTTGATCGGTCTGTAATCGTAAGCTGTGTTCGTTAAAATCTGAATGTATGGAAAGTTTGACATGTTCCTATGGAATGACAGCTGCCTGCGCCATATTTAACGTTGATCGGTCTGTAATCGTAAGCTGTGTTCGTTAAAATCTGAATGTATGGAAAGTTTGACATGTTCCTATGGAATGACAGCTGCCTGCGCCATATTTAACGTTGATCGGTCTGTAATCGTAAGCTGTGTTCGTTAAAATCTGAATGTATGGAAAGTTTGACATGTTCCTATGGAATGACAGCTGCCTGCGCCATATTTAACGTTGATCGGTCTGTAATCGTAAGCTGTGTTCGTTAAAATCTGAATGTATGGAAAGTTTGACATGTTCCTATGGAATGACAGCTGCCTGCGCCATATTTAACGTTGATCGGTCTGTAATCGTAAGCTGTGTTCGTTAAAATCTGAATGTATGGAAAGTTTGACATGTTCCTATGGAATGACAGCTGCCTGCGCCATATTTAACGTTGATCGGTCTGTAATCGTAAGCTGTGTTCGTTAAAATCTGAATGTATGGAAAGTTTGACATGTTCCTATGGAATGACAGCTGCCTGCGCCATATTTAACGTTGATCGGTCTGTAATTGTAAGTTAGTGCAACCCGCCCTTAGTCGCTAAAGTTAAAGAGCCTGGGGACCCAGCACGGTCGACTCGAGTAAACACTCCATACAAACGTACCTAGTTGGTTCGCATTTTAAAACGGCATACCGGATAAAGTTATGCTTTTGTTTGATTGTCAATGTACCTTGTTGTATTTCTGGTGTCGCGTGACTCTTGCGAGCTTGGCGTCACAAGATCCTGAAATTCAGTGTTACTTCACTGTTGGACTTGCTAAATATTAAGCACTTTTAATAGATAGACTATAGTGATAATGGATGTAGTGCATTTTATACATGTAAATGAATAGACCGGCTTAAGTTATTTTTATTAGCTTATCAATATTCGTAATTAATTTACATATAATAACTCTGTACTCGAACAATTTATATATTGATTAATAATAAGATTATAAGGGTTCTTTTCGAAAATCATCGTAATTAGTAGATAATAACAATTTAGTTCCGCGCAGGTCTACTGATATGTTATACAAATATATACACGTCGAGTTTTATAAACATCCGCTGCCGGTAAATATTGGTAATGAACTGAATTTAGTACTGAGTTTATTTTTGGGCTACTTCCTAGTAGTCTTAGGGCCTACTAACACTGCGTTTTTAAAACGCGCCGTCGACTCGCGTTTGTTTAAAATCACGTGTAAACCGACACAAACGCGCGTCGACTGTGCGTTTAAAAAACGCGATGTTAATAGGTCCTTATAGCACTCACTCGTTGCACCAAGTTAAACCTTATTGCCTAATGATTTCACAGTTCTTTAGAACACATGGTAAGCATTAAGGGTGAATATCCATCAGACACGTCGAAGTTGTGTTTTGACATCTAGCTAATTAACACATAACTATATTAGAATACATATTCGCACACCTCTGGTAGATATTCACATGGTGGACATTTGAAAGTGACATTTATAAAACTCGGCATATCTGTCATGTTTCAATCTCTTATACTAAGGGTAGGTGCACACTACTACACACGTGCAAAAAGTCTGTAAAGCTAGTTTCAATAAAGATCTAATAATATAACAGATCACCAATGTTAAATGTACTGATACTGTAATTAGCAAAATCAGTGAATTGCATTCATACGTAGTGGGTATTGGTTGATCACGGTAATTACACTTTTGGTTTGGATTGCATCAATCACCATTCTAAAAGCAACTCTACCGTCCAGGGTAAAGGTTCCAATTCCAATGAGAGTTTATGAAAAGTCGCCACATTAAATAATCTCAACCGTACCTTGCGTTAGGCGAGGAACGCACGGAGCGGTGCGGCACCGCGTGCCTGCTCTCGGTGGATTACCCACGTCGTGATACAACACTCCCCCGCGCCACGCCGCTCGCTCCGTGTGTTCCGCACCCTAGTAAGGTTTGAAGTCAATAGTACAGTCGAGGTCAAAGATATGTTTACACTTTTGCACCTTATTGCCTTTTAATAAGGTGCAAAAGTGTAAACGTATCTTTGACCTCGACTGTACAATTATGCGTTCATATTTTTCTAACTTACGGTGCGCCTAGTGGGTGCTCCAGTGTGTTTATGCAATACTATGGTCTAGATCTAGATAATTCCTTTATACCGAAGTATTCGTAATGGAAGTGGTATTCCGAGCAATGATGGCGTCATTCGATTTGGTGGTTTGATACCGGTTTGCTCAATACTACTAATAATACTATAATATAACCAACCCTGTAACATGTTCTTTTTTATTTGATATTGATTATAAACAGGCTTGATAGCAACTAAATTTATATTTACAATGAGCATAATGCTATAGGCTCACAAAAAAAGAATGTAATATGTTTTTCTAATTGCTAGTCAGAAGTAGTAATTAATATGTGTTGTAATTAATACTTAATTAGACAAGTTAAATTACCGAAAGGGTCATTAAACGTGTTATCACAACATTTAACTGAAATAACGGAAAACCGGAAGTTATCTTGATTGGAATATAGAGGTGAACAGGATACTTACCCTATTTTTTAATTTAGGTTTTTAGGCTCTGGCATGCCTTTAACAGTCACATCCTAAGAATAGATTTTTGTCACATCATCACACCCACGCAACATAAATAGGCATTGCTCAGTGAATAACTACGTAAAAAAACCGGCCAAGTGCGAGTCGGTACCATTACCTACCATTATCTATAAAAACGGCAAAAAAAAAAACACGTTGTATAGACGTTATGTCGTTGTATAGAAAGCCCCCTTAAATATTAATTTTATTCTGTTATTAGTATTTGTTATTATAGCGGCAACAGAAATACATCATCTGTGAAAATTTCAACTGTTTAACTATCACGGTTCATGAGATACAGCCTGGTGACAGACGGACAGACAGACGGACGGACAGCCTAGCCTTAGTAATACGGTCCGTTTTTACCCTTTAGGTACGGAACCCTAAAAAGGCCACACGTATACTCTTGTTACCACTAATTAAATGAATACTTTATTTCTTCGAGCATAATTAAGTGAAACATTTCGTATTGAAATTTGCTACGTGGACTAGGATTTAGTTTCTTAGCCATCATCATTATCAATCATAATCACATAATACGATACCGGACTTCCGCGAATACATACATATTCTGCGGCGAATTTCCGTCGCGGTAGTTGACGCATGCTAGCCACAACTCTTAATGCGTAATTGTGACACTCCAAAAATCAAATCATAGGACGCGACGGGTGCAGCACGTAGCGCGTCCTATGATTTGATATTTGTGTTATATAAGATAGTTATCAAATCCAATATCTTCTGCTATTTGTAAGTACAATCGGGAAAAACCTGCAAATATGTACAGTACAAATTTAAGAAAGTCTGCCATGGTGACTAGTTTTTGCTTTATTTCAGTTGTACTTTCTAAAGAAGCCATTTAAAATATTGCGATATTTTAGATGGCTCTAAATCTATTAAAATACTGCCATTATTTGCTGTTGGTGTCGCTAAAACGATCAGACAATATTTCGCTTATGCATTGCCCTCTAAGTGATGTGTAATGTGTATGTGTTTACGAAGGAATACAACAAAGTCAATATGAAGCCATCAATTAATAATTAAGAGAACATGCTTCCTAATAGATCTGACAATATAATAAAATATTATGTTATGCCTTAACGAAATACTGGTAGTTATATAGTTAAGATGTTCATATTGAATTGCATGTTAGGAATATTATACACACAATAATTATTTAGTAACACTGTCCTGGGAGGCTGGCTGGAACCAGTGTAGATTTTTTATCATATCATTAGCATATCATAAGGTATTGATTATACACGTTACGAGTGAGCTAATCACGATAAAATTTCGCTTGCGCTCATTTTGAAGAATTTATTTCAAAAGCTTGTGAATACTTCAATTGGCTAATACATGACGTATTGAATGCTCCTCGGTTAAATAAGTGATGTTATATTTTGTTATGTTTTAAGATTTTAATAGCCTTAAGTTAATTAATTTACTTAGTGTAATTATAGCACATACTTACCTACTCGAAATTGAGCGTAACCACTTCTATTGGTGAGAATTGCTTATTAAATTAAGATTATCTTTAGACGACATTGTAAGCAATAAAATAATAAAATTACACGAACCGCTAAGCCCATTTCAGTGATAGAATTTAAGGGTAGCCTTATTAGAGTAAGAGTTAATCGGGTGAATCAAATGTTAAAGTTATACGCAGTACGTTGGTAGGTATAGCACGGCTGCACTACTCATTGCATACATTGTATTATCTTTTTATCTTAAGTTTATAAGTTACAATAAAACGGATCAGCCGGTGGAGTCTGTTTTATTGAGCTCATTCATTTTAGTTGCTAATCCCACCCCACTTTGTATGGCCAGTCCATACGAAGTCCGGTCCCGGGAGCAAACCCGACTAGAAAGTAAGCAAAAGATGGACGATTGGGTTCGAGGTCCTTACGGTGTCGGTACGGGCATGGATCTATAATACTCAGGACAAACTATAGTAATAATAATACCACATCCGAGCGAAATGGTAGCATACAAATCTCAATAAGTGTGAGAAAGGAAATATAGTTCAATTTTTTCGTGTTGTCGCAACTGATTTAGTACGAGGTTGTGCGAAATAAACCATTACCGCCCAAATGAAGTAGGTTGTTTATGGTAAGCCTTCAGCCATTTTAATACCAGTTCTTAACTTAGGGTAATTTCCTCTATGGGTGCATAGAAGCCTTTCCGTCCCTCATTGTGGCAACACGTATAGCTTGTCCTGAGTATTATCGGTACTCATGCGGTAATAACGGGCATTTTCAAAAATGAATGTATCCAATTAGCATAACAATAAAATAAAAACTCAAAAAGTGTCGGTTTTTGACGACAATGAAGTATTCAGTTTGTATACTTTTATTTTCAATTTACAAATGTTATGCATAAACACGATGCTTTTCCAACTACTGGATTAATGAAAATCAGCCTTAAATGCCAATCAAGTTACTTTTCGCATAATTTGTACCTATGCATAACTAAACTGACAAGGTACGCTCATTTTTGAAACTGCCCTTTGATACAGTACAAAACTTTTGCAAATTTATAAAACATTGACTAGCATCTCCTTCCTTCATTAATCCGACTCGCCTGGGCCGGTCGTTTTAATAATAATATAATCATTCTTCAAAAACTCGTATTTTCATTAGTGTTAACATCTCAATTCACATCCATGAAAGGGTCACCGAGGCATTGAAGATACTATGCTCTGTATTAAGTGCTGGTACAGTCAGCACCAGAGGCTCTAGTATAAGTTTTACTAAAACAAAACGTTATGACCGCGTTCACGTTTAGCTGTCAAATCCCATACAAATTGGGGGTGAAACGCAAACGCGATCGTAAAGTTTTGTTTCGGTAAAACTTATACTAGAGCCTCAGAACCACCTGTTACGTTATTACGAAGAGTCCAAAACGATCTGTCACAGCTTTCATTCAGCTTGATTAGATAATTTTAGACGTCTGTAGCTAATGGTTGCCGCTGCACGGTTATCACAAGACGGCGCGCGAACTGTCTCGCGTCGAGGTAGACTATCCGACTCTTTGTAATTAAAACACTTAGAAGGAGACGGATAGTCTATCGCGCCGCGAGAATGCTGGCACCTGCATAGAGTTCTTATTTTTTTAAAGGAGTAATATTAGGTGCCTGGTCCGGTCAGTAAATTTTGACGAACGCTGTAAACATGACGACAATGACTAAACCCACCGCCATCACCGCCAGAGACAGGTTGAACATGTCCCCCGTGACGTTATAAAACCCCGGCCCGGCCGCTGCAGAATTGAAGACGGGTTTGTTGCTGTAGGGTGGTTGAAAATCTACAAAATAGAAAGCATTGAGGTAAAGAAATACTGCATTTACAGACAAGCGGGCATACAGCGGCGTGGAAAGCGGAACACAAACTTAAGAGCGGTTACACCTGGCGACTTTGCTGCGATGCAAACGCGATACAGTAGGTATCGATGTGTGCATTTAACCGCTCTACCGAGTTGCATAGTGTTGCACAGGAGTGAACTTTTCCATACTCTACCCGCACGGTTTCATAAGACGTATTTTATCTCGCCGCGACACTGCTCGCGCGCCGTCTTGTGATAACCGTGCTTACTCGCAGCTTCACGCGTTGCCCATGTATATATATATATATATATATATATATATATATATATATATATATACGGCCTTACGTCATCAGTTTGTATGTGTAACAAAGAAAGCAAGACACTAGTAAACAATTTATGTCAAACGTACCTCCAACTGCTTTGGATGAACTCCTGACCCCTATCATGATTCGTGCTATTTATATACAAATGATCTTTGTTTACAATGACGAACCAGTGTTGGGTTTACCAGCTGAGTATGATAACGTAATGTTATTGTCCGTAATACAACCAGCTGCTTTAGTACAAAGCCAAGCGCCACTGACGCGCAAAATGTCCATTTCATTACTTATCATCGTTATCTATGTCAAATATACTGGTGAACCCTTTACGCCGCGGTTTCATTGAATGATAGGGTTAGATATTGGATTTGGATTAAATGAGGTATCTAAATTAATAGGTGGGCATTTTCAAATAATTGTGTAGGTACCGCTACTCTGTTACCGTGAGACGTCAAACAAAAATGACAGTTTCGTGACGAAAAAGAGCATAATATGGAAATAAAAAATTAAAATAAAAAAAACGTCCATTTCAGTTTCTCAACGCCCTGCAATTTTGAAAAAAAAGACAGTTTGCTGTGTCGTGTACCTAAGATCATCCCAAACTGAAAAAAATAACGTTTAGTCAGTACTTTTACTGAAATTAGGTGTTTAATCTCTTAGTTCCTTTTTGAGATATTTGAATTTGATTGTGGGCATATTGTTGCCTTTTTTCTTTTAGAGTTATAATACATTTCCAGTCAAAAACCCTATTGTTAACTAGGTACAGTCAGAATCATATAGTTAGTAGCAGCCGAAGTAGCAAAGTATATAGGAACAAGTATTTAGTAGGTACTATAAGGTAAACGTCCGAGTGCTCGACGCTGTACTAATGCACGGGCACTCAATGTCAAAGCAATATGGGTTAAATTCGAACTAAGAGGATTTTCCTTTATTGGAATTTAAGCCATGTCACTTTGACAGAGTGCCCTTGCCATATACTAAGACACCGTCGAGCACTCGGATTTTTACCTTACTATAGTTTAGGAGTCAGGATGTGTTACAATATATTTAGTAACTTTGGCTGCTACTAAGTATATGATGCTGACTGCACTCTCTCTCTCTCTCACTCGGGCATTAGTATATGTATTGTCGATATTTTTATGATAACGTAATAAGTGATATCCACGCTATCGCATGCAAGCATCCGGTTTATTTAGCGTACAATGGTTTATTCAAACACCGAATGATACAATGGTGGCTGTTTGTAAACCTATAGGTACGAATACTTAGGTACTTATGTAAGTATATAAAAAGTAATAAACTGTGAATAAAATTGATTACACCATTAAATACACTGCCAAGCCGGAAGCGACCAAAGAGAAATAAGGACTTAACGTCACTATTAGTAGACTGATCTCTAGGGATTGATATGAATAAATTGATTATTTCTTTCTGGATAGGACAACGAAATATTTCATTATGTAAAACTATTTACTTTCGATAACATTTTACATGAATTAAATGAATGTTTTGAATACCAATTTTTTTTTTGTGATTTCATCTAAGTTTCTTTTAACACCTGCGCGCACTTCATTTACGCGAACTTCACGAAAAAAAATAGTTGCCGGCCATCAAGCCTGCGAGCTAGCAACAGATTTTCGTGACCAACCAACCCCCGGGCGAGAACCAGCAGCAGCCACCCACACGTAAAACCAAAAAAAAGCTTCGCCATTACCCCCGGATTTATTTTACCATCTAATTATAGTTATTCCAATATTATGACGAAAAAAATCGTTAGCTGACTGTACAGTGGTGGAAAACCCGTTAGCTGGTCACACGAACATCTTAAAATATATTCCTACTATAAACGCGCGCTTAAAGCGACGGTGCGATCCTTTGCCATTCACTTTAAAGCAGATTAACGCCTGCTATAAATTGCACGGCAAACTATCGCGCCGTCGCTTTATTGTAGGAACATTAATTTAAGATGTTCGTGTGACCAGCTGTCGATTTTTTTTCGTCCTGATATTGGATTAACTATCATTTGATGATAAAATGTATCGGGGGTAAACGCCAAAAAAATTTTTTTTTGTTTTACGTGTTTGGGTGGCTGTTGCTGGTCAACCCACCGATGCAGCCGCAGCTGACGTCCAAGGGGCTACATAATACAACATTCTTAACCTTCTCACAAGTTATCGCCCGGGGGTAAGTAAGTGACTAACAAGAAAATGCTCCTAGCTCGCGGGCTAACACTGGCGCGGCCTGGCCGCGGCGGACTATAGTAAAGCCTGCAACACACTGACGCGGCCTGCGGTGGCGGTCAATAGCAAATTTGACAGCTAAGTTTACTATCGACCGCCGCGGCCAGGCCGCTCTACTCTGTGAGAGGCCTTATAGGTAATTTCACAAATATTTAAAAAACATTGCTAATGCGTGTTTGGTTATTATTAAAAATGGTTACTAGTGGTGAATAGAAAAGTGATAAATATAATTGACACTGGAAATTCTTCGCGATGTACAAAATGTCAGTAAAACCTGTTAGCCTAAGGAAATAGATTAGGAACTTATAAAATTTTAATATTATGAAAAGGTTTTTTTCCTCGCTCATTAGTGATTTATTTAAACAAAACGTCGTACTCGTATGAAACGCGTGAGCTTTGATGATTACATCCCCGGCTCTCTTATCACACAATTCCGCCTCAGATGTAATGAATGATCAACATTGCTCACATGTATCACAATGTATACTATTATTAGTGACTTAATAAAATGGTTACATTATTTTATTTTCTCTAAAGTGTCTAATGAACATGAGCTTAGAACATATCATACAACGTGTATTCGCCTCCCTCACGAAGGGTGGCTTTCAGTACAGTTTCACGTTTCATCACAGAGACCAAAAAATCCGCTGCGTTTGGTTCTGGCCATATTATTCCTGTAAAGTAAACAATAAAGTGATTAGGTAATTACTATCGCGTATACACAACAAACTCATTAAGGCACGTAGACTTAAACTGGTTGGAGTATTTTGGCACCTGCCCAGCTAGCACCATAGGTTTTATCGTTATACGGTGATAATGTACCTACTGAAACGTCAAGTAAAACGTTTCGATAAAACCTATCGTGTATCCTCTGGTTTAGATTTAGGGGCATGCATATTGGAGCTGATTGTAGTAGGTACATACTTGCCGGAAGGTGGCGGATGTCTTATCCACTGCGATAAGTGATAAAATGGCAACTAGAGCTGGGCGTTTTTACCCGTAAGCGTTTTCAAAAACAGTTTCTCGTACAGTAACGGAAAAACGTTTTGTGGCTAGAACCATAAACTGTTTTTTATAAAAACGATTACAAGGAGCTACGAGTAGAAGGCGACAGTTGCACGAAACGGTTGCAATGCAAAACGTGAAAAGGCAACTCAAATAGTTTCGTTTCACTTCGTTTGGCGACCACGACGGCGGCAACGCACGGAGAAACTAGTTATTTTTGAAACTGTTATTCAAAACAGTTTTATGATTAAAAAAACGGTTACGTTTCGTTTCACGGAAAAGTCGAAACGACCCAGCTCTACGTAGTCGGTCCCAAAGTTCTGTCACTGGCATATTATTTTTAAATTTAGAAGATGATTATAAGAAAATTTTATTGCATTCCATTTTTGAATGTTTGACAATTATTTTAAAACAAAAAACAGTCATTCGTTGCAATTTCTCACGATGGAGTGGACATTGAAAGAAAACCGAATAGCTGTTTTAGCATTGCACCGCTGTGGGCACTCGCCAAGTACCATTTTCAAGTTGCTCAAAAATTTAAAAATAACGCTTAGGTTTGTGTACCGTACTATTGATAGGTACAATGAAGTCTCCAGTGTTGAGGACAAGAAAATAATTGGCCGGCCTCGCTCCGTACGAACACCAGCAGTGATCAAAGCGATCAAGGCGCGCATAGCAAGAAATCCTGTCCGAAAACAGAAATTGATGGCTTTGCAGATGGGTGTCAGTAGAAAAACCGTCAAAAAGGTTTTAAACGAAGATCTTAGTCTACGAGCAAACAAAAAAAAGCGTGGGCACTTACTTAATGCCCGTCTAAAAACAATAAGGCTTAAAAGATCCCGGAAGTTGTTAAAGCGGTACGCGAAAAATCGACACCGTGGTATCCTCTTTACAGACGAAAAGATTTTCGATATTGAAGAGAAGTACAATAAACAGAATGATAGAGTGTACGCTAGGAACTCTGAAGAAGCAGGAAAAAGAGTTCCGCGGGTGCAACATGGGCATCATCCATCATCAGTGATGGTCTGGTTGGGTGTACCTTATTACGGGCCAACAGAGGTTCATTTTTGCGAAAAAGGTGTCAAAATCAGTGCGAAAGTATACCAAGAGACAGTTTTGGATAAGGTTGTCAAAGATCTGCCCAACACGCTATTTCCGGGACATAATTTTGTGTTCCAGCAGGATTCTGCGCCAGCACACAAAGCCAAGACCACTCAAGCCTGGTTTGACCGTCAAAAAATCGACTTTATAAGACACGAAGATTGGCCTTCCTCTAGTCCGGACCTTAATCCTTTGGACTATAAAATTTGGTAGGTCTTAGAGGGGAAGGTCTGTGCTAAACCACATAAAAATTTGGAGAGCCTAAAGTCATCTTTAAGAAAAGCAGTCACTGAGATAGATATGAAAATGGTGCGTGCTGCGATAGACGACTGGCCGCACCGATTAAGGGCCTGTATTAAAAACAAAGGAGGTCATTTTGAATAATTTTGAGTAATATTCATTCTTTATTAAATGTACTTTAAATCGGTATATAATTTATTAATAATTGATTGCTACTTTTCTTTTTATCATTATTTTCATTTGTGACAGAACTTTGGGACCGACTACGTAATGGCAACCATGCTACCGCTCGCAGCAACACCAACGGCCGTATTCATAAACATCCTACAAGCCTTTTTTAACTAAAATGGCGTTAAAATTCGTTTGTCCTTATCTGTCACTTTGACATTTGTGTTCGTGAGAAAGGTACAAAGCACATTTTATTTAGCAGAGGCATTTTAAGTTTTATGAACAAGGGGGTAAGTGTTTTAAGTTAAGATGCACAGCAAAAACGATTTGAGCCTGTCTAAATTTAAAAATTAACATCCCTTCTGACTTAGGAATTGTACGAACTACCTACCTAATATAAAAACCTCGCTGGTACCACAGAATAGATAATAGTACGTAATGCAATAATACGACCAGTGAAATGAAGTCACGCCGACATGGAACCTGTGCTCAAGTATTTGTCCGTTATCCCCGGAAAAGCAACTTCGTTTTTATTGCTCTGGCAATGGAAATGAAGAACCCTCAACTTTAATATATTTCATGCTGACGACATACACCCTGCGTAGCTAAATCAACAGGATTTTTGTTTGTCAGTGACAGCTTTGGAGAGATTAGGGCCGATTAACCCGTCAGGCGCGTATACTGAAAACTGGGTCGCTGTTTCGGAAACAGTACTTATATATCTATATCTATGCATATAAAATAAACCCTTAGGTACAGTCGACGTCAAAGATGTGGTTCCATTTGAGTGTAGGTATAAATAATAATATAATAAATGCTGCTGTAATTTGGCATGGGTAGGTATAATTAATCAATCACGCCGACAAATCGATGAAAAAAAAATTGAAAAATGTTTGTTTTTTCCTATTTAAACCGGTGTGAAGTTTCGTTGAATAGCATATTATGAGTTTTTCTAAACCATTTTTCATGGTCCATTTGTGTGATATTGGGCTTTAAAGCCCAAATTTTTAAAGCGCCGTAGGTTCATGGTCTTGTAATCACCAAACTTGATATTGACGATTTTTAGAAGCAATTTTAATATTTTTGGCTTTTGTGTATAATTTGTTACGAATATTTTAAGTGTATTTAAGCTATCCCTGTGTTCGTATTTTTTTTTCTATAGAGCAAAAATGGCTTAATTTTTTTTTCGAATCACTGATCTCGTTGCAGAAAAGCCTCAAGAATACTATTCGTATTTTAGAAACCATATTATTATAAACAGACGCATTATATTGTTTCAAAAACTGTTCGCTTAACTTCGCTGAACCTACGGCACCTTAAAAGGAAAACTATCACAGCTAAGTGCACATTACAAGATACCGAGTAATAGTCGGCCAACATAAAATCTACTTGATAAGGCCAACTTTCGTACAAATTCGGCACGCAACCAAACCATTTACTTGGCACGTGTCGATGTAACAAATACAGACAGGCCACTACGGAACCCTACACTGCGCGTGGCCCGACATGCACTTGACCGGGTTTTTTTTAAATGATGGAGGCGTCTGGCGTCTGCACTGCTTATTACCCGCGGCAGGTAAATCATTATGAACTAAAATGTGTGGTAACCTATTTCCTGATACTTACGATCCGATTCTAACATGCATTCCCCAAATTTTTATGTAAGTGATACCTACCTACATGAACTTAGGAATTGATAACGGGAGCCCCTTAAGGCTAAGTAATACCTGATAATTACTTACAAATTACAAAGTGATATAGGTAAATTTTTCAGTGAATTTCTGTTCCTTGAAGGGAGCGGCCTTCAAGGAACAGAAATTCACTGAAAAATTTACCTATATCACTTTGTAAGTAATTATCAGGTATTACTTAGCCTTAAGGGGCTCCCATACGCCGATGACCTTCGATCTGAATCCCTTAGTTTTCTAATGTTTTTTGTAGCTTATTAGTTATTATATTAACAACAACGGCTTTAAGCAATATAGTATCCCATATTTACTTCAAAGTTCATTGTTTCCGAGATGTTTGGCATCAAAGTTGAACAATTTTAGCCCAAAAAACTGGTTTTCTGGCCATAACTTTTGTGTTAATTGGTTTAAAATGAAAACCCTGGACCAGTTTTTAGAGACGTCACAGACGAACCCAAATATGTAGATTTCGTATATGTTAGATCTTTCACGTCAATAGAGATCGAAATAAGTGATTTTTTTAGAGAATGTTTAAAAAATCATACAAAATTAACTATTCACTTGTTTAAAAATCCGGTGGACCAAAATGGAGACAAAAGATTGGAGAACCGGTAGCAGCCGTTTGATTTATAATTATATCTGTAGTGCAAAAGTAGGAGATACCATTCAAAACGTGTCCAAAATCGATGAAAACCTCGGGTAGCCCCTTAATTAATACCAAATGTAAAACCGTAGATTTCAGAGATTAGATATTAAATCTTGAGATAGTATCATATCGAAATATTTAGCTTGCTGTTTGCCTTTTCGAAACTCGAAGTCCGTGCACAGTCAGCGTCATATACCTAGTTAGTAGCAGCCAAGGTAGCCAAATATTTCGGTACACGTCTTTATTATACTGTAAGAATAAGGTACCCGTATAATACCCGTGTGGTGTCGGGTTAGAATTTCACCACCGCCTTTCTTCCCGTGCGTGGGTGTCGTAAAAGTCGACTAAGGGACCAGGGTTGAAGTGTGTTGTGGGCGATGGGCTAGCAACCTATCACTGCAATATCACATTTTGTCGATCTTTTATATCCACATTTATGCCAAAAGTGGCGCTGGAACATACGTTCCATGTGCTCTGCCTACCCCTTTTGGGAATAAAAGTGTGAATGTATATATACTGCTCAAAAGAAAATAAGGGCCATTGTAATTATTGGACATAAACTAATTGATAAGTGGCTAATTAATGAAGTCCCGTATAAGGATACGAATGTATTCTGAAGGCAGAATCTAACCTCTTTCATGCTGGAGTTTAGTCTAAAAGTTAGAAAAAAAATATATTACTGTTTAATATATTTTTTACGTAACGATCACCATACTTGTGGCCCCTATTTTCTTTTGAGTAGTATATGTAAGAATAAGGGTGTGTTACGAAATATTTGGATACTCTGGCTGCTTCTACTTAACTATATGATGCTGACAGTACATGCATCCCTGTCACTCGAGTAATGTGAGTGCGATAGATGGAAATACTCGAACTTCGAATTTCGAAGTTCTTGTTTATAGCTCTGGGCCAATAGTTAATTCTAGTAATAACTAGAATGAACTAATTTTTAGTACCTCGTAGGTATCTGATACGAAAACTTCTTAATTGATGATATTTCTTTCATGTTTAAACTTTATGTTCAGGAGAAGGATCTTAATTTAAGATTTTATTGGTTGTACCTACTTGAAAAAACATTTTTTATTAAGAGGAAACACAACGGCCGTGTTTCCATAGAAACGTAGTCCCGTTTTCTGCCTGGATAATGGCAGTAGAACAATTTTTTTTCTTCATAAATCTATCGCTAACTATTGACATGTTGCTCCTATGTTTTCCTTTTTTTCATAAATTTATTCTTAAAAGAGATATTAACCTTCAAAAACTTTAAAAAATGCCAGATATTCCGCAGTGTTCAAACATCCAGATTTTTTAAACTAGATTATTAAAAAAAAGGAAAACATAGGAACACAGCCAAAGCCTTTCTTTGATTTTTAATAAAAATAATAGTTAAATAGGTCTAGTTTTGGAGAAGAAATCAGGAATCATCTCTATCGCGCTCTGCGGGGGGAGGCTTGAGGTTGGCGCGACAACAATACATTTTACAAATACCTATTTCTCAATTATCTCGACCTTAATGTTTCCTCTTAAGGCCTCCACACATCGAACGCGGGCGCGGCGCGGGTCGCGCGCGGTTGAAGCGGTATATTCACACCGCAGGCGAGCGGCGTCTGTGTGATAGAGACATTAAATGCGTTGGCAGTGACAGTAGTGAGAGATATCAATCGCCCGACCCGCGCCGCGCCCAACCCGCGGCCGCGCTGCCGGAGTTGTAACTTAGCGCCGCGGGCCCGCCCGCGTTCGATGTGTGTTTGAAGTGTACCTAGTTACAATGTTTTACAACTTGGGCGGGCCCGCGCCCAACCCACAACCGCGACCGGTGTGTGGAGGCCTTTATTATTCAGCGTCAAGTTTGAGAAGGATTTGAGATGCCGTGACATATCCGTGGCAGACCGTTTCCCGGGCACATCATGTTAATTCGGGGTCTAATCTCCGGTACCCGTCCATATTGAGAAAATTCAAATTACGAGGATTCTACATGATTAAGATACCTATGTTATTAAAAATTAAAGCCTTAATTAAGGATCAAATGTTTATTAATAAACTGTAGCTGTACATAATGAGTACCTAATTATCGAGCTGTACGTATAATTATGCTGCAGCTATAACGATGCTGGCCAAGCTTTCGTTCCCATTCATAAAAAAATAACTTTATTCTTATTATTTTACTAAAAGTTATTCTTTTTGTTGAGCTCGGAGGAGCGATCTTAAAACGATTTCTGTAATAGAAAATTATAAATATTAACAAAAAAATACGAAGAAATAAAGAAAAGCCCGCAAAACGCCAATTACCTACGTAACTTTTCGACTGATCGTTAGCACAACTCAGCTGTCATTTCCCACACAAAAAACATTTAGATTTACCTAACGTACGCACAAAACGTTACGCAGTCGACCAGCAGATACAAAAATAAACATCCAATCATAAAACCTAATAATTTGGATTACTCTTGAATATGATTACTATTTTAAACAAATGCAACTTTGCCAACTTTGTACCATTAACCAAATTAGGTTCCTTTTTTAGAATACCAGTGTTCTAGCTTCTCAGGAGGATAACATATAGGGAGTATTGTTTACTTATCCTCATGGATCTCGTCAGAGAAAGAGAGTCTCTATGGCCTTCAGAGTAGAGTGCGAGGCACTCTACCCGCTTCGTGTAACAAGGGTACAGTAAATGTTGAATGCATTTAGTGGGTTTCAAATTATAAGCGTTCAAAGTCAATCACTTTACCCACTCTATGCAAGTAGACAACGTCTGCGGGCTACTTGTTGTGTCACTAACGGCTCATGGACAAATAATAGGATCCCTGCTGCGTAGTTCTACAAGTTCTAGTTAATCCGAAAGTCTAACGCCTACAGTTTTCCCGTAGCACGGACGGCCTTATCACACGATAAGTGACAAGATAGAGCGTCCGTCACTGGCTGACACCGTTGAATAGAACGATCTAACTCCCGGAAATGCGTCAAACCATTCCGGAAGGCCGCAGACACAGATGCAGATACATAAGAAGATATTCTGATTAGACCGGATTCGTATTGAGTGGCGTGCTCTTGCTTGCAATACGGTGGTGATGCTGTGTTTTCGAATTTAGGTAAATTCTATTCTTGGTGTAGTTAGACTATAAAATGAGAAAGTGATCGACATATTTCAATTGAAATCAATGATATATTTTACGCGCGTATTCATTCCTGAATCTTTAGGCTTAGGGTACGACAAAAACAACAAATGACATACATGTTATACCGACTCTTACCTGCCTAGAGTCAAATATAACCTACATTGAAATCTCACATTTTTAAATAACAGCAATTGTTATAGGTATCCAATAAAGCAAAGAAATAGAGTTTAATACTTGTTCATAATGTTATTTTGTTCCTATAAATACATATTTGGATTTTGCATAGAACTTGGCACTGATTTAGATCTCCATTCTTTTTGCGGCGAAGCCCACAGCCAAGCATAATTTTTGTATTGAACTTGGCTCTCCTTTTTTACATTTATGTTTTTGGTATATGGATATCATTACTTTTTGTTCGGGAGCGCTTTTATGTAGATTTCCTTCTGTTCTGTGTATAATTATGTGGTGCCGCGCGCCGCCGATGACACACCGTTCGCCGGTTGTTTAGCGCATATTACAAGTTTTTTGTATGGGGATACCGCTTATTTTATAAATTAACTTTATTTTTATATTTTTGTTATATAGCAAATATTATTTAATACATTTATTGGGATTGTTTCAAATATCTGCTTGCAACGGTTCCAACGCTACAATTAAAAAAAAATTGTTTGGGTACACCCCGCTTATTTTTTAACTTTTTTTATTTTTAGATTTTTTCCTAGGCTTACACACAATTACCGAGCTAGATCCCAAATTTCTTCCTTCTAGGTCATCTGAAAGTAGGTTAGATTTAGATACTATATGTCAGTCAGTCAGTCAGTGCTAAAATTTACGACTTTTTGACCTTCATATCTTTATAACCGTTTGAGCTAGCTTCATATGAAATTCGGGCTTCTAGATGTCCTTATGGATATAATTAAATACACGTAGTTTTATGTGTTTACGTTAAAGAGGTTTTGAGTTATATAAGGGTCAAAAGTGGCACCAAGTGGTTCGTGTAATATTACACTTGGCGCTGGCTAGCCACTTCCTTTGCTTGGACTTGGCTTGACACGCTGCCGCGTGTCTAGATCGCGTTTATGTCAAATATCGACCATTCGTGCCTCTCGCAGTTACGTACTTGCTAGTAAGGGACGAATGCTTCATGCCCGACAAACGCGATCATGCTAGCTTGGCTGCTTACCTAGTATTTGTTTAGTTCAGAGGGTAAAGAAACGTAGTCTACATTATAAAAATACAGGGGCGTAGGTACCATTTTTACGGAAACCTGTAGAGACTGAAACCTAATATCGCCTAATTTTATAATATAGACACGTGAGCAATCATGGGTTTGGTCACGAACCGTCAGGCCTGTGACAAGTGCGCAGAGCCCTTAATTAAACTCGAGGCACTCACACTCGCGCAGTTAGGACAGACACCTCCTCTAATTAGATTCGTTATAAGCTTCCCCTCTTAAACGTCAGCACAATTTGCGTGCCGTAAGCGACAACATTATAAACAAGTGACGCTCGCAAGTTATTCGTACTTTGTACCGGAGGGTTTGCGTGAACCTAGCCCACGTGAACGTATACATTGTAGAATTGATAATCGTGTGTACCTTGAGGTAGCAAGGTGCCAATAATAGAACTCGGTTCCCAAATGAAGGCGATTTTGAAAGAATACCTACGGTACGGTTGATAACCGTAAAAATAAATTATTCTTGCGGTACATGCCAATAAATAAGAAAAACTCACGAATCAGTAAGAGAACAAAACTCGAAAACATCACGCTTCCACTTAATCCGTTTGGTCGATTTTGATAGCTATAATCAGGTTGGTGGATACCAAATACAAAGATTTAAAGAGTTAAACTTGTTAACCAGTATATACGTACCTACCTAAAAAGAACCCAAAATAACAAAAAACTTTATTAAGCAAAAATTACATATTTTATTTACATTAAAATGTCTTAAGGAGTCTCATTTTTACATTGTATTGTTGTTTTATTTAGTGTTTGTTTTGTATTGTTTTTACTACTAACGACAACATTCTGATTGACTGTCGATGTGTATTGTGATTGGTGGATTTCATATGATTTAGTATTTTGATGATTTGTAAATTCGAAAATACGCAGGCACGTATATTTTAGCCAGGGGCCTGGGGCTTTACCTTTCCATTTATGTACGACGTTAGTATAAAACTTTTTTCTAGCATAAGAAACGTAAAATATTTTTAAATGTAGAAAACCCACAAATCACTACAATTAAATACGTGATGAAAATGGATTTTTTGTTTGATCTACATTCCTATTCCATAATTTGATATTGATCACATAATATCACCTTCATTTCTAAATACACAATTTATAGGATAACTTTTTAAAATTGTTAATTATATACCACAAGACGGCGCGCGAGCTCTCTCGATTTTTCTCGCACTATACCTCTCTTACTAAGTTTTCTAAAAAGAGAGAGACGGATAGAGAGCCTCGCGCGCCGTCTTGTGATAGCCGTGCAGTGTTACAAAATTAACTTGAATTGTTAATTATGTAACACTGCACGCAATTGAATAATAAAATATGATTACAAAACGGGATCCTGCCAGTTCTATAACTCTGTTAAAAATGTGTTTAGGTCAGCCTGGCCCTCAGGAACAGATTTGCAAGTCAATAGGCTAGTTAGTAGGTACTGGCCTCACTGACTGCACTCTATTGTTCATCCCCCGGTTGTATGTGATAAAAAAATCATAATTATGCAGATCCTATGGGTGAAATTTTAGTGTTCCGTTGTTGATCTTTGAGGCTATGCGACGGTGTTACATACGTTTTATTCCTGGGCCACTAACATTTGTCGATGCGTAGACGGTTCGGTATGAGTATTCTGTAAGTCAGTACTGCATGCGTACCCCCTGCTTCCAGGCAATATAATGCTGACAAGTAAGGATATCTCGGGATATCAGTAAGCCCTTGGTAAAGTATTTAAATACCTACAGAATTCGCCACACCAAATGCAGTGTAGCCTTATGTAAATCTACAGACATGACTTGGCGCGACCGACTGAAATAAAAGAGTACCGATATATTAAGGTAGGGGAGCACTCACCTAATGCCCAGAGAACTAAAAGTATAGTTATAAGAAGGCATCCCATCAATCCGATTACATTCAAGACCAATAAAAGGAGTTTATTGCGAGGGGATTCTTCCGCAGAACTAAAAACAAACAAATGTTTTATTCAAACTATTCTTGTGAGTGATGCAATCAAGACCCGTGAGAGAAGGCCTTTATCTACGTGTAAAATATTAGTTGGTTAAATCTGACCTCTTGGACACATCGTAACACCCTCATAACGTTGTTAAACAAATACTTGTATTAAACGCGTTCGAGCTGTTCGACTTGTTCGAGTTTCAACAATAAGTAATCATCATGGTAGGATTTTAACCCCCGACGCAAAGAGAGGGGTGTTATATTATAAGTTTAACGTCTGTGTATCTGTGTATCGGTCTGTGGTATCGTAGCTCCCAAACGGATGGACCGATTTGAACGCAGTTTTTTTATTCGAAAGCTAATGTGATCCCGAGTGTTCTTAGCCATATTTCATGAAAATCTGTTCAGCCGTTTTTTAAATATTGGAATTAAAACGGTTGTAGTTTTTACCACCAATTTTATTTACCTACAAATTACTAGAGCAGGTGCTACGCTGTTAAGCTAGGGGTTAATGATTTGAGTTTCCTAAATTACCAGTAGTCTACCGGTTTCGAAGCTAAAAGGGTTAGGTTAGGTTATTTCGCTATTTCCTAACCTTACCTAAACAGCTAAATTTCTTACATATAAAAAATAGAGCTTGATAATTGCAGAAAGGAGATTGATCTTTCTTTTATACCTGAGGCCTCAAAATGGAGCGCTACTGCGAAATTGCTTTTGTTGCTTACAATGCGTTACTTTACTACTACAATCCGAAATGAAACTAAGTACTTATACCTAGGTAATTACCGTTGTATGATTATTTTCTCCATACTAGGTTTAGGAAAATATTTTTTCATCAAAAGGGCTGCAAGGGCAAATTGTACTTTCATTCGTGGCATGTGCTGTTAGCTTATCAAATATTTTGACATAAACTGAGAGAAGTCAATTATGGCAATAAAAAAAAATGATAAAAAATGAGGTAGACTTTGCGAAGGTTGCACCATAAAAAAAATGTCCAGCAAGCAGTGGCGGCGCGTGAAATGTTTGGATGGGCAACCCAGAACGATTAAAGTTATAAGAGTTTAGAGTATAAAAGTATGGCTTGCCTAAAAAGAAAATTTAGGCAACCCGGTGGGAATCAGCTTGTAAATTGTAAGGGCGCTCCGCCACTGCTAGCTAGCTAGAGCTAGCTTAAACCCCAAACCCAATCCGAAGAACGTAGTGATAGTTACGGACCTATTTAATACCTTTGGCTAAAGTGAAGTAGTGAGGGATGAGAAAGACATACATTAGAAAGAAAGAAAGAAAGATACATTTATTCACAAACACACAGGACACACGTGTTAAACAATAACGTAATCAAAAAACAGAAAACAGATAAAACATGAAACAATTAAGCGTGTCTCTGCGGCAGTGAACCGGACAATGGCTCAGCATTATGCTGCGGTGTCAGACACCTGCAGCGCTGATTTTCAGCCAGCACCGTCGGTGACTCACGGAAACGTCATACAAATGTAATAAATAAACTACCTACAGTATTGGGACAGGCGAAAGAGAAATAAACAAAATTAAAAATGTGAGATAATACATGTACACACTACCTAGATGCAGCTTCAATAAAATATTTATATTTACGGTACACATTAAAAACAAAAACTGGATAAGAAATGAGAAATTGGCATATTTATTGCTGTCACAGTGCTGGGGATTAGGATTTTGATTTCTGGAGCATTACATACATACATTTACTTATTTCTTTCGGAAATACTGCTGAACTTGTTATTCCTAAAGGTGGAGTAATTTCTTCGCTGCGACGTTCACTACTGCTAATTTATTAGCGCTCTTCGTGATAAGATCAGGCCAAGGAAAGGGAGTCGAACTTGGTGATACTAATTACATTTGAAAGATGTCGTGTAACCTCGATTAAGGCACTTTAAGGTTAAACGACATTCATTGTGATGCGATGACAAATAATATAGTTGCCCTCGACCTGCTATTAGATTAGATGATATAGAAAATCGGAAACAATAAGTAATAAGCGTTTTCACCGAACCTTTACTTGTCCATATCGATATAAGGAGAGATATTTCAGATTGTCCTAATTTTTTTACGATGCTTTTCAAACTATTTTTTGGAGAAGAACTGGGGACCGATTTTTGACTTTCGAGCGCTCGACTCTTTCACTCGAAAACTGACAAATATTATGAAATGCTATTTTGAAATGACGTTAGAAAATTTAAAAACGTGCGGTATTGACCTCTCGTATTCAATTCTATCGGTAGAAAGTAAGTGCCTGTGATTATGACACTACAATAGCATTTACTTTTATTTAATTTTCGAGCGCTCGAAAGTCAAAAATCGGCCCCCAGATGTTTGTATAGGAGCAACTACAATTTTTTTGTCCGAAAGCTGACGTGATCGAAATGATTCATAGTTACGTTTCAACAAAATCGGTTCAGTCGGCTTTGAGATATTGAACTTAGAAATGAAAATGTCGGGGTAGATATTTCAACTTTTTTAAGCGGTTAATTATAGGTACTTTTTTATTACGCCTTACGATGATATAATAGTAATATTACGTGCCATATAATTTACTTTAAAAACAAAGTTTTAACCGACTTCAATTTAGTACTCCGCCAAGCCATGAGAACATTTCCACATTTATTTTCCAATTTACCACATGAACTGATCTCCGAGAGCAAATGCGTTGATTATTAGAGAAAAAAACCCAATGATATTTGAATGACCCGATAATATTTGAGGACTTCCGTCGATTCCACAAGGATCACCTTTGGCACTTCATTATTGCCATTTCAACGGAATCTTATTAAAATCTGTGACGTACATTTGTACTTTTAAGTGCATAATTGAGGAATTCCATAAGTCATCTGGGTCTTCATCATTAATTCCACTCCACCAAATTTATGATTACCGGGTTTAAATACACGAGTTAAAATAGAAAATACCAAAATCACTACACGCGAGCCTAATATAATTGAAGAGCTCTCAATTCCTCATGGATCCCATCATCCAATTGAATTTTTGAAAAAAATGGGACCCACCTGGAAGCATATACTTACAAAAAAAAACACGCATTGGCTCATCAATGACGGAGTTCTGAGGTAATAAACATTGAAAATAATAAAAATAAAAAAATAAAAAAATACTACCGGATTGAGAACCTCCTCCTTTTTTTTGAAGTTTGTTAAAAAAAGGTATAAACCTTTGCCGAATTGCAAATTTTGGACGTTTTAGGAACTCGTTTTTAAATGCATTAAACTTGCCAGGGCTGTTATTCTTTACGCGCTCATGCGCCTCACCCCATCCGTCATATCTAACGAAACTAGACCTCTACCTACGCTTAGTTAAACTACGAATCTCGGAGTCAAGATGTATTTGTGGCTGAGCGCTGAGGTGAGCTTAAAACAAGTTACAGAATAGCGGGGCTGCTAAACCGGTATAAAAAATATGGATGTCATGTCGTAACTATAATGGTCAAATGCGAAAATATTCTGTAGACTTGATTTTTCAAAAAATACCGTTGTTAAAAATTCAGCCCTGATTCGCCACAGTCCAGATATCAAAAAGAAATTGGGGCCAAAAACCGACGGGCTTTTTCCATTTATATACCACCACTATATTTATAAACAAAGTAAACTATTTAAGTAACTATCAAAGTTATAAATAAACATATCTCTCCATTAGTAGTCGACGTGTTTACGATGTCTATTTATCTCGAGCCAACCTGCCCCGCTATTCTGTAACTTGTGTTCACCTCACCTTAACGCTCACCCACAAATATATCTTGACGTCCCGATTCGTAGTAACTAGTAACTAACACCTTGGCCATGACTTTGGTCTTAAGCGACCTGCGGCAGCGTTTTATCTGTTCATTGCGCGGTCGTGACGCGCAACGCACTGTGGTTAGTTGGGATCACGCGCAATGAATTAGAAAAACCGCTGCCGCAGGTCGCTTAAGACCAAAGTCGTGGCCAAGGCGTAAGTGTAGGTAGAGATCTATACTGCTCAAAACAACATAAGGGCCATTGTAATTATTGGACATAAACTAATTGATAAGTGGCTAATTAATGAACTCCCGTATAAGGATACCAATGTATTCTGAAGGCAGAATCTAACCTCTTTCATGCTGGAGTTCAAGTCTAAAAGCTAGAAAAAATATATATTACTGTTAAATATAATTTTCACGTAACGATCACCATACTTGTGGCCCCTATTTCCTTTTGAGTAGTATAGTTTCGTGAGGCGTGACGGGTAGTAAAGAAAGAAGCGTTGGGCAACGGCCTGCCTTCTACGACACACGAATTTAATACTTTCGTGTTTCACTATGTATTTTCTAAGTGTGGCTTAAATCAACGCAGAACGCTGTTCTGCAATTAGTTTTAACCAAGCTACGAGTAGGTCAAAACTTCGTTATCGCTGAAAAGCTGTCTTCTTTACCCTATAATTTACTTTAAAAACAAAGTTTTAACCGACTTCAATTTAGTACTCCGCCAAGCTACGAGAACATTTCCACGTTTATTTTCCAATTTACCACATGAACTGATTTCCGAGAGCAAATGCGTTGATTAATAGGGAAAAAACCCAATCGCTGTATGTGGCCCGATAATATTTGAGGACTGCCGTCGATTCCACAAGGATCACCTTTGGCACTTCATTAGTTGCTATTTCAACGGAATCTTATCAGAATCTGTGACGTACATTTGTACTTTTAAGTACATAATTGAGGAATTCCATAAGTCATCTGTGGTCTTCATCATCAATGCCACTCCACCAAATTTATGATTTCCGGGTGTAAATAGAAAATACCAAAATCACTACACGCGTGCCTAATATAATTCAAGAGTTCCCTCAATTCCTCATGGATCCCATCATCCAATTGAATTTTTGTCAAAAATGTGACCCACCTGGAACTACTTACAAACAAAAAAAATTACGAATCGGCTCATCAATGACGGAGTTCTGAGGTAACAAACATTAAACACAATAATAAAATAAAAATAAAAAACAACCGAATTGAGAAACTCCTCCTTTTTTTGAAGTCGGTTAAAAAGAAGGAACTCCGATGTAGAGAACCCAGCATTATCTAGGTATATGTGATCAACACGTATTTGCCCGAAGTTTATTTTCCACAATAACTAAAGACGCTGATTCTGCCCTATCCTATGGTTCCTTATTCTTTCTATTTATCCGGTCCAGGGATAGTCCTTTTAATTTAGTCTTAGTGCATTTATGCGATTTATGACTATTAGTATTTTCGTTATGGTTGTGGACTAGGTACTAGTACAAATGAAATTATACTGTCCCCCTAACCCCCAACCCCCTATTCAGTACCTAACTTGTTTTAAGCTTACCTCAACGCTCACCCCCAAATATATCTTGACGGCGCGATTCGTAGTAACTAAAGCGTACGTAGAGGTTTAGTTGCGTTAGTCGTGACGGGTGGGGTCAGGTGCACGCGCGCGTTAAGAATAGCAGCCCGGGTGCAAGTTATATTAAATTAAGAGCGAGCGGGACGGACGCGACGCGGACCACTCGGGCTCGCTCGGCCGCACTCGGCGCTGCCTCGGATCGTCGCCCGCGCACGTCCATGTCCACAACAGTATTTATTTACTAACAACCTAACCGGCTCTGACGTTCCACGCCGACCTATGCTGTTAATATAGGAAGCTGTGGTAAGTTCTGTTACGGTTATCTTTATTATTAAGTTTTTTTTCTCATTTGTGATTCCCATTTACGATTTTAAGCATGTAATAAGCGGAGAAGCAGTTATTTTGTCTCACAGAGTTTTAAGGATTGTCTTACATTATAAAAGTTTGTTGATTACACAATAATCGTTTTTTATAGGTATTTAATAAATTGCTCAATGAATAGGTCATTCGGCCGTGACTATTTTACAATAAGTTATTTCAATTACGCTTGTCAATGAAAATAATGTACATAATATTATAACAATGATCTTAAGTGTGTTGTGTTGTGGTCCTTACATATTGGTTCGAAGCACATTACCTCTCGCACCACGTCCTTACCTTGGAACCAATTTGTTTCAATTATTCTTCCGGTCCTAGATGGCAGAGAGCAGCGCTAATTCAGGGTATATAAATTGATTTAATATACTGCAGGTAGTACCTAAATACGTACACGGGCAAATATATATGTGAAAATATATCTCTAAAACATTTATGATTTATTATTAGGTATATCTAAACAACAATGATTTATTTTACGGCTATTTCATCTTACATGAATAGGTACATCGATATAAAAATAAAAGTATATATTTTTCGCCTTATCACAAAGAATAAGGTACAGTGATCAATATCTTTGACATCAATCATACAAATGGATAAAATTTACAGGGACACTACTTTTATCCATATGACTTTGATTTTAATTGGAAACAACGTCTAATTATATAGTAACCTTGAAAATTCTACTAAGGTAAACGTGCCAGTGCTTGGCACATTCATCTTGCTCAATAACCATGGAGCCAAACTATAGCTGTAAAACCATTTTTCCACTTGTTCCGATGGCTGGAGAATTAAAATTAACTTCAAGTATTATTAAAATTAACATAATATTGTGGTGGTTGGTACGATATGATACTTATACATAATTTACTTTAAAAACAAAGTTTTAACCGACTTCAATTTAGTACTCCGCCAAGCCACGAGAACATTTACACATTTCTTTTCCAATTTACCACATGACCTGATTTCCGAGAGCAAATGCGTTGATTATTAGAGAAAAAAACCCAAGCGCTGTATGTGACCCGATAATATTTGAGGACTTCCGTCGATTCCACAAGGACCACCCTTGGCACTTCATTAGTTGCTATTTCAACGGAATCTTATCAGAATCTGTGATATACTTTTGTACTTTTAAGTACATAATTGAGGAATTCTATGTCATCTGTGGTCTTCATCATCAATTCCACTCCACCAATTTATGATTTCCGGATGTAAATACACGAGTTATAATAGAAAATACCAAAATCACTACACACGTGTCTAATATAATTGAGGAGTTCCCTCAATTCCTCATGGATCCCATCATCCAATTGAATTTTCAAAAAAATGGGACCCACCTGGAAGCATAATACTTACAAACAAAGAAAATATTTTACGAATCGGCTCATCAATGACGGAGTTCTGAGGTAATAAACATTGAAAAAAAAATACAACCGAATTGAGAACCTCCTCCTTTTTTTTAAGTCGGTTAAAAACAGCATCAAGGATAATGAAAGTTAGTGTACCTATCTACCGTCGTATACACAGTTTTCAACGGCGCGGCGCTAGAAAACGCTTGGATCTACAATATTGCATTACGACTACATTATATTAAACATCTCTTGGATTCGATTAGTAAGCTGTAACATTATGATGAGTGTAGTCCCCTGACTACAGAGTCAGCTATATAAGATAAGAAAGATATAAATAAAATAAAACGTTGCGCACTAACTGACCAAATTCTTATCTTATTATTGAAGCACTCTTATGTGTGTAGTGACATTGACGATACAAGTTGATATCATTACGACATTGGGATGAGGTAATCTTATAAAGTTATAAGTTTGTATGCACAATGAACATGAGGGCTAACCTGCGGAACTACGCATCCGGTTTCAAAAAACATTTTGCTATAATTAAACGAGCGAGCGAAGCGGACGAAGTTCTCCGTTTCAGCATGGGGAAATTTATTTGATACGTTCGGCGTCTGTCCGGCGGGTCTAAGGAGTATACATGGCATTTCTTAACCAAAGGTAATGAAATATTGTGCGCAAATTCAATAAAATTAATGTAAGTAGACAATTTTAATAGATTCAGTATTTCGAAATTTAAAGAAATAAAACTGCGTGTGTTGACATTTAGGAAAGCCTGAGAAATCCACTTTTCATAATAAAAACACAAAACCTGGTGTGTTGTATGTGCTCCAGTAAAAAAAAATGATTTTTTTAATACTAAATAAAAATAACGATTATAACGAGTTGGTAAAAATAATAAAAAATAAAAATACAGATAAATAATAATAATAATAAAATGTCATAACGCCGGCGGCCCTTGATCGGATTACCGGGATCTGTCGCACCGCAGACTCACCTCTCGACAACCTCGCAGCCGCTCAGACGTGTTGCGCCATTGTCGCACTGTACGTGCGACTGTTTGTGGGGCCCACTTAGCGAGTTGGCGAGTCACCGCCTGCCTTTTCACCATTTTGAGACTAATTGTCACGGCAGGTGTCCGCTAGTCTCCTCCCATAACCCATTTTCCAGACCACCCACCATTCAACCCAATAACCCATGACCTTAGTTTCATCGCAGCACAGTGTTGCACTGCAATAGTCTTTGCACCTGGCGGGGACCACCACCGGGTGTATCATGTTGTGCGCTCGGAGATGGTATCCGCCATGTGTATCCCTCGCTTTATATTATATTTGTTTTAAAGGGCCTCTGCGCTGTTGGCTTCGGCCCCACGCATGCCTTCCAAAAGTCCGGGACCCCATGGTCCTGAGATATGGAAAAAACATACAAATAATAATAATATTCAGGCATCTAAGGCCCATAGTTACAAATACCTTAAAGGCTAACATACTTACATACAAGTATCAATTATTTAGGCGACGAAACAGTGTGGCTCCGTTGCGTCGTCACGTCCGGTGTAGAATTCGGTAGGTTGCCCCGGAACCGCCGAAACACGACACCCTTCGGTCAGAAGTCAGCACACGCGATGGTGGTCGATGGATTATAACTAAAGCTCCCCACCCCGTCTCGCATCCGGCTCGAAGGTCCCCATGCACCATGATGCCAGCAGCGTTACCCCGCTGAGCGGCGATAGAGACCAGCCCCCCTATTCTGTAACTTACCCCGCTGAACGGCGATAGAGACCAGCCCCCCCTATTTTGTAACTTACCCCGCTGAACGGCGATAGAGACCAGCCCCCCTATTCTGTAACTTACCCCGCTGAACGGCGATAGAGATCAGCCCCCCTATTCTGTAACTTTTTTTAAGCTCACTGTTGTTTCAGTTCACGGGGACATCATCTTTCTTATGTTCTTCCCCGAGGTTAAAACTATCTCCATACCAAAATCATAATTTAAGACGACATTACTTACTGTTATTTGCGAAACAAAGTTTTTTCTCCATTATATTATATTCTATTCATTTACCTACTGGGAACGCTGTATTACAGATTTGGCAGTATCTAATGCTCTAGTGGTTATAGATAATATTTTTTATTATATTCATTGACATAACTACAATTTGTATTTCTACCGTTAGGCCAGTAATAGGACAAATTAATTTTTGTTTCGAACATAAAGTAGGTGCGTTCATTTTTCCCAGTAAATGAACATCGATCGATAGATAACTATAGTTCATTTTTTATTTTTAAACAAACAAACAAAATTTATTTGCAGAAAAAGGGTAAGTTTACATGTCTTAGAGTAAATACATTATTGTTTCACCTTTTCCAGCTGTTACAAACAGCATGCAAATATGTACATTTATAGCATAGTGTTTAGATTTGGTTAATGGACTAACATTTCCAAAAACTATTTATTTTTGAAAAGTTAACCTAAGGTTTAAATTTGTGTGTGATGTTGAGATAAATCCACTCACTCATACTAGTAACGTCAATTTTAGATAACAAGATGAACAGTGTTTCATTCATAATCGTAAAAGTTCACTGGTTATTTCGCTTAAAATTATGGAATTCTTTAGCAAAAGCGCAATGAGAATGCTTACTTGTAATATAAAAGCAGTAGCAGTCGATATTAGGTAAGTAATTATGAACCTCAAAAAAATCCAAGAAGGCATTTGGTAAATTAGTCGTCCCACGTTTCATTGACATTATTACGCAATTATTTACTTAGAACTTCTCCATCGTGGTTATTTGTAAATGAAGCGAGGGATATAGATCGTGAACTGAGATTGACGGCTGAGCTGCTATTAAACACAGCAATGTCCGAGATGCAGTGGGTTGAAGCAGCTCTCCCCATTCGATATGGCGGTCTGGGGATACATTTTTAGCATCTGCGCCTGGAACAGCAGATCTTGTGTCACTTACATTTTTTCACTCAATAGTGATAACTTCTCGGTTCCATTTCTGCAAGAAGCGCTTGCAAGATGGGTGCCGACAATTACTAACGACACGCGGCGTGAAAATCCGTCCAGCCAGAGGCAATGGGATGGTGGCGAAACGACGCGGGTATTATAATTTTACAATGGAAACACATATTAATATGAGAGATATTTGAATTTTGTTTTTTTTTATTACTATAAATATCTTTCAAATAACGTTAGAATTGAACAATTTGAGGTTTGGTTATTTTTATTGAAATACTTAGATAGTTTCGATGGCTGGTTCAGGTATGTCACTGTTCACCAATAATCGATAGGTACCTATCGACAAATACAGTAAGTACCTACAATGTCGTCTTAAATTATGATTTTGATTACTAATTTTAGTATGTATAGAACCAACAAAAATTGACCTCGCAATCAGCACACTTAATTTCCGCAATAAAACGAACTCCGATCTAGACCGGTTTCGAGTCCCTGCCGTGTATATATAATTGAATGAAGTATTTATTCTTTCTGTAAGTTTCGTGACTCCCAAGAACAAAATTTCCGTATATCTAGAATAGAATAGAATAGAAACACATTTATTCAGGTAACATATGTCTTATAGTTTGAGACTGTTTATTATTGGGGGCTGTCGATTACTGGGTCTCCCCAGGTATCGATTACAGGAGCTTTAATTTCGATAGCCGGAGATTTGAAATACATTTTTTTATTTTTTTCTATTAGTAGTCTTTGTCTCTTCAGTTAATAAAAAGCTAAATGCATTTCTTAGTGGTTAAAGTTTTATATTGTTCACTCCTAATTCTAATAAATACTGCTCTAAGTTACCCACGAAACAGCCAGTCAGTACCTACCAAAATATTATTAAATGCTTTATAATGGCTTCAAAAAACCATTACACATTTATTTTAAACGTCACGTTCAATTTGAGCGCCCGTATCGTTTTTGTGTTACAAACTTGTCTTCGCGTTTCCTGATAGTTAATGAGTTTTGATAGTTAGTGATTTTATGTATACCTACTATCTAGGTCATTAGACCTAGATAGTAGGTATACATAAAATCACGTGGTCGAATGCGGAGAGCGATCCCGCGGACGGACCTGGCACTCGTTGGGTTTTTAGGCTTCGCTTCCCCAACGTAAAAAAAAGGTATACATTCCCTAAATACGGACTCAGTTCATCAAGTTCAAGCCTAAACTATGTCGGAAATGCTTTTTAGGGTTCCGAAGTCAACAAGGAACCCTTATAGTTGCACCATGTCCGCCTGTCCGTCTGTCCGTCCGTCTTCGGCTTAGCTCAGAAACCATTACTACTAGAAAATTGTGATTCGGCATGGGTATATAAATCAATCACGCCGATTTTTTAGGGTATCTCCTCTACACCTAAAGCGGGGATGTATTTTTTCTCGTTAAACCCATGGTGTGGCTCGATAGCTCGTTCTAAATTATTATTTTCCTAAAACCATTTTTGAAATCAGTGATTAGATTGCGAGATATTGGGCTTTAAAGCCCTAGTTTTTGTTCGAGCCATGTCCCCCCCCCCCTAAATAGCTACTACAGGGGATGTGAAAAAAATCATGGTAGTAGTACATATAAATGTAGGCATAAGTAGTTACCGAGTAATAGTTGACCAACTTAATATGTATTACAGTGTTACACTTAATGTGTGCAACTTAATATATAACTAAATTTTGGTACAAATTCGGCCGACGTAACCGCACCGCACGTCGATGTAACTAAGACAGACAGGCAACTACGGAACCCTACACTGCGCGTGGCCCGACACGCACTAGGCCGGTTTTTTTTAAATATATGGGAAACAATCATGCACATGCACACACTAGATCGTGATAAGAAAATCCGGACTTGGTTACAAAATGTGATGCAATAGAAAATGATACATAAGTACTCCTACTTAATGGCTTACGATAACTACAATTTACTAATTATAGGTACTCATTCTTCTATTTTAGTGTTCCTTTTTATTGCAAACAATTTGTTGGAATGACATATAGAATACTAGCTTCTGCCTGCGACTTCGTCCGTGGGGAACTCGTTTAATATCGAAGCTCCTTACAAACGTGCGCCCCTATTTCGCCCCCTTAGGCGATGATTCCCGGAATCAAAAGTATGTTATACTGCGTGGAACGGAACGATGGACTTTCCCGCAAGAGGGGGATTATTGAGCGCTAGTACGTTACATTTTCGAGATAAACTATTTTTTTTGACGCGATTTTTTTTTACCTTTGTATGGAGCGTTGGCCGACTGGAGCGACGAGCTCCATACAAAAATAAAAATAAAATGGCGTCAAAAAAAAATAGTTTATTTGGAAAATGTGACGTACTAGCGCTCAATAATCCCCCTCTTGCGGGAAAGTCCATCGTTCCGTTCCACGCTGTATATACTCGTATGTTAATCTACTATATGTATTACTAAAATTCATTTTAATCCGTGTAGCCGTTTTTGCGTGATTGAGGTCCAAACTTTAGCATTCATAATATTAGTAGGATTTGCAAAATTTCCAGGGACACGACTCGCTTGACGAATAAGGTTAATTTACGATTTTCGCTACGGTGGTAGAATTGTGCTGAAGTTTACCAACAAAGTGAAAATGTAAATCCGACTAATATTGTAATGCGAAAGTTTGGATGGTTGAATGTTTGGATGTTAGGATGTTTAGACGTTTCGATGTTTAGATGCTTAGATGTGTGTTACTTAATGACGCTTAAACAGCTCAACCGATTTGGATGAAAATTTGCACCAAGATAGTGTGTTTAAATAAGTGATAAAATTGGCCAAGATCGAGTCGGACGTAAGTGCAGCAGCGGTGAAACGCGCCAGGTGGGCTGGGGGGTAAGACGGCGACCCCATGGCCCTCGCTAAAAGATTTTCGTATTTCTCTCCATTGGGGTCTCGGAGACACAATTGTAACCCAGACTTTGTACATAGGCGTTCGAAGATTTTTTTCTCGTTTAGTAGGCTGCCGGGTCGCGTGCCTTTGAGCGTGTTAACCCTTTAATGCCCAAGATACCTTTTTGTCGAATTAAATGTTTTTTTGTTAAAATATACGTTATTGTAAGTATTTCTAAGTGTAAAAAAATAATAAAAATAATATTTCATGTTCAGGTCTGAAAATATCATATGTTGTTTAGAAACAACATTGCCCGTTACTCACAATACGACATTCGTTGATGGGTGTTGTTTATAAACAACACTGCGCAGGATACGGGAATCAAAATAAAACAAAAAATATTACAAAAAGTATTTAAAGCTGACGCTGTCGCCACTATTCGGGGAGCAAGCTGGCGGAAATGCTCCCCGAAGTTCCACTTGCGGTCTAGAATGAGCCCCAAGTATTTTATATGAGGCTTCACCTGGACCGCCTCCCCGCTCACTCATTAGAGTGAGGGAGAGGCTGGCGGCCGCCTGTGGGGGCCACTATTAAGTGGCCCCCACAGGCGGCCGCCAGCCTCTCCCCCCGAAGATTATTCCCTCTGTTTTCGGGAGAGACACCCTCAGGCCCAGCCGCCGGATGCGAGTCACCATTTGCTCCGCGGCAACTTCTGCCCGCCGCAGAGCTTCCCACATATCCGCATCCCGGACAGCCACCAGCGATCCGGGGGAGGAGGGCACCCCTAATGGCCCAATCGTACCCCAGGTTCCATACTAAAGGGCCCAGTACGGACCCCTGGGGCACACCACAGGCCATGGGCCTCGACCTTCTTCGCCCTCCTCTTTCCTCGTAGAGCACTACCCTCTGCGTGAGGTAGTGCTCTATTATGCGCCTCAAGTCCCTACTTTGTCTCCCTAGACACACCGTGATATTGGAGCGCCTCCCCAATTACCGAATACGGGAGGGATCCAAACGCATTGGCGATGTCTAATGACACCCCCACCACCCCCTCCCGTCTCACCGCTGCTTCCAAACAAAACCCTCGAAGGGCATCCAATGCGTCTATGCAGGACCGCCCATTTCGAAAGCCGAACTGGCGGTCGGACACATTGGGGCCCGTACTGTCTAAATGCCGGGCGATCGGGGAAGCGAAGACCCGCTCCAACATCTTCCCGGTCTCGTCCAGCAAAACAATGGGCCGCCACCCGGAGGGAGAGTCCGCCGGCCGACCTTCCTTCCGCAAGAGGCATAACTTGCCCTCCTTCCAACACCCCGGGAACCGCCCCGTCTCCAGACAATCATCGAACAAATCCTTTAGGCGGCTCCCAAGGTGGCCCATTGCGATCAGCAGGATCTTTCCCGGCACACCGTCTGGCCCAGGGGCCTTTTTGCAGGCCCTCAGCCGGTGCACTGCCCACGTCAGCTCCCCCTCCGGAATCGGTGTCCCTGCCACCGGCTCCGGGTCTTCCATCCACTGCTCCCGCATCGTCGGTGGGGTGAAGTCGAGGGCGGGCGGGAAGAGACCCTCCACCACTTGCGTGAGAAGCTCCGGTTCCAGGGAATCCATGGTGGGGCCGTTACGCATTTTGTTGCGTATGACCTTGTAGGGCCGCCCCCATGTAATGTAAAGTCCCTATGTAATGTAAATAATTAAAAAGGAGAGATTAATAGGGAACAATCACAAAATGAACAACAAAATCAACTCATAGATGCCTACTTTTTCTTTTACTACTTTTTAAAGTTAGTGCAGTTGGAAAATGGGGGCTTATTAAGAAGAATTATCAAACCGGCAAAAAAAAAGTTACGTAAGTGGGCAGTGTTAGTTTAAAACAACATAGGCACGTGCAGGTCAAATGCTCAGAACTTCGCAATGTTGTTTATAAACAACACTCATATTCGAAGTCTTATTTTGTCTCAGTATTAGTTCAAGGTGCGATGGTACATACCACAACACATTATTTGACTATTATTAAATGTATTTCAACTAAAAAGTGCATGAAAAACAAAGATTTATATTTTTAAAGATTTTTACTTACCGGGCCTCGTTGCGGTGCGCGTCGACTCGGCGCCATCTTGCCAAAAACTGACAGTTTTCGTGCGCGAAAGCATTGAACTCATGGATTTTGGATACGCAGAAATATGGGAATTCAAATAAACTAAAGAGTTCGGCGTTATTTATAAAAACAAAAGTCTCGGGATTTTTTTGTTTATAGGTGTTGTTTTAAAACAACACTGCGAATTTAAGGGTTAATACTTACGGAATTTCAGATCTTTTTTTACAATGGATATTAACAATAATTCATGATTATGAGTCACAAATGCTATGAAAAAGAAACATTATTTATTTCAGTTTGATAGAGGTCACTGACGTCAGTTGTCGATTTGCGCCATCTAGCGAGCTTAGTTTTAGTCAGCTTTTAGTTAGTAGTTTAGGGGGGGGGGGCAGCTTCCCCCCTGGGCTTTCAAGCCCTAATTTTTGAAAGCCCAATATCTCGCAAACTATATAATCACTGCTTTGAAAAATGGTTTTAGGAAACCCATAATATTTTTGAACGAGCTATCCAACGATACCCCACTCCATGGGGTTAACGAGAAAAAAATACATACCCGCTTTAGGCGTTGGGGAGGTACCATGAAAAAAATTTATGCCGAATTACAGTTTTTTAGTAGTAATGGTTACTGAGCTAAGCCGAGGACGGACAGACGGACATGGCGAAACTATAAGGGTTCCTTGTTGTCTACGGAACCCTAAAAATGAGGTGCCTACTTATAAGTTTGAAAAAAGGAAATACCTATACACCTACATTTTCTCTTTTTGTCTGGACGAGTACGAGGTATTCTTCCCTCTTAAGAGACGATTTCCTCGATCTTTTTCTTGAATTGAAGCTTCCTGTCCAGCCAGCTGTTCTTCCCAGGATCTATAACTATCTCCATACAAAAAATCATCCAAACTGGTTTAGCGGTTAAAGCGTGATAAGGGAACAGACAAACAGAGTTTAGCATTTTTAGTATTTGTACTCGTAAGAACGTTAGTTGAGTTCACCTTACGGCCCTAGAACAAAACGTATCTAAACCGCATCTGGTCCGGATTACCCACGCGGCGCGTGTATATTTCGGTACTTTAATTTATGCCATTGATATAATAAGCTTATTGTATTTAAAATACCTACCAGTGTGGATTACTCAGTTGTAATAAGGAAATTCATTATTACTACAACGCATTGCCGGTGTTGGATTACAAGCGGTCGTATAATTAGTTGTTAGGCAGTCGATCGTGAGCTGCCGCGACGTAAGTTACGGCTAAACAACTGACTGGGCTGCCCACGTCATGCCATGGATTCCAGTAAGTTAATATTACAATTATTACTTACTTTTTATGTATTTAATTGCCGATAGTTCTATTTTTTAGTCATTAAGTCTAGGTAATTCAATATCGATTACATTTTATTGATTGAATCAGTTACTTCCATGGCCTATATTCATATTAGGTATATATTTTGTTTATAGCTATTATGCAGCCTCCTGGTTTTGTCCACATATATCAAACGTAAGGGAAGACTTCACAAGATGGGAAGATGACATTGGTGAAACTGACCCCGTAGCATGGACGGCCTTATCACATGCTAAGTGACAAGATAGAGCGTCCGTCACTGGCTGACACCGTTTAATAGAACGAGACGGACGCTCTATCTTGTCACTTATCGCCTGATAAGGCCGACCATGCATGATACGGGGTCTGGACACGAATAGCCCAAGATGGAGAGAGGTGGAATCTTTTGGAGGAGGCCTCTACCCGCTGAGGGGTTCATTCAGAACAAGAAACTACACTGACAAGCTATAAAAAAAACACATTAACTTTACAGGTTTCTTTTTGGCTTTATTGATTTTAATCCTATTAACTGTAACTTGAAATGCGAAAAGGCATTTTTATTTTTATTTATTTACTTTATAAGTATATCAAATGTCACTAACAAACTGAGCTTAACGGTATCTAATCATATCCCGAACCTACCTATTTACTAACTAAATGTGTTATTAAACGATTGTACCAAAACAGAGAACTATTTAAAAGGCGGTTGTCTTTTAACAGTAAAATATATGGCGTAGGTAACTATACCTACGCCATATATTTTACTGTTACGTACTAACGTGAGGCGCCACTCTTGTACTATCGACAACACAGCTAACTGACCATCCGTGCACTTTATGCGCATTGTAATAAGGTTCAATATAAATACAGGATGGTCAGTCAACTGTGTTGGCGTTTGTAACACGAGACTACTGGTCAGCCCTTATTTTGTAATGTATTTCATAAACACGACATATTGTACACACACAGCCGCAAAATACCGTTACTCGTACCTACACCTGCCATATGCCAGTCCAAATAGAAATTCCCTGGACTTTTTATATATGGACCGCTTTGGCACCGACACATTACGCGCATACCTTGTTGTTACTGGCTAGTCTTGGGCTAAATTTACCTACACATACTACAGACCCGCTCAACTGTTCGTTGTAGTGAGTGATTTGGTGTGTTCAGAGTACTTGATAGTGAGGAACTTCCAATTGTTTCTAGCTAACGACACAACGAATTCTCAAATTAACAAAGGGTCGGCAACCAACTCGTGACTTCTCTAGAGTCTTCGACACGTGCTATAAGACAGCTTCTTGCATGGACCTATGATACCTACTCAGGACAGGCTATAGGTGATGCCACAACGAGGGACGGAAAAGCTCCTATGCAGCTAAATTAAGAACTGGTCTTAAAAAGGCTGAGACCTTCCCATAAACAAACCTACCTACTCAATTTGAACAATTTGGTGTGTTCAGAGTACTTGATAGTGAGGAACTTCCAATTGTTTCTAGCTAACGACACAACGAATTCTCAAATTAACAAAGGGTCGGCAACCAGCTCGTGACTTCTCTAGTCTTCGACACGTGCTATAAGACAGCTTCTTGCATGGACCTATGATACCTACTCAGGACAGGCTATAGGTGATGCCACAACGAGGGACGGAAAAGCTCCTATGCAGCTAAATTAAGAACTGGTCTTAAAAAGGCTGAGACCTTCCCATAAACAAACCTACCTACTCAATTTGAACAATTTGGTGTGTTCAGAGTACTTGATAGTGAGGAACTTCCAATTGTTTCTAGCTAACGACACAACGAATTCTCAAATTAACAAAGGGTCGGCAACCAGCTCGTGACTTCTCTAGTCTTCGACACGTGCTATAAGACAGCTTCTTGCATGGACCTATGATACCTACTCAGGACAGGCTATAGGTGATGCCACAACGAGGGACGGAAAAGCTCCTATGCAGCTAAATTAAGAACTGGTCTTAAAATGGCTGAGACCTTCCCATAAACAAACCTACCTACTCAATTTGAACGGGTAATGGTTTATGTGCCACAACTTCATACTAAATCAGTTGTGGCAAATAAAAAAAAGTGGAAGTATAAGAAGGACAACGAATGATATTTCCCTTTCTGTCACACTTATCGAGATTTGTATGCTACCAGCTCGCTTGCACGTGGTAATATTATTACCATAGCTTGTCCTGAGTATCATAGGTCCATGGGGTATAATCGCTTATCGGTACAGTCGAGGTGAAAGATATGTTTACACTTTTGCACCTTATTGCCTTGTAATAAGGTGCAAAAGTGTAAACATATTTTTGACCTCGACCGTACATGACAGAGACACATTATATACCCACTGTGAAGTAACTTTGAAATTTAAATGTTTATAATATTGTATATATGTATGGTATAAATTGTTACGGGCTCACTAACAGCATATTCCCGTTTTTTGGAGTTTAAATCTAAATAAAAAAAGCTAGTTTTTAAATCATCACTCGAAAGCTACTGATTGGCTATCGATACTTTTGCCTTTCGTTGTATGCAAAAAGAACATAATTACCGGTTTTTCAAATTTGAATTTTCAACATAAGTACCTAATAAAAGAGAATAGTACTTTATTGGAAGTGTATCTATAATTCAGTAAATTTATTCATTTTTAATATATTATGCGTTTTTTAGAAATTTAATTACAAAACTTTGTAGCGGCTAACAAAATACACCTATTCTCAAAAATTAATTCACATACCTTATAGTTTTCGAGTAAAATGTCTGTGAAATACAGACGGACAGACAGACAGACATGACGAATCCATAAGGGTTCCGTTTTTTGCCATTTCGCTACGGAACCCTAATAAAAATGTGTACCAATAGTGGCTGGATGCCCTTGCACCGGCGCCGCATGCTCTTCAAGTTATGGCCTGTATTCACTTTGATTAGTGATTAGTGCGAGTTCATACATTTGCTACTCGAAGTCGCATCACTTAAGTATCACTAATCAAAGTGAATACAGGCCATTAGGGCCGGTTACACATTGATTAGTGATTAGTGCGAGTATGCACTCGCACATTTGCTGCAAGTGCGAGTAGCTTTTGTATGGAGTTACACTAATTACTACTAATTGCCGCGCAACCTCGCCTTGTTCCGTATATGCTACTACTTATTACTACGCAACAGTGTGTCAGAATGTTTTGCACCTACATTTGGACTGTTACTCTTACACGCAAAACTAGCGGCCGGGTAAGATACATTCGGACATTTTTGATAATAAAATAACCACACGCATTAACAATGTTTACAAATATTTGTGAAATAACCTACCTATAATGGCGCGCAACAGTTTTTTTCGTGAACTTTGCGCAGGGCGCGCGCATGTGTTAAGCCAGACTTAGATGAACTCTCTAAACAGCGATTACAAAAAAAATGGTTTTAAAATGTTATCTTTATTAATTCATGTAAAATGTTATCAAAAGTGAATAGTTTTACTAAATTAAACGTTTCTATATCATATCCAACAATAAATAGTCAATTAATTAACAAAAAGGATTTAATTTGTTTAGTCGAGTAAGAATCTATTTGCCGAGAATTAAATAAAAGCTGTACATTCTGTACAACCCAGTTAATCTAAGAATGCACCGTGTGCATGCACACATCTTGCTGCAAGGTGCCAACGTGACTTAATGGGGATATAACCATAACACACGAGTGTCGTAATGTTATAAAACACGCGTGTTTAACACTCAAGATTATGAGCCTAAAAGCGACATAATAAGAGGTACGTTACAAGCAAATGTGTTGAAAATCATTATTTAGAATTTTCGTTTAACAAAATAGGATTCAAATTGTATTACAAAAATTTCAGGAGTTGGGCAACAGAAGGCCTTACGAGGTTAACATCAACTGAAAATAAACTTGGGTACACGTGACTCTTTCATTGGTCTAGCACAAAGTTGAGAAATTTAAGAGAAAAAATATAACCTCTGTAGGTTGTAAGGATGCTTTCGCGAAAGAAATCCTAAATATTTGAACGGGGCAATATTTTCTTCGTTGAATGGATTGTTAGGATTCCGTAGTCAATAAGGAACCCTTATAGTTTCGCCATGTTCACCTGCGGCTTAGCTCATTGGCCCTTACTACTAGAAAGCTGTAATTCGACATGGGTATATAATATATCATCGCGCCGACACAATGGTAGAAAATAAATATTTAGGGCACCCCCTTCACCAGCACGTAAATAAAGTAGGGATTAAATTTTTTGCTTCTATAAACCGGTGGTATTGGGTAACGTTGGATAGCTTGTTCAAAAATATTGAGTTTCAAAAACCATTTATCAACTTTGTGTAGTGATCCTTTTGTGAGATATTGGGCTTTAAACCCTAATTTTTGTTCGAGTCATGTCCCCCCCCCGCCGTGCCGGCTAAATGGCTACTAGTGGGAATGTAGAAGAGTTTGCTCACATTATCATCATCTTCCCAAGGAAAACTATCACGGCTATAGTGAGTACATTCCTATTTGCAATATGTGACAGCTGTCATCCCAGTATAGTAAGCCAGCAAGTACACCAGTTTATTGTACTGGGATGACAGCTCTGACCTAATGCAAATAGGAATGCACACACGATAAGTAAAGGCATTGCTAGTTACCGGTAATAGTCGACCTATTTAAAAATGTACTTTGAATGTACCAACTTTCTTACAAATTCGGCCGACGCAACCGCAACATTTAGATGGCGGGCGCACAGAAATATAGTTCTGTGGGCGGGCGCGTGTCGATGCAACAAAGACAGACAGACAACCACGGAACCCTACAAAGCGCGTGGCCCGACAAGCGCTTGGTCGGTTTTTGTTTACTTTAAAATGAGTTTTCAAGAACAACTCTTTCGACATCCTGCAAGGAATATTTTGTTAGCTTATGATTACTAACAGGACACCCACTGTACCTACATTTATGAAGTGTGTTTATTTGTTAATTTGCACAATGAAATGTTCAAAAAGAAAAGAAATGTAACAAATATCAACACACGATATCCGGATAGACTCGTGCTTCCAAAAGTGCGCACTGCAATGAGAGGTAGAAATTGTTACGCCATGTGTATTAAGATATTCAATCATTTACCAGAGCAATTAAGAGAACTACCCCTCAAAAAACAAACTATTTACATGGCTGGTACAAAAATTATTTTATAGTACCACTGATTATTTTAAGAATGTGATTTAACATAGGTTGTTTTAGCGAGTAAGCTAAATAATTAAAAATTTGCATGACTTATTTAAGTCTAGATATATGGACCTGTAAATATTAGCCTAAGATCTGTAAGTACTATATCTATTGCAAATAAAAAAATATGATATGACTTCGATGAGATTTTCGATTGGGCTCCTATTGCAAATAATCGATCTAGGCATAATTTCAGAGAAGTCGTTTATGGGTAAGGGCGCGAATTTTGACCAATGTGACATAGAATAAACATAAAAAATATACCTACGATAGGTCTCCTCAAACACGCTGCAATTTTGACGTTTATAAGGATTATAAGGCATTGAAAATGTCAATACACTAACAGCGTAACGATAGTTTCAAGCAGTCCGGGGACGGTATCTAGTCGAAAACATTGAAACGATACCCGCTTTTTAATTAACGAAAATATCGACAACATTCTTGGCATTCTGTAGTTTTTCGGATCGGGTCATAGAAATATTCATATTATGTACTATTGCAGATACCGGGAAACGACATTGGTTTTAATTATTTGGCTGTTTGTATTGTTATTACTTACTAGCGACCCGCCCGGCTTCGCACGGGTACTATATTATACATATAAACCTACCTCCTGAATCACTATCTATTTAAAAAAAACCGGCCAAGAGCGTGTCGGACCACGCTCAGTGTAGGGTTCGGTAGCCCGTTCCGTGAACTGAATGTATGAGCAAGAGAGTTCAAATTCCCAAATCAAATCGACCATGTATTATAGACACACAATACAAGCAATACTTAGCGAACAATTTTATTATTAGACAACGAACGACCAAAGACAACTAAGACAATTCGAGACGACCCGACTCCATTAAATCAGGAAAAATCTTAACAGCGCCATGTACAATGTGAGCGTTCCGCGTACAGCGACATCTATCGCCAAATTAAGTAAACTATTGCGCGCGAGCTTAAAGTATGGAAGATGATTTTTATGGGATAATTCTTTATTGCGTGAACCGATTTTCACCGTTTTTTACTTTATTTGAAAGCACGTCATTTCATTGCGATTTTGTACAAATTACAGGTACAATAAACACCTGCTTATACGGTTACATTACAAACTTAGTTCAGAAATTATTTTGTAACTTTTTCAAAAACTGCAACCTATTTCGTTCAAAATATATTTCCTAGTTTTTATAAAGTTCTACTTTTGAGATTTTTTCATATTTTTAAAACTTATGGTTCATAATCATAAGTTAGAGAGGGGGGGGGGGGGGGAAACATATTTTTTTACTTCTGGAGCGATTTTCTCCGAAAATATTAACATTATCAAAAAATAATGTTAGCAAACCCCTATTCATTTTTAAATACCTATCCAACAATATATCACACGTTAGGGTTGAAATGAAAAAAAAACACTACCCTAATTAAAAAAAAAGTTTTTATTTTGCCACTTTGTCGGCGTGATTGATATACATATTAGTACCAAATTTCAGCTTTCTAGTGCTAACGGTTACTGAGATTATCCGCGGACGGACGGACAGACAAAGCGAAACTATAAGGGTTCCTAGTCGACTACGGAACCCTAAAAACCGCATCAAAACCCGGGGCGTAGTTTTAAAGATCTAAGCATACATAGGGACAGACAGCGGGAAGCGACTGTTTTATACTATGTAGTGACTCGAAACATGTTTCAAAAGATAAAAAAACTATAATAGTATCGATTTTCATAATATTTCCCTGCCGCTAAATGTATATACTTAAAGATGTATTTCTATATATATATCTATCTATTATGGAGTTCATTAAGGATGTTTACATGATCTTACTTACAAGTGGTCCATTCCTGAATACCATAGTAGTTTTGCAGCGATGCAAATAATACTTTTAGGTGATTACCACATTAATTCACACACATGCACGCTCATTAAAATGATGTGCAATTTTTCAGTATTTATATTTAAGTATCAGCAATAAACAGTTCAAACATTAAATCGGTATAGAACGGGCCATTTATAAACATTAATTATCAATCGCGTCAGTATTAAGGCAGTATTATACCAATACAATACAATACAATACCAATACTCTTTATTGCACACCTCACACAAACAAAGCAGTTAAAAAGAAAAACAATACAATAACATGTAGGTAGAGGTAGACAACAGGCGGTCTTATCGCTGAAGAGCGATCTCTTCCAGACAACCTTTGGGTATCGGAGTATAACGTCGTACTTCGCGTCTTTAAGTTGACATTCAACCAATATAGAGACACAGATATTATCCAACATACAGGAAAATACTTTAATCATAAATATGCCTTTGTATATACTTTACTCTCCAATAAATGAAAGAAAAAACAGAGTAATTATGGCAAAGGGGCTCGGGGTCGCGTTATGGCTGTAGAACTTAAGTAAATAGGTAAAGTTTGGAAAATATACATTGGCCGTCTGATAGGTATCTAATTAAAAAGATATCTTTTGTTCCGCGTAAAGACTTACCGGTCAATAAGATTCGAAAGTATTATCTATTATTCATTCCTAAAAACATCTTTACCTGGGAGTCGGAGTGACTCAAGTCCATTTCAGTAAGACATACAATCCAACAGGTAGTTTTAAAATGAGAGCGTAACTATGTAGTTACAAATGTTTGTATGGGGAATCGAGCTTACTGCGGACTCTTAAAATGGCTGATCACTTCCCATGAACAACCTAATCAATTTGGACGGGTAATGGTTTATGTGTCCAACTTCATACTAAATCAGTTAGTGGCAATAAAAAAAAAAGTGGAACTATGAGAAGGACAACGAATGATTGTTCCCTTTCTGTCACACTTATCGAGATTTGTTTACTACCAACACGCTCGCACGTGTTATTATTATTACCATAGCTTGTCCTGAGTATCGTAGCTCCATAGGCGGCTACGATTTCATGCAGATGAAATGAATAATTTAATGAGGTCAAATGTTTCCGAAAATTAATTAATCGTCGCAGTCGGATAATAACTATCCTAAGCGGAAGCTAGAGTAATAATGTACTTATAAAAAAAGTTACATGTTTTTCCGTTCATGGGAAGATGAGATCATTCGTAACAGAACAATGCTTAATTTGATACTGGCTAATGATTAAAAAAAAAAATTAATGCTGCAGCCTATTGTGTTCTACCTGTTGGATCTATTGCCACAAAAATCTACTAGACTTTTATCCTTTTATCCTAATCCTTATTCATACAACTTAAAATTCCTTTAAAAATTAAAATGCGTTTTGTCCCTTTCTTACGGATTTAAATATCAGAGTGACAGATAAAGACGAAATTTAACGGCATTTTAGCTAATATAGGGTGTTTCAAAGTTTTTCTTGATAGGTTAAATTAGAACTGCACGTTTCCTATTTACAAGAGAAGAAAT